>JANAVB010034218.1:3810692-4300648 GCA_029216955.1 Iris pallida
ATATATCTTGCTGCTTGTTGACACGCTCGTCACACGGAGTAGTCGGAAGGAGAAATATCTTAGTAGACATGTGGACTATCCAGAAATATCCCCAAAATGTCTATTCTTGTCTGATAGCAGCTGCACACGACACGTGCAGTGTGTCGGATTTACCCCCTAGCCGTTCACATGTCAAAAATGATATTTCACACCACATAGGTAGTTGTCTTTTATTTATTTTTCCTTGTCCTCTTTCCCACCTGCCATGTCATCAGTTACTTTCTAGCTTTCATATTCCATATGTTATTTTCATGTCTTATTAATTCTATTGAATTTTTGTATTACCGCCGGTTTGTGTACTTTTTCCATTCCTGATTGAAAACTATCATTTTTTAGGTTAGCTGTGGCTTCACTTAGCTTGGGAGATTCGGGTGTACTTGCAGACAGAAACCTAGAAATAGATAGCAGTTGTAGCAATTTCATTTATTGTAAAATCTTGTATTTTCTTTAAATATAAATGTTGTAACTGTTGTAATAAACTTAGAAATGTGAATGAGCTGTAAATATGATATTTTGAGCATTTATTTCTTGCGGGCTTGACAACGTTCTACCGCCGACTCTGCGGAGTAGGCTGGCTTGGACACGTTTCGTATTCGAAAAACGGTTGTGGGTCGTGACACTTGAGGTTTACGGAGACTCTAAACTGATCGTCAATCAGGTCAGAGGAACGTATGAAGTTCGACATCAGGATCTTGTTCCATATCACGAGGCAGTAGTTAGAATGGCTACATCATTCAAAGGCTTCTTCATTGAGCATTTACGACGAGCATACAATACAGAAGCTGATGCATTAGCTAATCTTGCAGTATAAGCAATTCCAGTCAGAAGACAGCAGATGGTTGTTGTCACTAACAGAGAATTATTTTGCATCGAGAATAATTCCAACATTGAATTCAGCAATTCAATAGAAATAAATGCCATCAGTGAAGACTGGAGCGCTCCTTTTATTGACTTCGTGGTATATAACATCTTACCTGAAGATCCTAAAGAAGCTACAACTATCCGTCGACGATCGCTCCGATTCTATTACAATCATATCACCAAGACTCTCTATCGGCGAACGTTTGATGGTCTACTCCTACGTTGTCTGGCGGGAGACGAAGCAAAACAAATACTACGTGAGGCTCACGATGATGTTTGTGGAGCACATCAGCCCGGTCCTAAGTTATAGGATCGTATCCGACATATGGGCTACTACTGGCCCACTATGGTATCTGATGCCATTAAATATGCAAAGAAATGTCAAGCTTGTCAAATCCATACAGACTTCATTCATCAACCATCAGAATTTCTCCATCCGACTGCCGCATCATGGCCCTTTGAAGCTTGGAGCATGGATGTCATTGGTCCTATTAACCCACTATCATCTAGAGGACATCGGTTTATATTGGCTATAACCGATTACTTCTCGAAGTGGGTTGAAGCCATACCTTTGGCCGATGTTAAGACCAGCAGCGTCACGAACTTCATCAAACATCATGTAATATACAGATTCAGTATTCCTTGATGAATCATTCATGATAATGGACCACAGTTCATCAGCCAGAAGTTTATTCGGTTCTGCGACGACAACAGGATCGACAATGTCGCTTCCACGGCCTATAATCCTGCAGCTAATGGCTTGGCTGAGACATTCAACAAGACCATCATTAAACTTCTCAAAAAGTTCATTTCTATTAACAAACGTAACTGGAGTGAGAAGCTCGGAGAATGTCTATGGGCTTATCGCACTACCGTGCGCAATGCTACCGGTTGTACACCTTTTTACTTGGTGTATGGGTGAGAAGCCATGTTACCATTAGAAATTCAAATTCCATCCCTGAGAATTGTAATTGCCAATGAACTCACGACCGAGAACAATGATCATCTTTGGCTTCAGGAGCTTGAAGCACTGGACGAGAAACGGTTACTAGATCAACAGCATATTGAGATATATCAAGCCCGTATCTCTAAAGCTTTCAATCGGAAGGTCAAAGTACAAGCATTCCAAAAAGGTGAATTAGTCCTTATTATTAGACGTCCTATGACTATGACACATATGAGCAAGGACAAATTCAAAGCAAAGTGGGAAGGTCCCTATGTTGTAAGCAAAGTTTTCTCAAACGGAGCTTATCAATTGACCGAGATGGACGGTCGAGTGGCTATGATGTCCATCAATGGCAAATTTCTCAAGAAATACTATGTATGAATATAGAAAGACATCATGAACAAAATATTTTCAACACAGAATGTAAATAAAACTCCTTTTATTGTATAGCCAAAATAGAAGGAGATACATAAGATCAAGGAGAGGAACGAGGACCGGAGCCTTCCTGATTACAGACATAGTTTACAAGAAGCTCGAAAATGTTATTGTCAGAGACACCAACAGTTCGCAGGCAGCCTTCCTCGGAGCTTCTTCTTCAGCAGTACTTCCAGGCTCCACAAGTCTAGCAAGAACGTCATGTTTCGGTCCAGGAGCAGTCGAGCCTTCCTGCGCCTCTTTCTGAATGGGCAACGGTGGTTCGTTAGAACAAACATCCTTGGCAATCTCAGTCTCCAAGATAACGTCAGTCTCCTTGGGTACATCTTCAGAAGCCATTTGTATTAAAGGAGCAGGTGTTGGTAGCATCTACAAGAGTTACATATTATTTATAGGTAGAAAGATCAAATAGTCTGTCTTGAGAACTGAAACAATTTCTCCTTGAAAAGATGTGATCGTTCAGCCATTCATCGAATTTATTTACCTTGTGAATTGACCCACCGGTTAACAAGTGTCTCTCAATAAATTCTCCAGGGGAATACAATTCAAACTCTCGCGTGGAAAGTCACTACATAAACATTCCATCATCAAATATTGTCCCATTTTAAAAAGCCCAGTTGCTTTAAAAAGGATCTTATGACCGATCGCCATGATAAAGTTCATGTCCAATATACCTCTGAAACTTTATCTCTGCCAATTTATCTTTGGAAACATTTTCTTGATTATGTGTTCTCGCGAGAATGAATCATTTATATAAGTTCTTATCACGTCCATAAACACCTCTGATATGCACACTTAAACAAACGATACTCTTTCCTCATTTGGTTCATATATCAAATAAATGTTATTTCGATGATAAGTTCAGGTGTACATTAAAAGTTCTACTCACTGTTCAAGTTATGAATATCCATATGGGTACGAAAATACAAAGTCCCAGTGACGCATCTCCACAAAACCATAAATATTCATTTCAAAAATCATCCTTTATTTCTCTTTTTCTCTACAAAAAGATGTTTACATTTTAATAGAAATCTATTACATCTTGGATTTTCATTCTAATGTAACAACAAAGACCTAATGGAAATCTATTATATCTTTGGATTTTTCCATCTGGTCGTGTTGTTGGTTGCAATTCCTTGTTGTCCCGACCCTCAGTGGTAGGTAGGGCAACGGAATCGCTCTTGGCCTTCTCTCTCAGAAAGACGAGAGATATAATGGAGGCAGAATGACGGCCTTCCACCGAAGGTAGGAATACGTTCACTCTTGTGATACGATTCCTAATTCTACCGTCAAAGGAACCCTTCTATCCAAATACTTGGGTTAGAGTTCACTCCACCATCCAACTCTCCATGTATAAAGGCCCTTCCTACCATCTGGGGGGGCCTTCTGAAACATGAAGAGTTATGAGCTGTCTGATGTGTGTGTCAGATCAATTCTCCTTCACGACATCCAAAATCATCGATCACGGTTCTGGGGAAACTTGCCAAGTGGTTCCCTGCAAGTATTAAAAGGGAGAAAGTTAGCAAATTAATCAGATGAATATATTCAACAGGAGCCTTCTTCTCAAAAGTTAGGCGCCCATCTTCAACAGGCGCCCCTTCTCGAAGTCAGGCGCTTGCTTTCAACAGGCACCCCCTTCTCGAAGTAAGACTCATGTCTTCAATAGGTGCCCTCTTTCTCGAAGTCAGGCACCCTCCTTCCACAGGCGCCTCTATCTCGAAGTGGGGCGCTCGTCTTCAACGAGCAGATAGGTGCCCATATTTAGGGACCTTCAGGCGCTCAAATAAGCACCTCCTTCTTTAAAGTCGGTGCTCATGATTAAAGGCTACTGTATCCGTCTCCAAAAAACTTATTATCAAGATCATATATATCGATGGTCGTCGATAATGCACACAGCGGCCCAATACTCGACGAAGTGGCGTGTGATGGGACGGCAACACGCTATGGTGGCGTAGAGAAGCTCATAAGCGCTTGATCCTTCTCGACAGCCAAGATCTTGCGGAAAGCCATCGTCGGAGAATAAAGAATGGCAGAGGAGTTTGGAAGATGAGAGTACAATGGACTCTTTCTTTCTTTTATCGCAGCTATTTATAAGCAATTGAAGCTGAAATAGCATGTCGCTTCCCTAAGCGCATATTTCGAGAAAGAAAACACGCAAAAGATTTGAAATCACACATGAATTGCCACGTGTCTATTAGAAAAGACAAAACATTAAATCAGTCAGATTGGCATTTGCAGATTGGCGCTGCGCTTGTTTGTGCCAATAATTACACAACAAAATTAAAAAAGGGCGTCAGAAATAAGATAAAACAAACTTTTTATTTCATAAAGGACAGGCCCCTACAGATAAGTTGTTGCCATGGCCATTCATAGAAAGAGAGATATAAATAAGGCGCCTTCATATTTCATCACTTCTTTTTCTTGTTGTCATCAGTCTGACGAAGGGCAGCGGCCAACTCTCTCATGTTATGGATCCTCGAACGGCGCATCAAACGAAGGAATCCCTCTTTCTGTTCCGAATTGCCACACTCTTCAGAGGAGGACGATGGCATCCACCTGAGCGATCGAAGACTTCTGGAGTCAGACCAAAGCAGTCTAGAAGATTCTCCGCCCCCAGAGACGGGTCAGCCTCCAATAAGTAAGCCGTAGGCACAGTATTAGGCTTCTCCTCAGGAGCCTTGCTGTCGACGTCGGCGCCCGTCTCTTTCTCCTTCATCTTGTTCCCTTTGAATGCCATGAGGGTAAACAATGGTGAATACCGTGCAAAAGTCCATTCTCATATATATAGTCGAAACCAATCCCGTCGGCGCCTCACATTCGTCATGAAAAGCCGAGTATCATTAATAAAAGCTTAAAAGAAGGAAGAAGAAGAGTCATTTTGGAAAAGAGCACCTCTCCATGAATAGGTTCATCGTCGAAAATGAACCAAGCATTTAATACGTGCCGTCATTCAAAGTATTCCAAACGTTTGGGCGCCCATGTTTGAAAACTTTAAAGGATGTCTTGTAGGCGCTCAAAATATCTATCTCTCTTAGGCGCCTAACACTCTTAGGTGCCCATTGTCCCTTAGGCGCCTAACTCTCTTAGGCGCCCATTATTTCTTAAGAGTTCTGTTCTCGTAGGCTCCTTATGCATTCAGGTGCCCATCTCTCTGAGGCGCCCCGACCCATTTAGGCGTCTACTGCTACTAAGCGCTCAACTCTTCTAGGCGCCTACTTCCTTGGTCACCTTTCTCAAAGTATTCAGTTCCTTGCTGACGTATTAATTTGTCATGCATACTGATGGTGGTGCACTACTCTGAATTTTCTGAAGAACGTGCTCATCACTTGGCCACGACAACTCACCTATTCCGCATAGGCGCCACATGTCAAAGGCGCCCTTGCTCAAAAATGGTGCCCAGTGGCTTAGGCGCCTATCCAGAAAAAAGGTACCTACTTTGGATAACTGTCAGGTGGTTATCTCTTGGCTCTATAAATAGAGCTCCACTCTCCCAACGTACAGACACAGAGAGGAGGGGTATAGTTGGAGCACTCATCGCACTTTTGCAATCATCAATTCTCAAGAGCATGTTCTTCAACCGTTAATCAAAGCCGAAGTTCTGTCGATACTTCTATACGGCCAAGCCATACAGAAGATTCCTCATCAATAGAAGCTCTGAGACACAGTGACAAGCTTGCTTCCATCCACAATCACCTTGTCAAAGGGACAAAGCGGTCGTCAATCAGACCGGACTCCTATAGTTGTACTTCCCCAGAATTTATTGTACTCGTGTACGATTCTTTAAAGAGTTTGTAATAAAAACACTTTTTGTTTTTTGTAAACAAATCGATACCGACAAATATTTCTCCAAATACTCAGTTCAAGACTGAGTCAGCAAGCCATGAGTATTACATAGTGGACCGCGAGGAGTGGGGCACTACTTGTGATCGGCATGATCACCAAGGCACGGTTAGCTCAGAAGTGAATGTCGAACTCGAGTGAACGATAGTGCACATTTTCCAAGTTGTTGTACCTAACTCGAGTAAGCGAACGCTAGAGCTGAGATTGGAAAAGATCACCACGGGATAGTTAATTTGAAAAAGATGTCGGTCCTATACGGAGTGTAATGTCGGTTAGTGACTCGATTTCGAGTGGTATATGCAATACCTCTTGTACGATCAATACAGCGAAGCATTGTATCTATAACAATAGGCTCGATTTCTGAGTGATATATGCAATACCACTTAGCGATAGCTATGTCAAGCCGTTTGGTGAGTTGCAATAGATTGCATCGAAACGATTGTGTCGGTTACGATAAGTTTGTCCTCAACGGACGGAATAGTACCGAGACTCGAGCGGAAATGACTCGATAGAAGTCGATGCAAGTATGCTTCGATGAATGAGTTGAACGATCAGGTGTGGAATCGCAACATTGGATGATGAGTCGAACGGGAATTCGTTTAGTGTAAACCGAACGATGGTTGAGAATAGCGAAGAAATTTGCATTGAGAAAATAATTGACTCGGTCAAATTCGAGTTAAGCTAGTGCGATGACTTGTTCGGAACGAGTTGAGTAGGTATGAAGAAATCATGCGAACGAATTTGAGTTAGCGTGAAGAATCGGTAGCACAATTTGGAAGTACAATTTCAAAATACGAAAATGGATATAAGGAATTGGAAATCGTGTCGCTCAATGATGATAGTTAGCTATAACAAGATGGATCTTAATGCGTGCGAGACGTGATTCGTATTCGAGTTCGGATAATAATAGTGACTACAATGAATTGGAGTTTATGATAAAGAGGGATGTTCATGTTATGCACATCGACGATGTATTAAGGCGTATCAAGGACGATATGCGATAACTTGGGAATACTCTGATCGAATGAACAAAAATTATGTTGAACATTGTTGTTGGATGAATAAGATGCAAGTTAAGTTGATGTCAGTTCGGATGATAACGGTAGAAATGCTTCGAAGAATCTGAGAATGAATGGATATATTACTTGGATGCAAACGAAAGTGTCTTAATTGCTTCGTTGATAACCATAACGTTTACGTTCTTGTCTTGTGCGAGCGCAACTCCAGCCTCGCACATGCATCACGTCGGATTAGGGCGATCATTCCGCGTGAGCGCTGGTATGGTGATTCATGCCCAGCGGAGATGGTCGAACTTACAAGGCATGGCAAATTAGATTTTATTTGTGGTTTGATACAAAAGTGAATTTGAGGATTGTTGCGATGAGCATAGAGTGTGTCGAATATTAACCGTGGGTGGATAGACTCATACCTGAGGCGAACAAATATTGCTCGATTAGCGATATTGTTAATGGTAGTGCATGAATGATTCGAATAGTAACGACGCATAAGTTGCGCGGGTGGACAGATAAATTTTGGATTGATAAATTATGTCGGATTGGGTAAAAGTCCCATAGGAATTATTGGGAATTGATTTGGCTCCTAGATAGGATATAGCATGTTCGTAGTAACTGTCCCTCGTTGATAATCTTCAATTATCAAGCGTAGCTTCGAGACAGCTGACTCTAGAAGACGTGACGGCCAAATCAAAGTAAATATCGGAGACCGTAGGATGACCCTAATGAAGTCGGATAAGAAATTGCATCGAGGATGATTGATGATGTAGTGCATGTTGAGGATAAGTCTAAGCGATTGAGTATCGTATTTCGGAAGTTAGTGAGTAGCCTTCGACAAGATCGATATGGTCAGAGATTTATCGATCAGTCGAATGAGTACGTAAACAAACTTGGTTGGTCGATGATCGAATAAATGTTGATGAACGAACTTAGCGTAGCGACGCGGGTGGACGATTGTAAGAAATTGTGCCACGTAAGAGAGCAAGGAATAGGGGAACGACCCTAGGAATTGTTTCATAGATCGAATCTGCATAACGATAAGGCAATGCGTATTACACGCACAATCAAGATTAGATAGACGAACAAGTCGGGATTGGGTAAAGAAATTGGATTGGTAATCTCGTGCTTGATAAGAGAACGTAACGTGAGACATATCGTAAGAGACCTTGTGTCGAAGTGATTGTTGCCTTTGAGCATCGGCGATGCAAGTTGACCTCTTGAGTCATGAGATTTAAGCATGGTATCTGGATAAGTTGCCTAGCGGGGGTAGCCCATATGCGATATGGATAGTTTTGAGAACGTAAAAAGTTGTGAGTTGTGAAACCATATGGTCGTGACGAGACTTGAGCATGTTGAACTTAGTTTATACCTTTGAGACGGGACCTCAGGATTTGTTACGACCGGATGTGCGACGGCTTGACGTGACACATAGAATTGACGGTCCATACGAAACCTACGAAATAAAAAATACAATTTTTGAATCGCATCGTGTGTCGTAACTTTTGTTGGATGAATCACGTATGCATCGAATATGTATATGCAATAAAATTGCGAGAACGAACACTAGAGACCAAGTCCGACCGAAAGTATGATATGGCAAGTAATTGAGGATGAGAAGTTACATATTAGCTTTGTCCCATTATCCTACAACTAAGCTTGGCTGAAATGCATATATTGGTGGGACGCCTATAATATGTGTATGATCCAAACTAAGTGGTCTGATTCAGACGATAGTGGCACGAGAAAGTGAAATGATCTAGAGAAACACTTGGATTAAGTGTTATTTTCGGTTCGAGGACGAATCTTGTTTTGAGTGGTATATTATGTAATGCCCTGCTCCGTACGGTGCATTACGATGAGTCGTTGACTCGAAGAGTTGCGTTGACCCGATGAAGTATCAATACGAATCGATGCAAAAGTTACGTTGGCCCGAAAGAAGCTTTGAGTCGATTCTAATCTATAAATCGAAGCGATGCAAAGCATAAGCCCGATTCAAAGAAATATTGACTTTAGTTGATTTTGTGTGCAGGCTACGCTTTTACGCTGGATTATAAGAGGTCGACATTTTGTCTTATTCGCAATGGTGTCCGCAAAACCAAATCGTCGCCTTGCAACGGATTGTGGCATAGGCACGGTAGGCCGAATCGGTCGAGTAGTTCAACGGAACACGAAGTGTTCGAATGGCTAAGTCAAAAGAGTTGGTCGTACAACAAAGTTATGGAATCGAGCCGCATCAGCTCGTGAAACGACAAGGCATATCGGCTTAAGGTGGGCAGGTTCTTGACCATCTCCCTACTCCTTCATGCCTAATAAAATATATCCTTGTATGCGTATGCTACTATCGAGTTAACGAGCATGGCTCAAATTGAGTAAAGGTCTTAGTGTGGGTCAAACATTAAGATAGAACATTGAAAAATTGTGGTGACGTACATCAAGTGTACGTGTCGTGATAGGACATTGATGCTAAAATATTGAAAGACAATATTGAGATATGCATCATGTGCACGACTCGGAAGAACATTGAACACTAAGGCATAGAACATGAAAATACGGTATCGAAGCGAGCATCGAATGTACTACTCGAAGAAAGAAGGATATATGTGTCAAATTGTGCGTATGTGCTCGGGACCCATATTAGATGGCTTCGTTACGAAGAGGACAGTTGTGGCACAATACTAATAAGTCAGGCTACTATGGATATTGGGCTAGCAACCCGTGTCAAAGCGACCGCCGATTTACACGTTAAGCTACCAGTCCATTACGACGCAGAACATCGTGACCTTTCATATAGATAGGGTCGGTGAACTTGAGATTTGTATTGGGTTTAGGTGCAAGTCCTGCCACCCTTATGATTATGCTAAGTTTGTTGGTTGATTAGGTGAATTGCTATCGATCGTAGGCTTGGCGGATGGAGATGAAAATGTGCACGATCACTATGCTTATATTCATGATATGTCTAACCGTATCTGTTGCAGGGACACGGTACTGGACGACACATTATGATTAAGTTGCTATAGATAACATGCTTTACTGCTTTGAACTTTGCCATGAAATTGATCCTAAGGCAATAATAGAAAGATCACCAAATAAAGATGTATGCTTCACTAAATTTACTTAGTGTTGGTTTGGGCGAGTGGGTCTTGATCAGTACAGCGATGACGAAAGTACTAATCCTCCACTAGTTTGCTCGCAAGTTCAGGATATGTTCAGCTCGGGGCGGGGCTTGGCTTGGACGCATCGAGGCATGGAGTCCTTAGTGTTTCGAAGCGAGCTACCGCATTGGCGTTCGAACTTGCAACATGGAGATGTTCGACCGAAGACTACTTGTTGGCTACAAAGAGGCATAATGTATGGAACAATATAAATCCTTTGTGAGCTAGAGAGATCATGAGCGTTGTAAACCAATTGGCATTGTTTATGAGTTGGGCTATTCAACGGCCTTATAACTTTCAGTTCATCGATAAAAGAGATTCTTATTATATACTTTGTTTCCTTATGTTATTAAATGTTATCGATTTGAGATAAACACTATATGAACCTGTTATCTTGCCTTGCACGAGCGCAACTCCAGGCTTGTGCGGCATTACGTCCCAGCGAGGACGATGATTCGGGTGAAATCTAGCGAGGAAGAGCGATTTCCCGGGTCGGGACATGACAGGTTTGGGAGTTCGAATCTCGTGAGAACCGTACCGTCCGCTTGGTTGGGCCAGCCAAGGGTGAAGAAGCTCGTCAGAACGTTAACATTTTTCGGTGGAAGACGGAAGTCGGGGACAAGCAGCCGAGACTTACGGTGAGGCTGATCGTCAAGAACTTTGGTCTTGGTCGTGTCATTGATATCGACAGGATTCCAGTGGTGCAGGAGTTGCTACGCATGACAGCTAACATCGACGTAATGGTCGAGGAGCTGGAGACAAAGGAAGATACAAAGCAGCTCGGGGGATCGAAGATAAGTGGCATAGAGGAGCAGAAACTCTGTCGCAGGACGATAGGAATGGAGTCCAGTTGAGGACCCATGGGGTCAATACCCTCTCATCAAACTAGAGGGGGAGATTGTTGGAGTCCAGTCTGGATTAGGTAACAACATATTTATGGAATCCAAATCTAATTAAATATTTGATTTGATTTGATTAGATATTGATGTCCATAATTGGTGTTGTGCTATTTTAGATATAATAGGATTCTTATTTTAGGAAATTCTATTATGATCTAAAATAGGATAATTGATGGACTATTTTAGGTGTAATAGGATTCTTATTTGAGGGCTTCCTATTTAAGAAATCATATTATAACCTAAAATATAATTTTTCTCATCCTATATATATGGGGTGAGCGTAGAGGCACAAAGAATAAGCAAAAGAGCACAAAGTAGAGATTCGGAGTGCTCGTCCACAAAAAAATCTAAGAGAAAGTTTATACTTTGCTCTTAGGACTTCGTCATCCAAGACAGAAGGAAAAAAAAAGAACTAATCGAGGAGTCGTCAACTTCGGTTAAGGAGATTGCTATGGGTTGGTGAGTGATCTAAATTGTAACCTTTTGTTTTTTATCTTGAGAGTCATGAGGGAGTTGAACTTATTACGGCAAAAGGTTCAACGTGAGTTCTGTCAATCTTGTACTTTTATCTGAGTTATTAGAGATCGAGATTTGTCCATATGACGTAGTCACCGCCATATACTTGTCTTCATCTTGTGCTTGATGTCCATTAGATGGAGGTTAGTTTTGATTAGGTGGGTTGGCAAACGCTTTCGTACGCGCCCAACAAGTTTATCTTTGGAATGTATTACTTATATAGAATCTAGATGTATAGTAGTTTGATCTATATTCTTTTTGTTTCTAGATTAATGATGTGTAATATTATGTATGGAGTAGTAGTATTAGAAGACGTGTACCATTTACTTATATTTAAAAATCTAGTTAAGTTTATGGATGAGATGTATTCTATTACATGTTGTTATTTGTCTTATTCTTAACATCCTATCCTACCTCTTTGTAGGCGATAATCGCGGATGATAGTGTTGGTATATTCATAGGTCGCGTGGTCTGGGATGTATTTGCTTACTCGGCTCGTCATATTCTGGAAGCGGGACGAGATAGTTTTGTAATTGCTTTGAATTGTATGGTATAGTTTAAGAATGTATCATTTCATTTAATTTCTAATTTAGTTATTTTAATATAAGTTTAGTTTAAAATTGTCATGAATAACTTTTCTGAGTAACAATAACAAAATATTTTATTTAGAATACTTTACAAGAGTACAAAAGTAAATTGATATCTAATTAGACATTGAAAAAATAAACATATAACTACTAATTAGCGACAAAAATAATTAATTTTTATAAGTCATTAATCACATGTGCTAAATAGTAAGGTGGGATCCAAACCTCTAATTAGTGCCACGCCTAAAAAACACCCCCTTAATATAACAAGATCAAATCCTCTATGGATCGACTACATGATTGTCTCCTCAAATAAGTTAGCAGAGCATTAGATCTTTTGGTAGATTCAGTTAGGGTGCAACTCTGACGGGCTAAACCTGTGCCCGATCTGGTAAACTCGTTAATGGGTTGGGTTAGAGTTGAAGATAGTCGTGCTCGGGTTAAAATATTTGAACCAGATCAAAAATTGGATTGGGCTCGAATTCATGTGTCGGGTTATCCAAAGGACCCAAAACCTTTTCTTTTTTTTTTATTTAAAGAAAGCATTTTATTGAAAAGCAGAAGGGGGCTCACGAAGAGCGTTACAACAGGTGCAGGACCGAAAAACAAAAGGGCCTGTTAAGCAAGGTAAGAATTTTTTAAAGATGAAAATCAGGATTTCGAAAATTCGAGAGGCCCAAATTTCGAAAACTCCAAACGTTGCAACGTACTTTGGAATCATTTCGAAATTACGGGAGCCGTAATTCGAAAACATTCAAAATTCAAAACGCACTGCCACGTGAGGCGGGTGTGGGCGCTCAGCCCTATGGTTGGGGGGTGTGGGCGCACATCCCGAGGGGGTGGGTGTGCATTCCCAAAACCTATATATATATATATATATATATATATATATATATATATATATATATATATATATATATATATATATATATATACATATATAAAAAAAAAAAAATTATATGAAATTTAATTCAGTAAAAAGATTACAACCGACATCATCCTACAAGCAGGATATGATCTGGTAAACTCGTTAATGGGTTGGGTTAAAGTTGAAGATAGTCGTGCTCAGGTTAAAATATTTGAACCAGATCAAAAATTGGATTGGGCTCGAATTCATGTGTCGGATTATCCAAAGGACCCAAAACCTATATATATATATATATATATATATATATATATATATATTGGAGAAGCAGAAGTGGAAGCAGGCGGGTGGCCCTCTCCTCGCCATCCCGCCCTCCCCTGTCGGGATCTGGTTGGTTGGATGGCCGGTCGGCCTCCCCGGCCCGGCGGCACCCTTCGGCTGCTTCGTCCCCCTGGGCGGCTCCCCACCCCCAGGTCGGTCGGGCTCCGCCTGCCCCGCCCCACTGTGGGGTTTCCCCTCCCCACCTCGCCGGTTTCCCGCCGAGCGGCCTCCCCCTCGTCCCCCCCTATCCCCCCCACCACCCTCTCCTTCATCACCAGTGTCGACGTCACCCTCAATGGCACCGGCGCCACCGGCCTAAGAAAGGCCCCCCGCCGGTCGCTGCCCCGTCCGGAGCCGTTCCGGCACCCCCTGTCGTCCCGCTCGATGCTCCGCCGGGATCTCCATCCATCCCGGCAGGTGCGCCTCCCATCCCGGCGCTTCTCCACATCCCGGCGCCCCCTCCTCTCGCCGCCCCCCTTTCGTGGCCGGCGTCGGCGCCCCCTCCAGCAGCAGCGGCGCCCCCTACCGCAGCGGCCGCGTTCCTCTCGCTCCAGTAGCCGGCGTGCGCCGGCGACCCTGGATCGGTCCCCGCCGCCACCTCTCCTCCCTCGTCGGTGTCCCCCCTTCGTCGGAGGCCCTCCCCTCGTGGGCTATGGTGGCTGCACAGCGGCCCACTCCGTTCACCGCGCAGTGGACAGCCGCCTACGTCCAGGCACCCTCCCCGGCGCCGGTCGCCGGATCCTCGCCAAAGGTGGCGCCGTCCCCGCCCGATACTTTCCCCCCACCCACCGAAGGCCTTCGGCGATCCCTCCGCCTCATACTGGAGGAGCCCCCCCCGTCGCCGGTGGTAGGCCACGTCATCAGCCGCCCGTGAGTCCACTCCTCCAGGCGCCCCCCCCTCTCGGTCTCCCCCTCGCCAGAGCCGTCTACCCCTTGGCGACGTCGACCCCCCCCTCTCCGCTCGCGTGCTCGCCGGGACTACCTCCTTCCCTAGCGGCGGCATCCCCCCCGCTCGCCGCATCTCTCGGTCCCCTCCGTCGGCCGGTGATGCCTCGTCTTCCGCTCCGAGCTCGGCCGCTCCTCCCGCAGCTGATCGCCGTCATCTTTGCCGAGAGGACGCGCCTCCCCACCCTGGCGTTTCGAGACGCCCCATCCCCTCCCTCGCCGCATCGCCCTACGGAGCCCCTGCTCCTCTCTCGGCCCGCCGGAGCCCCCGCCTCCGGGCTCCGCGCTGGGGTGGGGGGCGAGGCTCCTCGAGCCGTGCACCCCCCTCCCCTCGGGCAGGTCGCCCCCATCAATTCCTCGGACAGAGCGTCCGCCTAGGGCCCCGCGCCCATACCCGCCCCAACTTTCTCGGGATGCGGTCCCGATCAAACCCCTAACATGCTGCGGTTTTCCGGAATTTTCGTTGATTTTGAAATTTTGATTTTCAAAATTTCGAAATGTTGGTTTTTCGGAATTTTGGCTCCTCAAAAATACGAAAAATCCAAAATTTAGTATTTCTACATGTTGTTTTAATTTCCTTGCTAATCAGGACCTTTTTGTGTTTTTCAGCCATGCACCTGTATTGCTCTTCATGAGCTCACCTTCGTTTTCAATAAATCGTTTTATATATATATATATATATATGAAATTTAATTCAGTAAAAAGATTACAACCGACATCATCCTACAAGCAAGATATGATGTCCCAGCACCCCTACATCATGTTCTATATTTGTAGTAATGCCTATCATCGGGGTTACCAGCCCCTCAAATATCCGATTATTCCTCTTCCTCCAAACATGTCATACGGTAGCAGGCAATCTGATGCAGGCTTCTTTATACCATTCCTTCCCTCTGCTTTTGCATCGTCTAATATGCTCCATGATATCATTCCATTCTCGTCAATTGCAGTTTATGACTCTGAAATTACCACAAACACCAGGATATGTTACAGGAGAAGAATAAATGACTCATAGTTTCTGATTCATGATATCATATTTTTTAAAATAAAACATAAAAATACTAAAATAATTCACCCAAAATCTTCAACTTCTTACCCTAGATCACATTGTAGTTTGTATTTTGTAATAATTGAGAAATAATTAATATTTAACTGTGTTTAATATTAATTTTTTTAAAATTATTTTAAAATCGTATTAGAGTCCGATAAATTTGATGAACCCCACCCAATCCGAAGAACTTGAGTACTTTGAACTCAAACTCAGCCTAACCCGGCCGAATTGCACCCCTAAATTCAGTCAATGTTTGGGGGTACAAAGCGAATATCCTAGACTTCTTTCAATTTGCATCTAACCACCCCCAAACAACTTTATGCTTCATGAAACAATTCCCTTCTCTCCGTTCTATTAAGGGCCATCTCAAGTACGTTAGCAAGGCTAATATCTTTTAGTAGCTTCAATCAACGTTAGGGCTATAATTTGCAACTAGATATCCTATAACTTTTTTGTTATGGTGCGCACGTGCAAGATGCGGACGACAAGCAAAGAACATTGTAAAAAAAATGTGGTGGTTAGAGCCACTCGAACAAGTTCCAACATTTATTATCCAATATTGTAGTTATAATAAACTAGTATATATACAGGTGTCTTGTACATATTCTATAATATTTGAAAAGAGTAAATAATTTCCTTAATTTTCTTTTCGTAATTACATAACTATTTATTTTAAATTTTATGAACAATTTTAACTTGTAAATATAGATGAGAATATTTTTGGAAGGAAAAAAAATATTCACAGTAAAACTTACTTTTTTCATTATGTAGTAGTATAGATTATATAGTAGTATAGATAGTATAAATATGTCGACTTTCTTATCCCAAGAGGATCCCTTACAATTCTCAATAGGAAAAAATAAATACAATGGAGACTTTAAGAAGAAAAAACTCCAAGCCTTTCAAGGAAACTTGTCCCTAATAATGATTGCCCCACTGATAGCTTGGTTACTAGGGGTGAGCAAATACCAACCGATACCGAAAGACCAACCGAATACCGACTAAAATTATTTCGAAAAGTCGAACAGAAATTATGTACCGATACCGAATTGTCGAACCGACTGAAATATGGTATAATGGTAGTGGTAACGGTTTGAGTATAATACTATACCGAAAATACCGAATCGATTATATATATATATATATAGTCCCAAAGGCACTAGCCTAGTGGTTGTGCGGGGAGACGCCTGAGCACAGGTCTTGGGTTCGAATCCCCCCTTGGAAGGTTGGATGGCTTTGAGCCACGACCCAACTTGGAGAAATGTGTCACGCCCCACTCCCAGAATACAGCGAGCCGAGTACGTAACATCATTTTCAGGCTACGCGACATACAAATACTTCAGTACCCATATTCGCGATTATCGTCCGTAAGGTTCTAGGATAGGTTATCACAGGTCATAACTTACATAATAAAATCAATATCATTCTAAAAATGACCTTCTACGCTATAAATAGAAAGTTAGACTTTTCTACCCAGTATAATCCCAAATATAATTATATAGATACATGAGATTTGAAAAACCAGTGTTCTAAAATAATTTAAAATGATATTCAGTATTTTTGATAATATAGATACATGAGATTTTTTTACAAATTTTGTCAAAAGATTTTATATTATGATATTATATAGTACTTTGATACTTAGATAAAGAAGGCGAAAAAATGAATTCTAAGTACTGGTTCTTGAGTACCTTTTGAATTTACAAGCATACCCTAACGTGTAAGGCAACTTCAAAATCAAAACTCCTACTCATTCTATGGCTATCAAGGAAGATGTAGCAAACCCTGATAGTGAAACGGTATATATATAAAAACTTGTAACTAGTATTCATTTTCTAGAGCAATTAGTAAGGAATTTATATACTAGGTAAAAACTTGGGCATGATATCAAATTTGTTAAGTGAAGTATTCAGGATTTTAAAAGAATTTTTTGGATTTTTCTATATATAAATACCTATATATTTATAAAGAAGAAAAATAAATAAATAAATAAGAGTTACTGTTCACTTAGTGAACAGTCCTCGGTTTTGGCCCGAGTCCTAACCCCTTCATGTGCCAGCCATAAGAGCACAAGGCTCTGTTTGTAAAAAAAAAAAAAAAAAACCTACTGTTCTGAGAACAGCAGGCCAAACAGAGCTAATAAGAACCCGATAGCAAACCCCAACGAACCGTGAGCGAAGTCCCTGTATGCGTGTGTGTATGTATATATATATCTATATAAGTAGCAGAAACGAAAACCCTAGCGCCAAACCTAAATCTTGTCACCCCACGATTCCCCGACGACCGTGCACGCCACCCTGGCCCTGCACGTCGCCACGGCGGTCGTTGGCCGGCGGCAGAGCGGCGCGCGCGCAACGGCCAGCCGTCAACAAAGGCAGCAGCAACACTATAAAAGGCTGACTTCGCAGAGGGTTTATGCGATGCACGCTCGATCGTTTTGTGATTCGTTTCTTCGGGTACGATCCTAAACAATATGCCTATGTTTTCCTTCAAATAGTTCATATTAAATCGCATCATGTGCGATGAAAAACGAGTTCCAAAATCGAGAAAATATCGATTTTTGGACGACTAGAAATTGTCCCAACCACCCATATTTGCGATCGATTTGCGACCAGGATGCCACGAATTTTAGGAATCTAATTGGACAAAGTTTTAGACAACCTAACCGAGATCGGAACTCGTTAATTACTTTTTTTAGTTCTTATTATATTCTGTTTAAAATTTGGTTGAACTTTACGAAAAACATGTTTTAAAAATATTGAAAAACCTCGATACGACGTGCGTCCTGCCAAACTGGGCGACGTGGTCGCGAACCAAAAGCATCGAAAGGTGCGTCTCGACTTCACGGACATGTGGGCTTTGACGGAATTCAAATTGGTTGCGTATGCGCGACAAATTTGATACGTATTCGTCGAAATTCACTGTATCGGCCTCTTTGCAAATTCTCCAATTACTTTGTGCACGTTCGTCAAATCGAGACAAAACTTGCGCCAGCAGGACCGTATCATTTTTCTGGTCATGTGTACCAAGTTTGGTCTGATTCTGAGAAGGTCGACTAGAACGCCTTTTTGGCGGCCCCGCGACCCGATCCAGCGGGCAAAATTGTGCACGGCCCGCCGAGAGGATACTCTGTTTCTATCTACTAAATACGAGCGTTCGTCTTTCCAAATCAGTGAAAGACAAAAGCAATAAAGAGTTCAAGAAAAATGTCATCGAATAAAATTACGTAATTCAAAGGCGAATGTATAATTCAAGAGGAATTGTCAATACAGTCGCGGATGAAATCATAGATACCCTGATATCTCAATCCACGTAGGGTAATCATATGAAGGGCGAACCAAGTGCACCACGGTTGATCAGACCATAATACATTGATTCTAATTAGACAATATGCTAGTAGGCGTCCCCAGTTTACATATGTCCTGAACAAGCTCGATAAAGAATATGCTTGCAAAACTAAGCTATAAATAGCGATATTATTCATGTTAGTGCAAAGTATAAGTACGGAAGATAATGATGAAAGCAGTTATAAATGGTTCAAGTTTCACAAGAATCTAAGTCGTGTCCGGTGTTCTTGTTTATACAGTCGTCCTACTGTCTCTTGTATTAGGTCTTGGTTGACCCATGGGGTATGGGCTACTAAATCTCTGTATTCTATGTAAACATATCTTCCTACACTAGCTTATATTCAGTATCACCCAGTTATATTTCATTAATGTGTTATAAGAATACGTGGTGATAGACCGCGAGGCATACTACCCAACTTACAAAAGTCAACTAATAGAGTGATTGAGAAATATAACATATGTAACTAGTATGGGTTATCTTCCTAACCTTTCTATCAGGCACGAAGGAAAATTTAAGATTTATGGTAGAAAAGAAATCAAGCAGAAGGAAGTCAAGGTAGTCGGACGAGAGTTCGAAATTGGAATCAAGGGAGGAAGTCAAGCTTGTGGATGAGATTCCTATTTCTAATCCTATATATGTAGGCTCACATCAGTATAGTAACGTAACCAAAGTGATAAACTAGACCTGCATGGGCCACCACAAAAATATGCAATGCCCGAGTCCCAAAATACTTAGGACTAAGTACGTATCCATGCCAGCTGTATACATACGGAGTATACTCCAATATATGGAAACCTCGTACGTGTACATAAGCTGTGAAATGCAGTAAACCATGATACTAAATCTCGACCACCAAATAAAAGAGTAATAATATAATCAACTATAAATTTTGTCATTTATTCATGTAGTTGGTCGGAGACAAATCTATTACCAACCATTTTAAATGAGAAGAGAAGTACAAGCAAATGATGAATACAAAATGGTAAGGGAAGATCTAAGAGCAGTCATCCTCGATATAGAAGGGATGACCACGATCCTGGCTAGAGCACCTGCAAAATATCATCGAAGCACACACCTGGAGATATCACCAGGTCCTCAGAGGGACGTAACAAGATACAGCAAGAACATGCCATAATAAACTGAATATATAACATGTCACAAGCCACAAGTAACGTAAAATAGTCCCAGTCGTAACAATACACAATATCTCATCATCGAAATAGTGGACTACCCCTACAACCAAACAAGGACAAGGGGTAGCGCACTATACCGCGATACGACATTGTCCCATGCTACTAAAGGAACGGGGGTGACATGACATTGACTAAGGTTACCTAACCATTCTAATATGTTTATGCAGTTAAGAACAAACATTTCGTCGCATGAGCCCTGGCTGTAAATAGGATCTGGTATAGTCCCCACTTGGGCACCAGTGACCTAAGCGCATGACGTTCAAAAACGACAGTGGCCAACCTGAGTGGATCATCTTACCCCAAGCGCATAACGTTCAAGAACGTTAGTGGCCAACATGAGGGGGGTAAGCATACCTGTATCTCCAGCGGAGCTTCCGGGTTACAAGGGAATGTGTAATAGAAGCTCATACGACAAGGAAATGTTCTCCCCACCCGATGCACTTATCGAAGTCGCATCCGCAATCATGTACCCCTACTAACTGCTAAGTCTCCTAACATGCCTCTATTAGCAGTTAGACCTAACGCATGCGCATGGGTGATCAGCCAACATGCAAGGACCTCTACATGCTACTCATCTCACACATACTCGTGGTACAACTGTGTCGAGGTATATGCGATACACTACAAACGGTAGTCCCTTAACTCTAAGTCCATATGCGATCAAAGGATAATAAATAAAGTAAGCTAATATCACTGAGCAAGCAGTAAATCGAAAACTGTAATAATGGTACAGCTAAAAGAACTGGAAATAAATAAATAGTGATACGCAATAATTGAAGAAAATGTAGACTAAATATAAGCAGTAAATATGGAAAGGTATCTTGCCTAAGGTTGTGTGCAAAAGAGCGACGTCCAATAACTCGAACTATCAGAATCGCGAAGCGATGAAAGCCAAATCCCACATACGTCCTCGGATGTTGAAATAAACACCACGAACGTGTTTGAAATAAAAGATATGTCTAGAAAATGCTTGAAGTCCAATTCTGGAACAGGGACAAAATCGTAATTTGGGTCAAAACGATGTCTGCCGTTAGATCCATTTTGCACCGAAACGCGTGCCAGAAGCTATGGTCTCTAAAGTCGTCAAACTACATATCTACGGGTCCGATTTGAGGAGACGAACCCAACCGTATGTTCAAAGTTGGATTCCAGCGGGCCGTGTACAATTTTGCCCGTTGGATCGGGTCGTGGGTCCGCCAAATAGGCATTCCGATCGACCTTCTCAGAATCGGACCAAACTTGGCACATAGGACCAGAATAATGATGTTGTCCTGCTGGCGCAAGTTTCGTTTCGATTTGATGAACGTGCACAAAGTAATTGGAGAATTTGCAAAGAGACTGATACGGTGAATTTCGACGGATACGCATTAAATTCGTCGAGCACACGCAACCAATTTTAATTCTGTCAAAGCCCACACGTCCGTAAAGCCGATATGCACCTTTCGATGCTTTCGGTTCGTGACCACGTCGTCCGGTTTGGCGGGACGCACGTCATATCGGAGAATTTTCTAAAATTTTTTATTGTTTTGAAAACTGTTTTTGTCAGTTTTGGGAGACGAATTTCTCGACGCACGGTCGACGAAATTCGATTCTACAAAAAGGGTTTCGAAGCCCTATAGGTTGTCTAGGACTGTTTTTATTTAGTTTTTGAAAACTCTTAATGTTTGTTTCAAAATTTCTCTTCTAAAATAGCGTATTGGACTATTCTTAAGTTCTATTTTTAGACAGTTTTGTATCGACTTTGTGTCGAGTTCACGGGGTGGTCGTGCTATCACCTTCAAATCCCCTTGGTGGGGATTCGAGACGATCGTATAGGGTTTCTAGAGGATCAAACGGAATCGAAAACGATTCGCTATACGAGGAGAAAACAGGTCGAAAAGAAGGGTACCTGGGCTTGTTCGGTTACTGCTACTGCCACTGTTGCTTGCGGCTGCAGTTGCCGGTTTCTAGTCGTCGGACGGCTACCACGGCAGTGGCGCGCTGGCGCCGCACGCGCACGCAGGGCCAGGGCATGGGAAGGTTAGGGTTAGGGTTTGCTTGCCATCGGTTATAAAGGGGGTCGGGGGAATAACTGTTCGAAATGCCAATCGGAGGAATCGAAATGTCAATGGCGTTCAAACTTCGCCATGCAACAGCGACTCGAAGGCCCACTCGGTCGAGGCGACCCCTCGCTCAGGTGGGTGGCTTCGGTGAACTTGTCTCAGCTTGGCCTTCACACTAATAAAATGCAAGTTTTTAACTGCACAAGTAGGCTTGATAATAAAGGAGACGAATCCACATAGCTAAGGGAATAATCCAAAGTCAAGTCGGATTGAGTTAAAATATGGAAAGGTCCAACGGTCAGCTTAGAGTTGGTGCACGACGTGCTTTGAAAATGACACTCGGTACTTCATCCCGTGGCTTGGGAGAAGGAATGTTGGTCTTCGGTGCAAAAGTTGTGAATTAGCCTAAGTCATAGGCATCGCCCGCATAAATGCTCGATAAAGCATGCACGCTTCCACGATGCAAGGCTTGGCATAGCCTTTGTTCGTCCTACAGGTTAAGTTGTATGCTCGATTAAGTTAGGCAAAGTAATGATGGGCTATCAAAGTCATAGCAAGCACTGTCCCGCTATTTTTGCGGTCGTCAAGTTATTCAGTCCCACGATCTCAAGGCCCGTCATATAAAGTATAACTTGGGCGATAGCGTCGCGTAGAATGTAAGTCGGTTTGAAGCACGAGCCACGGTCGGCACTATGGAAAGTTAGCCACGGTCTACGGTACTTAAGAAATACGTTACGTTCAAGTTAAGTAGGGAGGCTATGCAGTAGCTGTTCCCTGAGTTCAAAGAATGTTAGGTCTAAGCGATGGTTAGTCGCAATGTTAAGTTCGAGCGATGGTTAGTCGTCGAGAAAAAATGTGTCGGGACTGTAGGTCAATCGCCGAGGCAACCCTGGTTTGGGCTCTGCAAAGGAAGTATGAAAAATAGAAGAAGTAAATGAATCGATTTAATAACAAGCCCCAACGATACCCTAAAATATACCTTAGTAACAACATGGTCATGGACAACTTGTCGACAAGGGCGATGGTTTCTTCGAGCGGCAACCCGGGGCCATGGGATCGACTCGGCCTAGGAAGAAACAAATTATAGCCGAGCTGAGTAGAGGCAACCGGCAGTTCGGAGACTTACAACGGAGTTCGCTACTGGTGTTGCAAGGGCCCCGTTTACCAGGCTATGTCCAAGATGGCTAGTTAATGCCAGTGACCTCATATAGATGAGTCAGCATAGCGGCAATCCGCGTGTGTGACTTTGGATTGAGTCTAGTTGAATGTGTGCAGTAGAACACAAAGTTTGGGCTTAAGATTTGGCTACAACAAAGGCAACGTGCTAAGGCACGAGATGTAGCGTCGAGTCTTAAGTTGTTGGCATATGAGTTGCATAAGTTGGATTTGAGTCGTTTCGAGATTAAGTCAGGAAACGTCGCAAGGCAAAGTCGTTTGAGTGACACTAAGTTCACAAGTCTTGATTGGGTCAGTTAGTGATTAAAGCAGTAAGGGCCGCGAGGCGGCGATATGGTTAAGTCATACCAAGTTGCGAGGCACGACCTCATTATGGACCTAAGCACGGTCACATGGAAATTGGGTACTATCGCGTAGTCGCGTCTCTGATTATGGGCCGAAAGGCAAGCACAACTTGATAGGTTAACGTTGTCGGTACGAGAAGGGTCTAGAGGCAAAGTATGAGTTGACATTGTTGTCGCAAGCACGAGATGGTTTAGAGACACAAAATAGGCCAAGACGTCTGTCCTAAAACTGATCCTAAGGCAAGACTAGAAAGACAATTAAAAAGAAGGGACTATGTTGCAAAAAGTAAATTAACGTGTTGGTTTTGTATGGGTGGACGAGGAGCTCATTCCACCAATACAGTTGAGTATTGACACCCACACAGTGTTTATGTGCGAAAACAGGTAGAAGCTCGTGGCGCGGAGCTCGCTTGGATGCGTCGAGGCACGGAGTTCCTTGGCGATTTGAGGCGTGCGACCGCATGGAGTCAGGACTTATACGGGACATAATGTATGGACGTCGCCTATCTGAAGCATCCGCTGGCTCGAGACATGTATTGAGAGATGAGAGAGAGCTTAGTGACTTGTAATGTGAGAAGAGTGAGCTTGAGTGATTGTAATCTTGGCCTTGCGCTCCATTGTAATCCTTGTTTCAATATCAATAAAATGCATCTGAATGACTTGTGTCTTGTTCTAAATTTTTGCTGGCATATTCAATGTCTCTGCTTGGGACTTCTGTGCGACGACCCCGTCGCTGCCGCTATAATCGACCGTTATGGAACCCGTCTTGTACGAGCGCAATCTAGCCTCGTACGGCATCACGCCTTAGCAAGGACGATCGCTTCTACGGGAGCAGGGCATGACAGTTTTGAGGTTACTGTTCCTACGGGAACAGTAACACATGTTTATTTTCTTTTTTTTTTCTTTTTCTTTGAGAGGGAAAGATTTAGTAAGTAAATAAAAATTCCAAAAAAAAAAATCTAAAATTCTAGAAATAAATAAAAATAACATTTACAATAAAACTTTACTAAAACCCTTTTTATTATATGGAGAGGGCATTTACTATATATATTAATAATAAAATTTTAAAACAAACTTCCAAAGCACAACAATATATATATATATATATATATATATATATATATATATATATATATATAGATTAGTGGAGTATATATATATATATATATATATATATATATATATATATATATATATATATATATATATATATATATATATATATACTCCACTAATCTATATATATATATATATATATATATATATATATATATATACTCCACTAATCTATATATATATATATATATATATATATATATATATATATATATATATATATATATATATATATATACTCCACTAATCTAAAAAAACAATATGTTTTATTTATTCTATTTATACAAATACATATGCAGGAAAATAGCCACAGGATTTAACTAAACAACCCTGCTATACATAATATATATAATACTAAATAAAATCATCTAAAACTTTCTAATCGATTTACAAAGCTACGATTTGAATTATACCCATTTTTTAAATTAAAAATAAATTCCTCTAGATATAATAAGAATATTATAATAAACTTTAATAATAAAATAGAGAAAAAAATTAGGGGGTTTACATCTTGATTACAGCCGTATGTGCAATGGCGAGGCACTAAATTACTATATCACGCCAGACAATAAGAATAAGAAATATGGCGTTGAATTCAAAGATCATACATGGTTATGGTTTGAAACAACATGGTATCTAACAATTTTATTTGATTATATGAAATTTTAAGAATCTTGATGATTTCTAGTATTTTCGAATTGTCTTTATTTTCGTGAAGTTTTGATAAATATGTTTCAAAAAAATTCATTTAATAATTTAATAAATTACTACATCTCTGTAAGGTGGGTAGAATTTTGTTTTCTCTATAATTGTTTTTGAAAAGCTTATCTTTAAATTTAAATTATTTTTGAAAAGCTTATCTTTAAACTTAAATTTCGAGAACGAAATTTTTGAGAGGGTAGAGTATAATAACCATTTTTTAAAAAATTGAATTATAATATGTATTCTTGTATTTATATATATTTAAAATAATTTTCCATATTTTGTATCTCAAGAATGGGGATTAAATAAAAAAAAGTACAAAGATAATTACATATAAACCCGTTGGAGAAGTTTGTAATTTTCAAATTAGCATGGACATCTAGTCATGCTAGGTGTCTTCATGCATGTTAGGGAAGGGACATGTGTCTCCTTGAGAAGTCTTGCATGAATTAGTGAGATCAAAATTGTAATTCTATATTTTGCGCTTTAATCATTATGTTAAAAAAAAAGGAAGTTTTATATAAAGAAAGAGAGAGAGAGAGAGAGCGAGAGAGGGCTGGCACTCTCTCCTTCCTCCTCTCTCTCTCTCTCTCTCTCTCTCTCTCTCTTGCTCACCAAATGACACCTCAATATATATATATATATATATATATATATATATATATATATATATATATATATATATATATATATATATATATATTTGGAACCTGGTAAATTGTTTCTGAAATCGCTCCCACTGGGATTCGAACTCCTGACCACTCGGGCCGCATGCATCTATCTTAACCACTAGGCTAGAGGTCATCTGCAATATATATATATATATATATATATATATATATATATATATATATATATATATATATATATATATATATATATATATATATATATATTTTATATATATATATATACTCGCACACTTTTTTAATAATGTTTTTCGTGATCAATTTATACTGCTCAATTTTATTTTTATCCTTATTTTAGTCAGTTACTTAGAACTTAGAAAGAATCTTAGTGGACTTTAAGTTATGTTAAAAATGCTAAGAATTATTTTTCTTGATTTTTTTGAGCTTATGTTTTTGTGTTCTCATAGAATTTTGAAGTAAATTTTGGTTACTTAAACTAAAGATTAAACTTAGTGATCATGTTTGATATTCTAAGCTCATTTTTAGGCGTTTGCGACTTAGTTACGTATTATTCTAATAATTTTGATTAATTGTTTGGTTCGTAAAGACTTGACTTTAAAATTTAATGCTTCCAAAAAAGAAAAAATATATATTATAGGTTAAGTGGTTATACAATATTAAGTGTGTTGATTGATCAAATGTTAATTGGTAAAATACCGATACCGAACAAAAATCGAACGAATACCGATTTAACCGAAACCGAAAAGACCAATTCTAAATGATACGATATTGTATTGATTTTTTAATTACTGATTTAAAAAAGTACCAAAAATTCGACCAAATACCGACCGATTATATCGATGCTCATCCCTATTGGTTACAATCTCGAATTCGGATAGAGAATGTCGCTCCCTCAGAACATCTCTCTATCTTCATGTGGAAGAACATAAAAGTCGTAGAACTTGAAGAGTAGTGGTAGAATTCCCTTGAACCATCTTGTTCTCCTTTAACTTCTCATTATAGGAAGTAAGCAAATCATAACTTAGTGAGAAAACTTTCCTCATCTTGAATCCCAATTTAGCCTAAAAAATGTTATTTAGTTATAGGATATTATATATATATATATATATATATATATATATATATATATATATATATATATATATATATATATATATATATATATATATATGGTTTGGGTCTCAAAACTATCGATATTAGAATTTTGGTCTCGAAATCACTGTTCATTAGCCTACGTAGACAACGATTTTGAGACCAAACTCTAAACATCGATCAATTTCGACACCCAAATCCTAATATCCATGTATATGTGAGCTCCCAAAACTAAATATCCCAAAAAAAAAAAATTTGGTTCTGAAATAGAGAGGGTGTTTCCCCCATAAGGGCTAGGGTAGAACTTTGCTACATTTAGATACAACACTTGGTGCCATATAATATTGTAAAAAACAAGGCTAAATTGCAATTTGATATCCTCAATTATTCGAGATTTTTAACACGATACCCTCAACTTTGATAGTTAGTAACTTAATAACATCTTCCAACTAATATTTTCAACTTCGTACCCTCCGTCACTCTAACATTATTATTATTATTTTACAAAACTACCCTCCTCTCCCCCCCCCCCCCACCACCCCCGCTGCCCCATCCTCAACCACCCCCAACCCGCCACTTCCACCCCCTCTCTCCGGTGGCAACCCCGTCAGGACCCGTAGTGCACCCCCACCCTCCCCGTGCGCAGTTCCCAGCCCGCGACCAACCCTCCCCACCACCAATCAACCCCTATCCCCCTACGATGTCTGTTGCTCGTTGTTGTGCACCCCCTCCCCCCCCTCTCCGTGTAACGACCGCTCTGTCCTAGCGGAATGCCAATTCAAACAGCAAGTGCAACTACTCAAATGAATTGTTGACTCGAAGATTGACTCGAAGATTGACCCGATGAAGTATCGATGCGAATCGATACAAAAGTTACGTTGGCCCGATTGGAAGCATTGAGTCGGTTCGAAAATTCTAAGAAATCGAATCGATGCAACGCACAAGTCCAATTCGATCGAATATTGATTTTAGTTGGTTTCGTGTGCAGGCTACGCTTTTACGCTAAGTTATAAGAGGTCGACATTTTGCCTTATTCACAACAGTATCCGCGAAACCAAATATTGTCTTGCAACGAACTAAGGCAAAAGTCAATGGACCTGGCCCTTCAAGAAGAATCGAGACTTAGACTTTCAAAGGCGCACTCGAAGGCTCGCTCGGCCAAATGCGATCATCGATAAGGTAGGTGGCTCCGATGAACCTGTCTTTGCTTAGCATAGACACATAATAATACGGACTGTATTGCTAGATCGCTAGATGATAACCCCATGCATGCTAATAAAATGACTCAACGCACCTAGCTAAGGAGCTTGAATTGCTTGTATAGAACATGGAAAGAAACCTAGAATATTATTTGAATCTTGCACCGCACTCCACGCTCGTGCCAAGGCACAGCTTACGATTTGAGTAGATTTACTTATGCGATCAAGTACGCCTGAATTACTTGTCAGTTAAATCATACCCCAACTTGATGCACAAAACAATTAATGGTCCACTGAATTGAGGCAGGAAGACTATCAAAATAGTCGTTCCGAGCAGAGTAATAGAAACATTGAAAGGCTTCGGGACCATTGGGTCGCCAGCCAAGGTAGTTCCCGCACAGGGAGCTGCATAATAAATAAATGTATGAACGAATGAATGAATAAGCAAATTAATAGATAAACAAATGAATGAATGAACAAGGGAAAGAAAGAAAGAAAGGTAAAAAGGAAAGAATGATTAGCGACAGGTATGTCGGGAACGTGTTTGGTAATGATAGTGAGCGGGCGAGCTAGCCTCCCCACCAGTGCATTCAATGTACTGATAACCACCCAGATTGCTTACAGGGTGCGGGAGAACCTCGTCTGGTGCGGAGTATTCCCTCGAGCATGCTAAGGCGCAGAGCTAACTCTGAAGCCTTGGAGCATTGTAAAGGAACTGAAGCACCATATACAGGACATAATGTATCGGAACATCGTCATGTATCATTCCATGTTGTAAGCCACTTGGCACGCCTTTTATGTTTCGAGAGAGAGAGCCTGAGCGAATTGTAATCTCGGCCTAACGCCGCTTGTAAAACTTCTTGAATATCAATAAAGAGCTTGAAATTGCCTTTCAACTTGTGTTCATGTACTTTTCGCTGCAAATGGGACACTCTGTGCGACTCTGTGGCCTAGCTTCAATCGGCCGTTTCTGGACTTGGCCTTGCACGAGCGCAACCTAGGATCGTGCGGCATCATACCTTAGCGAGGACGATCGATCCTACGCGACCGGGACATGACAGATTGGTATCAGAGCTCGGCTTTACATCCTTGGATTTCATGTCGATTTTCTCAGTTTTGAAAGCTCGATCGTGGATAAAAGAAGTTTACGCTCTCTCTCGTTGTGCCTTGGGATGTTCCATACAATAAGTCTAATATTTTCAAAAGCTCGTACAAGTATTCGGTTGAACATGATCGATATGCAAAGGCCTTTGTGCCGAACTGTGTCGAACTTGAGTTGGAAGGAAACAATGCTAAAGTTAGCAAGTTGTGTGCATGCCTGAATAGCCTTACGCTGACACTAGCAAATAGGTATGCGAGACTAGGGTATAGTTCAAACGGAACGTCTATGCACACAGCCTTTTGGCTAAGTTGTGCCGAGTATCACGCACCTAGACCTTCTGGTGCGAGCGAGTTTGCGAGTGAGTTTGAATATCGCTCGGACAAGAATAAGTTAGACTTAGAGCGTATATCGATGGAAACACTAATGGACCAACGGTAAGGCAAACATGTTGAATGGTTCTTAGATTTTGAGGAACGGACGAACTTATATTCGGATGTGTCTATCATGAATCGAATGATCATTTCGAGGATTTGTAGAATGAATTGACCCCGAGTGGCGTATGCAATGGTTTCGAAGAAGAATAAGAATGAGTTTCGACGATTAGTCGAGTGGCTCGAACCCTGAGTGGTGTATGGACCGTCATTAAAATTGTTCGAGCGAAATTAAGGATTTACGGGTAGCAACGAGTATATCAGCAAACGATGTTATCGCGCAAAGCCTTAGAACGAGTAACGCTTAGTTGGTCGTGATTTCGAGAGTTTTGAACGAGATATCGTTCGGACGATTTGTGAATGTGTAGTGCAAAATACAAAACAGTTGAATAGATATTCGAAACGATGAAACAAATGGATGTCTTGGTCGAGAAAAGTTGGTGGATCGTACGTGTGATTTTGGAATAGTTGAATGGATTGAAACTTGAGTTGAGGTGAAATACTCATAGATGAGATCGAAGATAGCATGATTGGAAGATAGCGTGCATGAAAATGTTGGTTTGAAGATACGAGAATGACTAAGGATTTGGAATAGATGTTGCTCAATGACTTGAGTTAGCATAGAACGATGCGAATTGAGGAATTATGTCACATGACTCGGATTTCGTTATAAAGGAAGATCGTCAGGTTATGTACATCATCAATGGTTTTGAGGCATATCAAAGATCGATGTACGATAACTCGGGGGTACTCTGATTCGAAGAATAATGATCATGTAAAATGTTATTGTTTCGATGGATGCTATGCTTAGGATTTTGATACAAATGAATGTTTGGATGAAAGGAAAGTGTCTTGATATTATTCGGTGATAACACAATGTCTACGATCTTGTCTTGCGCGAGCGCAACTCTAGCCTTACACATGTGTCACGTTGGATTTGGAGTGATCATTCCGCGTGAGCGCTGACATGGTAATTCATGTCCAGCGGGAATGATCGAACTCGGAAGATCAGGACGTGGCAATTTGGATTGCTTCGACTTGTGGTTTGATGCGAAGGTGAATTCGAGGATTGTTCGAACTTGTGATTGACGATTAAGTAAACTTGAAGATTGAGTAGATCCAATCTGCATATCGAGAATGAATTAGTCCAGACTCAATGCAAGAGTTACGCCCCGATGAGGACGGTTATCCCGCAGGAGAGTTGGCATGGTGATTCATGTCCAGCGTGGATAATCAGACTTGCGTGAGATTGGGTGTGACATATTGCTATGCTAGACGACCTTGTGATCGACTACGTGAATTGGCTATGATGGATAGGTGAATTATATCAATCATATTCGAAAAGATAGACTATACAAATTGCTAGTTTCGACGTGTGATATTGATATACTAGGATTTTTGTTGGGCAACGGACTCGTACCCCGTGCAAAGAATGTCTTAATGCAAACAGGATGAATACTGCTCAATGTTTAGAAATCTGAATAAAATGAACTTGGGTAGAGTATCACGTACGAACGAACAATGGCTTGACCATAGGATTGGGACGAGCGTCATGCAACGAGTTTGCACGATGAACCACGAACTTGAGTTGTAACGATGACCTTGTGAGCTGACCTAGCAGATAGGTGGACAATCCTATGTCGAGTGATTGAACCTGTGTGACCGACTTTAGAAAATCGTTCGGATAGACGATGAATCTGGGACAACAAGACTTAGAGTTAGGACGTAGAACTGGGAGTGTGCGTTAGCGATATTGATATCAGCCCCGAACGAAGCAAATGATAGAAATCAGTGATGAGCAAGAAAAGTTGGCATAAAGAATTTGAATCATTGATGGAAAGACATACTTGATGATAGTGAAATGCTTGGTTTTGGATCGGACAAGAATTACTTGAACTTTGATCGACTCCGCTAGAAATATCATATTGGTTTCGTAAGATGAGAACGCTTGAGAAAAAATCGGATCATCTCGAGGATCGAGATAGACGATAGTGAAACGAATTGGGTTTAGTTTTAATCCAGTTAGTAAAACGACCGGCAATTCAAAACTATCACGACTAGCTTGTCCAACTTCGCTATCGCTAAGCTTGGTTGAAATGTATATATTTGGAGGACGCCTTGAATATGTGCACGATCCAAACTCAGCGATATGATGAACATGAATGCAGCTGCAAGTGGATATGTTGAGATGCGCATGGATGAACGGATAAGTGAGTTAGCCTTAGCCTACGACCCTCGCATTTGATGAATTATAAGCACCTCGTGTAACCGTTATAAGTCCCGTGACAGGGCGCAGTAGCGACCAAGTCATAGAAACACGTCGATTGATTGAGTACCATCAACTCGAATGAGTGGTAAAAGTCATTCAACAAAATTTGCCAAACGCATGCGACACGGAACTTAGAAAGATACTTGGGTATAGTTCGATAGCATCAAACGATAGAGTCATTCGGTGGGAATTGTCTAGAGACACACGATATGGATTTAGGAATGGTAGGATTACTTGCATCAGGAAGTCTCGAGGACGAGACTTATTCTGAGTTGTGTATAATGTAACGGCCGCTCCGCCCTAGCGGAATGCCGATTCAAATGGCAAGTGCAACGACTCAAATGAATCATTGACTCGAGGTCGAGCAATCTGCATCTAAGTTCTCTGGAAAAAAGGGGGTTATCCTGTCAGGATATGAGCAAGTACAAACGCCAACAGCAGTTCCATGTGAATTGACAAATAATATAAGAGACAATTATAATGAAATACAAGATGAAATATCGAGACTGGAAGTAAAACAGTACAAGTGAACTAGATATCATGTCATTGGTTGAGATATAAGGTAAAACTAGAATATAAGCAGTGAAAGTAATCTGAGGTACGACGTAAACATAAAAAGTAACATGAGATATTAGAGCATTATGTGATCGGCTTGGGTCAAGATCGTGTTGTTCTTTTGACCGGCTATGCACAAGTAGTATAGTAGTAAAGGGATCAGGCCGGCCAAAATGGAAAGCTATGTACAAGTAGTATCAGGTCAGGCTACACCCTACGTGTGGTGAGGGTAGAGCTATGCACAAGTAGTAAACAAGTGGGGGTAATGATCGCATCACCTCTAATAACTCCTCATCTCCGAGTAGTATAATGGATCCAACCATGACACATCATGACACAAAATTTAAAGAGCAGGGGCCAGCCCACTCCTAAATCGGTGTCTATACAAGTACAGAAAACAAGATCGAACAATGTACTCATATACCAGGTAAACCAGGAATAACATCTCATGACGAGATCCAACGTATACTAGTCCGTGTATCCTCGTGTCGAGAATCACGTAAAATACTACAACTGAGTCGAATATAGTAGATATCAAAGTAATGAAAACTATCAGAGAATGTACTTGCCTGAGGTCCTAAGCTGAGAAAATCGATACAACCAACCACTCAAATGAGCCACGAAAGGTCAACTCGAGCAATAGTCTCCTAATACTGAAACAGACATTACCAACGTGTTCAGACTAGTCAAATTAGCTAGGATATCCAACCCATAAGTCCAACTCTGGACACAGGAACAAAACGATAATTTTGGACCAAAACGATGTCCGTCATTGGACCCGCTTTGTACCGAAAAATGTGTCAGTACCTACGATCTCTAAAGTCATCAAACTATATGTCTACGGGTCCGGTTTGACGAGACGAACCCAACCGTATGTCCAAAGTTGGATTCTGGTGGGCTGTGCACAAATTCGTCCGTTGCATCGGGTCGCTGGCCCGCCAAAATAGCGTTCCGATCGACCTTCTCAAAATCGGACCAAACTTGACATACAGGACCAGAAAAATAACACGGTCATGTTGGCACAAGTTTCGTCTCGATATGACGAACGTGCACAAAGTTATTGACTAATTTGCAAAAGAACCGATACGGGGTATCTCGACGGATACGCATCGATTTCGTCGCGCACACGCAACGAAATCGAGTTCTATCGAATCCTACACGTCCCCAACATTTGTACGCGTCTTTCGATGCTTACAGGTTGCGACGACATCGTCCGGTTTGTCGGGACACACGCCGTATCGGAACGTTTTCCTAAAATTTTATGTTTTTGAAACACTGTTTTTCTTGATTTTGGAAATCGGTTTCCACGACGCATAGTTGATGAAATCAGATTCTACAAAAAAGTTTTAAAGGGGTATAGATTGTCTACAAGTGTCTTCAGGTAGATTTTTGGGTTTGTCCATCCATCGTTCCATAAACGACTTACAAATAGGCTCTACAAACAGTTTTAATGTTCTGTTTTTCGTGATTTTTCTTGAACTTTCAAGAATTCTCATAATTAATATAGGACGAATTAAAGCAATCTATTTTAAGGGACTTATAGTCGGTTAGGTCGTCTACGCGTAGGTTTTTGTAGATCGAAAAACGATCAACCGAGGAGATAGAAAAGAGGGGGAGAACAGGGTTACCTTGATGTGGGTTGCTGCTGCAACTATGTGCATCAACTCGCGCGCACGGCTGTCCAGGCAGCGCTCCGGCGTCTAGGGCGGCGTGTAGGACGGCGAGGTCGAGGTGCGTGGCTTGGGTTGGGTGGCGGCGTTAGACTTAGGGTTTCGAAAATCTCTCCCTCTCTCTCTCTCTCTCTCTCAATATAAGGGGAAAGGTCGGCTGATGGGTTGATTTGCTATTGAGCGGCTGTGTTGCTCAGGTTGGGTTGGGTTGGGTTGGCTTTGGTTGTAGGTGGGTTGCTGCTTGCTCGGGTTGGTGGGCTTATAGGTGCAGATGTTACTGCTTGCTTCTCTCTCTTATACATATTTCTATCTTAATCTTTTTCCTTTCTTTTATATATATATATTATATATATATATATATATATAATAAACACCAAACAATTTATATAAAATAATCTAAAATTATTTCTAAATAAAACTAAATATTTTGTATCATATATTTATTAAATATATTAAAAGTTTTATAAATAAAAACTCAATTGTGTATGTGTGTATATATATATATATATATATATATATATATATATATATATATATATATATATATATATATATATATTCATCTTTAAAAAAAATACTTATTTAACTACCAAGGTAAATACACTAATCCTATCTTCACAATAATAACTTACATAAATATTTAAGAAATAAATAATGTAAATGACTATAATAGTCCTATCTAGGATAGTGGGGGTGACAACTTGGCCCTTCAAGAAGAATCAAGACTTAAACTTTCAAATGCGTGCTCGGAGTCTCGCTCGGCCAAATGGGATCATCGCTAAGGTGAGTGGCTTCGATGAACATGTCTTTGCTTAACCTAGACGCATAATAATACGGACTGTATTGCTAGATCGCTAGACGATAACTCCATGCATGCTAATAAAATGACTCAACGCATCTAGCTAAGGGAATAATCCCAGCTTGAATCGCTTGTGTAGAACATGGAAAGAAACTTGGAATATTATTTGAATCTTGCACCGCACTCCACGCTCGTGCCAAGGCTTTGAGTAGATTTACTTACGCGCTCAAGTACGCCTGAATTACTTGTCAGTTAGATCGTACCCCAACTTGATGCACAAAACAATTAATGGTCCACTTGAATTGAGGCAGGAAGACTATCAAAATAGCCGTTTCGAGCATAGTAATAGAAACATTGAAAGGCTTCGGGACCGTTGGGTCGCCAAGGCGGTTCCCGCACAAGGAGCTGCATAATGAATAAATGTATGAACGAATGAATGAATAAGCAAATGAATAGATGAACAAATGAATGAATGAATAAGGGAAAGAAAGAAAGGTAAAAAGGAAAGAATGATTAGCGACAGGTATGTCGGGGACGTGCAACGGGACTAGCTACCGCGTTGCACGGACGCCGCCGCCAACCTAGTCGATAATCAATTATGGCTCATGACAGCCCGATAAGTTAATCCATTATGGCTCAATGACAGCACAATAAGTTAAACAAAAAATGAGAATACGAAATGGTTGCGGACAACTCGTGCACGAGTGACAGGATGAAGGATTCCAAGGCAACGATCAAAGACATCATGCCGGCCTAGGCGGAATCATGGCTTACGGGCGGCTTGTGTGCGGGCTCGGTCACACAAGCGACGTAAGGCCGGGTATTGCGTAACCTATCAGGGTGTACCAGCCATCACGCTTGATAGGTAACATCACTACGAATACCATAAGTAATGTCCAAATAGCTTGTATTGCCACCGACCAATGCATATAGATTAAGTGGGCTCGTTGGTGACAATCCACGTGCAAGTCCTTGCATTGAAACAAGTGATTTGAGAAGCTGAACAAACTTGAGTAACTGAATGAAACGCAATTAAACAAGCTTGAGTATAGCGCATCTTGACAAACTTGAGTATCTCATACACTTGGGGAAGAAACACGCCTATGACGCTATTATTCTTATGCAATCCGTCAATTCGTAATGTATAAAATGTTGGCTAACTTGGTTTACCTTGAACAGGAAAGATCGTATGGTAAGTATGGTAAGTTGTGCATGTTATTCTTATGCGACACTTGATGCCCGTGACACGTGATAGGTTTTGCAATATATGCTATGAAACTGATCCTAAAGCAAAATAGAAAGAGAATCAACTGATAGATGTTGCACAAAAGTAAATTTAACGTGTTTGGTAATGATAGCGAGCGGACAAGCTAGCTAGCCTCCCCACCAGTGCATTCAATGTACTGATAACCATCCAAATTGCTTGCAGGGTGCGAAAGAACCTCGTCTAGTGCGGAATATTCCTTCGAGCGTGCTAAGGTGCAGAGCTAACTCTGAAGTCTTGGAGCGTTGCAAATGAACTGAAGCACCATATACAGGACATAATGTATCGGAACATCGTCATGTATCATTCCATGTTGTAAGCCACTTGGCACGTCTTTTATGTTTCGAGAGAGAGCTTGAACGAATTGTAATATCGGCCTAGCGCCGCTTGTAATACTTTTTTAATATCAATAAAATGCTTGAAATTGCCTTTCAACTTGTGTTTATTTGCTTTCCGCTGCAAATGGGGACACTCTGTGCGACTCTGTGACCTAGCTTCAATCGGCCGTTTCTGGACTTGGTCTTGCACGAGCGCAACCTAGGCTCGTGCGACATCACGTCTTAACGAGGACGATCGGTCCTACGGGACCGAGACGTGACACTCCGATCGTCGGCATCAAAGAAAGAGCGGAGGGGGGGCGGGGTTGTGCCGGAGAAAGAGGGAGGAGAGAAAGTGAAGAGTATTTTTGTTATTTTTTTAGTTAATACCATTAGGACAAAAAATGGGATGAGAATATTAAGTTGATGCATATCAAAGTTGAGGATATCAAGTTGAAGAACTCGAATAGTTGGGAGTATCAATTGTAGTTTAACCAAAAATACAGTAATACATTACAAGTATGACAATGTAAAACCATTAAAACTCAGTGCAGCAAAACCAAATTACCCTTTTAATCGTATATTATGTTCAAACTGTTTTAGTTGTCTACATTTTCATCTGCCACCTCTCTTTTTTACGTGTGATATTCTGTTCAACTTCCAGCGAAAAGTCTTGGGAACCAAATGTTGGCCGTGCAGTTGAAGTCTTAGGAACCAGCAGCGTTGCAACCTGCACAAGATTTTGTTATATAGTCCAATTTTTTGGCAAGCTCCGTATACGTCCAGGTCAAACCAATTATAGAAATCAAGTTTTCCAACAGGCCCAGAAAAAAATCCAAGGTTATAAGGATCAAGAAAATGTCGTAAACAACAGGGCCTGACCTGGTCCACTTGAAACCAAAGCAGAAATATTCCTAAATCAACAAGAGGCGATTATCCCAATCTAATTTCCTCAAGATTTACTACCCAAGTTTTACACCCAAAAAGGAAAAGAAAAAAAAAAGAGGAAGGACAAAAAAGGTACTGCTATGTATTTCATACAAAACGGAGGCAGGGAGGAGTCCCCGGGCCTAGGACATGGTTTTAAAATGAGGCATCTTGAACGGATAAATAGAAAACACATGGTTATGAATTTTGTTCTCGGATGCCAAATTTATCAATCAATTTAACAACTGAAAATTTCTAAAGGAAAAATACATAATAAACAATGCACCCGAAGTCCACAGAGGCTGCTCTGCACCAGTTACTACTAAATCATACAATAAAACATTTATTGTACAATGCACCCATTTTGGGAAGCACATAATAAACAATGCATCACAGGAAGGAGTCCCGCAGGATGTTTCATAATTAAGTGACAAGTGATTTTAGTGAATGATCATTGGCCACTAACACTACAAGACACCCTTTTGAGCATATATTATAGTGATATCTGTAGTTGCTGTTAGCTGCACCAGCGGAAAAGACTAGAGAGCAGATCGTACCAAGAAATTTATAAAAAAAAACAAATGACAGGATAATAAAAGCACACCTACGTATTAGCTCTTTTCTGGACATCCAAAGAACTGCTCTACACTTGTAGAGCTGTATACATTAGAGGAAACTGCACCTTCTGATTTCTTTGGTGAAATATGAAGCAGATATTTGATGAATCTCTAAAGGAAAAGAAAAGATAAACGAAATTAGCAGAAGAGAAATGCTTGATCAAGAATGAGTAAACAAAAATTTAGAATCATAATCCAAGATATAAAAAAAGAAGGAAAAAAGGCATCAACAAATAAGAGGCAAGAAACACGAGTTTATCCTCAAGTAGTGTCAAACCCATTTCTCTCACTCTCCTCTACACGTCAAACCCAACCACCCCCCAACCCACACCAAACCACCAGCTCTCCCTCTCCCCCACGTTCTCTCACTCTCCCCCTAATTCCTCTACCCAAATCCCTCACCACCACAACCCCCCCCCCCCCCCCCCCCCTAATTCCCTCATATTCCCTTTCTTTTTCCGAGTCCACGCACACCCCCATCACTTCCCACAGCACACCACCCTGACCAGCACCCTTTCCCCCTTCTTCCTTCCCCTCGTCGACTCCCCAACCGACCGCAACCTCGCGTGCCCCCTGTCTGGCACTCCTCCCCGCGACCCACGACCACCGGCGCGCACAGCCCGCGCAACCAGCAACTCCCCGCCGGTCCGCCGACCGCCCCGGCCTCCAGCCGACCGATCGACGACCCCGCGCGCGTGTCCAGCCCCCCCCCCCCCCCCCCCCCCGGGACAACCAGCCCCCCGCGCACATGTCCAGCGCGATCCCGCTCCCGCGTATGTCCCGTGTACGTGCGCCGTCCCGTTCCGCGTATCCGCGTTCCGAGTCCTCCCTCGGTACTCCGTCATCAGCCTTCAGGTAAGCCCGGAACCCTTTTGCTTAATTTACAGAATGCAAAACCATTCATGTTCCGACCAGAATTGACAGAATAAAACTGTTAATTCCGGGATAGATAGTTAATTTTCTAATTGGAACCATAGGTTTTGTAATAGATTTCTTGTAATTAGTTAGTATTATATTATTATTACTAATAATGGTTATGCCGTATTGTATATTAAGCATTATATTAATAGGGTTCGAGACTAGATTTAATGATTATGTTAAAATGGTTAAACTGAACGTTTAATTACGACTATTGTGGAAATCGCATTATTTAGATTTAAAAGTATTAATAATATTATCGCCATTAATTATTACGTTAATAAAACGCTAAATTAGTTTCAAAAATAGTTTTATATCAAAGTCTATTTTTATACAAGAAATAGTGTTTTTAAGTAAAATCTATTTATTAACTATTTTGGATAAATATTTAGTTCTCTTCCAAAGTTGATTTAAAAGAGTATTTTGTATAGATTATACCGAACAAAATATTAATTCCAGTTATAAAATAAAAACCTATTTATTTATCATGGTTTAAATAGTAACTTTCACGTAGTTAAATAATTTCTTATTAAATATTAAAATAAAAACTTTTCGTAATAAAATCGTTAAATTAGTTTAGTAAGTTTGTATTGTATTAAAAATAAGGGTTTTAGACGATATTTTAATAAAAGTCTTAAATACGTTTCTAAAACCTTAGGTTTTGCTAAATAAATTATTTTCATAATTTTACTATTAAAACGGTTTTCTTATTATTTAAAATATCTAATAAAATATTTCGTATGTTTATGTAAATAAATACTATTTAATTTCAAATAATTTTTCAGTATTTTATATAAGTAATTCTAATTATAATATTAGTTTACGAAAAACCGTTTATTATCTACTAATAATTTAAGTATAATATTTCTCGCATTATTTACAAAAAATAACAGCTTTATTAGAAAATTCGTTTATATCTATTATTATACACGATTTAAATTATTAAATAATTATAGCTTTATTTCTCTAAAAATATTTTATAACTAAGCGATTGTTTATTAAATTATTGGCGTTTAGTTAAACCCTTTGTTTGATTTCTAAATCAGAGTATCAAATTAATGTAGGTTTCAAGTCCCGGATTTAGTCTGATACTTTCTTGTCGTCACCTATAGCACCGGGAACACCAAGAGTCCTAATTGCACCCTTATGTTTAGTTTCTTTCTTTTTATAAAAGTTGTAATAAATGAACAAGTTGTAACAACTGGATGTTGTTATGTTTATGCTGTGTTATCAAGACTAGTTTCATTTCAAATATTTAATAAAGTTTTACTCCGTGTTTAGAATATTTGTGCTTGCGTTGCTACTGATTGACACAGATTACTGCTGTCGTCTCACAACGGTGCAGGCTGGACATGATCCGACTGGACCCAGTATCGTGGGATCGGATCGTGACATGTTTTCAGTGGTGGCCCATGCAGGTCGTTCTGCAAAAATTGGTCTAGTCAATTTAGTTTAGACCAGCATACAATCCTGCAATCTGACTTAGGTCTAAGTATAACTTTAGGAAAACAGACTCTAGAAACAACTAAAACACTTAGACCATTTTCACCTGTTACAACATAGGACCAATGCTTTACTTGTATGCTTTAGGCCTTGTAACTTATCTTTTTGTTACTTATCTTCCTTCCATTCCAGAGAATGTTGACGAAGGACTTACTCGATTTTGATTAACTAGAAACCTTACCCAAATTAGGCCAATTGTATGATGGTATATTTTACTGCCTATATTATTTTCTAAATTTTATGTATTTTTTAGTGTCCCATGGCTTTCGGGGATTCTTTTCCTCCATATCTTTATCAGATTCTAGCATCCCTTAGGATCTATACTCTTTCGTTATATATAGATTAATATTAGATTTTTCAATATCCTTCTTTAGCAAACCTATTTCCAATTTCTCTATTAGTTTGATTAAATCTTACTTCTCTATCTTTATTTAGAATCTAGATCCATTCACTATTTAGAGTTTCAAATTCTCCTTTAGCAAACCTAATAAACTCTTATCTACCCAAAGTATTTCTACGACTAGTGTATCCAACCATTTGTCTTACCTTAGTTCCAATTGACATTCTCGGAACCAATCTCGAACCAAATTCTTCTGAAACCATAAAGCCCCAAGGTTAATTATTACCAAAAGAATTGGTTCAACTTAACTAGTTCACGAATATTCCAAGGGAATTATTTTCCAAAAATAATTCAAATATTGATTGTTATTTCCTAAATTATTCCAAAGACCGAGAATATTTTTATTTATTGATTTCCTCCACTCAACTTGAAACCTTACTCTCTCTAGGCAACTTCTTGATCAATTCAAGGCCTAGAAAGCTTCTAAACCCAATCCTTGAGTATCATGAAGCAGGAACGGTCAGAGAATTGATTCCATTCTATTATTGAATTTTCTTTAGTCATCGGAAATTTTTTGAATTGTTGAACTATCCCTTTGAAATTCCCATGGACAAAGTTGAGAAAATATTCAGTGACATAATATGGCTTCGCACATATGCGTTGCAGCCATTTATCTGAATTATGGAAACTGCGAGTTTACTGCAGCCAGATGCGCACTGACGAGGCATAGACTCTAAGTTGAAGTGATTTCAGATGTTCATAGGTTTTCGGATATTATTGAGACTGTCCTAAATGCATCATGTTTATCTCCTTTGTTGTTCAGCCAAGAAATGGATAAAGTTAATTGACTACTCGGTAATCTATCATTATTCAAGTTATAGAGCCAAAAATTTACTACAGTCAGGTGCACTCTGGCGCGACATGAATTTAAGACAAAGTGACTTCGGATATATTTGGTTTCCGAATATTACTAAGACTATATCCATACCATGGTTGTCTTTTTAGCACCGTCAAATTATTCTGACTTTTGCCCGATTAGAGGATTTGCATTTCTAGCGGTTGTCTCCATTTTCAGAAATCTCTTATTACAGCCAGAAAGAATAGAATTCCTATGAAATTCTACTTGATTTTCCTAGAACATATTAGGACCATATCAATCTCTATTGACTCAATCTCTTTCAAGGTTCAATTTTAGTGTGTTGCATATATTTTGTGGATAGTTATATATATTTTGTAGCTATATATATAGTTAGTTGATAGTTATTAATCTCTATTGGCTCAATCTCCATATCAATCTTTATTGGCTCAATCTCTTTCAAGGTTCAATTTTAGTGTGTTGCATATATTTTGTAGATAGTTATATATATTTTGTAGCTATATATATAGTTAGTTGATAGTTATATGCGGAAAAAACCTAGATAGTTACCTAGCAACCTTATTATATTATTCCGGTAAGAGCATCCTTAGAGGATCGATATTTTTCCAATGAGATTAGATAACTTAGGGTAGAAAAGGGTTATATGACAAGGCACATGGTAAGCAAGTTAGTCGGGAGAGAATTATAACTTGTGATTCATTTATGATAGAATCATTAGTGGTACTTACTAGTGCTTGGGTATTGGATTTGAACGAATGAAAGAATGTGATGATTTTGAATTTTATGATTAAGTAAAGAAGTTATATGGCAGGATGGGAGAAGCCGTAGGTAATCAAAGGTTGGTGATGGAACACTAGGATTTGATAAGATTCTTCCACAGGAGTAAGTGTGGGATTATAAGGATCAAGTTGAGAAACACTCGAGGAAATTAATTTTTGAAGATTATTCTACATAAAAGATAGATATAACCCATAGAGGAATTTTTCAGGAGCGAAAAGAAGGAAAAATTCCAAGGAAAGATAGTAGTATCAAGTAGTAGTAAAAAATTGAAACAAAAGCATTGACATGCAAGTAAAGGAGCAATTGGGTTTGAAAATTTTGTTGAAAGACTATCAAACGTTGGAGATTCATATTAGTTATAGTGCATTGGCAGTTGTTTTAGTTCTCTGTAGATACTGAGAGCTTAACTAGTTTAGCAAGTTAGAGATTGGTTCTGTACGGGATATTAAGGAGATGATTATCTTGTAAGTTATTTTTCTTTCATATCCTATCTTAAAACGCCTTTGGACCCTTGAAATACTGATTCGATATCCTTTCTACCACCATTTGATCATCACTCGGTCATCAATGGAAGCATCTTATCCAATTATATTTCTACCATAACTATATTATTCTAATTATCTTCATCATCCGATTATCATACAATTGTTGATTTTTCCCGAGTCGCAAATCCTTATATTCTCCTTCCAATTTGATTTGGTATTTTATTTTATTTTATTTTATTTTATTTTATAGTCCCTCATTTTAGTAGATTCCATTATTTTATGCCTTCTCAACAAACCATTGATGTTCTTTTCTTTCTTTCCTCTTCTATTCACGGAACATCATTTGATTTTCATCCTTTTTTTGTGATCGTTTGATTATATTTTAATCTAGAAATTGCTGAGAAACCCAATTTCGGGGTGGGCTTTTATGAAATGCCCACCCGCTGTATAAGTTTTATGAAATACCCAGAATTAAGTATTTTCACGTTAAATATTCCAAGATTCCCTTTTAGATGCCACCCGCTGGGAAATGCTATTTTTATAATACCGAAACTACCCCTCCGCGCGAATTGGTCATCTATATGTATTTGAATTCAAAAAACTCAGATCTGGATTGCGATTTTCGTCTTCTTCTTCTTCACGGGAAATCTGAATTTCATTGCTCTCATATTCAGCAGAGATCGCAAAAATCGTTCGTAGTTCGATGTATTTTTCTTCAGTCGAACTCAGATCATCGCTCGTCATCATCATCACCATCATCATCATCTTCATCGTGGAGACATTTGAAGTTTTTCGACGATTAGGTCAATTATGGAGAGAAGATCTTTCTTCTTCTTTTCCATAAGAATTATCATCGTTTTGAAAGAAGAACGAAACTCTTTATTCATGAAAAAACTAAATTAACGTTTTAACACTGTAAATGACCATTCTCCGTGTAAACTAACACGGAGAATGCCATTCTCCGTTTTATTTAAAACGGAGAATGCCGTTCTCCGTGTTTCTAACACGGAGAATGACCATTCTTCTGCGTTTTAACACTGGAATGACCATTCTCCGTCTTAATTAGGACGGTCCGTCTTAATTAAGACGGAGAATGCCATTCTCCGTTTTATTTAACACGGAGAATGGCATTCTCCGTGTTTCTAACACGGAGAATGGTCATTCTCCTGCGTTTTAACACTGGTATGACCATTCTCCGTGATAAATTACACGGAGAATGGCATTCTCCGTGTAAATTAAGACGGATAATGGTCATTCTCCGTTTAATTTAGCACGGAGAATGTCCATTCTCCGTCTTAATTAGGACGGAGAATGCCATTCTCCGTTTTATTTAACACGGAGAATGGCATTATCCGTTTTATTTAACACGGAGAATGGCATTCTCCGTGTTTCTAACACGGAGAATGGTCATTCTCCTGCGTTTTAACACTGGAATGACCATTCTCCGTGTAAATTAAGACTGAGAATGTCATTCTCCGTGTTACTAACACGGAGAATGGTCATTCTCCGTGTAAATTAGGACGGAGAATGCCATTCTCCGTGTTACTAATACGGAGAATGACCACCCTCATGCGAAAATTAACATTTTTCGTGTTCTAAACGGAGAATGGCCATTCTCCTGCATTTTATGGTCAGTTGAAACTTTGGAGGGCCATAACTTTTGACTGGGAGGTCGAAACGAGGTCCCGTTTGTCGCAAAATGAGCGTATCGTCGAGGAGACTGAAAGTAACCGCTTCACCGTTAGACGGCCTTCCGAAATTTTAGAATCGCAAAAAAATGATGTTTGGACCTCCGTTTTAGCACTTTTGCCGTTCGTCCCGGTCTTTCCGAAATTTTTCGACAAGTTTTTAAAGATTTTTGAGGAGAAAACCTAGATTCGAAAGTGAGCAGCGTATGGAAGAAGATGGAGTATTGAAACGTTTTTTTTAAGAGCAGTTTTGTGGGTGTTTCCAATAAATTAAAAGGAAGGGCAAAAGGGTCATTTAGAACCCGCTTTGGATAAGTTTCTCTAATTCTGGGCACGCGATGAAAGTTTTTTTAGCGGTGGGTTTTACATAAAACTTTTTTAGTTTTTGGGCATTTCATAAATCTTCCCTATTTTAATCGTGCTTATATTTTACTTGTAACTAAAAGGACTTTTGATCGCAACAATGTTTCAATTCTATCTCTGATCATGTCTAGATAATTCCGATTTTGCTCATATTTCGACTGTATTCTTAAACATGCTTAGGTTGACCGTATCTTGATCATACATGTAATTTATCGTGTTTGCCTAGAATTTTGACTATGCTTCGAACTTGATCGTGCCTAAATGATTCGAATCTATCCCTAATCGTGCCAAATCATGTTCTAATCATGATTAGACTTTGATTAACATGTCTAAATATTTTTTGTACCCTGCTTAAATTTTAAAATTGGTCATACTATTTTTTTGTATTTCTAATCGTGTCGAACCATATCGATTCTATTTTGATTGTCTAAATCTTGACTTTAATCGTGCCTTGGTGATCGTGGCCAGATAATTTATTCTCCTACCCATGACTAGATTCGACTTTATGTCTAAACTTAACTGGTCAATTTTCAAATTTTCCTTATTCGGATTTTTTAACCGTGTCTATCGTGCCATTGAAATTTCGAAGACGAAATTTTCTAAGGAAGGAAAGTTGTAAAACCCATTTCCCCCACTCTCTTTTACACGTTCACAACACTCCCCCCCCCCCCCCATTTCACTCACAACCACCAGCTCTCCCTCTCCCCCACGTTCTCTCACTCTCTCCCTAATTCCTCTCCCCAAATCCCTCACCACCACAACCCCCCCCCCCCCACTCATTCCTTTTTCTTTCCCAACTCGACACACACACCCCCATCAATCCCCACAGCACACCACCCTCACCAGCACCCTTTCCCCCTTCTTTCTTCCTCTCACCAACTCCCCAACCGACAGCAACCTCGCGTGCCTCCTGTCCAGCACTCCTCTCCGCGACCCGCGACCACCGGCACGCACGCCCGCGCGTTTCCGCGCGACCAGCAGCTCCCCGCCGGTCCGCCAGCCATCTGCCGACCTCCCACCGACCGATCGACGACCCCGCGCGCGTGTCCAGCGACCGCCCCCCCACCGCGCACATGTCCAGCATATTCCCGCGCCCGCGCACACATGTCCAGCATATTCCCGCGCCCGCGTACGTCGCGTGTACGTGCGCCGTCCCGTTCCGCGTATCCGCATTCCGAGTCTGAGGCCTCCCCTCGGTACTCCGTCATCAGCCTCCCGGTAAGCCCGGAACCCTTTTGTTTAATTTACAGAATGCAAAACCATTCATGTTCCGACCGAAATTAACAGAATAAAGTTCTGTTAATTCCGAGATAGTTAGTTTCCTAATTGAGACCATAGGTTTTGTAATAGATTTCTTGTAATTAATTAGTATTAGATTATTATTACTAATAATTATGTCGTATTATATATTAAGCGATATGTTAATAGGGTTCGAGACTAGATTTAATGATTATGTTAAAATGGTTAAACTGAACGTTTAATTACGACTATCGTAGAAATCGCATTATTTAGATTTAAGAGTATTAATAATATTATCGTCATTAACTATTACGTTAATAAAACGCTAAATTAGTTTCAAAAATAGTTTTATATCAAAGTATATTTTTATACAAGAAATAGTGTTTTTTAAGCAAAATCCATTTATTAACTATTTTGGATAAATATTTAGTTATCTTCCAAAAATGATCTAAAAGAGTATTTTGTATAGATTATACCTAACAAAATATTAATTCCAGTTATAAAATAAAAACCTATTTATTTATCATGGTTTACATGGTAACTTTCGCGTAGTTAAATAATTTCTTATTAAATATTAAAATAAAAAATTTCGTAATAAAATCGTTAAATTAGTTTAGTAAGTTTTTATTGTATTAAAAATAAGGGTTTTAGACGATATTTTAATAAAAGTCTTAAATACGTTTCTAAAACCTTAGATTTTACTAAATAAATAATTTTCATAATTTTACTATTAAAACGGTTTTCTTATTATTTAAAATATCTATTAAAATATTTCGTATAGTTTATGTAAATAAATACTATTTAATTTCAAAGGATTTTTCAGTATTTTATATAAGTAATTCTAATTATAATATTAGTTTACAAAAAACCGGTTATTATCTACTAATAATTTAAGTATAATATTTCTCGCATTATTAACAAAAAATAACAGCTTTATTAGAAAATTCGTTTTTATCTATTATTGTACGTAATTTAAATTATTAAATAATTATAGCTTTATTTCTCTAAAAATATTTTTATAACTAAGTGATTGTTTATTAAATTATTGGCGTTTTGTTAAACCCTTGGTTTGATTTATAAATCAAAGTATCAAATTAATGTAGGTTTCAAGTCCCGGATTTAGTCTGATACTTTGTTGTCGTCACCTACAGCACCGGGAACACCAAGAGTCCTAATTGCACCCTTCTGTTTAGTTTCTTTCTTTTTCTAAAAGTTGTAATAAATGAACAAGTTGTAACAACTGGATGTTGTTATGTTTATGCTGTTTTACTTAGGCTCTAGTTTTATTTCAAATGTTTAATAAAAATTTATTCCGTGTTTAGAATATTTGTGCGTGCGTTGCTACTGATTGACACAGCTTATTGCCGCCGTCTCACAACGGTACAGACTGGACATGATCCGACTGGACCCAGTATCTTGGGATCAGATCGTAACAAGTAGGTGGTATTTAGGGTCGGCTACGTGAAACTGCTTCCTCATTTAGGTGCTATTAAGGGTCGTATCCTCTAGTAAATTAGCAGCCATTATATCTTTAATTAGTTTCAATTCATGTTTGGCTAATCTGCAACTAAATACCATGAACTTTTCTCGGTTTGTAAGTTAATACTCTAAAAAGTTTCTAAAACTACTACAAGCGACATGAAACAATTTCCTCCATTCGGTTCTATTAAGGGCCTTCAAATACATATTAGCAAGGATGATATCTTTTAGTAGCTTTAATCAATGTTTGGGGTAATTTGCAACTAGATAGCATGAACTTTTTCAGATTTGCAAGTTACTACCATAAATTGTTGTACTTAACAAGTTGTTACCCTGCACTATTATAATTTAACAACTAATAGCCTCAGCTTTTTCCAATTTGCAACTCGTTATTCCTCGCGGTTGACAATGCTACCCTTCCTATCCTCATATTTATTAATGATAACCTACCTTACCGGCATATGGTAGAAAGTTGTAAATCTGAAAAAGATTTTGATATTTAGTTGCTAATTACAATAGTTTAGGTAGCAATTACAACAGAATTAAAGCGTGATGGCTGAATGGAGTGCTTTTAAGGTAATTTGTAATCAAAAGATCTTTGAATTTTGGAAGAAAAATTATATAATAGGAGTATGAGATCAAACATGTTTTATGGATCGAAGTGTTGGGTAATTAAGAAACATGTCAAACTAGTGTAGCATAAATAAGAATGTTATGATGGATGAATGACAATTAAAAGGTAGAATAAGAAATGCAAGAATACATATGAAGTTAAGAGGCCACGTCAATCAAGGAGAAGATGAGAGAGAATCATTTTAGGTGCTTTGGACATGCGCATATGAGTATGGAGCGAAGACCAATAGATGAGAGATGTAAGAGCAATAAGATAGTAGTTCAAGGGGCCGCTAGGACTAGAGGTACGGAGCAAATATTTAAAGAAGGACGTGGCTTTTGTTAAATTTCGAATAAAGATAAAAGACGTTGTTTGCAGAGTAGAAACTTGCATATCGGGAAATTTCACGGTATTTTTTTTGCAGCCCAATGTTTGGATTGATCTAGCCCTCCTTAATCTAGTAGGCACTTCAGCTAGATTATTCAAACTCGTGTTGGCTATCAGCAACAACAAAAATCATCACGAAAATAAATTCGTTGTTTCTTATATTAGTTCTTCAGAATAATGTTACCAAAGGGCTGGAAAAACAAAAGCATGAAAATATGTAAAACTGAATTAAATGTTCTTAATATGAACTACTAATGCGAAAGTGAATGAAAAAACATATATATAAAAAGAGAAATCAGAATCTCATATTTGTAGACAATTCAACAACTTTATTGAGATATTCAATGGGAGGAAAGGTATGACACTGATAATATCTTTGACATCACGAAGTTTGAATGAAAAAGGCACTTTATTTTTCAATTGGTTTAAATGTTTTATATGTTGTAGACAACGAGGAAATTTCTGCTTCACCAGTATCTAGCATATAGATCCATAACGCGCTAATCTTATAGCCATCATTTAAGGCTCCCTTAGGCTTCATAAGCATCTTCCGATCACAATCCTCCAAAAGCACTCCACTTAGGTTGGGTTTGGGATTGCTTATCATGGCTGCTTCTACTTATTTTTATGAAAAACCAATGTAAAAAGCTGTTTGGTAAAGCTTATCAAAAAACTTTTGAAAAATTTAATTCTATATGAGGAAGTTTTTAAAAGCAGGTAGGAGATTGTCTTCAAATGCTGCTTCTGCTGCTGCATTTGACAAGCAGAAGCAATCCCGAACCAGGCCTTAGTTCAACCATCATGCTCTGATTCTATGATCAACATCCTCCTCAACCTCATCTTCATCATAAATGATTAATCCAAAATAGAAAAAAGAAGTCACTTTTGGGTATTCTCGTCACCATCTTACTGGTTCTGAATCATTTTTGTTCCAAAAACTCTCCCCAAAATTATAATATTTTGGAAGCAACCGACTTTTCCTAGATTTAACAACCAGAACAATACCAGTGAGAAATGTAAGTACACCATGCAACCTGGTGACATTTGAGCTCACAAAAAGACATGGGCTCAAAGTTGGCCCTGGGAACAAGCCTAGGGTGATACCTCTACCACAGTCACTACCCCTAAAACATGTCCATGTTAAGATAAGTAAATTGTTAAGACAAGTAAATGAATATACTACTAGATTATTGTTTCTTTCTGAACCAAGCACATTAGTCTCTAGGAAACCCTACCATATGCCTTTAAATACTAGGTGTAAACCCTTTTTCCCATATATTACAACGTTACCCGTAAGAAAATAAATTACTTCTTAGCTGAGCTACTTGGTCTAAATCAACAGAAGGTTAAATAAACAACATGATCTACATTTTTGGTGGAGCACAAAGGTGATATTATAGTAAAAAGAAAATGAATCAGGACAAGTATGAGAAACTCCTTGATGTGCCAACAACAAAGCATAATACTACTAATGTTCTGAAGCTCTTCATGCTTTGTGATAATACAAACAATACTACATCCTAGTTCAGAGAAGGCTAGATTGGTGAAGTAACAGAGACTTACAGATAATTGGTGTATAATCTCGGGGTTTGTATCAATATGCCAGTCTGGTTCCAGCTGCCTTACAAATGATGAGCGACCGTTCTCTGTGCTACAAAAGAGAACCTGCAAATTGGACACAAGAAGTTCTTACAATTGGGTATCTTCTCCGTAGAAACCATCGTAAAATCAAACTTATGTATTCTTAACACTAGAAAACACTCATGCACATATTAAACTACACCACAAATATGAATCTCAATATATGAAGTTATCTGAGCATTTATTCAAATGAGCGCTATTGGCATCAGAAGTACATCCAGAGCTCCTGGACAGCTGTCATCATTCATGAATGGACTAAGATGTTTTGGCCAAAAAGACGAGTTTCTCACCAGCTCTTCCTACAACCCACTTTTCTATAACCATTCACCGCTTCTTAAGTGTGCTCTTCTGAATCTCGTAAAACATACCGTATTTCACTACTAACAAGTTTGAGTTCCGTGCATGGCTACTATAGACTGGTCATACGAAAAGTCTTTCATTTAGCCCTACCTTTATATAGAAAACGATGCTGATTGAAAACTTCTTACGGACACTTCAACAAAAATTACGCATACATTGTAAGTCAAAATAAATTGATTTCTAATTAACCAAAGAACTAGTCAAGGGAACTCGTGCATATACACACCTCAGGAATGCCCACTCTTTTTGGCTCTTTGACTTAAATCTGTAGAGACTATCATCTTACATGTTCATCTACACTCTTTTTTAGTCTAAGGGAAGTTTGAGAGTGCTCCTTGGTCATGTTAACTTAAATTGCATTACCAAAATCTATTCAACCTGGCTTTACAACTTTTATGGCAAGGTCCTCTCTCTCTTAGCTAGCTTGGCTTGGAATTTGGCATCAGCACAGAAGGTTAATGCATCTAGATAGACCATCATAAAACTTGCATCGATTCTTTTATGGAGCTCTCATGCTCATAACTGACTCCATTCTGATGGGAGAAGGCTTGTCTGATGATCATGACGGGCACACTTTTTCAGCACCAAATAGAAAAAAAAAATCTAAAGTTTAAGTTCTGCACTAATTTTTTGCTTCAAAGAAAAATAATTTCGGAACAATAGAGCAGTTGTATCTCGTCTAAAGAACCAACAAAACAATTTTTAATGTTTACAGAAATCTCCCCACGGACCTTTATAGCATCTGCAAGAATAAAGAACAAGTTAAAAAGACATCCTATTAAGCAACAATATCAGGTCCCCCAATCGTTTGTTGGCATCTTGAGAATTCAAATATGAAACAATGATCTAAACGTAAATTTTTGGCAGAAGTATTTGAGCAAGTCAGGTTACTAACATTTCTACGACCAATTTTGATGTAAACTAAGAATAAGAATACAGGCAAGAGTTGCCCTACCTTCTCACTAGTTAAGCCACCAGTTGTGAAGAGCCCAGCATCATTCAAAGCCAAAATTACCCTTTCCTGCACCACCATATTTGTCTATTAAGAACCAGTTTGACATGGCATCGACAAATGTCAAATTTGTACTGGTAAGCATCTAAATCATTCTAATATCAAAGATACAAAAAATGATATAAAGAAGTTTGTCAAACATTAATACAAGGAACTCATCTTAGCTAGTTTAAATTTCTCTCATTTGAAGGTCACATTATCCTAGAGGAATGAAATGACACCTATAACCACCTAGACTTCCAGTTAGTACATGATACCGTAAGGGCTCACAGGTTATTACAAAGTCATGCTGGACACTTAGGATACAGCATTCCACACTCCAAAGAAAAATTAATAAAAGGTCAATTGTCATTCATTGCCATTAGGTCAATTATTAGATACTTCAAAGCGCAAACCTAAGAAGCAGTTTCAAAGAGGGAATCCTCCTAAACTATGCAAAAAAATCAAGAAACAATACCATAACGAGAATGTGGCTACCTAATTCGCGGACAGTAGGAAACCCAGTTTCCAAAATATGTTCCTTGCATTAAACAGACTAAGCAGGTGCTACTCTAGTCTAATGTATCGGGTATGAATGATAGAAGAGGTCAAAACAGTCTTAATAGAGAACTAGTACCTTTAACAAATCAGTTCATACGTACAAGTTTCTGTATCAAGCTACCTAAGAAGTAGAACATGCTATACCAAAAAGTGGTCTAAGAATTCTAGAACAAATGCAATGACAAATTTTGCTATAACTGCTTTATTATACAACACCAACAATGATAAAAACTCGTAACTGTCCAAGTTTAAGCCTGTCGTTAGCAGAATAATATGTGGAAAAGAAAATGCTAACACCATAATATACTCACGTCATTCACGGCAAAATTAGAAAACTTTATTATTCATTGAAGGAATTCAAAAGTATGGCATACACCTCACTTTCATCATCAAGTATTCTTTCCATGAGATAAACATCACAAAATTTTGTGATCTCCAGAAGCACTTCACGTACAGAGGACCTCACAGTTGCATGTTTCTGTCATAACAAGATAAAATATCAATATTACAGTTGCTTCTGGAAACTGAAATGAGAAGTCAATGATGCATCACTCGCCCACCTGGAGATCCTCTGGGCTAGTTTCCTCAAGGATTATCCCAAGTAACTGGCATGTAACCTATTATAATTATGACAAGATCAAAGGGCAGTACAAGCAATCAGAATAAAAATATGATTATGTGTTCTTGCAAACAGTTATGTCTGGACTAAATTTACAAGTTGAGTATCAATGTTTCTTATATTTAGTGAGGCACATCAGAAGTTGAAAATGTTTTCTTCTACGATGGTGTGTGTACATGAGAAAATTACAAAAGATTGAATTAAAGAAAAGATTGTATATAGATCATCTTAAGTCTGAAGGGAAGGGCACTAAAATAATCAAAGAGAGAGCTATACAAGTCAAGACGAGAAAGCTAAAAGATGCCGTAGAAGGACCGACTGAAGATCCAAAAACTAATTTCTAATAATTTCCAAAGGGAAACAAATACAAACTACAACTATTTGGAATCAGATCATAAGCCTAATAAATGAGGATAAAACATACATAATAAATTTGAGAAGCAGTAATAGACAAATGAATCAACGAAAACTCTAGTTCGCCCGACTACTACTGTGGAGAATAATAGCAATGATCATATGATTTGTTGTCATTCTGGACTCATATGACAGTATACAGGATAAGCTTCAACATACACTAGGGTATGAATATCCATGTCATATCAGGACCTAAGTAATTCAATGCTCAAACCTCTAAGACTGTACATCACCAAGACAATTTATGGATATGATGTAAGTAATATTTGCACATTTAACCCTACTTATAAAAAGACTAAAGCACAAAATATAGTTTATAATGCTTGACAACCCCTTTCAGCATATTCACTTGGAGACCGATTTTGGAATAAGACAAAGTGGACAATTCTCAGAATAGATATGAAAAGAATGTCCATAATTGTGGGTTGCTTCGAAGCGCCTCACTCCAGCATGAGTATTGACTTACTAGCTTGTGCTTGTTGCTTGCAGCATAGTTTTCTTTAGAGAAGGCTATCACACCCTTTCCTTCATCTTTTATTTTTCTCCGAACTCATCTTCATATTTCCTTCTCTTTATTCATTTTCCTTAGTTGCCTTCTTCGTTCCCTATTATTATATTCAGTCTCTAAGCCACGTCATAGCTTTGAGCTGGCATAAAAAACATTCTACTTCAATATGTGGCATGTTAAAGAACTATATATGGTTGGAATGTACACATACCATAAAGGCAAAAACCACTACTCAAGTTTTGTCCGTGATACATAATCCCACATCTAAATGAGATGCATTAAGAAGAAAAACAACACAAATACAATACTCTTGATTTATGTTGCACGAACACGGACACGGATGAGGTACGGGTACCATATGGATATTGGCATACATACATTTTCAAATAGGTACAAAGGTAGTTACCCATGTTGCACGAATACGGATACGGATATGGGTAGGGAGACGATAGAGATATGGAGGTGTCTGTGCAACATAGCCATTCATCATCGTCAAGCCTTCTCCCTTCATAATGGGGTCGACTATGGAGCATAACAAAGCTGCATACAATATTTGACAAAGTTTTATTACCGGTTGTCGACCTGACGTCAACCCTCTATGATGGGGTGTCAAATTCTTAGCCAAGGTAGCTATGAGTATGAGAGGGTCATACCATAAAACCTAGGTGCAACATAGCTCTTTGATACTACAAAATAGTGAAGTATGAGTTAAACTTTAGCTATACTGGGTTCACCATCGTGTTTCTCTCTCAACTCAAGGTCTCCAAGACATCTTAAGTATGCTACTATGACTTTTAACAGTTTGCAATGAAATAAAAGAGAAAAAAAAAAAAAACTGAACCCGTAATAACCAAATTATATTATCAAATATGTAAGAAAAAAATTGTCCTCGCACATGGATTGAAGCTCCAATAAATGAGAGTTACAATTTACAAGTTCTGAAGAACTAACTACCTTCCGTCCTTCATTTAATTGATGCCTCACAAGTTGCTCCAAAGTAAGCTGAACAAAAAAGGAAACACTAACCACATAATTATTATCATGGGATATTGAGCTTATATATCAGACTACGGAAAAAAATCGTTACATTCACTGGCCGGAAGAATTCATCAACTGCATCTTGCACCCTCGAATTCCCCGATGATGAGATAACTTCAGAGGATGGGAAGCCTGTATTTGAACGCAATCTGCCACTAGAAGGACCAGAAGCTGAATTGTGAGGTCTTTGTTGTCTTCTTTGATGTTCCGGAGGAGTTCTCAAAAGCTTCAAGACAAAGACAATTGCCACAGAAAGAGCAGCAAAAGTCGTGATTGAACGAAGTTTCTGAAACCATTAACAAATATATTGCAGCTTAAAACTAGCACCTGAGAGACTTTCACTCATAGAATGTAGATAATTATTACAGCATTTTTCCAAGAAAGTGTCTATTTGAGGGGGGAAGATTCAATCTTTAACCAAAATGTCAAAGATAGTGGGTGTGTATGAGTGTATGGGTTTATGTACTCTATAATTAGTCTCACATACACATACAAGGATTATATATATGTATATGTGTGTGTAATTCATAGTGCTCAATGAATTTTATCTCATTAGTTCCACTGAATATTATCTCATTTAGTTCCAATGTAGTCTCTTTAGTCTCACATACACGAACGAACACGAAGAACACAATTGATTCGTCATAAGCAAAAGAGAAGAATCCTAAGCAGTGTTCTAAAATCGGCCTAGGCGTCCGCCTAGCCGCTAGGCGCCGGCCCACCGCACTGAAAACCCCCTAGGAGGTGGGCTAGGTGGGCCTAGGCGGCCGTGTTTTTTGATTTTTTTTATTTTTTTATTTTTTTTTTATTTTTTTTATTCTTAGTTGTATTTTGGATATTTGTTTGGGTTTTAAGATAGTATTTGAATTTTAGAACATTGAAATTTCAAATTTCAAAATTTCTAAAATTTCAAACAAAAAACAATTCTAGGCAGGCTAGGCGCTAGGCGGACCTCCGCCGCACCGAGTCCGCCTAACGATTTTTAGAACACTGATCCTAAGGTTTGATAATAAAAAAAAGGGTGAATTAGCGTTTAATACGTTGTAATTTGACAAGTTTTTAGAAATATGACGGAACGAAAGACCAAGAAAATGGAAAAGAATGCACCAAAATAAAGGTGTTGCACTAAACGCTAGTGGTTTACCAAATGGATGGACATCGAAATCCATCAAGTTTGACGAAACCCGTCCTTTTTTATTAAGAGTCGATTTTCCCTGTGAGAGAATGCATTTCCATAAAAGTTTATGAAACCCGTCTTTTTAATTGAAAGTAGAGTTGATTTCCAGTAAGAGCTCGGTATGCCTCTTTACACCGCCTGAGATTCTGACGTTTAAAATACAAACATGCTTCTGCCTAAAATTTTTTCTTTTTATTGTGTTTTACGATTTCTTTTAGTAGAATATAAAGAAGAAGAAGAAGAAAAAAGGAAACCGAGAAAAGAGAAGAAAATTACTATTTATTTTTCCTCTTAACAAATTAGCCGCAACACATTCATTCTCTCGCCGGCATCCCTCTTCGGTCGTCAAGTCTTCGCTTCTAAGTTGTGACATACTTGTCATTTCCAACTTTAGGGTGAATGTTGAATATAAAGAAGAAGAAGAAAAAGGAAACTGATAAAAGAGAAGAAAAAAATTACTATTCACTTTTCCTCTTAACAAATTGGCCGCAACACATTCATTCTCTCGCCGGCATCCCTCTTCGGTAGTCAAGTCTTCGCTTCAAAGTTGTGACATACTTGTCATTTCCAACTTTAGGGGGAATGTTGAACTCTACGAATCTCTCTTTCTCCTATCTCTATTTTTCGCAGTAATCATACAACTTTTACTCTAGGCCGAGGACTTTCGCTTGCCAACAATTAGTCGAGCACTTTATGCATCTGCCACTCTCAATTAAGCACTCTCCTGTGCCAGAAACTCTCTCAATTGAGCACCCTCAAGTGCTAACAACTCTCTTGGTCGAACGACCTCATGTGTCAACAACTCTCCCTCGTGAACCAACAACTCTCACACTTGCGTGTCCTCGTGCATCTGTTGCTCTCTCTTAGATCGTATGTAGTGTCGACCTTTACTACCTGACTCTCAATGTTGTTGTTATTTCCACTACGAAGTTTAGTTTTATTAATTTTTTTATTTTATTTCTGCTTTATGGCAAATGTTTCACATAGTCTGTCCATCTTGGTATTAGAGATAGTGCTTGTGTTTGGTTGCAGGTCTATGTAGCTTATGTTTACCCATTGGATAAACTTGTAGGAGGAAGGGTCACCTCCTCTATGGAGTTTGCTTCTACGCAGGCCTTCGAGAAGCAATAAAGGGAACCATGAAAAGGAAATCCGGTTTCAGCAAGACTTGAGAGGAATCATAGCTCAGATCCAGTATATACTCAAACAACTCGAAGAATTTTATCACATTAAGTCCAATGTAGTCTTTCTATTACAATTAGCAATTACAATTCTATTTCTTGGGTGTGCCAAAATGGTGCTTTCATGGGGTGTGCCAATTAAGTACTGGATGGATAGATTGTCCGATTCCCTAAAGTGTAGGAAATTTGACTAAAGTTTACAACTTTCATGTAAAGTTAGTGAAATCAGCTAGGAAACGCGGACACTCCAACGGTCGGTGCTTCGTCCGAGCTGCGTCGTGCAGGACACGCGCGCACCAAAATTGTGGCTGTTACATGTCATAATGTTCCGAATAGTGCCGTGTCCTATCCGTGTCCGTGCGACATAGGAGATCGATCGAAGACTAAGGCAGTCAACGGACTCGACAATCGGCATCATAAATTCATCGATATCACAATTGCGCAGGCGTTCCACAAAACGATGCAAAAAATCTGAAGCTTTTGACGGGACGAGTCGAGAAGAGAGAGAGACGGACCTGGCGATCGAGATCGAACGGGAGGCGATCGGTGATGCCGGAGAGGGACTCGATGAAGCGCTGGATCAGATCGGAGAACTCCTCCCTGGCGGGATCCGCCATGGATTGGAGGAGGCGGGAGAGGAGGTGTGCAGAGAGCAAACCCTAGGATTCTCGAATTAGGAATGGCCTCGTGGACAAATTCGTTCTTTGAGGAGAGAGGGAAAAGAAGAGAATATGTTTTCTGTTGACACAGCAGAAAATAACTTTATTAATTTTGGTTTTTTTTAGGGGCACCACCACTTCTACTAGGGGGCAGCCCAAATTTTTTTGAAAAAATTACAAGTTTGTCATAGGTTTTTTTTACTATGGGGCAGCCCATAATTTACTATAAAAGCCAAAGTTGTTTTATTTCTTCTTTCTTCCTCTATTACTTCTCTTCCTCCACTCTTCCTCCACTCTTTTTTTCTCATCCTCATAAAAACCTAGAATTAACCTAACCTAGGTGAAATTGTCCCCCCACCTAAATTTGTTAAAGAATTAACCCTTCACTTCTCCCATTTCTTTGTAAGTCGTCGAATTTATTTTTGTGTAATGTTTTAACCTAAATTTTACATATAAAAGTTGAATTTTGTGTTTAATGTAGAAAGAAATAGAAAATGGAACAACCCGGACCATCAAATGCTGGATACTCTCCTCCCACAACGTCCGAAGAACACTTTGATGCATCGGAAGGCCTCGTGGTAACTACACTTTAAATTTATTTCGGATGAAAAATCGGACTTTGACACAGAGGACTGCCACTTCTTTGGCAGTCCCTCTCATGGATTTGGACTGCCAGGGATATGGCAGTCCTACTTCAGTGTAGGACTGCCACATCTCTGGCAGTCCTATATATGTGATGGACTGCCACATATGGGGCAGTCCTTTTTAATTTCCATTGTAGGAGTTGTTTAGTTTTGACTTCAGTGTAGGACTTACATTTTGGTTTTATGTAGTTGTTTAGTTTTGACTTTTAACTTCTATTGTAGGAGTTGCGATCTTCCGATGTTGCGGTACATGCTCCAATTACAATCGATGTAGGACATTTATTTTGGACCGATATTTCGTTTCAATCAAGCGACGATGCGGTACAATGGTGTCGAGAAGTTGGACGATAAAACAACTTAGTTCTAGTGATATCCAGATCAATGTGTTATATGGAGGACCACTTTTGTATACATTTTGGCATTTTGGTTATAGAGGACCACTTTTTTATACATTAAACTATGAAATATGAAGTCCAATATATGTTTCTTACTTTTATCCATGTGTTATATGTGTTTTATGTGCTTATATGGGTGTTATACATGTGTGTTTTGTGTGTTTGGCTGAGTATTATACATGTTTTACATGTGTGCTAAAAATTATCAGAGGACTGCCACAACCAGGGCAGTCCTTCACATGTGTTGGACTGTCCTGGGTGTGGCAGTCCTAGCTGAAATGTTCTGTAATCTAGTCACAGAATATTTCATCTAGGACTGCCACACTTAGGACAGTCCAACACATGTTCCAACCTGTCATAAAACTTCAAGCAGAAACATCAGCAATAAGAGCACACAATTCGTCTAAGATATAATGGAAAAAAATTAGGACAGTCTTAGGACAGAAATATTTCATCTAGGACTGCCACACTTAGGACAGTCCAACACATGTTTCATCTAGGACTGCCACACCCAGGGCAGTCCAACACATGTGAAGGACTGCCCTGGTTGTGGCAGTCCTAGATATAATGTTCTGTGATCAAGTCACAGAACAATTCATCTAGGACTGCCACACCCAGGGCAGTCCTTCACATGTGTTGGACTGCCCTGGGTGTGGCAGTCCTAGATGAATAGTCTTGTACAGAACATTTCAACACAAGTATCCAACACATATCCAACACAACTATTTGTTTTACACAAGTATCCAACACAAGTATTTGTGTTACACAAGTATCCAACACATATCCAACAGAAGTATTTCAACACAAGTATCCAACACATAACCAACACAAGTATTTCAACACAAGTATCCAACAACATGTTCGACACCCAAAAATATCAACATCCAAAAATATCAACATCCAAAATAGCCAACATCAGACAATCAAACAACAACAAGTTTGCAAAATATTCAACATCATACAATCAGACAATCATACTACATATCATGGCGGGCATTCGAACGAGACTCCGCATTACGCATGAATGAGAACTCAACCTCGTCGTCGATGCGCTCAAGCTCGTTGGCGACCAAGACACTAGTGTCGACCAAGACACTAGTGTCACTTTGGCAAGCGCTCCGAAGTGTCTTGGCTAATTCCTTCGTCCTTCTAGACTGTAAATGAAAGTATAATTGAATTTAGTCTACAAACATGAAAATCTCAAACTAATTACTAATGCGGAACTCACCATCTTCACCAATGAAACATACAAGATGTTTTTCGAAGGAAGATTTCCAACAGCTACTACGGCCTCGGGACCCGAGTTTGTAGGGTTCAACAACTTAGGTGTCCGACCCGCCGGAAGTACGACATGTAGTCCTCGCTGCAGTCCGCCGAAAAAGGACTGTCAGGACTCTGGCAGTCCTTGTTTACATGTGGACTGCCACATGCTTGGCAGTCCTACTGTACTCAGGGCCGACAGACGAACGACTCGCTAGTTTGTCGTTTTCTAGGGTTAGGGTTTGAAGAAAAATTGTGGGTTTGTCGTGTTCGAAAATGCCATTCATAAACCCTAAAGACATTCTAAACCTAAATTATCAAAAGTTTTTAGAGAATTAAAACTATTCTAGGGTTTCGAATAGAATGTAGAAAATTATAGAAGAAATTAGGGAAGAACGTACCTAGAATCCGATTTCTTCGACTTGCGTGTCATCTCGTCGAATGTAGGAGTGTTCTTGAAAAAAATTTGGTGGAGGAATTAGGATTAGAGTAGTGGAGGAGAAGAGACTAGGGTTTTGGGAGAGGGAGAGAGAGCTCTTCTTTTTTTTTTCTTTTGGAGGAGAGAGAGAGAGAGAGAGAGAAAATTGGGGTTTGGAGAGGAAATGAGAGTTTGGGGGGTTGGGCTGCCCCCTAGTAAAATGTGGGCTGCCCCTAGTAAAATCTCCACTTTTTGGGCTGCCCCCAGTAGAAGTTGTGGTGCCCCTAAAAAAACCTTAATTTTTATCAATAAGAAAAATTTCGAGTGGCACCCCACTTGGTTGGCCTATTTATACGGTGCACCCCACATTATTTGTTATATGTATAAGTAGTCCCACATCTAACGTAAAACGTTACTTTTGACGGTCAACAGGGTTTGGCTGATAATTTATGACGAAAATACCCTCGTCTTCTCCCAAACCCAAACCCGTCCCGCCGCTGTCGCGCCCCTACCTCCGCCCCGCCGCTGTCGCGTTCACCACCACCACCACCACCACCACTACCATCATCACCACCACCACCACCACTAACACCACCACTGCCCCTGCGCCCCCGTCCCGCTCCGCCCCCTCCCCCGTCCCGCTCCGCCCCCCTCCGCCCCTCCCCCGTTCCGCTCTGCCCCCCTCCCCCAGCAGCCATCAGCAACAGCAGTGGCAACCAGCAGCAGCAGCGGCGGCGGCAGCCAGTAGCAGCGGCGGCAGGCAGCGAGGGTGAGGAAGGAGGGTGCGCTGGCCGAAGAGGAGGGGGAGGAAAGAAATTGAGTTCGGAGAAGAAGACAAAGAAAAAGATGGACATTTTCGTCTTTTTTAATGGTCAAACATCGTTGATCGTCAAAAGTGACGTTTTCCATCAGATGTGGGACTACTTATACATATAGCAAATAATGTGTGGTGCACCGCATAAATAGACCATCCAAGTGGGGCGCCACTCAAATTTTTTCTATCAATAATTACTTAACTCTCCTCAACATCGGGTGCAACTCGGTCGGATTGGGTCAGTAGGTCAACCCGAGTCCAATCCGATGAATCATAAGTGTAGGCCGAGCCCAAGTTCGACCAGACCTCAGGTTCAACATATGAAGTTCAAGACCTAGTCCAGAGAATCGAATTTGGATCGGATTTGGCTCGGGTTGGGTCGGATTAATCGGACTTTAATATAATATTTGAAATAATTTTAAACAAAAGCAATATTGAATACATAATCAAATAAAATAAACTGAAATAAGATTTAGGATAAGAAATTGAAGAGTTTGGTGAAAAAATTTATAATTTAAATATTTTATTTAAGAAGTGCATATATATATATATATATATATATATATATATATATATATATATATATATATATATATATATATATATACTCTCTCTCTCTCTCTCTATATATATATATATATAGATATATATAGATATATATATATATATAGAGAGAGAGAGAGAGAGTATATATATATATATATATATATATATATAGAGAGAGAGAGAGAGAGAGAGATACTCTCTCTATATATATATATATGCTCTCTCTCTCTATATATATATATAGAGAGAGTATATATATATATATATAGAGAGAGAGAGAGTATATATATATATATATATATATATATATATATATATATATATATATATATATATATATATATATATATACTCTCTCTCTCTCTCTATATATATATATATATATATATATTTATATATATATATATATATATATATAGAGAGAGAGAGAGTATATATATATATATATATATATATATATATATATATATATATATATATATATATATATATTTTTATATATATATATATATATATATATATATATATATATATATATATATATACTCTCTCTCTCTCTCTCTATATATATATATATATATATATAGAGAGAGAGAGAGAGAGTATATATATATATATGTGTGTGTGTGTATAGAGAGAGAGAGAGAGAGAGTATATATATATAAATATATATATATATATATATATATATATATATATATAGAGAGAGAGAGAGAGTATATATATATATATATATATATATATATATATATATATATATATATATATATATATATATATATATATATATGTCACGACCCGCACCAGTGTAGGGGCACGAGAAGTCGGTACGTCCAGCCTACGCCGCAGTGTCGGCGGTAGAACGCTGTTCTAGGTCATGAACATAACTAACACAATATGAAATACTCTCCAACTGGAGGCCAAGTCACAGAAGGTACAACTCAACCACAATCTAGAGGTAGAATATAGCATGATAGAATAGATAAGGAAATCCTCAAAACTGAGGTACAAACAGAAGTGAAATAAATCAAAGTTAACAAACACAAGTCTCAACATCTCCATAATAATACAACTCTGAAATCAAAGACAACAACTAACATGAAAAGAAAGAACAGTCTAAACTATCTATACTATGCATGGGTATCATCCTCAGCAGCTGCCTGAACCTCCCAAGGGTCCAGGTCGCGAGTGTCATCTATGCAAGCTCCATAGTAAGGGGTGCAGCAGGGTTCCTCATCATCTTCTATAATATTTTCAACAGGTCCAGTCAGGACAGGAGCGAGCACAATACATCTCATGCAGATCATAACAGGTTAGAAAATATAAACGTGTAAAAGAGTACGATACATGAAAACTGAAGGAATGTATATGATGTAAAAGAGAGAGAGCTGTAATGGAAATATATACTATAAGTAGAGAACTATCAGTGACTAGTGATGTAGAGTACAAAGTCGACATGTGAATGGCTGGATTTGCACATGAATATACTAAAGAGGCTCACATGGTTATACTACTTTAGAAATGTTCACATGACTATTTATACTCCCCCATACCCCAATCAATACACAAGGATCCAGACAAGTTATGTTACGCACATGATTTTCACATGAAAGCCCATAGATGGGTGCACATAAAGTATACATGAGGGCTCAGAACTGAGTGCACATGAATTCCACATGAAGGCCCATAAAGGGTACACATGAAGTATAGGTTACACATGAAGCAAATGAGAAACATTGCCGTACATGAGAGCACATGAGAGTACACGAGCATACATGAACGTACATGAAGCACATGAGTATACATGAATAACATGAGAGCGAGGAATACATGATGTACATGAAACACATGACACGAAGTATCCGATGCTCCCGAGGGAGATAACATCTCAATGTAGGGATCCATATAGTACCAATCCATGATAACATCGTGACAGCATCAAATAAGGTAATCTAGAGGAAGTATATAATCCTAAGCAAGTTATGAAATGATCAGAGAATGTACTCACCTGGTATCTGAATGTCTGAAGTAAATATACTGTCCGGGATGAGGTATCTGACTCCTATTCAGAGCAACACAAGTCAAAATATATATATGGGATGATAAATGAAATGTACATTGCATCTGCATACTGTCTAGGTCAAACTAGACTAAAGTCAACACTTTGTCAACTCTAGCCAACCACACTAGTCAAACTAGGTCAACTAGGTCAAGTCCTAGCCCAAACAAGTCTAATAAGTCTCACTAGGCCTAACCAAGCCTAGGCTAGCACCCACACACAATCACAAGGCAATCTGAACCACAACAATACATAATATAACATATATACTATATGAATACATACATTACATACGTTACATACATTATTGCATTACATTACATATCATGCATGCCTATGCTACACTACATCAAATTACCTACATATATACATTAAATACTTGCATTCATGCTTGCATACATACATGTATTCCCCCTTGCATTCATTATACATAGATAGATACACACATATAGGTTATTGCCTAGATAGTTCAATTAGCAATGTCTAAATATAACATACATTCAACTTATTTAAAAGTAAACCTACATTCCTCCTCAAGCATACATTCATATACTAAATATATATATAGGCAATCATATATGGGTATAGGCAATTTGATCTATAATACATGCTCACATGACTATTTATGTGTGAAAAGAGTGCAATGGTTCAGTTTTAACAATATGAGTGTCATTATGGTTCAATGCATAAGTAGGTTTCAGTTAGTGTATAATGTGATATAGAGTATAGGTAATTGTATGTAGGAAAAGGGGTGTGTGGTGTGTCAAATGTCAAGTTCAGGTTTTAGCAAAGTATAGGTAACATGGAAGGTTAATGCAAGTTAAGGTGGTTTGATGGCAATTCATCAACAGTTAAGGTTCATCATTAAGTTAACATTTAAATTTCCAATTTCAGGTTTCCTTCCAAACCATACTCAGTTAATAAATAGCCAAACCAGTTTACATACCTCAATCCAAATCTCAGATTTGTGTGTGTGTGTGAAGTGGTCATTAAACCTAGGTTTACAAAAAGGAAAGGGGGTACAGATGTGTGTGTGTGGTGTCTATGTAACAGGGAGTGCAGTTGTGGTATTTGCAGGCAGGGTGTTTGTGTATGCTGCTAGGTGGGAGTTCTCAGGTATCACATTTGAAAACTCATGTTAGCTTAGCATTTCGAAGTCTCAGTTTTATGTAAAGAGGTAAACTCAGTAAATTAACAGTTCAAATAAAACCCCATTTCAACATCATGCAACCCAAAATGAATTCGAAACTCAATTTCAGTTTCTTATCAAAACCAACAACCTATATTACATTGCATTCATCAAACTTATAATTCAAATCCCAATTCATATAATATAGTGCATTAAAAATCGATCCCAGGTTTTGAACTCAAACCCAAACTCATATCCCAATTTTAGTTTTCATACGAACATAAGAAATCAGTGAACAACTTAAGTATCAAACCAAACATATATTCCAATATAATTTCTCAGTTTCAAGTATCAGTTACTTAGAGTCTATACAACTCAGTGAACAATATAAAGGAAAACAGGGAACTAAGGAAAATGGATTTTCGAAATTCAAACAACAACCAATTCTAATTCCTTTCTTATGAAACCTAAATCAGACATAACATCAACCTGGGGAGCTTATCACAACATCAAAGAATATATCCAAATTCAAAATCCCAATCAAAACCTATTTCGAAATATCACAAAACTGGGAACTCAGAAACATTAAAAACGCGGGCTTCGAAACCCCAATTTTGAAATGAAAACTTGAAATTCAATGGGGGACTTGTGTACAGGGATTAGGGACATGTCCCACATGTCTTAGGGAGCCAATCGTGTCCAATTTACAGGACACGAAGTGTCCAAAAACTATAAAACTGAAGTATCAGGATCAGTAAAAACTACTCCTCGTACGGCCATGTCGAGTCGAAATAGACTCGACACAGTGCACGAGACACCATGTGCATGTGTACAGTATTAGAGGGGTCATAGGGCTACGTGTACATATGTCTGCATTGTGTCCAAGTGAGTCGTGTCGCGTGAACGAGATGCTTATCAGTGTCAAAATATCGATTGTACACAGTCAGTATAAAATCAGTGCGTGTGTCCGTGCTCCCTCGACACGACATAAGACCTTGTCAAACTCGAGGGGTGGCACGTCAGTGTGTGCCCCCTCCTTCATGCCAAGTGGCAGCCTGCCACGTGGCACGTGCAGTGAACACGAGGCATGCAGTAGCAGGAGACTGCACGGGGGTGTCGTACTGCGTGTTCATGTCCATTTTGGACACGGACACGACACCAAAATCAACTCAGTCCAGTTAGAAATCAATGTATACGTATAAATCAACAAATTTGTTCAAACACTTTTCAAAAATAACATATAAAAATTATTTGTGGCATTTCAACAAACACATACATAGACACATTGATATACGTCCGATACGGACACGAAATGGACACGGTTTCCTACCAAACTTGAGGGACAGCTAGGGGATACCTAGATCTACACACCCATGCAAAGAAATTGGGAATTTGAATGAGTTTGATAGGTTTTAACTATTGAAGTTGAAGTCTCAAGAAAAGCCCCAATATAGAGAAGCCTCTTTCTCAAATGATATCAAAAAGAGCTCCACTCCTTGCAAGCAAGCCTCCTTCAACCTTTACTCCAGATTTAGATCCAAATGCAAGAGATTGGGATCAATTTGGTGGAGGAATGGTGAAGTTTGATAATTTGGGAAAGAAATTAGGGTTTTCTAAAATGGGTGTTCTAAAAAGAGGCAAGGGGTCATGTAGAGATACTTTATATGTTGAAATTAGGTCTCTCTTGGCTCATTGTGGCTGCCCAAATGAAGAGCTAGGGTAAGGGTTTCTCATATTGGGGTTTGGACCAAGATTGCTAGCCCACTAGCTCAACTACTTAGCCCTTAGTCCAAATGCAAAACTCTCCAAATCTATAATGCCTGTGGTTCGTATTGCGTATCTTGGTATACGTATACGTAATTTGATCCGTATTGCATTCTAGCATTTCATTGATTGGTTTATTCTTGGGTTGGTTCGGCTTGGCTTGGTTTGCTTTGCTTCATCATGAACCAAAGGTGAACCCTCCCACCTATCACAATCATCCTCATATATATTTTCACCTAACACTCTCTCTCTTCATTACTACTTCTCCACCATTACTTCTTCAACCACCAGGAGGGAGAGAGAGAGAGGGAGAGCTTAGGCAAGTGCAAACTTGCTTCATGATGGATCTCATGTTTTATTGTTCCATTCTCTTCCTTACTAGATTCTAAGCCTCTTTAGAACTGGAAGTTTTCGGTTTTGATGGTTATATTCTTACAGATCTAAGTTTTAAGTTCATTCTTGTTTAGTTTTTTTGGTTTTGATCTCTAAAAACTTAGTATTTCTAAAAACTAGTGGTTCCATGTTGTAGAGAATTCAATTTCATGCAGTTTTGACTTTTGTTTCGCTTGATTTCGACTTCGGATGAGAAAGTTATGGCCATGGCAAGTTTTCGGAACTTTCATGGCTGAACTTGCTGTTTGGGGACGATGAATCCCATGCGCCGATTTGTGCAGGAATCCCATGCGCTAATTGTGCAGGAATTCTATGCACCAATTGTGCAGGAATCCCATGCATCGATTTGTGCAGGAATCTCATGCGCCGATTTGTGCAGGAATTCCATGCGCCGATTTGTGCAGGAATCCTATGCACCGAATTGTGCAGAAATCCTATGCACCGATTGCGCAGGAATCCCATGTGCTGATTTGTGCAGGAATCCCATGCGCCGATTTGTACAGGAATCCCATACGCCGATTTATGCAGGAATCCCATGCGCCGATTGCGCAGGAATCCCATGCGCCGATTTGTGCAGGAATTCCATACGCCGATTTGCTCTATTTTGCTATTTTTTCCTGTTTAAGTTGTTTTGGAGCTAGAATCTCGAAAAACTCAAAACATAAAAGTTGTAGATCTTTTCCTTGGCTTCAAGAATATGTCACTAGTTGTTTTATGCAAGTTTCTCTCATTCATGATAAGGTAAGAATAGAACACGATAGTGGCCCGCCGTGGCGCACTCTTAACAAGTAAACTGACATGATGTATCTCGACAAGCTGTTACGACAGCTAGCCTGATATGACAAGTATGAATGACCTGGACACCGTAGGCGATTGTATTTGTACAAATAAACCAGTACTGTCTTGCATCATATCTAGGATAGGGATCCCTGAGTACCACGGTCAGGGATACCTACTGCAATTGACTAAGGCTAATAAACTAGAATAATTCAGTAGTCATGAAGAGATTTTCCAGCTACAGGCAATCTCATTATCTGGGCGCATTCAGTAGACTTGTAGCCTACCGACGAGTAGGGCACATTTTTAGCACATTGTCACGTGTTGCATCCTTCATAAACGGACATTCGACTTGGATAACTTGGATGGTCTGCAGGACTTGTGGCTGTTGGAATAATCTTATTGCATCTTGCTAGTAACTAGGCCTGTGATAACCCTAGTTAGTTAAAGTATCAAGCCGTACTTATTGCTTGGCCGTGATTGATTGGATAGAGTCCAGTCCAGTCTAGTTTGTCATGATCCTGTACAAGATTGTATCATGACATGATTTCTTTTATCGATAAATGATAGGATACCAAGTTCTGTTCAGATGAAGGGTTGCAACCCCGGTCCTTGTTTGGTTTAAGGGTTGTAACTTGGCTATCTAAATAATTTCATGGTTATCTTATCATATATCGTCCTGATTATTTATACTGGCCTTAACAATAAAGATCAGGGGTCCAGTTCTGTTCATGCAAAGGGTTACAACCCCGATCCTTGTTTGGTTTAAGGGTTGTAACTTGGCTCCCGGAGCAGTTCTGTGTCCTTCCTTCGTTTATTGTCTTATTGAAACCCCAGACCCTGCTCGTCATGTTTTACTTATTTCAGCGGCATGATTATTTATACTGGCCTTAACAATAAAGATCAGGGATCCAGTTCTGTTCAGGCGAAGGGTTACAACCCCGGTCCTTGTTTGGTTTAAGGGTTGTAACCTGGCTTCCAGAGCAGTTCTGTGTCCTCTCTTCATTTATTGTCTTGTTACCCTACCAATGGTATTTGAGACGGGTTTCTATTCAGGTGAAGGGTTACAACCTCTGGTTTCCTCGTACTCAGTTTACTGTTGTTATCTCTATTATTATCAGTTCTTTATTTATTATCTTTAATATTCTATTATGATATGCTGATTTTAGTTCCTAAGTGAAGCCTCCATTGTGGCACTTGCTCTTTCTGGGGTCTAACCCAGCTGGTTTTGTATGGCCAGATATCGGAGCAGCACCAGAGGATCTACCTACCTTCCAGCCAGATGGTGAACACCAGACGTAACCCTGGCAATGAGTGGGTTTCTTTTTTGTTCTCCCACTTTATTGTAAAATTATTCTTTTGAGGCGTTTAGCCGGCGAGCATGTGTTAGCTCGTATTGCACCTTTATTTACTGTCTGCCTACGGGCTGTAACATGATTGACAGATCCTAGGGTTGATCATGTATGACTGAAACTCTTGCTAGTCCTGATATTTTGTACGACTAGCTTCAAGATCATTCGAATATGTAATGTATGGGACGCCTTACTATTATATATTTGGTGCTCTGACATCTTGTATACTGTTACTACTTGCTTGAGATTGAGACAATAGGCTTGTTCATGACCATAGGCGACTGATGGATTGTAGTTAAACCCTCATGTATCTAGACAGCCGTGACCGTATAACAAGATAGATTCTATTTCTATATACGTAGCTAGCTATGTCTGCCCCCGCTCTCCAGTATTCTGGTTCTGGGGCGTGACATGGTTTAAGTGGTGGCCCATGCAGGTCTTGTAAATCAAGATATGTGAGGGTTTGCCGAATAGATGTCTCAATCAGTACTCGCCCTTAATCTCTGCTCGTATCTTCTGAATCCCTGTAATCTTGACCTGATCACATGCTTGTATCATTGATCTGTCATGGTCCTTCCTTATTGTTCCCTATGTCATTTTCTTCAGCGGCATTGTTCCTGGACCTGCCAATCAGTAAGACGGATCATCTCCCGCAGACCAGCAGCAACCTGGAGATCAAGCCCAGCATTCAGGAGTAGCCTCCAGAGTCATGCCTACTGAAGGAGAGCCACTAGTTCAGCCCGTCCAGCCAGCAGAGCCTGATGATGGCACTTTGGTGGGTCTTATCAGGTCACTATTAGCCTCCCAGGATCGTCGAGGAGATGCCTTGCACCAGGCAGTGGCAGACGCTTTGACCAGAGGAGGTCATCAGGGTAATAGCGTGGCCAACAGCTTCAAGCGCTTGAACCCTCCCTTCTTCGACGACAGTGAAGATGCTATCGCTGCTGATGCTTGGCTTCAGGACACCGAGGTTATTCTAGAAGCAGCCAGGACTCCAGAAGCCGAGAAGGTGGCCGTGGTGCGCCTGCAGTTATTGGATCTTTCCCGCAGCTGGTGGGCGGCGCAGGCCGTTGGATTAGTGGCCCCTATTGCCTGGGCAGTATTCAGAGAGAGATTACAGACCAAGTATTTCGATGTTGTAGCTCGATACGATCTACAGACGAGGTTCACCAATCTAAAGCAGATGGGCACGACGGTCGACGGATATGCGGTCGAGTTTTCGAGACTTAGTCGGTTTGCTCCTACCTTGGTGGCGACCGAGTTCGATAGAGCCCAACGGTTCCAGCAGGGACTTCATCTGGAGATTCTATTGGCAGTGGAGCAGTTTGAGCATCAGACTTTTGATGCAGTACCGAGGGCAGCCCGGAGGCATGAATATACCTCCCAGAGGATCGTGGATAGGACCGGAGGTCGAAAGCGATCCCATAGCCAGATGAATCAGTCATCAGCACCAGTCCCGGCAGCCAGGGCTTTGACTATTGGAGCTCCGAGGCGGGCGGCCTCATTGACGTCGGTTCAGCATTCCGTCCCGACGCACCCTCAGCAGCAGAAGCAGAAGCAGTCTTCCGCAGTGGGATGTTCACACTGCAGGAAGCCAGGGCATGTGGTATCAGAGTGTCGCTGAGCACAGGGTTTGTGCTTGGTTTGTGGTGCCCCGGACCACAGGATTGGGAACTGCCCGAACAGGGGGAGTTCATCGGCCTTCTCTAGTCCTTCAGTTAGAGGACCAGCACCAGTCCAGCAGCAGCAGCAGCTGCAGTACCCGTTCCCGAGGCCATTGCCGACGCAGGCCCAGGCATTCCAGCAGCAGAGACCGCAGCAGTATGCCCAAGCCCAAGCCCTGATCCAGAGCAGGCAGAGGAATTTTCAGTAGAGGGGACCCGCACCCAGAGGACATGGTCAAGTGCTGGCTTTGACCATGGGAGAAGAAGGGATAGCATCAGGTGAGGTAGTGGCAGGTACTATTCTCGTCAACACCTTTCCAGCTTCAGTATTATTTGATTCTGGTGCCTCGCATTCATTTATGTCTGCACGATACGCGACACGAATAGGATTGGAGCCCGAGTCATTATCAGTGAGGCTCAATATACTTACGGGTAACGGACTTATGGGAGTAGATAGAGTGTTTTCCTCGTGTCGGATCGTAGTTAGCGGTAGAGAATTCCTCGCTAGATTGATAGAGTTTCCGATGGCCGATTATGATGTGATCTTAGGGATGGATTGGTTGAGGAACCAGTATGCTAGGATAGACTGCCACATTGGCAGGGTTATTTTTAGCATTCCAGGCGAGCCAGAGTTTTCTTTTTCCCGAGGCAAAGTTGAACCTTCTCCTCCAGTGTTACGGATGGCAGTAGCAGCAGTACAGTTACCTCGGATAGTCGAAGAGTTTTCAGACGTTTTCCCAGAAGAGCTTCTAGGGATGCCGCCAGAACGGGAGATCGAGTTCACCATCGACTTGATTCCCGGAACAGCCCCAGTGTCAGAGAGAGTCTACAGGATGGCGCCGTCAGAATTAGAAATATTGTACAAGATGATTGAAGAACTCAGAACTAAGGGATTCATTCATGCTAGTGGATCTCCTTGGGGAGCCCCGATGCTTCTTGTGAAAAAGAAGGATGGTACGTCCAGATTATGTGTAGATTATCGTACCTTAAACTCAGTGACAATCAAGAACAGATATCCTCTCCCGAGGATAGATGACTTGTTTGATCAACTCAAGGGGGGCAGCAGTGTTCTCGAAGATCGACTTACGGTCAGGATACCATCAGATCAGAGTTAGAGAGCAGGACATCCCGAAGACAGCTTTCAGATCCCGATATGGGCATTGGAAGTTCCTTGTTATGCCATTTGGAGCAACCAATACGCCGGATGTATTCATGGACCTCATGAATCGCATCTTTATGCCCTATTTGGATCAGTTCATGATTGTGTTCCTAGATGACATCCTGGTCTACAGCAAGAGTGAAGCGGAGCATGAGCAGCACCTCAGAGTTGTTCTTCAGTTTCTCAGAGAGCACCAGTTGTATGCCAAGTTCAGTAAATACGAGTTCTGGCTCGATCGCATTTCGTACTTGGGTCATATCATCACCCGAGGAGGAGTTGAAGTGGATCCCCAGAAGATTGTGGCCATTGAAACATGGCCAGTGCCTAGCACGGTTGCAGAAGTTCGCAGTTTTCTTGGATTGGCCGGCTACTACCGACAATTTGTTTCGAACTTTGCTCGGATCTCAGCGCCATTAACCCAGTTGACCCGCAAGGATGTGCAGTTTGCTTGGACAGCAGAATGTCAGGATTCTTTTGAGAAGTTGAAGCGAGGCTTGATGACGGCACCCATTCTCACGCTCCCAGATGGAACCGGAGGATTCTCAGTGTATTGTGATGCTTCAGGCAGAGGCTTAGGACGTGTTCTAATGCAGCATAGGAAGGTAATAGCTTATGCGTCACGGCAACTTCGTGATCATGAGAGAAATTACCCAACCCATGATTTAGAGCTGGCAGCGGTAGTGTTTGCACTTAAGTTTTGGAGGCACTACTTGTACGGAGATAGGGTAGAGATTTTCACCGACCATAAGAGCCTGAAGTATGTTTTCACCCAGAAGGATCTTAACATGCGTCAGAGAAGGTGGCTAGAGCTACTTGTGGATTATGATGTCAACCTGCTATATCACCCGGGGAAGGCCAACATCGTTGCAGATGCATTGAGCAGGAGAGCCGGAGTTTATTTCCTAACAGCGCAACCAGAGCTGTTAGCAGATCTTCAGAAGATGGGCATAGAAGTTGTCCTTCCTACCAGTATGGCATTGATGGCCAGCATGTAAGTTCAGTCTACTATAGTCGAGAGGATCCGGATGGCGCAGTCAACAGATTCCAAGCTTCAGCGACTCAGAGCAGAGTGTGAGGCAGGACGAAGACTAGAGTTATGTATCCATGAAGATGGTACACTTCGACATGGGAAGCGTCTTTGTGTACCCAGTAGAGATATCAGACAGAAGATCATAACAGAGGCTCACAGTTCGTAGTATTCCATTCATCCCGGCGGTACGAAGATGTACCGTGATATTCGTCAGCACTTTTGGTGGAATGGCATGAAGAGGGAGATAGCCCGGTTTGTCTCTCGATGTTTGGTTTGCCAACAAGTTAAGGCTGAACATCAGAGGCCAGCTGGACTGCTTCAGTCCTTGCCAATTCCAGAATAGAAGTGGGAGCATATACCCATGGATTTTGTGACTGGATTGCCTAGATTCCCGGCTGGCAGAGACGCTATTTGGGTTGTCATAGACAGGCTCACGAAAGTGGCTCACTTTCTTTCGTTCAGAGTTAGTCAGTCGACGGCTCAGCTAGCAGAGATGTATCTCCGACAGATTGTCAGATTGTACGGTGTACCAGTCAGTATCACCTCGGACAAAGATTCCAGATTTACGTCACACTTTTGGCGTAGCCTGCAAGAGAGTTTGGGGACTCGCCTCCAGTTCAGCTCAGCTTATCACCCACAGACAGATGGCCAGTCAGAACATACGATCCAGACTCTTGAAGACATGTTGAGATCTTGTACACTCGACTTCGGTGGTTCGTGGGAAGATCACCTGCACCTGGTGGAGTTCTCGTACAACAACAGTTTCCAGGCCAGTATCCAGATGGCACCGTTCGAGGTACTGTATGGTAGGAAGTGCCAATCCCCGCTAGCATGGGACGATGTCGGAGAGAGACAGATGCTCGGTCTGGAAATGATTGCTCAGACCGTTGAAGTGGTCAGGAGAGTCATAGATCATCTCCGAGTTGCCCAAGATCGCCAGCGTCATTGGACCGATTCCCATCGGCGACCCCTTGAATTCTCAATCGGCGACCATATATTCCTAAGGATTTCGTCTAACCATGGCGTCATTCGTTTCGGCGTACGGGGAAAGCTTAGTCCTAGGTATATAGGGCCGTTCGATATTCTGGAGCGAGTAGGTGATGTATCCTATCGTCTCGCTCTTCCACCTTCGCTATGTGAGGTGCATGATGTGTTCCATGTATCCCAATTACGGCGGTATATCCCGGACCCAAGCTACATCCTAGATCATTCGAAATTGGTTATTGGTACCAACCTTTCGTATGAGGAGAGGCCCGTGTCTATATTGGACCGAAGAGAGAAGATACTCAAGAACAAGACTATCAAGTTAGTCCGAGTTGCTTGGGGTCATCACTCTTTGGGTGAGTCAACGTGGGAGCGTGAGGATGATATCCAATCACGATATCCCGACCTGTTTAACTCGTGAGGTATAATGTCCTCCTTATACCTCATGCCTTCGATTCCTTGCTTGCATGATTGATTGATTGCCTAGTATAGCTTGCTTGTGATTAGTATAGCTTGTTCTTGCCCCTCTAGCCTCTTAATTAAATTCCGAGGACGGAATTCTTTTAAGGTGGGTAGAGTTGTAATGCCTGTGGTTCGTATTGCGTATCTTGGTATACGTATATGTAATTTGATCCGTATTGCATTCTAGCATTTCATTGATTGGTATATTCTTGGGTTGGTTCGGCTTGGCTTAGTTTGCTTTGGTTTATCATGAACCAAAGGTGAACCCTCCCACCTACCACAATCATCCTCATATATATTTCCACCTAACACTCTCTCTCTTCATTACTACTTCTCCACCATTACTTCTTCAACCACCAGGAGGGAGAGAGAGAGGAAGAGCTTAGGCAAGTACAAACTTGCTTCATGATGGATCTCATGTTTTATTGTTCCATTCTCTTCCTTACTAGATTCTAAGCCTCTTTAGAACTGAAAGTTTTCGGTTTTGATGGTTATATTCTTGTAGATCTAAGTTTTAAGTTCATTCTTGTTTAGTTTTCTTGGTTTTGATCTCTAAAAACTAAGTATTTCCAAAAACTAGTGGTTCCATGTTGCAGAGAATTTAATTTCATGCAGTTTTGTCTTTTGATTCGCTTGATTTCGACTTCGGATGAGGAAGTTATGGCCATGGCAAGTTTTCAGAACTTTCATGGCTGAACTTGCTGTTTGGGGACGATGAATCCCATGCGCCAATTTGTGCAGGAATCCCATGCGCCGATTTGTGCAGGAATCCCATGCGCCGATTTGTACAGGAATCCCATGCACCGATTGCGCAGGAATCTCACGCGCCGATTTGTGCAGGAATCCCATGCGCCGATTTTGCAGGAATCCCATATGCCGAATTGTGCAGGAATCCCATGCGCCGATTGCGCAGGAATCCCATGCGCCGATTGCGCAGGAATCCCATGCGCCGATTATGCAGGAATCCCATGTGCCGATTTGTGCAGGAATTCCATGCGCCGATTTGCTCTATTTCGCTATTTTTGCCTGTTTAAGTTGTTTTGTAGCTAGAATCTCAAAAAACTCAAAACATGAAAGTTGTAGATCTTTTCCTTGGCTTCAAGAATATGTTACTAGTTATTTTATGCAAGTTTCTCTCATTCATGATAAGGTAAGAATAGAACACGATAGTGGCCCGCCGTGGCGCACTCTTAACAAGTAAACTGACATGATGTATCTCGACAAGCTGTTACGACAGCTAGCCTGACATGACAAGTAGGAATGACCTGGATACCGTGGGAGATTGTGTTTGTACAAATAAACCAGTACTGTCTTACATTATGTCTAGGATAGGGATCCCTGAGTACCACGGTCAGGGATACCTACTGCAATTGACTAAGGCTAATAAACTAGAATAATTCAGTAGTCATGAAGAGATTTTCCAGCTACAAGCAATCTCGTTATCTGGGCGCATTCAGTGGACTTGTAGCCTACCGACGAGTAGGGCACATTTCCAGCACACTGTTACGTGTTGCATCCTTCATAAACGGACATTCGACTTGGATAACCTGGATGGTCTGCAGGGCTTGTGGCTGTTGGAATAATCTCATTGCATCTTGCTAGTAACTAGGCCTGTGATAACCCTAGTTAGTTAAAGTATCAAGCCGTACTTATTGCTTGGCCGTGATTGATTGGATGGAGTCCAGCCCAGTCTAGTTTTTCATGATCCTATACAAGATTGTATCATGACATGATTTTTTTTATCGATAAATGATGGGGTACCAAGTTCTGTTTAGATGAAGGGTTGCAACCCCGGTCCTTGTTTGGTTTAAGGGTTGTAACTTGGCTATCTGAATAGTTTCGTAGTTATCTTATCATATATTGTCCTGATTATTTATACTAGCATTAACAATAAAGATCAGGGGTCCAGTTCTGTTCAGGCAAAGGGTTACAACCCCGGTCCTTGTTTGGTTTAAGGGTTGTAACCTGGCTCCCGGAGCAGTTCTGTGTCCTCCCTTCGTTTATTATCTTATTGTAACCCCAGACCCTGCTCGTCATGTTTTATTTATTTCAGCGGCATGATTATTTATACTGGCCTTAACAATAAAGATCAGGGGTCCAGTTCTGTTCAGGCGAAGGGTTACAACCCCGATCCTTGTTTGGTTTAAGGGTTGTAACCTGGCTTCCAGAGCAGTTCTGTGTCCTCTCTTCATTTATTGTCTTGTTACCCTACCAATGGTATTTGAGACGGGTTTCTATTCAGGTGAAGGGTTACAACCTCGGTCCTTGTTTGGTTTAAGGGTTGTGACCTGGCTACTTGAATGGTTTCCTCGTACTCAGTTTACTGTTGTTATCTCTATTATTATCAGTTCTTTATTTATTATCTTTAATATTCTATTGTGATATGCTGGTTTTAGTTCCTAAGTGAAGCCTCCTTTGTGGCACTTGCTCTTTATGGGGTCTAACCCAGCTGGTTTTGTATGGCCAGATATCGGAGCAGCACCAGAGGATCTACCTACCTTCCAGCCAGATGGTGAACACCAGGCGTAACCCTGGCAATGAGTGGGTTTCTTTTTTGTTCTCCCACTTTATTGTAAAATTATTCTTTTGAGGCGTTTAGCCGGCGAGCACGTGTTAGCTCGTATTGCACCTTTATTTACTGTCTGCCTACGGGCTGTAACATGATTGACAGATCCTAGGGTTGATCATGTATGACTGAAACTCTTGCTAGTCCTGACATTTTGTACGACTAGCTTCATGATCATCCGAATATGTAATGTATGGGACGCCTTGCTATTATATATTTGGTGCTCTGACATCTTGTATACTGTTACTACTTGCTTGAGATTGAGACAATAGGCTTGTTCATGACCATAGGTGACTGATGGATTGTAGTTAAACCCTCATGTATCTAGACAGCCATGACCGTATAGCGAGATAGATTCCATCTCTATATACGTAGCTGGCTATGTCTGCCCCTGCTCTCCAGTATTCTGGTTCTGGGGCGTGACATGGTTTAAGTGGTAGCCCATGCAGGTCTTGTAAATCATGATATGTGAGGGTTTGCCGAATAGATGTCTCAATCAGTACTCGCCCTTGATGTCTGCTCGTATCTTCTGAATCCCTGTAATCTTGACCTGATCACATGCTTGTATCATTGATCTGTCTTGGTCCTTCCTTATTGTTTTCTATGTCATCTTCTTCAGCGGCATTGTTCCTGGACCTGCCGATCAGCAAGACGGATCACCTCCCGCGGACCAGCAGCAACCTGGAGATCAAGCCCAGCATTCAGGAGTAGCCTCCAGAGTCATGCCTACTGAAGGAGAGCTACCAGTTCAGCCCGTCCAGCCAGCAGAGCCTGATGATGGCACTTTGGTGGGTCTCATCAGATCACTATTAGCCTCCCAGGATCGTCGAGGAGATGCCTTGCACCAGGCAGTAGCAGATGCTTTGACCAGAGGAGGTCATCAGGGTAATAGCGCGGTCAACAGCTTCAAGCGCTTGAACCCTCCCTTCTTCGACGGCAGTGAAGATGCTATCGCTGCTGATGCTTGGCTTCAGGACACCGAGGTGATTCTAGAAGCAGCCAGGACTCCAGAAGCCGAGAAGGTGGCCGTGGTGCGCCTGCAGTTATTGGATCTTTCCCGCAGCTGGTGGGCGGCGCAGGCCGTTGGATTAGTGGCCCCTATTGCCTGGGCAGTATTCAGAGAGAGATTGCAGACCAAGTATTTCGATGTTGTAGCTCGATACGATCTACAGACGAGGTTCACCAATCTGAAGCAGATGGGCACGATGGTCGACGGATATGCGGTCGAGTTTTCGAGACTTAGTCGGTTTGCTCCTACCTTGGTGGCGACCGAGTTCGATAGAGCCCAACAGTTCCAGCAGGGACTTCATCTGGAGATTCTATTGGCAGTGGAGCAGTTTGAGCATCAGACTTTTGATGCAGTACCGAGGGCAGCCCGGAGGCATGAATATACCTCCCAGAGGATCGTGGATAGGACCGGAGGTCGGAAGCGATCCCATAGCCAGATGAATCAGTCATCAGCACCAGTCCCGGCAGCCAGGGCTTTGACTATTGGAGCTCCGAGGCGGGCGGCCTCATTGACGTCGGTTCAGCATTCCGCCCCGACGCACCCTCAGCAGCAGAAGCAGAAGCAGTCTTCCGCAGTGGGATGTTCACACTGCAGGAAGCCAGGGCATGTGGTATCAGAGTGTCGCTGAGCACAGGGTTTGTGCTTGGTTTGTGGTGCCCCGGACCACAGGATTGGGAACTGCCCGAATAGGGGGAGTTCATCGGCCTTCTCTAGTCCTTCAGTTAGAGGACCAGCACCAGTCCAGCAGCAGCAGCAGCTGCAGTACCCGTTCCCGAGGCCATTGCCGACGCAGGCCCAGGCATTCCAGCAGCAGAGACCGCAGCAGTATGCCCAAGCCCTGATCCAGAGCAGGCAGAGGAATTTTCAGCAGAGGGGACCCGCACCCAGAGGACATGGTCAAGTGCTGGCTTTGACCACGGGAGAAGAAGGGATAGCATCAGGTGAGGTAGTGGCAGGTACTATTCTCGTCAACACCTTTCCAGCTTCAGTATTATTTGATTCTGGTGCCTCGCATTCATTTATGTCTGCACGATACGCGACACGAATAGGATTGGAGCCCGAGTTATTATCAGTGAGGCTCAATATACTTACTGGTAACGGACTTGTGGGAGTAGATAGAGTATTTTCCTCGTGTCGGATCGTAGTTAGCGGTAGAGAATTCCCCGCTAGATTGATAGAGTTTCCGATGGCCGATTATGATGTGGTCTTAGGGATGGATTGGTTGAGGGACCAGTATGCTAGGATAGACTGCCACATTGGCAGGGTTATTTTTAGCATTCCAGGCGAGCCAGAGTTTTCTTTTTCCCGAGGCGAAGTTGAACCTTCTCCTCCAGTGTTGCGGATGGCAGTAGCAGCAGTGCAGTTACCTCGGATAGTCGAAGAGTTTCCAGACGTTTTCCCAGAAGAGCTTCTAGGGATGCCGCCAGAACGGGAGATCGAGTTCACCATCGACTTGATTCCCGGAACAGCCCCAGTGTCAGAGAGAGTCTACAGGATGGCGCCGTCAGAATTAGAAATATTGTACAAGATGATTGAAGAACTCAGAACTAAGGGATTCATTCATGCTAGTGGATCTCCTTGGGGAGCCCCGATGCTTCTTGTGAAAAAGAAGGATGGTACGTCCAGATTATGTGTAGATTATCGTACCTTGAACTCAGTGACAATCAAGAACAGATATCCTCTCCCGAGGATAGATGACTTGTTTGATCAACTCAAGGGGGGCAGCAGTGTTCTCGAAGATCGACTTACGGTCAGAATACCATCAGATCAGAGTTAGAGAGCAGGACATCCCGAAGACAGCTTTCAGATCCCGATATGGGCATTGGAAGTTCCTTGTTATGCCATTTGGAGCAACCAATACGCCGGATGTATTCATGGACCTCATGAATCGCATCTTTATGCCCTATTTGGATCAGTTCATGATTGTGTTCCTAGATGACATCCTGGTCTACAGCAAGAGTGAAGCGGAGCATGAGCAGCACCTCAAAGTTGTTCTTCAGATTCTCAGAGAGCACCAGTTGTATGCCAAGTTCAGTAAATACGAGTTCTGGCTCGATCGCATTTCGTACTTGGGTCATATCATCACCCGAGGAGGAGTTGAAGTGGATCCCCAGAAGATTGTGGCCATTGAAACATGGCCAGTGCCTAGCACGGTTGCAGAAGTTCGCAGTTTTCTTGGATTGGCCGGCTACTACCGGCGATTTGTTTCGGACTTTGCTCGGATCTCAGCGCCATTAACCCAGTTGACCCGCAAGGATGTGCAGTTTGCTTGGACAGCAGAATGTCAGGATTCTTTTGAGAAGTTGAAGCGAGGCTTGATGACGGCACCCATTCTCACGCTCCCAGATGGAACCGGAGGATTCTCAGTGTATTGTGATGCTTCAGGCAGAGGCTTAGGACGTGTTCTAATGCAGCATAGGAAGGTAATAGCTTATGCGTCACGGCAACTTCATGATCATGAGAGAAATTATCCAACCCATGATTTAGAGCTGGCAGCGGTAGTGTTTGCACTTAAGTTTTGGAGGCACTACTTGTACGGAGATAGGGTAGAGATTTTCACCGACCATAAGAGCCTGAAGTATATTTTCACCCAGAAGGATCTTAACATGCGTCAGAGAAGGTGGCTAGAGCTACTTGTGGATTATGATGTCAACCTGCTATATCACCCGGGGAAGGCCAACATCGTTGCAGATGCATTGAGCAGGAGAGCCGGAGTTTATTTCCTAACAGCGCAACCAGAGCTGTTAGCAGATCTTCAGAAGATGGGCATAGAAGTTGTCCTTCCTACCAGTGTGGCATTGATGGCCAGCATGTAAGTTCAGTCTACTATAGTCGAGAGGATCCGGATGGCGCAGTCAACAGATTCCAAGCTTCAGCGACTCAGAGCAGAGTGTGAGGCAGGACGAAGACCAGAGTTATGTATCCATGAAGATGGTACACTTCGACATGGGAAGCGTCTTTGTGTACCCAGTGGAGATATCAGACAGGAGATCATAACAGAGGCTCACAGTTCGTAGTATTACATTCATCCCGGCGGTACGAAGATGTACCATGATATTCGTCAGCACTTTTGGTGGAATGGCATGAAGAGGAAGATAGCCCGGTTTGTCTCTCGATGTTTGGTTTGCCAACAAGTTAAGGCTGAACATCAGAGGCCAGCTGGACTGCTTCAGCCCTTGTCAATTCCAGAATGGAAGTAGGAGCATATACCCATGGATTTTGTGACTGGATTGCCTAGATCCCCGGCTGGCAGAGACGCTATTTGGGTTGTCATAGACAGGCTCACGAAAGTGGCTCACTTTCTTTCGTTCAGAGTTGGTCAGTCGACGGCTCAGCTAGCGGAGATGTATCTCCGACAGATTGTCAGATTGCACGGTGTACCAGTCAGTATCACCTCGGACAAAGATTCCAGATTTACGTCACACTTTTGGCGTAGTCTGCAAGAGAGTTTGGGGACTCGCCTCCAGTTCAGCTCAGCTTATCACCCGCAGACAGATGGCCAGTTTGAACGTACGATCCAGACTCTCGAAGACATGTTGAGATCTTGTACACTCGACTTCGGTAGTTCGTGGGAAGATCACCTGCACCTGGTGGAGTTCTCGTACAACAACAGTTTCCAGGCCAGTATCCAGATGGCACCGTTCGAGGTACTGTATGGTAGGAAGTGCCAATCCCTGCTAGCATGGGACGATCTCGGAGAGAGACAGATGCTCGGTCCGGAAATGATTGCTCAGACCGTTGAAGTGGTCAGGAGAGTCAGAGATCATCTCCGAGTTGCCCAAGATCGCCAGCGTCATTGGGCCGATTCCTATCGGTGACCCCTTAAATTTTCAGTCGGCGACCATGTATTCCTGAGGATTTCGCCTAACCGTGGCGTCATTCGTTTCGACGTACGGGGAAAGCTTAGTCCTAGGTATATAGGGCCGTTCGATATTTTGGAGCGAGTAGGTGATGTATCCTATCGTCTCGCTCTTCTACTATCGCTACGTGAGGTGCATGATGTATTCCATGTATCCCTATTACGGCGGTATCTCCCGGACCCGAGCCACATCCTAGATCATTCGGAATTGGTTATTGGTACCAACCTTTCGTATGAGGAGAGGCCCGTGTCTATATTGGACCGAAGAGAGAAGATACTCAAGAACAAGACTATCAAGTTAGTCCGAGTTGCTTGGGGTCATCACTCTTTGGGTGAGTCAATATGGAAGCGTAAGGATGATATCCGATCACGATATCTCGACCTGTTTAACTCGTGAGGTATAATATCCTCCTTTTACCTCATGCCTTCGATTCCTTGCTTACATGATTGATTGATTGCCTAGTATAGCTTGCTTGTGATTAGTATAGCTTGTTCTTGCCCCTCTAGCCTCTTAATTAAATTCCGAGGATGGAATTCTTTTAAGGTGGGTAGAGTTGTAATGCCTGTGGTTCGTATTACGTATCTTGGTATACGTATACGTAATTTGATCCGTATTACATTCTAGCATTTCATTGATTGGTATATTCTTGGGTTGGTTCGGCTTGGCTTGGTTTGCTTTGGTTCTTCATGAACCAAAGGTGAACCCTCCTACCTACCACAATCATCCTCATATATATTTTCACCTAACACTCTCTCTCTTCATTACTACTTCTCCACCATTACTTCTTCAACCACCAGAAGGGAGAGAGAGAGGGAGAGCTTAGGCAAGTGCAAACTTGCTTTATGATGGATCTCATATTTTATTGTTCCATTCTCTTCCTTACTAGATTCTAAGCCTCTTTAGAACTGAAAGTTTTTGGTTTTGATGGTTATATTCTTGCAGATCTAAGTTTTAAGTTCATTCTTGTTTAGTTTTCTTGGTTTTGATCTCTAAAAACCTAGTATTTCCAAAAACTAGTGGTTCCATGTTGTAGAGAATTCAATTTCATGTAGTTTTGGCTTTTGTTTTGCTTGATTTATACTTCGGATGAGGAAGTTATGGCCATGGCAAGTTTTCGGAACTTTCATGGCTGAACTTGCTGTTTGCCGATTTATGCAGGAATCCCATTCGCCGATTGTGCAGGAATCCCATACGCCGATTGCGCAGAAATCCCATGCGCCGATTTGTGCAGGAATCCCATGCGCCGATTTGTGCAGGAATCCCATGCGTCGATTTGTACAGGAATCCCATGCGCCGAATTGTGCAGAAATCCCATGCGCCGATTACGCAGGAATCCCATGTGCTGATTTGTGCAGGAATCCCATGCGCCGATTTGTGCAGAATCCTATACGCCGATTTGTGCAGGAATCCCATGCACCGATTGCGCAGGAATCCCATGTGCCGATTGCGCAGGAATCCCATGCGCCGATTTGTACAGGAATTCCATGCGCCGATTTGCTCTATTTCGCTGTTTTTTCCTGTTTAAGTTGTTTTGTAGCTAGAATCTCGAAAAACTCAAAACATAAAAGTTGTAGATCTTTTCCTTGGCTTCAAGAATATGTCACTAGTTGTTTTATGCAAGTTTCTCTCATTCATGATAAGGTAAGAATAGAACACGATAGTGGCCCGCCGTGGTGCACTCTTAACAAGTAAACTGACATGATGTATCTCGACAAGCTGTTACGATAGCTAGCCTAACATGACAAGTAGGAATGACCTGGACACCGTAGGCGATTGTGTTTGTACAAATAAACCAGTACTGTCTTGCATCATATCTAGGATAGGGATCCCTGAGTACCACGGTCAGGGATACCTACTGCAATTAACTAAGGCTAATAAACTAGAATAATTCAGTAGTCATGAAGAGATTTTCCAGCTACAGGCAATCTCGTTATCTGGGCGCATTCAGTGGACTTGTAGCCTACCGACGAATAGGGCACATTTTTAGCACATTGTCACGTGTTGCATCCTTCATAAACGGACATTCGACTGGGATAACCTGGATGGTCTGCAGGGCTTGTGGTTGTTGGAATAATCTCATTGTATCTTGCTAGTAACTAGGCATGTGATAACCCTAGTTAGTTAAAGTATTAAGCCGTACTTATTGCTTGGCCGTGATTGATTGGATAGAGTCCAATCCAGTCTAGTTTGTCATGATCCTGTACAAGATTGTATCATGACATGATTTCTTTTATCGATAAATGATGGGATACCAAGTTCTGTTCAGATGAAGGGTTGCAACCCCGGTCCTTGTTTGGTTTAAGGGTTGTAACTTGGCTATCTGAATAGTTTCATGGTTATCTTATCATATATCGTCCTGATTATTTATACTGGCCTTAACAATAAAGATAAGGGGTCCAGTTCTGTTCAGGCGAAGGGTTACAACCCCGATCCTTGTTTGGTTTAAGGGTTGTAACCTGGCTCCCGGAGCAGTTCTGTGTCCTCCCTTCGTTTATTGTCTTATTGTAACCCCAGACCCTGCTCGTCATGTTTTACTTATTTCAGCGACATGATTATTTATACTGGCCTTAACAATAAAGATCAGGGGTCCAGTTCTGTTCAGGCGAAGGGTTACAACCCCGATCCTTGTTTGGTTTAAGGGTTGTAACCTGGCTTCCAGAGCAGTTCTGTGTCCTCTGTCACGCCCCGATTTCGTAGAATCGATAGTCGTCCCCCGAGCGTGATGCCGTGCAAGCCTAAGTTGCGCTCGCACAAGACATAGTCATAAGGTTATCCGAAACACAACAACAAAAGAATGCGCAGAGTAAATTGAACACACATTATAGAGAAGAAAATTTAAGCTTTATTAATAATGAACATCATTTTTACAGACTCGATACAAGGGTGCCGCGCGGGCTTTTTACAAACTGACTCCATTACAAAATGAACGTCGACGAGATAGCCATTCCATACATTCATCCCTTGATTATACAACCAAAATTACAAAAATACCTTGGATGGTGGGAAGTCGCTCCATCTATCTTCGATCTTCAACAACGGAGACTTCAAAAATTTGATCCAAGCTTCGATGCACGGACGAAGCTTCAAAACACACGAGCGTTGCCTCCCTTCACGTAGCACGCTCTTTCCGATCTATCGCACCTGTAGAGAGAGCGAGGATCCGTACAATCAACATGTACTGACGAGTGGCTAATTAATTTCCAGGCTCTCATTTGGTTCAAGAATTTAGATAAAATCATACAACTTGCTTTTAGTGGTCTTTCTAGGCATCCTAGAATATTTCATAAGAAGCATTAAGTTACACCAAGATTTCCTCCGGCAGAGCGCGCCGTGCGACATAAAACTTACCATCACTTTTCCTGTTAGTTGATAACAATTTATATCAAGTATTATATATGGAGGTCACTGGCATTAACTAGCCATCTTGGACATAGCCTGGTAATACGGGACCCTTGCAACGCAAGTAGCGAGCTCCGATGGAAGTCCCCGTCTTACCGATTGCCTATTACCCAGCTCGGCTATAACCTGTTTCTTCCTAGGCCGAGTCGGTCCCGTGGCCCCGGGTTGCCGCTCGAAGAAACCATCGTCCTTGTCGACAAGTTGTCCATGACCATGATAGGTTAACATGGTGTATTTTAGGATACCGTTGGGGCTTGTTATGTAATCAATTCATTTACTTGGTCGTTTTGCAGGCCTAAAATAATTCTATCTCTTTTCAACACAACTCATTTCTTTTTCACTTCTAACAACAGGACTTATATTCTGCAAGCGAATCATTCAATTTTAATATCATTACCCGAGTTCTCATTTTGAAATAGAGGGTCGAGACGAAGGAGGTCAGCCACTCACCTTGAGTTTTTACTTGAGGCGAGAGACTGGTTGGCCGCGCTAGACGTCGCCTACGCGATCACCTGAAATCGCACAAGCAACCGATTAGAACACTGTATTAGGCAAGAAATTTGATAGGAAATGCGAGTTCGAAACGTAAGCCATGAAAACCATCGAAAACATTCACGAAAACGCATTCAGAAAACTAAAGCCAAAACCAACGCAAGCGGCGTAAAAAATAGAGCAACGGGAGGTCTCTCCCGACTCAGCCGCAGAGTCAATCCTCGAGGCGCTACCCGCTGAATATGGGACTTGGTTCCGAAGAAGCCATTCCATAACATGGAATGGATCTTAATTCAACCGTTCCCGTTCGATCGATTCGATCGATCCCGACCGAGTCGATAGCGACAGTGTTCCTTTCTCGCGCACCCCGTGGACAAAGAACGGGGCACGATGTAGGTACGGGGCACTACATCCTCTCTTCATTTATTGTCTTGTTACCCTACCAATGGTATTTGAGACGGGTTTCTATTCAGGTAAAGGGTTACAACCTCGGTCCTTGTTTGGTTTAAGGGTTGTGACCTGGCTACTTGAATGGTTTCCTCGTACTCAGTTTACTATTGTTATCTCTATTATTATCAGTTCTTTATTTATTATCTTTAATATTCTATTGTGATATGCTGGTTTTAGTTTCTAAGTGAAGCCTCCTTTGTGGCACTTGCTCTTTCTGGGGTCTAACCCAGCTGGTTTTGTATGGCCAGATATCGGAGCAGCACCAGAGGATCTACCTACCTTCCAGCCAGATGGTGAACACCAGGCGTAACCCTGGCAATGAGTGAGTTTCTTTTTTGTTCTCCCACTTTATTGTAAAATTATTCTTTTGAGGCGTTTAGCCGGCGAGCACGTGTTAGCTCGTATTGCACCTTTATTTCCTGTCTGCCTACGGGCTGTAACATGATTGACAGATCCTAGGGTTGATCATGTATGACTGAAACTCTTGCTAGTCCTGATATTTTGTACGACTAGCTTCATGATCATCCGAATATGTAATGTATGGGACGCCTTGCTATTATATATTTGGTGCTCTGACATCTTGTATACTGTTACTACTTGCTTGAGATTGAGATAATAGGCTTGTTCATGACCATAGGCGACTGATGGATTGTAGTTAAACCCTCATATATCTAGACAGCCGTGACCGTATAGCGAGATAGATTCCATCTCTATATACATAGCTGGCTATGTCTGCCCCCGCTCTCCAGTATTCTGGTTCTGGGGCATGACAAAATCTCTCTATGGAACTTAGCCATCCTCAAGTCAATTAAGACCAACTTAAGTTAGATTAGGGTCCCACACCATGTTATCTAGGTCACCAAGGTCAAAGTCAATTCTAGGTTAGTCTCTTAAGTCACAACTAGTAAAATTCAAAATTAACAACCATCAATCTAATAATTAATCAAATAATTCTAATAAGTCAAAATGACCATAATACCCCTAGGCTAAAAATGATAAATAAATATTCCAATCACATGGTTAGGCTCTAGGTCAAACAGTCTCTAGGTTTTCACTAGCAGCACATCAAAATCACAAGTCAAAGGTTTTTTAAAATAGTTTTTAAAATGATTAAAAATCACCAAAAATTATATCACGATTTAAATATCATAAATAAATAATTAAAATAACAAAATTTTAAAATTACCCTAATTTTAGAAAACTGGGTGTTACAATATATATATATATATATATATATATATATATATATATATATATATATATATATATATATAGAGAGAGAGAAAGAGAGAGAGAGTGGAAAGATAGGCATCCCCAAAAAATTTACATCCCCATGTTCACATTCGTTGGATGTGCTTTAAGTCATCTAATCTTAATAATTGGTAAATCAACGGTTAAGATTGGATGACTTAAAGCACCATCCAACGGTGCAAATAGGGGGATGCTTGGGGATACAAAAAGTGTGGGGATCTTGATCCCTCCTCATATATATATATATATATATATATATATATATATATATATATATATATATATATTTTTTTTATATATATATATATATATATATATATATATATATATATATATATATATATATATATATATATATATAATCAAATGACATCAAAGGGTGACAAATTCCTAATTGATAATGCATTCCAAATTTTCAAATGGATCACAAGTCTCAAACATAGGAGGGTTCAAACCACCATGAAGTTCAAAACTAGATAAGTAAAAACTTGATTACGCAGCTCCAGCTCCCTTGCCCTTCTTCCTCTGGAGTTTCTTCACGTAGAACTCGAGTTCTTTACCCTCTAGTACATATCTGTCAGCTCTTCCACATTGACCAGGTCGGAAGGAGATAGCAGCCAACAACCTGCCACCACCGAACTACTCTTCGATATTGGGGTCAATTGTTGTCACGCCTCGCTCCCATAGGAGCGATCTTCCTCGCTAAGGCGTGATGCCGCATGAGCCTAGATTACGCTCGTGTAAGGCGGGTTCCATAATGGCCGATTACAGCGACTGCGACGGGGTCGTCGCACAGAAGTCCCAAGCAGAGACATTGAATATGCCAGCGAAAATTTAGAACAAAATACAAGTCATTCAAAAGATACATTTTATTGATATTGAAACAAGGATTACAATGGGACACAAGGCCAAGATTACAAGTCACTCAAGCTCACTCTTCTCACATTACAAGTCACTCAGCTATCTCTTATCTCTCAATACATGTCTTGAACCAACGGAAGCTTCGGAAGGCGACGTTCATACATTATGTCCTGTATAAGTCCAGAATCCACGCGGTCGCACGCCTCGAATAGCCAAGGAACTCCGTGCCTCGACGCATCCAAGCGAGCTCCGTGCCACGAGCTTCTACCTGTGCCTGCACATGAAAACTGTATGGGTGTCTGTACTCAACTGTACTGGTGGAATTAGCTCCTCGCCCACCCATACAAAACCGACACGTTAATTTACTTTGTGCAACATAGTCCCATCATTTCAAATGTCTTTCTAGTCTTGCCTTAGGATCAGTTTTAGGACCGACGCCTTGGCCTATTTGTGTCGCTAGACCATTCCGTGCTTGCACAACAACGCCAATACATTCTTTGCCTTTAGACCCTTCTCGTACCAACAACGTTAACCTATCAAGTCGTATTTGCCTTACGGCCCAAAATCAGAGACGCAATTACGCGATAGTACCCAATTTTCTCGTGACCGTGCTACAAGTCCATTATGCTTGCCTCACAACTCAATGTGACTTAACCATATCGCCGCCTCACGGCCCTTGCTACTTTAATCGCCAACTGACCCAATCAAGACTTATGGGCTAAGTGTCACTCGATCGACTTTGCCTTGCGGCATTTCCTGACTTAAACTCAAGATGACTGAAATCCAACTTATGCAGCTTATATGTCGATAACTTAAGATTTGATGCTATATCTTGTGCCATAGCACGGTGTCCTCGTTGCAGCCAAATCTTAGGCCCAAACATTGTCTTCCGATCGTGCACGCATTCAACTCGACTCATTGATATAGTGAACACAATACTTGACTCAATCCAAAGGCATACATGCAGATCGCCATCCATGTCAACTCATCTATAAGAACTAGTCACTAGCGCCCAGCTCTATCATGGACTCCCTTTATAGCTTTTGTTAGACGGACGTCCCTTGCCTGCACGAGTAGCGAGCTCCGCTACAAGTCCTCGCCTAACCCGTGCGGTCATCTCGCCCAGCTATTATTTTTACCATCGAAACAGTCCCGTTGGCCGCCTGGGTCACCGCTCGAGAAACTTTTATTTTACCTTGTACAAGTTGTCCAATGACCATGCAAGACTCGACTCGAACTGACGTCTCACATAGTCATTCTACTTCTAGTGTTACCATCTCTTTCAGGGGCAAGTTCAATACTTCTCACATCTGAGACCTCGCCTCGACGACCCATGGTCGCGAGCATTCTTCTTTCTTGCCCTATCATTTTATTCGACTCAGGAACAACTATTTGAAAGCCCTCCTTCCAACTCAATTTAATCAACCGTGGCCCGTACCTTAAAAACACTAAGTCCGTAACATCGTGCCTTAAACCAACTTGAACTCTATGCGACACCACCGCCCAAGTCATACTCTATATAATGGGCCTTACGGTCGTGGAATCAAGTAATTTTGACATCCACAGGAAACGTGGGATAGTGCTTAGAAAAGACTTCGATAGCCTATCATAACTCATCCTAACTTAATCGTGCAACAACTTGACGAGCAAGGATTGCGTTAATCCTTAGACAATGGGAATATGTCATGCACGCGATCAACTTTGAACAACCAAGTTATTTGGGTGCCTAGACTTATGCCACAAGCTGCACGATGCAACTTAGCTCGTGGGGCGAACAAAGGCTATGCCAAGTCTTGCATCATGGAAGTGTGCATGCTTTATCGAGCATTTACACGGGCGACGCCTATGACTTAGGCTAATTCATAGTTTGTGTCAAAGACCAACTTTTTCTTTTCCCAAGCCACGGGACGAAGGATCGAGTGTCATTTTTAAAGCACGTCGTGCACCAACTCTAAGCCGACCGTTGGACCTTTCCATATTCTAACTCAATTCGACCTGTCGGAATTATTTCCTTAGCTATGTGGATTCGTCTCTTTTATTATCAAGCCTACTTATGCAAGTTGAAAACATGCAATTTATTATGTGAAGGCTAAGATGAGGCGAGTTCACCGAAACTACCCCACCTGAGCGAGGAGTCGCCTCGACCAAGCGATGTCTTCGAGTCACCGTTGCAAGGCTAAGTTCGAACATCGTCGGCGTTCCGATTCCTTCGATTGACTGAGCGGGACAGGGTACTACATCATACACCACTCAGAAAAAGTTTCGTCCTCGAAACTAACTGAGTACTTACTCATCGACTTATCACTCGAATGTTCAACGACTCTCGCGTACATTTCTTAAATCTGAGCCACGCTCGTACTACCCACAATCTTTTCTTCAAAAACTCACGATCTCAAAATCCTCGACACTTTCCCGTTCCTCAAGTCTCACTTGAATTCAACGTATCACTTAGTTGGATCGTACATATATTCCAGGCGTCTCCAAAATACATGTATTTCAGCCAAGTCTCGTGATAGAGAATCTGACATCACCGTTTGAGTCAGATCGTGCACATATTCGAGCATCCCTGATATACGTGTTTGTCAATTGAGCCTCATGAGTGGTGCCTCCATATTCCTATCGCTCCGTACCGGGACGTCTACCTAACCGCTAGGCTATCTTTAGGCTAAAGTCATCTGTCAGTATTGGAATCATAGTTTTCAAACAACAATATCAACACTGACCCCATCCTTACTATCCAAGCTCGCATCACTCCGATTTCTAAACTTCGAGCATCGATTTTCTATACACATCCCAACATTCGTCGTACGGGGTATGAGTCATTCTGCAAAGCCATCCTACGATAACTCACGTTTCAACCAATTCCCTGACATATCAATATCACTCATTCATTAAGCCATTTCATATAGTCTATCTCTTCGAACATGTTCGACATAATCTACCTATCAATCCTTCCAAGTCAAGCACGCTATGACACAATTTGTTGCTAAGCCATAATTCATATTTCATATTTCCTAAGTCGTTAATCATAATTCACGTATTCGATCATATGGTCGTCTAGCTTAACAATATGTTGCGCCCCAATCTCACGCGAGTCAGATTATCCACGATGGACATGAATCACCATGCACACTCCCACGGGATAATCATCCTCATCGGAACGTAACACTTGTTTTGTGTTCAGACCAATTCATTTTCGATACATAAATTGGATTTATTCAATCCTCAAGTGTCACCCCCGTTTCCTGTATTTCGTATTTGTACTCGTAATTTGATTTTGGCACGTATTTTATTTTCTCGACTTGCGGATTTTGGTTTCTCGTAAATGGGTTTGGACCATGGCTTGGTTTTATTTTGTGGAATTGGTTTGGTTTGATTAGGTTTGGTTTAATATGAATTGGTACACTTTAACCTACACTCTACCCTCAACACAACACACCCACCCTCATTATATCTTCACCAAACTTTCTCTCTCCTCTTTACTCTCCATTAATTTTCTTCTTCTTCCTTCTTCCACAACTCCCCAACCCATTAGGCAAGTGCACCTTGCCATCAAATAAGCACCACTTTTTATTTGTCCATTAGCTAGATTAGGCCATGGAGAACAACTTTAGAACTTGACATTTTGTGATTTGGAGTTTCCTTTGTTCTAGATCTAGGTTTTTACTATTTTCGGATTTACATGGTTTTGATCTATTTAACTTTGATTTTTGTATGTTTTGATGCTTCCATGTGGAAGAGAATTCGATTTTACTCAAGTTAGAACTTTAAAAATCTAGATTTGGTTTTAATTTGGCTAAGTTATGAAGAATTGAAGTTCTTGGTGTTCTTGGACTTGCTCTCGGCCAGGAAGAACAGCCCTCTGCCTTGCACTTTTTAGCGCATGGCCGATTGCGCACCCCCGGCCTGTGCTCCTTAGCGCATGGCCGATTGCGCAATCACTTGGCCAGTGCTTTGCGCTGCGCTGGATTGCGCTGGCGCAAGCTAGCCATGCGCAAGCCAGCCATGCGCAAAGTAACCCCTGCGCAATCGACCATTGCGCAATCCACCCCTACGCAATCCTCCTGTGCGCAATCCATCTGCTGCGCCATCCACTCCTGCGCAGTTGGTACCCTGCGCAGCTCACTCCTGCGCAGTTGGTACCCTGCGCAGCTCACCCTGCGCAGTTGGCCTCCTGGTGCACTTGACTCCTGCGCAATCCAACCCCCTGACCCCTTGCGCAAACCATTGGCTCTTGGAGATTTGGTTTTATTTTCTTTAAGCCTGGCTCTTCTATAGTCCTATATATATTGATATTGTATTAGGTATTTTACGCCCATTTTATATCCTTACGCCTTTTTGTCATGAACTTGATTTTACTTAATATGTTTGGAATGTCTATTGTACATGGCATGGTATGACAAGGACCTAGTATAACACGACAGTGACCCGTAGTGGTGCACTCCTGACATGACCAACCTGACATGACAGTGACCCGTAATGGTGCACTCCTGACAGTACCCTGACATGATTTATCTTGATAACTTGATAGTGGCCCGTGGCGGCGCACTCTTGACTTGTAACTCGTAACTTGTAAACTTGACTCCTATAATCAACTTGACACCGTGGTTGCTCCTGCTTGCTTGCTTGTACAATCCACTTGTCTTGTCTCGCATCATGTCTAGGACGTGACTTCCTGGGTACCACGGCCAGGGACTCGCGCTAAATTGGATTAGGCTAATAATTAGATCAAACTAGAACATGGAGAATTCCCAGTCACAGGCAATCTCGTTATCTGGGCGCTTTAATGGACTTGTAGCTTGCCGACGAGTAGAGCACATTTCCAGCACACTGTCATGTGTTGCACCCTCTAAGTCACCTAAGGATACATTTGTCTCCCGGGCAATGTACCCACCTATAACTCTCAACCCGCGGAAGGATAACTGGATAGTCTGCAGGGCTTGGGACTGGGAGTTTCTCACTTGCAACTTGTTAGTAATTAGGTTTGTGATAACCCTAGTTAGCTAAAGTAGTAAGCCGTAGTACTTGCCTGGCCAATTGTGAATGAATGGTGTCCAGCTCTGTCTAAGTCTTGTCTAGCCCCTGCACCTGGAACTCTTGATCTTGATTGCTTTACTTATTTCTAACGATAAATGGGTAGAGACAGTGAGCTATTCAGGCGAAGGGGTACAATCCCGGTCCTTGTTTGGTTTAAGGATTGTAACCTGGCTCCCGGAATGGTTCCGCGTCCCTAGTCGTTTATCGCCCTGTGTACTTTACTGCTTGTACTTTCCTTTTATTCTTTATGTTTTGATATGCTGGCTTTTGTTCTTATTTGTGGCCTCCTTTGTGGCACTTGCTCTTTCTGGGGTTTGACCCAGCTGGTTTTGTGTGGCCAGATTTTGGAGCAGCTCCCGAGGATCTACCAAGCTTCCAGCCCAATGGTGACAACTAGACGGAACCCGGGCCAAGAGTGGGTTTTCCTTTTTGTTTCACCCACTTATATGTAAATTTATTCTTTTGAGGCGTTTAGCCGACGAGCACCTGTTAGCTCGATGCATATTTACTTACTGTCTGCCTACGGGCTGTAAGCATGATTAACAAATCCTAGGGTTGATCATGTATGACTGAACTCTTGCTAGTCCCATCATTTTGTACGACTAGCTTCATGATCATCCAATATGTAATATTTGGGACGCCTTATATATATATTTGATGCTCTAATATCTTGTAACTGTGTTAATTGCTTGAGATTGAGACAATAGGCTTGACCTTAAGAGACTGCTGGCTTGTAGTAAACCCTCATATCTAGACAGCCGTGACCGTATAGTTGAGATGTATTCTATTTCAATATACGTAGCTGGCTATGTCTGCCCCCGCTCTCCAGTATTCTGGTTCTGGGGCGTGACACGATTTAAGTGGTGGCCCATGCAGGTCTTGGCATTCAAGAAATGTGAGGGTTTACCGAATAGATGTCTCAATCAATATTTCGTCCTTAATCTCTGCTCGTATCTTCAAATCCCTGAGATTCTTGACTTGGTCACACGCTTGTATCATTGATCTGTCCTGGTCCTTCCTTACTGTTCCCTATGTCGTCTTCTTCAGCGGCATTACTCCCGGACCTGCCAACCAGCCAGAGGAAGCTCGACAAGCACCCCAGTGCCAGGAAGATCAAGCTCAGCACTCTGGAGTAGCCTCCCGAGTTATGCTTCCCGGAGGCTCGGAACCTCCAGTTCAGGCAGCTCCGCCCGCTCAACCAGCTAGACAGGATGAGGGACCTTTGGTAGGGCTTATCAGAGAACTACTTGCATCCCAAGATCGTCGAGGCGACGCCTTGCACCAGGAAGTTCATGATGCACTAAACCGAGGAGGTCCCCAAGGGAATCAGGCGGCCAACAGTTTCAAGCGCTTGAACCCTCCCTTCTTTGACGGCAGTGAAGATGCGATTGCCGCGGACGCTTGGCTTCAGGATACCGATGTGGTTCTAGAAGCAGCTAGGACACCTGAGAATGAGAAGGTAGCGGTGGTACGCCTACAGTTGTTAGACTTGGCTCGCGATTGGTGGGCAGCTCAGGCCATGGGATTAGCAGCACCAGTCACTTGGGTGACGTTCAGAGAGAGGTTCCAGACAAAGTACTTCGATACGGTGGCACGGTATGACCTGCAGACCCGGTTCACCAACTTGAAGCAAGGAGACAGGACGGTCGATGGCTATGCGACCGAGTTTTCCAGGCTGAGTAGGTTCGTCCCCACCTTGGTGGCAACTGAGTTCGATAGGGCTCAGCGATTCCAGCAGGGGCTGCATTTAGAGATATTATTAGCTGTGGAGCAGTTCGAGCACCAGACGTTCGATGCAGTGTTGAAGGCAGCAAGGAGGCATGAGTATACCTTCCGGAGAATTGTGGACAGGACCGGAGGCAGGAAGCGGTCCCACAACCAGATGCACCAATCTTCAGCTCCAGCCCCGCCAGCTAGGGGTATAACCATTGGAACTCCGAGACGGGCGGCCTCAGTGACGTCGGTTCAGCATTCGACCCCGACGTACCCGCAGCAGCAGAAGCAGAAGCAGTCTTCCGCGGCGGGATGTTCGCATTGCGGGAAGCCGGGCCATGTAGTGGCAGAGTGTCGTAGGGCACAGGGATTATGCCTGGCTTGTGGAGGAGCAGACCACCAGATAGGGACCTGCCCGAATAGGGGAGGTCCATCATCATCCAACCTTTCTAGTTCTTCGGTGAGAGGACCAGCCCCAGTTCCAGTCCAGCAGCAGCAGCAACAACAGTACCCGAGGCCATTATTGCCCCAGGCCCAGGCCTTTCAGCAGCAGAACCAGCAGCAGATCACCCAGGCTCCAGCACAGAACCGATAGAGGGGTTTCCAGCAGAGAGGACCCGCAACTAGAGGTCAGGCTATGATGATGACCATGGAAGAAGAAGTTGCACCAGGTGAGGTAGTGGCAGGTACTATTCTCGTCAACACCTTTCCAGCATCTGTATTATTTGATTCTGGTGTATCGCATTCATTCATGTCTGCACGATTCGCAACACGGATAGGGTTGGAGCCCGAATCATTATCAGTGAGGCTCAATATACTTACTGGTAATGGTCTTCTGGGAGTAGATCGAGTGTTTTCCTCGTGTCGGATCGTAGTTAGCGGTAGAGAGTTTCCTGCTAGATTCATAGAGTTCCCTATGGCTGACTATGATGTAGTCCAAGGCATGGATTGGTTGAGGAACCATTATGCTAGGATAGACTGCCATGTTGGCAGAGTTGTCTTTAGTATTCCCGGAGAGCCAGAGTTTTCATTTTTCAGAGGCGCCGTAGAGCCATCTCCTCCAGTATTGCGGATGGCAGTAGCAGCAGTGCAGTTGCCCCGGATAGTTGAAGAGTTTCCAAATGTCTTCCCAGAGGAACTTCCAGGGATGCTACCAGAGCGGGAGATCGAGTTCACCATCGACTTGATTCTCGGGACAGCACCAGTATCAGAGCGAGTCTACAGAATGGCGCCTTCAGAGTTGGAGATTTTGTACAAGATGATTGAAGAACTTAGAACCAAGGGATTCATTCGTGCTAGTGGATCGCCTTGGGGAGCCCCGATGCTTCTTGTAAAAAAGAAGGATGGTACGTCCAGGCTATGTGTTGATTATCGTACCTTGAACTCAGTGACAATCAAGAACAGATACCCTCTCCCGAGGATAGATGACTTGTTTGATCAACTCAAAGGGGCTTCAGTTTTCTCGAAGATAGACTTGCGGTCAGGATACCACCAGATCAGAGTCAGAGAGCAGGACATCCCGAAGACAGCGTTCAGATCTAGGTACGGGCATTGGGAGTTTCTAGTTATGCCCTTTGGAGCGACCAATACGCCGGCAGTGTTCATGGACCTCATGAACCGTATTTTCATGCCTTACTTGGATCAGTTTGTGATAGTGTTCCTTGATGACATCCTGGTCTATAGCAAGAGTGAAGCAGAGCACGAGCAGCATCTCAGAGTTGTCCTCCAGATTCTCAAAGAGCACCAGTTGTACGCCAAGTTCAGTAAATGCGAGTTCTGGCTCGATCGCATTTCTTACTTGGGTCACATCATTACCAGAGGAGGAGTGGAAGTGGATCCCCAGAAGATTGTGGCTATCGAGTCATGGCCAGTACCCAGCTCAGTGGCAGAAGTTCGCAGCTTTCTTGGATTGGCCGGCTACTACCGGCGGTTCGTCTCTGATTTTGCAAGGATTTCAGCGCCGATGACCCAGTTGACCCGCAAGGATGTGCCGTTCGTTTGGACAGCAGAGTGTCAGGAATTATTTGAGAAGTTGAAGCGAGGTTTGATAACGGCTCCCATTCTCACACTTCCAGATGGGACCGGAGGATTCACAGTTTATTACGACGCTTCAGGCAGAGGATTGGGATGTGTTTTGATGCAGAATGGAAAGGTAATTGCTTATGCATCACGTCAACTCCGTGATCATGAGAAGAATTACCCGACCCACGACTTGGAGCTAGCAGCAGTAGTGTTTGCACTTAAGTTGTGGAGGCACTACTTGTACGGAGACAGAATGGAGATATTTACTGATCATAAGAGCCTGAAGTATGTTTTCACCCAGAAGGATCTTAATATGCGGCAGAGAAGATGGCTCGAGCTACTGGTGGACTACGATATGGATTTGCAATATCATCCAGGGAAGGCCAACGTTGTAGCAGATGCGTTGAGCCGGAGAGCCAGAGTTTATTTCCTGACAGCACAACCAGAGTTATTGTCGGATCTTCAGAAGATGGAAATTGAAGTGGTTCTTCCTTCCAATGTGGCCTTGATGGCCAGCCTACAGATTCAGTCCACCATAGTTGAGAGGATCCGGACAGCACAGTTAACAGATTCCAAGGTTCAGCGGCTCAGAGCAGAGTGCGAGGCAGAAAGAAGGCCAGAGTTATGTATTCATGAGGATGGTACACTTCGACACGGCACGCGTCTTTGTGTACCCAGTGGAGATATCAGACAGGAAGTCATGGCAGAGGCTCACAGTTCGCAGTATTCCATCCACCCAGGCAGCACGAAGATGTACAGAGATATTCGCCAACACTTTTGGTAGAATGGTATGAAGAGGGAGATAGCCCGGTATGTCTCTTGATGTTTGGTTTGCCAACAAGTCAAGGCTGAACATCAGAGGCCAGCTGGACTTCTTCAACCTTTACCGATCCCAGAATGGAAATGGGAGCACATAACCATGGATTTTGTGACTGGACTACCCAGATCTCCGGCAGGCAGAGATGCTATTTGGGTCATTGTGGACAGGCTTACCAAGGTGGCACACTTTCTTCCATTTAGAGTTGGACAGTCGACGGCACAGCTAGCAGAGATGTATCTCAGGCAGATCGTCAGACTTCACGGAGTGCCAGTCAACATAGTATCAGACAGGGATACGAGATTCACATCGCACTTCTGGCGCAGTCTTCATCAAAGTTTGGGGACTCGTCTCAAGTTCAGCTCAGCGTATCACCCGCAGACAGATGGGCAGTCAGAGCGTACTATACAAACTCTCGAAGATATGTTGCGGTCATGTACCCTTGACTTCGGTGGTTCGTAGGAGGATCACCTGTACCTGGTAAAATTCTCGTACAACAATAGTTTTCAGGCCAGTATCCAGATGGCACCCTTCGAGGCTCTGTATGGCAGGAAGTGTAGGTCCCCGCTAGCATAGGACGATGTCGGAGAGAGGCAGATGCTCGGACCCGAATTGATCTCCCAGACGGTTGAAGTGGTCAGGAAGGTCAGAGATCACCTCCGAGTTGCCCAGGACCGCCAGCGCCATTGGGCCAATGCTCATCGACGTCCTTTAGAATTTGCCGTCGGTGACCATATATTCCTTAGGATCTCGCCTACCCACGGCGTCATTCGTTTTGGCGTACGGGGAAAGCTTAGTCCTAGGTATATAGGGTCGTTCGATATTCTAGAGCGAGTAGGCGATGTGTCCTATCGTCTCGCTCTTTCGCCGTCGCTAAGTGAGGTACATAATGTATTCCATGTATCCCAATTAAGATGGTACATCCCGGACCCGAGCCATATCCTGGATCATTCGGAATTGGTTGTTGGTACCAACCTTTCGTATGAGGAGAGGCCCGTGTCTATATTGGACCGGAGAGAAAAGACGCTCAAGAACAAGACTATTAACTTAGTTCGTGTTGCTTGGGGTCATCACTCTCTAGGTAAGTCAACGTGGGAGCGTGAGGACGACATCCGATCGCGATATCCCTACCTGTTTGACTCGTGAGGTATAATGTCTTTCTTATGCCTTACGCTTTCCCTTCCTTGCTTGCATTGTATGATTGTATGATTGAACTGCTTAGTGTAGCTTGTCTGTGCTTAGCATAGCTTGTCGTGGCAATCTCTAGCTCCTTGATTAAATTCCGAGGACGAAATTCTTTGAAGGTGGGTAGAGTTGTCACCCCCATTTCCTGTATTTCGTATTTGTACTCGTAATTTGATTTTGGCACGTATTTTATTTTCTCGACTTGCGGATTTTGGTTTCTCGTAAATGGGTTTGGACCATGGCTTGGTTTTATTTTGTGGAATTAGTTTGGTTTGATTAGGTTTGGTTTAATATGAATTGGTACACTTTAACCTACACTCTACCCTCAACACAACACACCCACCCTCATTATATCTCCACCAAACTTTCTCTCTTCTCTTTACTCTCCATTAATTTTCTTCTTCTTCCTTCTTCCACAACTCCCCAACCCATTAGGCAAGTGCACCTTGCCATCAAATAAGCACCACTTTTTATTTGTCCATTAGCTAGATTAGGCCATGGAGAACAACTTTAGAACTTGACATTTTGTGATTTGGAGTTTCCTTTGTTCTAGATCTAGGTTTTTACTATTTTCGGATTTACATGGTTTTGATCTATTTAACTTTGATTTTTGTATGTTTTGATGCTTCCATGTGGAAGAGAATTCGATTTTACTCAAGTTAGAACTTTAAAAATCTAGATTTGGTTTTAATTTGGCTAAGTTATGAAGAATTGAAGTTCTTGGTATTCTTGGACTTGCTCTCGGTCAGGAAGAACAGCCCTCTGCCTTGCGCTTTTTAGCGCATGGCCGATTGCGCACCCCCGGCCTGTGCTCCTTAGCGCATGGCCGATTGCGCAATCACTTGGCCAGTGCTTTGCGCTGCGCTGGATTGCGCTGGCGCAAGCTAGCCATGCGCAAGCCAGCCATGCGCAAAGTAACCCCTGCACAATCGACCATTGCGCAATCTACCCCTACGCAATCCTCCTGTGCGCAATCCATCTGCTGCGCCATCCACTCCTGCGCAGTTGGTACCCTGCGCAGCTCACTCCTGCGCAGTTGGTACCCTGCGCAGCTCACCCTGCGCAGTTGGCCTCCTGGCGCACTTGACTCCTGCGCAATCCAACCCCCTGACCCCTTGCGCAAACCATTGGCTCTTGGAGATTTGGTTTTATTTTCTTTAAGCCTGGCTCTTCTATAGTCCTATATATATTGATATTGTATTAGGTATTTTACGCCCATTTTATATCCTTACGCCTTTTTGTCATGAACTTGATTTTACTTAATATGTTTGGAATGTCTATTGTACATGGCATGGTATGACAAGGACCTAGCATAACACGACAGTGACCCGTAGTGGTGCACTCCTGACATGACCAACCTGACATGACAGTGACCCGTAATGGTGCACTCCTGACAGTACCCTGACATGATTTATCTTGATAACTTGATAGTGGCCCGTGGCGACGCACTCTTGACTTGTAACTCGTAACTTGTAAACTTGACTCCTATAATCAACTTGACACCGTGGTTGCTCCTGCTTGCTTGCTTATACAATCCACTTGTCTTGTCTCGCATCATGTCTAGGACGTGACTTCCTGGGTACCACGGCCAGGGACTCGCGCTAAATTGGATTAGGCTAATAATTAGATCAAACTAGAACATGGAGAATTCCCAGTCACAGGCAATCTCGTTATCTGGGCGCTTTAATGGACTTGTAGCTTGCCGACGAGTAGAGCACATTTCCAGCACACTGTCATGTGTTGCACCCTCTAAGTCACCTAAGGGTACATTTGTCTCCCGGGCAATGTACCCACCTATAACTCTCAACCCGCGGAAGGATAACTGGATAGTCTGCAGGGCTTGGGACTGGGAGTTTCTCACTTGCATCTTGTTAGTAATTAGGTTTGTGATAACCCTAGTTAGCTAAAGTAGTAAGCCGTAGTACTTGCCTGGCCGATTGTGAATGAATGGTGTCCAGCTCTGTCTAAGTCTTGTCTAGCCCCTGCACCTGGAACTCTTGATCTTGATTGCTTTACTTATTTCTAACGATAAATGGGTAGAGACAGTGAGCTATTCAGGCGAAGGGGTACAATCCCGGTCCTTGTTTGGTTTAAGGATTGTAACCTGGCTCCCGGAATGGTTCCGCGTCCCTAGTCGTTTATCGCCCTGTGTACTTTACTGCTTGTACTTTCCTTTTATTCTTTATGTTCTGATATGCTGGCTTTTGTTCTTATTTGTGGCCTCCTTTGTGGCACTTGCTCTTTCTGGGGTTTGACCCAGCTGATTTTGTGTGGCCAGATTTCGGAGCAGCTCCCGAGGATCTACCAAGCTTCCAGCCCAATGGTGACAACTAGACGGAACCCGGGCCAAGAGTGGGTTTTCCTTTTTGTTTCACCCACTTATATGTAAATTTATTCTTTTGAGGCATTTAGCCGACGAGCACCTGTTAGCTCGATGCACATTTACTTACTGTCTGCCTACGGGCTGTAAGCATGATTAACAAATCCTAGGGTTGATCATGTATGACTGAACTCTTGCTAGTCCCATCATTTTGTACGACTAGCTTCATAATCATCCAATATGTAATATTTGGGACGCCTTATATATATATATATTTGATGCTCTAATATCTTGTAACTCTGTTAATTGCTTGAGATTGAGACAATAGGCTTGACCTTAAGAGACTGCTGGCTTGTAGTAAACCCTCATATCTAGACAGCCGTGACCGTATAGTTGAGATGTATTCTATTTCAATATACGTAGCTGGCTATGTCTGCCCCCGCTCTCCAGTATTCTGGTTCTAGGGCGTGACATCAAGTTTACTCAATCATCACTCGTAAGTCCAAACATCCTCGAATTTTCCTTCGCATTAAAACAACAAGTCGAGACAATCAAAGTTGCCGCGTCCTGATTTTTCGAGTTTGATCATTTTCGCGACATGAATCACCATGTCAGCGCTAACGCAAAACGATCGCCCCAAATTCGACGTGACGTATGTGCGAGACTAGAGTTGTGCTTGTACAAGACAAGAATGTTGATGCTGTGGTTATCCGTGCAACCAGCAAGACACTTCTGTTTTTATCCACATTTATTTCAATAAAAATCCTAAGTATAACATCCGTCAGAACAATAACACTTACACGATCGTCATTCCTCGAATTAGAGTGCCCCCGAGTTATCGTATATCGATCTTTGATATGTCTCAATACCATCGATGATATGCGTAACCTAACGATCTTCCTTTGCAAAAAATTTCCAGTCGTACGAATGATGCTATCGTCCGACTGGATAATCTCCTCGACACTAAGATCAAGTTCGATCATTATCCTTCGAATCATTCACGACATCAATTTCTTCAAACCTAAATTCGCGTATTGTTCATCCGTTTATCTCAAGTCATCGAGCGACAATTTTCTTCAAATCACATCATTTCTTGCTAACTCAAATCATCTAGCAACATCCATCCCGATTCCTTAAAGTTATTCTTAAATATTTGAATCATTTCCATGCACGCTATCATTCGACCGTGCTAACTTTTCGTATACGATTCTTATCGATTTTCTCGATCGAGTCATCCATTCGCACATCTTAACTTTTCTTCGATTCAGTTTCACCTACTCAATCATTTTCACATTTTATACTCGCACAATCCTCAATCCCGTGCACGTTCCGTGAGTGTCAATTTCTAGGTTGTTCGAATCAACTCGTCAAATCTTAAGACTACAACTTATTCAACGATACTCAATCTACAGCTTTGTATATACGCGACGCTTGCTGATAGACTCATCAACACCCCACATCATCAATCGATCGATCGACATCCCTGAAGCTATCGCATACACCACTTAGGGATGAAGTCATTCGATAAATCCTCAAAACCATCATTCGAATCAAAATTGAATTCTTTAAATTTTTTTGTTTAAACCATTCTCTCGAATTTCAAGCACGCTCATCTATATCGCATCGACGATATCGTCGCTCGATAGCACCCCTATCGATAGTCATCCCACTTACTCAATCAATTCAAACTCATTGTCATCCGAGATGAATCGAATCTCGTACTCGACTCTTCTAACGTCGACACAACTTTGGTGTATATGCCCAGCCCGACTTAGCCAACCGAGCTTTATGTGAACCAACTTTTTGTTTTTGTCAAAAGCTGTTCTCCTACGTTTTGCAAATTACTTAAACTTATTGTATGGACATCCCGTAGGACATTTGAGAGAGAGCGCACCTACGATATCAACTTTGCAGAAGCAACACTTCAGAGTTTGCGGAAACGATATTGAGTTAAAGAATTCAATCGAAGTCCAAGGACATAAAGCCATGCTCTGATACCATTATGTCAAGCCCCTCTCCCGTAGGAGAGATCGTCCTCACTAAGGTGTGATGCCGTACGAGCCTAGATTGCGCACGTGGAAGGCGGGTTCCATAACGGCCGATTACAGCGGCTGCGATGGGGTCGTCGCACAGAAGTCCTAAGCAGAGACATTGAATATGCCAGCGAAAATTTAGAACAAAACGCAAGTCATTCAAAAGATACATTTTATTGATATTGAAACAAGGATTACAATGGGGCGCAAGGCCAAGATTACAAGTCACTTAAGCTCACTCAAGCTCACTCTTCTCATATTACAAGTCACTCGGCTCTCTCTCATCTCTTAATACATTTCTCGAGCCAATGGATGCTTCGGAAGGCGAAGTCCATACATTATGTCCCGTATAAGTTCAGATTCTACGCGGTCGCACACCTCGAATCGCCAAGGAACTTCATACCTCGACGCATCTAAGCGAGCTCCGCGCCACAAGCTTCTACCTGTGCCTGCACATGAAAACTGTGTGGGTGTCAGTACTCAACTGTACTGGTGGAATGAGCTCCTCGTCCACCCATACAAAACCGATACGTTAATTTACCTTGTGCAACATAGTCCCTTCTTTTCTATTGTCTTTTTAGTCTTGCCTTAGGATTAGTTTTAGGACCGACGCCTTGGCCTATTTGTGTCTCCGGATCATCCTGTGCTTGCACAACAACGCCAACACATACTTTACCTTTAGACTCTTCTCGTACCAACAATGTTAACCTATCAAGTCGTGTTTGCCTTGCGTCCCAAAATCAAAGACGCGACTACGCGATAGTACCCAATTTCCTCGTGACCATGCTACAAGTCCATTGTGCCGTGCCTCGCAACTCAGTGTGACTTAACCATATCGCCGCCTCGCGGCCCATGCTACTTTAATCGCCAAATGACCCAATCAAGACTTGTGGGCTAAGTGTCACTGGACCGACTTTGCCTTGCGGCATTTCCTGACTTAAACTCAAGATGACTAAAATCCAACTTATACAGCTTATATGCCGACAACTTAAGACTTGACGCTACATCTCGTGCCAAAGCACGGTATCTTCTTTGAAACCAAATCTTAGGCCCAAACATTGTCTTCCAACCGTGCACGCATTCGACTCGACTCATTGATATAGTGAACATAATACTCGACTCAATCCAAAGGCATACACGCGGATCGTCGCCCATGCCGACTCATCTATATGAACTAGTCACTAGCGCCCAATGCTATCATGGACTCCCTTTATAGCTTTTGTTAGACGAACGCCCCTTGCTAGCGCGAGTAGCGAGCTCCGCTACAAGTCCCTGCCTAACCCATGTGGTCATCCAGCACAGCTATTATGTCTACCATCGAAACGGTCCCGTTGGCCGCCTGGGTCGCCGTTCGAGAAACTTTTATTTTACCTTGTACAAGTTGTCCAATAACCATGCAAGACTCGAATCGAACTGACGTCGCACACAGTCATCTACTTCTAGTGTTACCATCTCTTACAGGGCCAAGTTCAATACTTCTAACATCTGAGACCTCGCCTCGACGACCCATGGTCGCGAGCATTCTTTTTTCTTGCCCTATCATTTCATTCGACTCAGGAACGACCATTTGCCGTCCTTCTAACTCAATTTAATCAATCGTGGCCCGTACCTTAAAAATACTAAGTCTGTGACATCGTGCCTTAAACCAACTTGAACTCTATGCGACACCACCGCCCAAGTCCTACTCTATATAATGGGCCTTACGATCGTGGAACCAAGTAATTTCGACATCCGCAAGAAACGTGGGACAGTGCTTAGAAAAGACTTCGATAGCCTATCTTAACTCATCCTAACTTAATCGTGCAACAACTTGACGAACAAGGACTGCGTCAAGCCTTGGACGATGGGAATGTGTCATGCACGCGATTGACTTTGAACAACCAAGTTATTTGGGTGCCTAGACTTATGCCACAAGCCGTACGATGCAACTTAGCTCATGGGGCGAGCAAAGGCTATGCCAAGCCTTGCATCATGGAAGCGTGCATACTTTATTGAGCATTTACGCGGGCGTCGCCTATGACTTAGGCTAATTCAAAGTTTGTGTCGAAGACCAACTTTTCCTTCTCCCAAGCTACGGGACGAAGGACCGAGTGTCATTTCCAAAGCACGTCGTGCACCAACTCTAAGCCGACCGTTGGACCTTTCCATATTCTAACTCAATTTGACCCGTCGAGATTATTTCCTTAGCTATGTGGATTCGTCTCTTTTATTATCAAGCCTACTTATGCAAGTTGAAAACATGCGATTTATTATGTAAAGGCTAAGATGAGGCGAGTTCACCGAAACTATCCCACCTGAGCGAGGAGTCGCCTCGACCAAGCGATGTCTTCGAGTCGCTATTGCAAGGCTAAGTTCGAACGCCGTCGACGTTCCGATTCCTCCGATTGACTGAGCGGGATGGGGCACTACAAATTGTTCGGCCCTGCTGCCTCATCTCCAGCTTCCTCAACACGTGTTTGCTCTTCTTTGCTTCCTCTGCCACAGCTTCACCCTCCTCTACTACTGCTTTATTCTTTCCAGTAGCAACAACAACAAGCTTTTTCTTTCTTCCAATCTCCAACCATAGTGTTGAGAGTACCACTGCTTTAAAAAGGACATCATCAACTTGGATAATCATACTTTTAATGAGAGTTTGGGTCCTCACAAGCTCATTGTTCGAGGCATTGTACACGTCCAGGATATGCATCTTGCGGGTAACGTCCTCGCTCCCACACGAATAGTTACCAGTATCCAAAGGGAGCGCCCTTCACTCAACGTTTCCGCCACGGACACGGACCATCCTCGCCGTCTTGTTGCTTGACGGCTTGGTTATCGCCAGCTGGCGATGTCATGTCCCGATTCCGCAGAGTCATTCGTCCTCGCATTTTATCTCTAGGAACCGATCGTTCTCGCTTGGTCGTGATGTCGTACAAGTCTGGTATTACACTTGTATAAGGAAAAGACGATATAAATTGATAATCTTCAAATAGAAACACATCGTAATGACGCAAGCAGAGAAATTGAAGATAATGAGGACATCTCTTTCTATCAAAAATAATACCTTATTGATTGATAGCAGCGGAATTAAGCTGATAACTTAAAGTCACAAGGAGAGATGTAGAAATAAGCTGTCTTTATTGATGATTGAAATAGAGTACAAGGCTTGCAGTAGAATGCAATGTTTACAACACTTCTCCCTTTACATTGATAGCCGGCCGAACACATGACATTTAAGCTTACATTAGATGCAATGATACATAGACTGTCACGACCCGCACCCTAGAGTAAGGGCACGAAAAGTGGGTACGTCCAGCCTACGCCGCAGTGTCGACGGTAGAACGCTGTCCTAGGTCAATCATCTAACAATATATAAGATACCTGTATAGTATATACACTCCGAATGGAGGTGACATAGCAGAATACAGTCTCAATCACATCTAAGGTAGAATACGATAAAAGATAGATAATCAAAACTGAAATCCACAAAGAGATACAACAGATAGAGGTCTAAGTGTCTAAGATATCACAAAACCAGAAACATCTCAATCTCAAATACAGTAATCTATAGAGTAAATACAGCTCAAGACAACAGAAAAAAATAAAATAAGAAAAGCCTAGCTATCTATCCAACATCTACTGTATCTCCTCTAGGCTAGCAGGCAACCTCCAAGCTATCTGTAAAATTTATCAACAGGTCCAGTCAGGACAGGAGCGAGCATAGTACATCTCAACAAATCATAATAGGTCAGGAAATATAAACATGCTAGAGAGTAAGATACAGGAAACTGAAGAAGAACATGATGTAAAAAGAGAGAGACTGTAAGTAAATAGCTACAATATATAGAGAACTATCAGTGACTAGTGATTCAGAGCACAAGATGGTTATGTAAATGGCACGATGTTGCACACGAGTAATTTAAAGAGGTTGCACACGAGTAATCTACTGGATTGATTACATAACCACTTCTACTCCCCCGCCCCAATCAATACACAAGGATCCAGCCAAGATATGTTATTGCACACGAAGTATAGTCGCACACGAAGATCATGTGAGCACATGAGTATACACGATTTCACACGATTTGTACACGAAAAGCACGAACACAAGGAGTACACGATGCTCATGATAAAGTACACGAACACAAAATACCCGATGTATCCGCTAAGGAGAAATATCACACGACAAGATCCATATAGTACTAATCCGTGTTTCCAACGTATCAGCATCATGTAAAGTAATCTAAAGCAGGAAATATACTCCTAATGCAGGATATGAAATGATCAGAGAATGTACTCGCCTCGATTTGATTGGAGTCGACGTACGCGATACGAACGTGTCGACATAAGGTAGGTACAATGCTATGCTCCACAGAGGGTCCCAAACGACGACACGGGCAGTCCCAATGAGTCCAGAATAGTCCAAATAGCCTAGTTTGGTATATAAAAGTCTAAAATCAGGGTTTGGTACGATAATCAATCAAGAAATAGAAAATGACTATCATAGTCACGATTTATGATTTCAGAAAAATATAATTAAATAAATATAATAAATTTTTGGAAATCCTTATAATGTTAAAAACTATATCTGTATTAATCAACATATTTTAGATAATATTTCAAAACCCAGAAAAATTAATTCTGTACTAAAATTCCTATTTGTCAAATATGAATTTAGGGAAAAAGATTAACTATACAAAACTATCCAAAAATTGTTTATAATAATTTAGGAAAAATAGATATTATATTAATCGAGATATTTTGATATTAGTTAATAATAAGGGAAAACATTCTAGTATCAATATATTTATAGTTATTAGTAAAACTTACTCTTCAGGAAAATATCAATAATGAATAATTAACTAAATTAAAATCCTCCATAATGTCTAGAAATTCTATAAACCATTTGGCTAACCAGGAGAATCATTTTAGTATTAAAACCCCAAAATAACATAGACCAGGTCGAAATTCACAATAACTTTTAAGAAATATTATCATATAATAGCATATAGCTTTTCCAAAATAATGATTATAAACCCCAAATCAATTTCCTGGTTTAACAAGGTCAAGGGGTCATTACTGACTCCTTGTAATACACAACAAGTATAATTAAACCCTTAAATCGGTTATTAATTAACTTATAACTAATTTTTCTATAAACTAACACCATAACTATTAATATAAATAATCAATCAATACAAAATATTTAATGTAACACAAAAAGGAGGGTTCTGATCCCCAAATGTTTTAATCCCTAACCAATTTTTCCTACAGAAGAGAAAAGGGGACGAGGAGTAGAGGGGCTCACAGAGGGGGGTCATGCGCATGGGTGGCGGAGCGCGCCGCCGGGGTCGATGGTGGTCCCGCGCGTGGCTAGGCGGCTGATCGGGAGGTTGGGCGCCGACGGAGGCGACTGGAAGGGGCGGCCATCGGAGCGCCGGGGTTCGGCGAAGGGGGTTCCAGCGCGGAACAGCCTGCGGAGGAGTGCCCGGCGGCTGGAGCAAGGTGGGTGCTCACCCAGCGGGGCGGATCTGACGCCGTGGCTAGTCGCCTGGCCTCGGAAGGAGACGTCGGGACGGATCGACGAGGTCGTGGTCATGGTGGCGAGGAGCAGCGGCTGTCGGCGGGTCTACCGACGGCGAGGCGCTGAGGTCGCGGCACGGGGGAACTCCGGCGACGCGTGGAGGAGAGGCGTCGGCGGGCGAAGGGCTCGACTGGTCGGCGGATGGAGGGCTCGACTGGTCGACGGATGGAGGGCTCGACTGGTCGGCGGAAGAGGCGGCGGGCGCCGGAGCTAGGGTACAGGTCCGGTCTTCTCTCTCACTCTCTATTCTCTGTGTGGTGTGTGGTGGTGCCGGCCGGTTGTGGCCGAGGGTGGAGGCGGTGGATGGTTTTGATGGCGGTGGTGATGGCGTGTCTTGGTGGTGGCGGAGGTGGCGTGTAGGCTATGGTGGTGGTAATGGTCGGCTGTTGCTTGGGGTGGCGTCGGCCAGTAGGCTAGACAGAGGAGGAAATGCCGAGGGAGATGACGAGGATGGTCGGAGTCGAGGATTTCCGGCGATGGCCGAGGAGATGGTCGGGTTGGCTTGGGCGGACAGGGGAATAGGGATGGCGGCTGTAGGAATTTTTCTAGGTTTGGGGATTTGTGTCTATGGATTTTGGGGATGTGTGTCTATTTATAGGAGAGTGGAAGAAAACCCTAAAAAAATGTACATATAATAGAAATATAGGAAAAATAGTGGAAACTAACATACTAACCACTAACTGCTAATCCTAACATTATCCATCTGTTGACTAATTAGCACTAAATAATTATTAGCTATAAATTAGTTAATTACCAGTTACCACTAATTTAACAAATGCGCTAATTACAATTTAGCCAATATTTCTAATGAATTAAATTATACTAATTTATTCACTAATTATTTAAATATATTTAACAATCATTTATTTAGTAAATAATATATTTTGAAATTTCGAAATTCAATAAACGTTTTCCATATAGAACAATAATTAAAACTTATTGATTTTAAGGAATGGACAGAAAAATTTCAATAGGATAAAATCGCATGAAATAGTAGACCAAAACCAATAAGGACCGATAGCAATCACGGTCAAAAATTATTTTCTCAAAAATTAGAATTTGCACGTTCTTCGAGATTCAAAAAATTCGGAGTTTTGAAAAATACAAAATAAAATAAAATAAAATAAAAGAAGAATTTAAGAAATCAATTAACAGAGGTTACAAATCTACCCTCCTTAAAGAAATTTCGTCCTCGAAATTAAAGGTTGGCAAGGGAGTTAAAATATGATAGAAATTTAGGCAATAACTCAGACACGATCAAAAGACAACGACCATGGCACGATCAAGATAATCAACCCGAAATTGTTTAGACACGACTATTGATTTGGCACGATAGAATCATAGTATGATTAACATTGTTTAGACACAAATCAGGAATAAATTCAGGTTATTTATTCATGATCTTAATCACAGCTAAGGGAACGAATGGAGAGCGAAATTCGAGTATAGAACAATCAGTAGTTAGATTTGATGAAAATCAGACTCTAGGTCGTATAAGCACGATCAAGATCCAAGCTTAGTTATGAATGGCGATAAAATCATGATTTCGGAATCAAGGTTTTTTTATAGGCACGATTTAGGAAGAAACCCAAGTTATTTAGGCACAATTTAGAGTAGAGTGACAAAAATTAAAATCTAGTCATGTTTAGGAGTGATAACTGGCACGAATGACTAGAAAATCAATTATTGAGGCACAATAGGAATATCATTCCGACAAGATCAGAACTCAATTTATGACAAGTTCATAAATCAAATCGGGTAGTCGCGATCAAGGACAAAATTTTCAAGCACGATTCAGAGGCAAAATCGGTACGATAGTCATGATTGTTAGAATCACAACCATAGGATTCATAGTCGTCTAGTCATGTCAGGTCATCTAGGCACGACTAATCACAAGAAGTTCAGATATAATCAAGAAGTAAATCATGATCAGAAAAGAGTTTGGTACCAGTGTTAAAATCTGAACATGATCATAATCGTTAGTTCGACACGATCGAAGATAAAGTCAGTTTAACCTTGGTCAAATAGTATTTAGGTATGATGAAGAGTATGGTGGTAGCGTAGGCATAACCTACCATCAATTTTCGGTACGATCAAGAATAGTACGAAACTTAATCATGATTGGAACAAAATTTAGTTATTTTCAAGAATAAATCAGAGTTTTATGCACGAGTGATATGGGTATCGAAGTTTGATTGCGATCAAAATTAAAATATTGACACGATGAAGAATAAGGCTAATCAATATTTGAATTTAGGTTTAAAAAATTTGAAATCGAGATTTTTGAGCACGAGCAACATATTGATAGAGATCCAGGTCACGGTTGAATTTAAATCAATTGAGTACGGTCAAGGATCAAGACCATTGGTACGATAAGGGGTACTATTCAAGAAAAATCAAATCAAAAGTTCAAGGAATGAATGTCAATAGCATTGAAATCCAATATATTAAGAATATTTAGTCTCGATACGATCTAAGTTGATCAATTTTGGGAAATCAAGATTTGGGCAATATGGAGGACAAGGTCATCGAAGTCTGAGCACGAGCATACAAGGATGGAGATTTAGGTCATATTAAAATTTGATTCAATTGAGTACGAACCCAAGACATTAATGTGATAAGAAAGGATGATCAAGGTCGATTGGTCGTAATTAAGGGAGCTAGGATTTAATAATATTGAAAAATCCTTTTAGGCAAAAACAAGAAAAGATTTCATACGAAAGTCAAGTTAACCATCTCTCTCTGATACTATCAGTTTATCATTTGCCAATCGTATTTTTATCTCACCAATCCCAATATAAAAATCAACCGTTATATGACTACCATCAAAATTATATCCTTCTATCATCTAAGCCTTTACCATGATTACCATAGACAAAATTCCAAAATTTTAAAACATTTCCCATGAAGCATACCCCTCTTATTTAGGTATCAACACTTATTCATTTAATCAAATTTCCAAAAAAAATTTCCTCGTCCTAAATTAGATCCGAAACCTCTAAATCCAGTTTATGAAGTCCTTGAACTTGTTTAAATCAAGTCTCGTATTTACTCAACTCTAATACCACTATGTCATACAAAATTTATTCTTATTTATAAATCAACCTTTATATTTTCTTCAATGTTCACCTTCAAATATTATCCTTTTTGAATTCTACAATTTTCCCCCAATCATCTAAAAATAATTCCTATAACTTAAAATCCTTGTGCTCTCTCTGTCTCTAGTCACCCTCTTACAATAGCTAGTTCAATTTCGTATAATCATGGAACACAATTAAATCTCTTTTCCATTACTAAATTTCTACATAGCCTCAGAGTAAAAGTTTCCAAGAATCAATAACTAAGATTTTCTAAGTTCTCAAAACTAGGTTGACCTTGAATATCCTCATTAGTTTTTAAAATACATCTATGAATTATTCATACCCAAAATATTCTGTGATTGTTTCTAAATTGATAACATTTATATCTCGATTTCATTCTAAACCTTTACCACATCTTCATCTCAAACTTTTTATATTTTACATCCAACATTTTGATTCCTACAAAATCATCATATGATAACCAATTACGTTATTTTCGAACTAGATGATTACGTCACTTCCCCAACATTTCTCAGGTAAAATGATATGAAGATTCAAGGGTTTTAAAGTATAGCTGACAGAATTAGATACGAGACAGGGAATTGATGTAATCAGGACAGTTATATAAGACAAAGAATGATGGTAATAAAATATTGGCAGGAAGAGAAATGATAATAGAATCTGTTCTGCTTATTTGTTTAAAAGAAGGAACCATTTTGAAACCAGAACTATAATATCAAATCCAAAATAAGGGCTAGCAAAAATCATCGATTCATTGTATCATGAAAAAATTCATAGCAAGAAGTTACACAATGGTTTATAATAACAACTAAGCTACTCTTACTCCTACTCATACTCCTAAGTTAAATAATGAGAAGCAAAACAAAACAAAACAATAATTTTTTTTTTGAAGACTGAAACAAAAATAGAGGAAACATGTTCAAAAGTACTTAAGGTACAATTTGATAATCATATGCGTCTATCCAAAATCATGGTACTCTAAATCCTTGTCATACTAGTAAACAAGGCTACGATAATCACAGAGTCCTCGACTAAGGCACATACCTCTAGAATCATGGTATTTAAAATTTTTGCGATGCCGCTAGCTTGGCTGCGAAAACCTTAAATTCCTATACCCGAGAAATATATCCAAAGTCAGACTATATGTCCTCACCATGCTGGCTAATGTGACTGTAGAAGACTAGATTCCATAACTTAGATGACCTAGCCCATATAATTTCATCTTGACAAAAATTAAATTAAATCAACAATGGATACCCAAAAATCAAATTCATTAACTAACCAAGAAAGATAAATATAAACTATTAGAATCAAATTTCAAGATATTTTATAATGAGATTCTCAAGGGTCATCCCAGGAATCTCTCAAGGAATCCTAATTGTGATTGAGTACCTTCAAAAATATATCCTAATCCTACTGCAGGATGTAGTGATACTCTAGTTCGAATACCACTACACAACTCGACCTGCATGGGCCACCACTAAAAACGTGTCACGACCCGCACCCTAGAGTAAGGGCACGAAAAAGTGGGTACGTCCAGCCACGCCGCAGTGTCGGCGGTAGAACGCTATCCTAGGTCAATCATCTAACAATATATAAGGTACATGTACAGTATATACACTCCGAATGGAGGTGACATAGCAAAATACAGTCTCAATTACATCTAAGGTAGAATACAATAAAAGATAGATAATCAAAACTGAAATCCACAAAGAGATACAACAGATAGAGATCTAAGTGTCTAAGATATCACAAAACCAGAAACATCTCAATCTCAAATACAGTAATCCATAGAGTAAATACAGCTCAAGACAACTGAAAAAAATAAAATAAGAAAATCCTAGCTATCTATCCAACATCTACTGTGTCTCCTCTAGGCTAGCAGGCAACCTCCAAGCTATCTGTAAAATTTATCAATAGGTCCAGTCAGGACAGGAGCGAGAACAGTACATCTCAACAAATCATAACAGGTCAGGAAATATAAACATGCTAGAGAGTAAGATATAGGAAACTGAAGAACAACATGATGTAAAAAGAGAGAGACTGTAAGTAAATAGCTACAATATATAGAGAACTATCAGTGACTAGTAATTCAGAGCACAAGATAGTTATATAAACGGCACGATGTTGCACATGAGTAATCTAAAGAGGTTGCACACGAGTAATCTACTAGATTGATTACATAACCACTTCTACTCCTCCGCCCCAATCAATACACAAGGATCTAGCCAAGATATGTTATTGCACACGAAGTATAGTCGCACACGAAGATCATATGAGCACATGAGTATACACGATTTCATACAATTTGTACACGAAAAGCACGAACACAAGGAGTACACGATGCTCATGATAAAGTACACGAACACAAAGTACCCGATGTATCCGCTAAAGAGATAACATCGCACGACAAGATCCATATAGTACTAATCTGTGTTTCCAACGTGTCAGCATCATGTAAAGTAATCTAAAGCAGGAAATATACTCCTAATGCAGGATATAAAATGATCAGAGAATGTACTCGCCTCTATTTGATTGGAGTTGACGTACACGACACGAACGTGTCGACACGAGGTAGGTACAATGCTATGCTCTACAGAGGGTCCCAAACGACGACACGGGCAGTCCCAATGAGTCCAGAATAGTCCAAATAGCCTAGTTTGGTATATAAATGTCTAAAATCAAGGTTTGGCACGATAATCAATCAAGAAATAGAAATTGACTATCATAGTCACGATTTATGATTTCAGAAAAATATAATTAAATAAATATAATAAATTTTTGGAAATTCTTATAATGTTAAAAACTATATCTGTATTAATCAACATATTTTAGATAATATTTCAAAACCCAGAAAAATTAATTCTGTACTAATATTCCTATTTGTCAAATATGAATTTAGGGAAAAAGATTAACTATACAAAACTATCCAAAAATCGTTTATAATAATTTAGGAAAAATGGATATTATATTAATCAAGATATTTTGATATTAGTTAATAATAAGGGTAAACATTCTAGTATCAATATATTTATAGTTATTAGTAAAACTTACTCTTCAGGAAAATATCAATAATGAATAATTAACTAAATTGAAATCCTCCATAATGTCTAGAAATTCTATAAACCATTTTGCTAACCAGGAGAATCATTTTAGTATTAAAACCCCAAAATAACATAGACCAGGTCGAAATTCACAATAACTTTCAAGAAATATTATCATATATTAGCATATAGCTTTTCCAAAATAATGATTATAAACCCCAAATCAATTTCCTAGTTTAACAAGGTCAAGGGGTCATTGCTGACTCCTTGTAATACACAACAAGTATAATTAAACCCTTAAATCGGTTATTAATTAACTTATAACTAATTTTGCTATAAACTAACGCCATAACTATTAATATAAATAATCAATCAATACATAATATTTACTGTAACACAAAAAGGGGGGGTTCTGATCCCCAAATGTTTTAATCCCTAACCAATTTTTCCTACAGAAGAGAAAAGGGGACGAGGAGTAGAGGGGCTCACAGAGGGGGGTCGTGCGCGTGGGTGGCGGAGCGCGCCACCGGGGTCGGTAGTGGTCCCGCACGTGGCCAGGCGGCTGATCGGGAGGTTGGGCGCCGACGGAGGCGACTGGGAGGGGCGGCCATCGGAGCGTCGGGGTTCGGCAAAGGGGGTTCCGACGCGGAGCAGCCGACGGAGGAGTGCCCGGCGCCTGGAGCAAGACGGGTGCTCACCCAGCAGGGCGAATCTGACGCCGTGGCTAGTCGCCTGGCCTCGGAAGGAGACGTCGGGACGGATCGACAAGGTCGTGGTCATGGTGGCGAGGAGCAGCGGCTGTCGGCGGGTCTACCGACGGTGAGGCGCTGAGGTCGCGGTGCGAAAGAACTCCGGCGACGCGTGGAGGAGAGGCGTCGACGGACGAAGGGCTCGACTGGTCGGCGGATGGAGGGCTCGACTGGTCGGCGGATGGAGGGCTCGACTGGTTGGCGGAAGAGGCGGCGGGCACCGGAGCTAGGGCACAGGTCAGGTCTTCTTCCTCGCTCTCTATTCTCTGTGTGGTGTGTGGTGGTGCCGGCCGGTTGTGGCTGAGGGTGGGGGCGGTGGACGATTTTGATGGCGGTGGTGATGGCATGTCTTGGTGGTGGCGGAGGTGGTGTGTAAGCTATGGTGGTGGTGATGGTCGGCTGTTGCTTGGGGTGGCATCGACCAGTAGGCTAGACAGAGGAGGAAATGCCGAGGGAGATGGCGAGGATGGTCGGAGTCGAGGATTTTTGGCGATGGCCGAGGAGATGGTCGGGTTAGCTTGGGCGGACAGGGAAATAGGGATGGCGGTTGTAGGAATTTTTCTAGGTTTGGGGATTTGTGTCTATGGATTTTGGAGATGTGTGTCTATTTATAGGGGAGTGGAAGAAAACCCTAAAAAAATGTACATGTAATAGAAATATAGGAAAAATAGTAGAAACTAACATAGTAACCACTAACTACTAATCCTAACATTATCCATCTGTTGATTAATTAGCACTAAATAATTATTAGCTATAAATTAGTTAATTACCAGTTACCACTAATTTAACAAATGCGCTAATTATAATTTAGCCAATATTTCTAATAACTTAAATTATACTAATTTATTCACTAATTATTTAAATATATTTAACAATCATTTATTTAGTAAATAATATATTTTGAAATTTTGAAATTCAATAAACGTTTTTCATATAGAACAATAATTAAAACTTATTAATTTTAAGGAATGGACAGAAAAATTTCAATAGGATAAAATTGCATGAAATAGTAGACCAAAACCAACAAGGACCGATAGCAATCACGGTCAAAAATTGTTTTCTCAAAAATTAGAATTTGTACGTTCTTCGAGATTCAGAAAATTCGGAGTTTTGAAAAATACAAAATAAAATAAAATAAAAGAAGAATTTAAGAAATCAATTAATGGAGGTTACATAGACTTTGTAGCATACATTGAAGGATACACTTTGATACATGGACTTTTACAACTGGATATGCCTATTTGGCTTACAACTCACTGGTACAACTGATTACCATGTTCCATACATTATGCCCTTTATAAACAGTAGATATCATCTTTTACAAGGAGAGCTTATACATGCCCAACAAATCTTCGATGTCGCGGGACCGATCAAACCAATCTTCATGTACTGGACTTTCCAAGCACAAGCACCTTAAAATAGTGCCCACAACATGGGTCAGTATATCATCTATGTATTGGCGAGCAGAACCAGCCCACTAGCCTAAACCAACACTAAGTAGTCGTTTGAGCAAACATTTATTAGAGTAATCTTTCTATTTTGGATCTAGCATCAGTTTGTAGTTCATAAGTAGTATTCATAGTGAAGCATGAAGATATATTCTAGCTGTGTTTATGTGAAGGCATCTTTAAGCAGCATCTGAGTTAACATAAATTGAATATGTTATAGCAATACTGGAAAGGCATCGTTTAGCATATATGTCATGATTAAGTAGTGTTTATAGCAAAGCAACATTGTAGCATTCTTGGTGTTATCATGTTTAGCATCATTGAGGCAACATTAGAATTAACATCTTAAGCGTGTCACGAAAATTCGTATTGAAGGGCAACAGTCTAGCATCATTCGATTAGCATGTTAAGCAGGCAAGTGAATTCAACATATAAATAACTATATAAAATTTAAGTGATTTCTTGCCGATATCCGACTCCCTCGTACCTGCATAAAAATACAGGATAATATGATATATTTACTCTGTCTGCACAAAACATTCATTAGCATGCATCCTGACTACATGATCGTTGGTAAAACTGTACCATAAAGGATTTTCCAACTGGTATTCCGACGCACCATTCCAGGGTAGGTTGTAAGCCTAGTCGAATGTCCCATAATACCTCATGCCACCATAGCACAACCAATGTTTCCTTCCGGATCGAATCGGTCCCAGCGTCCCAAGTACCGTTCGAGGAAACTTACTCAGACTTGTGCACAAGTATGTCCATGACCATGCAAATGCGTGTCGACTCAATAAACACAAGTGCATGGTAAAACAACTGAAAGTAAGCAAAGCCAACAGTTCAATATTTCATCTTAAATCTGAGCCGTGCACAACGACTAATCATTCCATCATTCACATTGTTCCTACACTTGGTGGTCCCCATGATCACCATTTCACATTCTTATTTCATCACATCACAATAGTTCTTACATTATTCCTTTCAATAAAGAATCAACAACAATTCATTTCTCATATGGACATTTCTCATTTATTTTATTGGGTCAATAGCATAGCCAGTTCATTTCTCATTCTATCATTCACAAAGTATCTCATTATTCAAGTGTTACATTTGTTTCATCGACATTGCCATAAGGGACATAATTAATTCATTCTCAGGCATCAAGTCACATTAGCATTTCAAGTGTTATTTATTCAGCAGTTAAATGTTCATGTTTTATTCATTTTAATAATTCTCAGCATATGCATCTCTATTATTTTAGCAACTAAAGCACAGGACATTTAGGGAAATTCTATAGCAACACAATACTCCATTTTATTAAGCATGAAGGAGTAGGGAAGAAGGGACAGTTCCACTCACATGCATAAAGGGTCTTCTTGTTCCGGTCACACATATTCTCACTAGACATAGCTCCACCAGCGAGCCATGTTCTAACACCCATTCCATTCGGCCAGCTAAGAGACTTCATCAGTCTCAATCTCTTGATTCTAACACAAACCACAGTCCAACATTCTGATCGCAATCCAACAAGCCAACCAAATGCCTCGTGCGGAGCGAGGCATTACATAATATACCACTCAGAAAAAGTTTTGTCCTCGAAACTTAAGGTAGCAACTCATTCTACTAATTCACGTAGTCAAATCAAGTATTCATCTAGCTTCTTATTCTAATATTTATTTTAGCACACTCGGCCATTTCGAGATTATTATCCAACCGTACTACTTAATCCATCAATGATTTAATCCGTCATTCTCTTTTCCAAAATATTTGCACTTCTTATTGATTCACCAACATTCTCCCAAGAAGCTCTATCTTGGTCACAACCTACCACTTCGTTTGGATCCATACACATATCTTAGGCGTCCCTAAAACATATGCACTTCAGCCAATGTTCGTGCTGGTGCGATTCGATAAGCTCTCCATACAATATCATTTTGGTCGCAGCCTATCACTTTGGTTGGATCCATACACATACTTTATGCATCCCCAAACTACATGTATTTCAGCCAACGTCCGTGTTAGGACGATTCGATAAGCTCTCCATACAGTGTCATCTCGGTCGCAGCCTATCACTTCGGTTAGATCCATACACATACTTTAGGCGTCCCCAAAATACATGTATTTCAGCCAACGTCCGTGTTAGGACGATTCTATAAGCCACAGGTGCAACTCTCTTACCCAAATCCAACTTGCACATTTTCCACCGAGGCACTTCATCTTTACTAAAGGATACAATCCAAAGTTTACCCACCATCAATTATCTTAGTCAAGAGGACAATTCCCTGCAACGTCTTATCCAACATAATTTATATCCCGTAATGTCTTATTTTAACTTTCCTTTTCGACTATGAATTCAACAATCGAACTTCTGAGCAACGGTCTATCTTTTCCAACTTGATAAGCAACATTCAACGTTAATCCAGTTAACCGACTTTCGATATCGATCCAATATTGTCGTCATGAGCATTCAGTTCCCTCTTTATGGAAAAATTTACTTCTCGATACAAACAACTCAAGTCTCATATATTGTAGTTCCCACTTAAGGCTGACACATTACTTCTAAAGTCTCAAACATCTCTAAGGTTCACGTTGCATCATATACTTTCTTAGGTCATACTCATCACCATCTTCCGTGCACTACCAAAAGGATCATTCTATGGGTCATTAATGGTCATCCTATTATTCGGTCAAGTCTCTAAAGCTAGCTATACCGACAACTAAACTTATTCATTCAGGTGGCTCCCCTAGAGCGGACGACTACTAGGGTTATACTAGTTTCTTATAATTAGGGCCAACTAGCAACCGACAGTTCAAGGCAACTCTACCCAAATCTATGGGTATAACTCAGTCTCGCCATTGTCAGCTATGCCGACAACTAGTTATGAAGCCAACGGTATCTATGGTCAAGTCCATCTGTGGTCATCCTCAAGGAACTAATTTCCACAGAGCCTCATTATAGACTTACCCCAACAATCGACTAAGATCGATCTAGCAACATTACGGTCTAAATTCCAACCCGACATACAATTCCAGCAGTCTAATCCATCATATAAATTTCAAACGATCTGACTTTTATTCCAATTCCTTCGTATCCACATGGGTCCATACACCGAGGCTAACTATTCAAGGGTTATCGATTCCGATAGTCTCAACAGAACTTGTTACGACCCGTACCCGCTTTTCGGATACGAGACGTGTGCAAGCCAGCCTACGCCGTAGAGTCGGCGGTAGAGCACTATCAAGCCCGCAAGAAATAATTGCTCAAAATAAATTTTATTGCTCATTCATATTTCTAAATTTATTATAACATTTACAATATTCAAAATTAAAGAAAATACGAAGTTCTTACAAATAATGAAAATGATACAACTGCTATATATTTCTAGGTTGACTTCAGTATACCCAAGCCTTCCCAATGCTAAGAGTGGTCGCGGCTAAACCTAAAAAATGTTGGTTTTCAATCAAGAATGGAAAGAGCACAATCTTATAACAGATTCAATAAATGACAAAATCCATAAATCTGTAAATAATAATGAAATACACGACGAAAAGACAAGTATAGAATCATGACAGAAACTGACCATGGAGAACAAGGCAAGTGAGTACTAAAAACAGAGAAAACCTGTAGTCAATAATATATACTATAGAACCAGATACTGTACCTATCTAGTAAGTTGAAATACTACTTCGACATGTAAACGGCTAAGGCTAAATTCGGCACCTCGTACATAAAATGTGCGACTGCTATTAGGCACGAATAAGATCCGGTACGCCGCACGTGAGGTGTGCTAATGCTATTAGGCACGAATAATTTGGGTTTGTTTACATGTCTAGAGTATTTCCCCGCCCGACCAGTATTCATGGATCCAAACAGGTCACGAACACGGTAATAGATTGGTCACGAACAACATGTAAAGAATCCATAACTACTATCTCGTGTAACATCATGTCAAGAATCAACAGGATATCAATGTAACACACTACTACGTACATGATTCATAGAGATAATCAGATATAAAAACTATCAGAGATGTACTCGCCTGAGGTCCTGTGCTGGTGAAACCGATAATACTGTACCACTCAATGAGCCACAATCAGTCAACACATGCAGAAGTCTCCAGATACTGAAATAAACATTACCAAACTTTTTAGATTAGTCAAATTAGCTAGAATTGCCTGTACTTAAGTCCAATTCTGGACACAGGAGCAAAACGGTAATTTTGGGTCAAAACAGTGTCCGTCGTTGGACCCGTTTTGCACCGAAAAGCGTACCAAAGTCTATGGTCTCTAAAGTCATCAAACTATATCTCAATAGGTCTAGTTTTTCGATACGAACCCAACTGTATATCCAAAGTTGGGTTTCGGCGGCCGTGCACAAAATTGCCTGTTGAATCGGATCGTGGGACCCACAAAACGGCGATCCGATCAACTGTCTCAGAATTAGACCAAATTGGCATATAAGACCAGAAAAATGATACGATCCTGTTGGCACAAGTTTTGTCTCGATCTGACGAACGTGCACAAAGTAATTGGAAAATTTGCACAGAGGCCGATACGGTAAATTTTGACGGATACGCATCAAATTCATCGTACAAACGCAACCAATTTGAATTCCGTCAAAGCCCACACGTCCGCGAACTCGATAGTCATCCCATTTACTCAATGAAGTCTAACTCATTCTCGTCCGACACAATTCGAATCCCGCACTCGACTTTTCTAAGGTCGACACAACTTTGGTATATATGCCTAGCCCGACTTAGCCAACAGTGCTTACGCGAACCATCTTTTTATTTTGTCAAAAACTGTTCTCCTATGTTTTACAAAATAGTTAGACTTATTGTATAGATATCCGTGGAACATTTGAGAGAGAGCGCACCAAGGATATCAACTTTGCGGAAGCAATATTTCAGAGTTTGCGAAAACAACGGAGTTAAAGAATTCAAACGATAGTCCAAGGACGTAAAGACGTATTCTGATAACATTATGTCACGTCTCGCTCCCATAGGAGCGATCGTCCTCACTAAGGCATGATGCCGCACGAGCCTAGATTGCGCTCGTGCAAGGCAGGTTCCATAACGGCCGATTTCAGCGGCTGCGACGGGGTCGTCGCACAGAAGTCCCATACAGAGATATTGAATAATAGCAGCAGAAATTAGAACAACACACAAGTCATTATAAAACACTCTTTTATTAATATTGAAACAAAGATTATAATAGACGCAAGGCCAAGATTACAAATCTCTCAAGCTCACTCATCTCACATTACAAGTCACTCAGCTCTCTCTCATCTCTCAATACAAGTCTTGAGCCAGCAGATGCTTCGGAAGGCGACGTCCATACATTATGTCTCGTATAAGTCTTAACTCCATGCGGCCGTACGGTTCGAATCGTCAAGGAACTCCATGCCTCGACGCATCCAAGCGAGCTCTGTGCCACGAGCTTCTACCTGTGCCTACATATGAAAACTATATGGGTGTCAGTACTCAACTGTACTGGTGGAATGAGCTCCTCGCCCACCCATACAAAACTGACACGTTTGATTACTTTGTGCAACTTAGTCCCCTTTATGATTGTCTTTCTACTCTTGTCTTAGGATCAGTTTTAGGACCGACGCCTTGGCCTATTCTGTGTCTCTAGACCATCTCGTGCTTGCAACGTTAACTCATACCTTGCCTCAAGACCCTTCTTGTGCCAACAACGTTAACCTATCGAGACGCAACTACTCGATAGACTCCATTTTCGTGTGACCGTGCTACAAACCCTTGCTGAGGCCGTGCCTCACAACTCAGTAAGACTTAACCATATCGCCGCCTCGTGGCCCTTGCTATTTTGATCTCCAACAGACCCAATGAAGACTTGTGGGTTAAGTGTCACTCGAACGACTTTGCCTTGCGGCATCTTCTGACATAAACTTAAGACATCTCAATCATAACATGCAACTTATATGTCGACAACATAAGACTCGACGCCACATCGTGTGCCGAAGCACGTCACCTACGTTACGACCAAATCTTAGGCCCAATATTGTATTCAAACTATACACACACATTCAACTCGACTCCTTGATATAGTGCACTCAATACTCGACTCAATCTAAAGGCACACTCGCGGATTGCCGCCCGTGCCGACTCATCTATATGAGGTCACTAGCATGACAAGCTATCCTGGACTATAGCTTTTATTAGCCGGAGACCTTGCAGCGCAAGTAACAAGCCCCGCTACAAGTCCCCGCTTAACCCGTGCTATCACCCTATCACCCAGCACAGCTATACCGTATTTCCTTCTAGGCCGAGTCGGTCCCGTGGCCCCGGGTTGTCGCTTGAGGAAACTTTCCTTGTCGACAAGTTGTCCAATGACAATGCAAGATTCGACACAAACTGACGTCTCACACAGTCATTCCTCTTCCAATATTACCATCTCTTTCAAACCAATATCAAGACTTCTATCCTTGAGATCCCTCGACGACCCATGGTCGCGAGCCTTCTCCCTTGATGCTCCTTAAGATCCCTCGTTGACCTACGGCCGCGAGCCTTCTCCTTGTTACCATATCATTTTATTCAACTCAATGCCTATTCGATAGTCCTTCCTCCAAAAATTATTAAATCAATCGTAGTTCATGCCTTAAACACTAAGTCCGTGCATCGTACCTTAAGCCAATCGTGCTCTACGCGACACTCCTGTCCAAGTCGACGGGCCTTGAGATCGTAGGACTACTTAACTTTGACAAATCGCAAAAGAGCGGGACGGTACTTGTAATGTCTTAGGTCGACCGGCATAACTTTGCCTAACTTAACTTCGCAACAACTTAACGAGCAAAGGCTGCGTCAAGCTTTGCCTTAACGGATCGTGCCGTGCACGCATCCAACTTGAACGACCAAGTCCCTCGGGTGCCTAGACTTAGGTCACAAGCCGCTCAACGCAACTTTAACTCATGGACAAGCCAAGGCTATGCCAAGCCTTGGACGACGGGACCGTGCATGCTTTATGAAGCATTTATGCGGGCGACACCTATGACTTAGGCTACGTTCATAACTTTACCTACTCAACCAACTTTCCTTCTCCTAAGCCACGGGATGAAGGATCGAGTGTCATTTTCAAAGCACGCCGTGCACCAACTCTAAGCCGACCATTGGACCTTTCAATATTCTAACTCAATTTGACCTGTCGGAATTATTCTCTTTAGCTATGTGGATTCGTCTCTTTTATTAACAAGCCTACTTGTGAAAGTTGAAAACATGCAATTTATTATGTGAAGGTAAAGATGAGGCAAGTTCATCGAAACTACCCCACCTGAGCGAGCAGTCGCCTTGACCGAGCGATGTCTTCATGCAGCCGTTGCAAGGCTAAGTCCGAACGCCGTCGGCGTTTTGATTCTTTCGATTGACTGAGCGGGACGGGACACTACAGCGGATGCTTTGGAAGGTGACGTCCATATATTATGTACTGTATAAGTTTTGAATACATGTGACTGCACGCTTCGAATCGCCAAGGAATTCCGTACCTCGACGCATCCAAGCGAGCTCCTTGCCACGAGCTTCTACCTGTGCCTGCACATGAAAACTATATGGGTGTCAGTACTCAACTGTACTGGTGGAATGAGCTCTGTTTGCCATTGATTGTAAAAGTACAGAACAGTTTTATGGAAGGACTGAACTTAGACTCACAATACAAACTCGCTTGTACAAAGAAAGCCTAGGGACGAAAACCTAGGTACAACAATCTAAGTACAATTGTTTATTTTAGATTCTGGGGGATGACAATAGAGGCTCGGGAAAGCGACGACAGCTCTGCCTTACTCCTTGGACGATCGGTGTGCAGCCTTGGCTCCAGAAGATTTGCTCAACGTTGAAGAAATGCTCTTTTTGCTCTTTCTCTGCTCTTCTCTCCAAGTACTCTGGTGCTCTCTCTAATCTCGAAAAGTGCTCCTGTGTGCGCCTCTCTCTGTGTGTGCCTATCTCTCTGTATATCTCTCTTTCACAAGGGAATGGCACCTTGCTATTTATAATAGTGGGAGCATCGTTAGGGTTTACAATGATTGCCTCTTGGAGATGGCGGCGGCCTGTGGATTGGTCAATCTAGGCCATCCGTTTTTGATTATGACGAATCCGGACCATTGAGTGTAGATTACACCAAATCTCATCAGCAATTAATGCTGATTGGAATAAATCTTCCTCATAATGATCTTCTGATATCTGCGAATAAATTTGATTTATTCTCCTGTCACGTGTCCCAGATTATTGGGATTTGATCCAATCTTTGATTGCAATAAATCTGAGAAATTGATCGACTTAGGACACATGTCCTAGGAGCCACTGGGGGGATCTGAACCGTATGATGATTGAGCTGCATATGATATTGGGCCGCATAAGGTTAGGGCCACGTGTCAGGGCTGCCTGGGTAGTGGCCCTCCCTCGAGCCTTTGAACCGCATGGAGGGGATCATTGCGAGCCGCATAGGGATACATCCGCCTGAGCCGTATGGAAATGGTCTTCTTGAACCGCATGGGAAGGCCTCTGTTTGAGCCGCATGAGGCTGTCTCGGCCTGGACCGCATAGGGCGGCTTCATGCTGAACCGCATGAGAAGTCTTTGCTCGAGCCGCATGAGGCTGTCTCGGCCTGAGCCGCATAGGGCGGCTTCATTCTGAACCGCAGGAGGAGTCTTTGCTCGAGCCGCATACGAACGCCTACGTGGCAAGGCCACGTGGCATTTTTATGGCTCTCGGGGGATTTGTGTCAGAGATCTCTTTCTCTTTCCTAGAAATCTGTCATTATGACAGAGTCATAATTACTTCCTCGTGTCAGGGCTGTCACTTTTTCAGAGTTGTCAGCCGTCAAAGTAATTAATGCAGCATGGGTTGGAGGGGAACAATATTACGCCACATGTCTTTTGAGCCGCATGGGATGTCTTGGACCGCATAGTCCCTTATGCCGCCTGACTCTCTGAGCCGCATGGACTTTCTGAGCCGCATGGGGTTCCTTGGCCGCATGGGTCATTTTCTTTAATATTTTTCATGCTTCTACAAGACCCCCTGCAAAGTTTTCAATTTACAAAATTGAAATACTTTGAATAAGAAGCATGGTCGTATTCTTCTGGCCGCATATGAAATCCTGACCGCATAGAGATCTTGGCCGCATAGATTATTTAGCCGCGTAGGTGGTTCAACCGCAAGGGACTGTTCAGCCGCATAGCTTCTCGCCACGTGTGCGGGTCTTTAATTGCCTCAAATTCGTTTCAGCACCGTTTTGTAGGGGGAATCCCAATGGTCAGCTCATTAAATCTTTCAGATTTTATGCCCTGGGTGAATCTTGGGGACGAAACCCGAGGAGTTGGTTTCACTTTTTATGAGGCGGTCATTGGCCCACGTGTCCTCCTTCTCCCGTCCTCCTATAAATAGGAGGAGTTTGAAGAGAGAAAGGGCTTCTTTACTTTCTTTCTTTTTCCTTAAATCTTCCCTATCTCGATTGCCCTTCCCCTCTTCGATAACTAATGGCTCCCAAGAAGACCGTGGCAGCAAAGGGCAAGAAGGCAGCCTCTACTTCCGCTTCGACTGCGACTGCTACTCCGCCGGTCGTCGTACCTGATGTTCATCCTGACGTTCACCCCCCCATTACTGGTACGGACAATGTATGAGTTAAAGAAGCCTAACTGCCATGGCTACGTCGCATACTTTATGCACGAGTCTTTGCAAATCGCATGTTCGCCCTACGACTGAGCTGTGAGCCGCATAAGAAAACCACCGTGTCTGCATATGCACTTCGTCGGCGAAGCCACATAAACGACGCTAAACCGTATAGACTTTTATTGCACGAAGCCGCATAAGTGTTCTTCTGAGCTTGAGCCACACGAGGCTTTTTGGAGCCGCATAAGGCTTCGTAGCCGCATAAGGCTTCATGAAGCCACATTGATGTTTTCTTGAGCCGCATGAGGCTTGGAAGCACCCAATCAGCTCTCTTTATCCATCCATTTAACTTACCTTTCTCTGTCTTTTCTTCAGTGAATCTGCCGGTTAACGCTGCTGGAGAACTCTTGGTGGGTAGCGCCCAAGCTGCTCTCGGCTACAGGTACGACCACATTGTTCAGCATATGACGGACTAGTTTTCGAGCGATGAGCCTCTGGCTAGATTAAATGCCATCAAGAATCAGTCTTTCCATTTCCTTAATGCTATGATGAACTCCGAGAAATTTGAAGGGGAGTATTTGAAGCCTGCGTTCTTTTTTGGAGACGTCTTGACCGTGGAGAACAATCATGTTCTGGGGGTATCGGAGAATTGGAGTTTTGTCTCTAACAGGATGGCGATCCGCATATCCCAGATGGAGCGACACTTCCCATTATCTTAGTTCAATATGCTCCCATTGGACCGGAAGATGGAGGAGACTTTAACCCCTACCAGAAGTGGGATGTTCGTGGAAAACATCCATTATAATTACAATATGAAGTCCGTGACTGCCGGCAAGGTGCATACTAGCTATTCTGTGACGGGGTTGGTCCCAGGTTCTTTCCTGAATGTGGCGGGCCCTATCTTTACATTTTCTACCGCCGATACTTTTATAAATCAACTTGCTCGGAAGGGCTCCTATCCCGTTGGTCGGTTGATGTTCCCTGGTTGGGTACACCCTATTCCCTCGTGGACCAATTTGTCTACTTGGATCTTGCAGAGGTATGAGGCCTTTTTGTGTGAGATTGGCCTTTACCACGCTATCCGAGGCACCAGTCATGGCTTGTCCATAAACAAGAAGCTGTTCATGTCTCTGCTGGAGATGTATAATTGTCGTACGGGGACCTTTTACACACCTGTAGGGGAAATGGGACTCGCGCTCCATGAAATGCACGCGGTCTCCAAGCTTCCTTGGGGAGACGAAGCTTTTGAAGCGTATACTCCCACTAATGAGGAACTCGAAGATTTGGAACGACGGTATCCTGGCTTCGTGGCTCTTTACCAAGAGATATTGTGCCATTATAGCACATGTCATCAGATAACCCAAAAGGATAGTAACTCGGAAGGGAATGCTCCCCACACCAAAGACTGGGCGCACTATCTCTTCCCGACAGATGCCTCAGGTCAAGTTACCTCTCGTCGCCCTCGATCTCGGGAAGCGGTTAAGGACTTGGTGTCGTCGGCTAAGAGAGTGGCCACTACCAGTGACAGATTCGGGGGCAAGACTGACGCTTTTGGTTACTTTTACCAGGATACTCAAGAGCTGTCCGAGAAAGCGCTTCTGGCGGGATTTTTGATGATCTGGCTACGAAATTGTGTAGTCTCGGGAGGAGCCGGTTCTATTGAGAGAATTAGTCGTAACTTCATCCTTCCGGCTGTGAAGTTAGTTTTGCGAATCAGGCTAGCTCTTCTCCCGGCCATGGTGTGCAGCATACACCGTGGCCTTCGTACCTTCACATCCAAAGTCATTGTTCGCGACGTGACCAAGGATTTTGAACGAACTGAGTTGCCCTATCACTATTTGATGGGGTGGCTGCTGATACATTATCCGTCTTTGATGAGACCGGGCTCTGAAGACGGTGTGACTGATGACGACGCATTTATCTTCCGCTATCGTGACGAGCCTTGGGAATGTGAGACCATGCGGGCTTGCCGGATGGCATTGGCAAGGGCAGATAAGTATCATATTTTCGTATCCGTCCCTCAGCTTCTGGATGGCCAGATGCTCCTATGGCTGCGTAACATCCGTCCCGCACATCTGGTGTATCGTAACCGCAATACTGTCTTTCTGGAGCCTTATCTGCCTAGCAGTTTGCCCGACATTTTGGATACAGCCAACTTTGTCTAGACAGCCCCCATTCTTGTCTGGGTTATGAAGGTAGCCTTCTTGATGGTATTAGGGCTTGGCAATATTATGATTCATTCCATACTCGTACCATTTTCTCGATCCCTGCCATTAGGGAGTCGGTGGAGATCTTGTATGTGGCGGCTTTGTATCATGTCATGGCGAACAAACCCCCGGTCGGTTTTAACCCAGGTACCAGTTTTATTGTTGGTATCGGTCTGGAGGAAGGCTCTCAAGGGGCCAAGAAAAGAAAGACCAGAGCCGAAGTGCCAGATTTGGATTCTGCTGCTGAGGGTGATGAAGGCAACGAGCATGATAGAGATGACTCTATCCTTCCAGTGGCAGACGCAGAGGTGGGTCAGCCGTCTATTTTGTCAGATGAGATGTTGGGGGATCAGTCCCTCGTTGCGCCTGGTCCTACTCCGAAACGTAGCAGGCAAGTTTCTCCTGTTGGCGGTGTTTCTCGATCCCGGAAGCTGGTTGCGACTAGGCACCGCCTGCTAGCCATAAAAGAAAGTGGAGAAGAAGTCAACCCTGCGTCAGAGGTAACAAAACCGCTCTCGATTCCTTCTTTCTTCTTTCCTTCGAGCTTCAATTCTAATCGTCTTCGTTCCCTCTTTTAGGTGTCAGGAGAAGAAGAAGAGTTTCAAGATGTCGAGGTGGTGACCCAGGATGACGAAGACTCCTGTGAGCCTATTCCTTTTCAAGATGACGCAGATCAATCTGTATCCCCCTTCAAGGTGGCGGGGACAGAGGACGTGACTGAGTTTAACTCGGGGATCGCGGGTGAGGGGACCATGCCAGTTGTGGATGAGCTGCAGCCTTCATGCCCCTCCCCTGGTAAGATTAGCCGAATCTTAACCTGTGAGGAAGCCTATCTGCTCTATCATCACGTCCTTCGGGTTACGTCGATTGATTGTTATTCTGGGCATACAGGTCCTGCCCCTCCAGTGCCGAGGATGGACGTTGTTGAGACAAACCCAGCCGAAGGAGCATTGGTGGAGAAGGGTGTACCTCCTCACTGTCCGACTCGTCTTGATGGGCCTTTTGGGGGCTCGAGTTTAGCGGGCCAGTTATCGGGGCAGTCGGGGCAGGGAACGATGGTCCTTGCGTCATCCTCTCCTCCGGTGGCTCCGAGAATCGACCTTTCTGCCCTACCGAGTATCCAAGCTCTCCGGGCGGCGGAAGATGATTTGGCCGCCATTCATGCATCGTTCTACTCGGACTCCGTTCCCCTGGTGGCGAGCTCCAGCGTTACTTCTCCGACGTTGCCGTCCATGCTTTCCCTGACGCCATCCTCTGCTGAAGTTTTGGACGACGCGTTGCAGGACGTGGTTGTCAGTTTTCATCGTCATTTGAAGAGGGGAATCGAGGCCGCTGTGGAAAGATGGACCTCCTTTACCTTGGCCTGACAATGCGCCCAGGGCCAAGTAAATATCCTTAGGAATCTTTCTGGTGATGCCGAGATGGCTTCGCTTCTGGAGGCAAAATTGTTGGAGGCTGGTCAGCTGGTGGCCGAGCTTCGAGTATTGCAGCAGGCTGATCTGTCTGCTGTTATAAACAAGGAGCAGGATTCCCTTATCACTATTATAGAGAGGACCAGAGCTTCTCAGGATAAGACCAGACCGGCCATACTGAAGGATCTCAGCGACTTATCTGATCGGTATGATCAATTGAGTTACGCGAATGAAAATGTCATGGCTCGGGAGGAGTCTGTCTCTCGTGAGATTACTGAGACGCGGGAGCAGATCCTTGCGCTTCAGAAGAAGCTGACTTTCTTGGAGTTTGAACTTGAGGCTGCCCGAAATGACAGGGGGCTAATTGTTCAGGAGGCTGACAGGGTTACTCAAGCTTCGACTGACCTGGAGACTGCCCCGAAGAAATTGGAAGATGACTGTCAGGCGCTCCTGGGCTTGGACAATGGGGAGCGGTTATTCCAGGAGGTCGAGCATCGGGCTCGACAACGGATTGAGTGGGGGACCACCTCAGTGAGAAACTGCCTCATAGAATTGAGTAATGCTGAGCTGTAGTTGGCCTTTTCTTCTTGTTTCGTTTCTGTTTTCTTTCTTTCTGCAAGGGACGTGATCCCGAAATATGTAATACTTTTTTCTTCCTTCAAATAAAGAGTACTTTCCATTCTACCCTTCATTTGCATTACTTGTTATACCTGTGATATTGTGGTGATGTTCTCCCCGCATAGGGGATATATTTGTGGACCTGTTACCCATGGCATACCTTGGTTTTAGGTACAGATAACAAGTTTTGGTCAGGATACCTGAAGCAGCCATGGCAAAGTGGTCATGGGTGCTCTTGGTATTGGGAAAAAGAATGCCGTAGAGTAGCTGGGCTCCTGGGGCATGATGAGATGGTAGGTTTGTGCTAAGAAACTTAGCTGGGGGTATTTGTGGGCCTATTATCCTTGGCGTACCCTGGTTTAGGATACGGATAATAAGATGAAGGGGAACCGACATACTTGCTCAGAGGTAATGAGGACATGGCAAGCAGGAAAGTTTTTTAAACGTAGAGTTTTCCTACTCAGAGGTAATGAGGACATGGCAGGAGTGAACTCGACGGAGGGTATTGGTGGTCAACAGAGGACATTTGTGGTCAACAGAGGACATTTGTGGCCAACAGAGGACATTTCTGGACCTATTATCCTTGGCGTACTCCGGTTGTGGGTACAGATAATAGGTCGAAAGGGGATCATCATACTTACTCAGAGGTAATGAGGACATGGCAAGTATGAAGGTTTCTTCGACGGAGCCTTCCCATTCAGAGGTAATGAGGACATGACAGGAGTGGGCTCAATGAAGGAGGGCACATAGAACGACTCAGAGGTAATGAGGACATGGAAGTTCTATGTAAGGGGTGATTTGTTTTTGGCGGAAGTGGAACGACTCAGAGGTAATGAGGATATGGCCGTTCTGAAAATTTGTGAATCGGTTACCCTTTTTGTGCACTAGGAGTGCGGGTAGTGGATCATGAGGGAGGATCTCTTCCAGAAAGAAAGTTCAGAGGTATGGTCATACATGACTTGCTACCTGAAAGAGCGACCGAGATGTGAGTTCAGAGGTACCAGCGGGTACATGACTCGAGAATCTGGAAAACTGTGAGGGTGAGTTCAGCGGTACCAACGGGTACATGACTCAAAAATCTGGAAAACTATGAGGGTGAGTTCAGCGGTACCAACGGGTACATGACTCGAAAATCTGGAAAACTATGGGGGTGAGTTCAGTGGTACCAGCGAGTACGTGACTCAATAATCTGGAGAATGTTGTTTAGACATTATATTTCTTCAGGAACTTGCCGTTGACGGGCAACATGAGCAAGTCTCCATTTTGCTTAGCGAGGCGGTAAGCACCGTTGGAGAACACGGCCTCGATGACAAATGGACCTTTCCATTTTGGCTGGAACTTGCCGGCGGTCTTGTGAGTTATGACCATTGGCCTCCGGACTGCCAGAACAAGATCGCCCACTTGGAATGTTCTGATTTTGACCTTCTTGTTGAAGGCTCCTGAGATTCGTGCTTGGTATAGCTCGATCCTTTGCTGAGCTAGGAGGCACTTTTCATCTAAGGCCTCCAACTCTTGTAGTCGACGCCGGTAGTTGTCATCCGTCATCAATAGATAAGTGAGGGCGACGCGGAGTGAGGGTATTTGAGTCTCTAATAGGAGAACTGCCTCACTCCCGTATACCAAGAGAATGGTGTGTTCCCGGTAGCTGTTCGGACTGTAGTACGGTACGCCTATAAACACTCGTCGAGCTTCTCGTTCCAGTCGCATTTGTTGGAGGAGACAAACTTCTTGAGGAGTTTGATGATTGTTTTGTTGAATGCCTCTGCCAACCCGTTCGCTGTCGGATTGTACGGTATCGAAGCAATATTCTGAATACGGTGCTTATCGCAAAATCGATAGAAAGCGTGGCTTGCAAACTGCGGACCATTATCATGGATGATCCTTCGGGGAAGTCCAAAATGGTAGATAACATGATGCTTAAGGAAGCTGATCACGTTTGAAGTCTTGACTTCTGCGAGTGGGACAGCTTCCGCCCATTTGGAGAAGTAATCAGTGATCACAAGTATGAAGCGATGTCCTCGGGAGGAAGGTGGGGTGATTGGACCAACGATATCCATTCCCCATGCTTCGAATGACCAGGATGCCACTGTCGGATGTAGAAATTCGGATGGTTGGTGAATAAAGTTCGCGTGGACTTGGCAGGCTTTGTATTTTCTAGCATAATCTATCGCATCTGCCACCATCGTGGGCCAATAGTAGCCCATTCATCGAAGATGGTCCTGCAATTTAGGACCGGGCTGGTGGGCCTCACAGACACCATCATGAGCTTCTTGTATGGCTTCTTTGGCTTCCGTGTTTGACAGACATCGAATCAGTAATCTATCGTAGGAGTGGCGATACAACATTTTCGTCTCTGTATCGTAGAAGAATCTGAGAGAACGCCGTCTGATAGAAGTAGCTTCCTTTGGGTTCTCGGGCAGGATGTCGTAGACGACGAAGTCAATGAACGGTTGTCTCCAATCTGGGGCATCATCGATCGTCTGGGCGGAATAACTCGCCACGAATTGCACATTGTTCTTGGGATAGACCAGTTCGTGGCCTATCACATCCACTGATTGGTGATCATAGTTCGGAACTGCTAGGGAAGCGGCAAGACCAGCTAGGGCATCAGCTTCGATATTTCGGAGTCTGGGGACATGTTCGATGAAGAACCCTTCGAACGACGAGATGAAGTCAATCGCTATTTGGTGATAAGGGATTATGTCTTCGTGGCGGACCTCGTATGAGCCCCGATCTGATTGACGATTAGTTGGGAATCGCCGTATGCTTCAAGGTATTCTACCCCCAGCTCTCTTGCAAGTTGGAGGCCAATGACCAGAGCATTGTACTAGACCACATTGTTAGAGCAGGGTTCAGTGAGGGAATAAGCGCGGTTAATCACCAATCCGGAAGGGAAGACCAGCACTACCCCGACTCCGACGATGATATTGCCTTTAGGTCCGGTCCTCGAAGCACCGTCGAAGAACATTCGCCATATATCATCGTGAGAGGTTGCATGCGAGTCGGCGACCTCATCTGGGATCTCTTCATATATTCTAGAAGACTCCGAGCCTGGGTGGGCTGCTAAGAAGTCTGCCAGGGCTTGGCCTTTGACTGCCTTTTATGGGACGAAGATCATATGATAAGGGGACAGCAATATTGCCCATGTAGCGAGGCGAGAGCTGAGTGCCCCTGGTTTAGTCATGAGGACCCTGAGAGGGTTGACTCGTGAGATCACATGTATCGTTTGTCCGGTGACATAGTGCCGGGTTTTCTGAATGGCGAACACTAGAGTAAGGCATTTTTTCTCCACAGCGGTGTATCGGTGCTCTGGCCCAATCATTATTCGGCTGAGGTAATATATGGCTTGTTCATGGCCTGCGTCGTTGTTTTGTGCCAGCAGAGCCCCGAAGGAATGTTCCATTGCTCGTACATAGAGCAGGAATGGTTTTCCAGAAACCGGGGCCACCAAGACTGGAGGGTTCGACAAATAGTCTTTGATGCTGTCGAAGGCGCACTGGCATTCTTCATCCCATACGAATGAGATGCCTTTCTTCATGAGATGGGTGAATGGTCGACATCGCCCGGAGAGGTTGGAAATGAATCTCCTGATGTAAGCTAGCCTCCCTTGAAGGCCTCTGAGTTCGCGGAGATTTCTCGGGGGACCCATCTCCATGATTGCTTTCGTCTTCTCAGGGTCTACATGGATACCCTGTGCAGTGATGATGAAGCCCAAGAACTTCCCGCTGGATACGCCCAGAAAGGACTTCGTAGGGTTCATTTTCAAATTGTGCGGTCGCATTAGGTCAAATACCGTCGTTAGATCCTGCAGATGGTCTCCCTTGCAGCGACTCTTAACGGCTATGTCGTCAATATAGCACTCCACTGTCTTGCATAAGTGGTCTCTGAAGATGATGGTCATGGCTCTTTGATATGTGGTGCCGGCATTCTTCAAACCGAAAGGCATGACTGTGTAGCAGTACGTGCCAATTGGTGTTCGGAATGATGTATGCTTTTCGTCGTCAGGAGACATTTTGATTTGGTTGTACCCCGAGAAGCCATCCATGAATGACATACGTTCGAAGTCGCAGGTATTGTCGATCATGATGTCTGTGATAGGAAGGGGGAATTCATCTTTGGGGCACGCCTCATTCAGATTGCGGAAGTCGATACAGATTCGAATCTTTCCATTCTTCTTGAGGACGGGCACTATATTGGCGACCCAGTCAGGATGTTGTTCCTCACGAATGAAGCCGCTGGCTATCAGTTTGTTGACTTCGGCCTCGATCGCGTCCATGATGCCTGGACGGAAGCGTCGCTGTTGTTGCTTGACTGGCTTCGCATCCGGCCGAATATTGAGTTTGTGAAGAGCAATGTCGGGATTTAACCCTGGCATGTCTTCATAGCTCCAGGCGAATACATCAATGTATTCTCTGACAAGTTCTAGCAGCGACTCCCGTTCTTCGTCTGCTAGGCTTTTACTGACAAAAATTGGTTTTGGAGAAGATTTGCTGCCGAGGTCAACCTGTATGACTTCATCTTCAGTAGGAGGTTCTCTGAGTTCGAACCATTTTTTCCATTGTACATCCAATTGCTGGGCCCACGGTTCTAGCCCGAGGATCTCAGGGATGTCTTCATCTTCCTCGTAAGCGTCGACGAATGCCATGTTGACTGACAAGACTTGTTTGAACACGCCTCCGATACTGGTATCCGAGTCAGAAGTTGGTGACCCGGTTGAATATGACTGCCAGTCGCATTCTTCATCTGAACTCTCAGGGGTCATAGTAGGCGTTATATACCCTAATCCGTATCGAGTTTTGCTATAGTAGTCCCATGGTTTGCCCGCCGGGACTGGCGGCTTCAAAGGTAATCGTCGCCCAGTGCCGTAGTTCAAACCTGGCGTCATCCCCAGATCATACCCCTGTTTTTGCATGAGATATTTGGATTGGGGACTATAAAGATACAGAGACAGTCTTCCGGCATCTGACCCGAGGTCGACTTCCTCTATGGTAAAGGGATACGGGTCGTCCTTCCGGCCGAAGATGATTGGATGGTCTCCTCCCTCGATTATTCGGTAAGCGTCTTCTACTGGAGTAAGCTGGATCGCGGTGTACACATTTGTCACCTGTGTGTGTAGGTGAGTGCCCATACCGTGTTCCATAGCATACATTGTACATAGCTTATTGAGCTCGGTGTAGTTCAAAGATAACCCTTTATTGATGAAGTAAGGTATCTTTTCTAGGGGGATTACATCATCAGCGGAGGGAGCATCAGTGTGGGCAGCCACATACTTGGCTAGCTCCGGTTCCTCTTCGGCTACCCCCTGCATAAGTGAAGACTGAGGGGACGACCTGGGTAGCTTGATCGTCATAGGTTCAACTGATGGAGCAGAGCGTGGAGTTGTTGGCAGACTAGCGACCCCCAGTATGGCATTTGATATGGAGCGAGGAGTGGCTGGTTCGCTAGAAGTGTCAGACCTTGCATCGGGGTGACGACCCTTCTTGGGAAGGCGTATCGTCAGTGGCCTATCGGAGGGATTGAGCTTCTCCGTTTGGGGTTGACCGACTCTCGGCAGTCTGATTGTCAGTGGCCCCGTTGTGGGTCTCGGCACTTGGCCGGACCTTGGCAGCCGGATTATCATCTGCTTCTCCTGCGCCGAGAGGCTGATCGCGTCCTTCCGCAGAGTGGCAGTGAGGGGTGCGGACCTGCCCTGTTTGTGAGCTTGGAGGTGGATCGTCAGATGTTCTTCTGATCCCGAAGCTGTCTCGGTATGAGCTTGTACATCTCCTTCATGACGGTGCCTCTTTGATTTTTCGTATAGGCAGGAGTCTGAGTAGTAGGATTCGACCCCTTTGAAGGGATCGATATCAGAAAATTCTGTCCTCACGAAGCCGTGTTTGTCGACATATTTGAAGCACTGGTGTAGCGTGGAAGGCACGATCATGTAATCGTGTATCTATGGGCGCCCCAAGAGGATGTTGTAAGAAGTATCTGCATCTATGACGTAGCAGGTGACTTCGGATTGGAGATCGCCAATCTGACACTTCAGACGAATCTTTCCGATTGGGTAGCTCCTGCCCGAATTGAAGCCGCTGATGGCGGTGCTTATGGGGGTCAGGCGATGCATTGGGATACGGAGAAGATGTAGCAGACCTTTCGGGATGATGCTGATGGAAGAGCCAGGATCTATGTGCATCCGATCCACCTTCACGTCGCTGATGTATCCCGTGTAGTATAATGGGCGATCATGCATATTAGTTTTGATGAGCATATCCTGCGGAGTAAAGACGATGTTGGGCATTACTCCCGTACAGGTGCTGTCCTGGAGATCCACGGGTGAGTCCTCCCCGGTGAGGTTGGATTGAGCCAGATAGGCATCGGCATTTTGGAGTGTTTCGCTTAATGCAATACGAACGTCCTTGGAGAGCCTTAGGAGTTCGTATAGTGACAACTTGGCCGGTGTGTTAGCCAATTGCGCTAAGATGTCAAAGTTGTAGGGCCTCTCTAGCCCTTGGGCTGCCTCTTTTCGGAGGGATTTGTCGAAGCGAGTCTCCCTAGGCTTAGGCTTGTCGGTTGTCGAAGGCTGAGCCGGTCCCGGAGCATCAGTTGTAGTGGGTTGATGATTTTCAGCTGGATTGTCAACCACAGGTTGGGATTGCGCTCCAGACCGCGTGACGACGGCTATAGCTTCCTCGATGTCTGCCGAGATTGTGTGGCAGGTCCTGACTTTTCCACTTTTCTTCTTGTAGGTGGAAGATGGTGTGGGCCGTGTCACTTCTGATACTAAGTCCGGATGGATCCACATGACCTCCCCTCGTGATGTGGTGAGGGGCACTAGACTAGCAGCCTGATCTCGGGGAGGTGGAAGATTAGCAATCTCCATTGTCGCCAGAGGGATGGGGACCACCCTGTCTTGAATTTCCGTTGGAGGGAAGCTGCCGAATTGTACCGACACCATATTGGCTGCCACGGTTACCTTTTCGAAATCGATAGCCAGAGCATTCGAATCGATGAGGTTTTGGATGTACCGTTTCAGCTGGTAGCAGTCGTGTGTAGCATGATGGACATAGCAATAATAATGGCAGTACTTTGGATTCTCCATCTCTGTCGGCCGTGGTTCCCGTCTTGGTGGAGGAAGCTGGATTCTGTCTCCTTGTATGAGCATGTCCAAGATGGGCTTGACGTGACCGTCTTCGAAGGAGTACGTGATCTTCGGCCATTGGTTGTCTGCTGGCTTTGGCACAGGTTTTTGTGCCATGTCGGCCACCATAGCCTGCTTTCCTTTGCTATCCCGATTGTTGGAGGGGCTACCCCCATTATCGTTGTTGGGACGCTTGCCCTTGTTTTCTCCTTCCGAGATGTGCAATCCCAGTTGGCGAGCCTTTTTCAATCGTTCTTCCGTGCTTGTGGCGCTGATGATGAACGTCTTCCAATCCTTGAATTAACTTTTGCCCATCTAGAGACTGATCGTTGGAAGTAGTCTCTTTTGGCAAATTTCAATCAAGGAGGAATCGGGATTTCCGGAGGGCAGCTTCATGGCGGTTTGGCGGAACCGCTCAATGTAGTTCCTTGTCAGCTCCTTCTCCCCTTGGACGACGTCCATGAGGGTGGACATGGTGACGTCCTACCTTACTTCGTAGAATCTCTCCAAGAACATGCGCTTGAAGCCGACGAAGGAGTGGATGCAGTTGTCCGGCAGATTACGATACTAGTCGAAGACGACTCCTTCCAATGCCCCGACGAATAATCGTGTGAGAATAGCATCGTCATGGGGCAAATGGTCGGTGGTGACCTCGAAGTAAGTGATGTACCGACTTGCTGAGGTCTTGCCATCATAGGGATTGATATTGAACGGCTTATATCTTGGTGGAAATGGCACATCCCTCCATGCAGCGGGGTATGGTTGCCGTGTTCTGAGGTCTTGGGAATTCTCTCGGGCGTGGAACATGGCTCGGAGCTCTTGGACCTCTCTTCTTACTTCGTGGGCTTCGTCCACGGCGGTGGGGGCCGTGGTTTCTGGAGGTTTGTTGCCCGAGTTTGGTGCTGCCGAATTCGAGTCCGCATTGATCGCGGGACCCGTACTGGTTGGGCCAGGCGTCCCTCCTTGCAGAGTTGGAAGGGCCATTTTAATCTCGTCTACAGATTTGACCAAAGCAAGCAATATGGCTTCGAGACTGTCGATGCGCTGGCGATCACTGGAACCACCTTGGTTGCTGTCATGAATACCATTTTTACATGAGGAGAAGTAGACGGAGCGGTGGAGGAAGCGCCCTCCGAATCGTACCCCTGTAGTGAGAAGTCGTCGGGGTATGTGGGTATGTTCCCTTCTGATTCAGACTCAGAAGGGACAGTACCCCCAATCTCCGAGTTTGCCTCGTCTTGGGAGTTGTGGATGTCCTAGGGGACGTCGAGATTTGCTACACCTGATGGAAGAGTTGTCTCCCCCGGCTCGTCTTCTTGGAACATTGGGTTGCTGTGGAGGTTCGGAGGGGTGCTACCCCCAGCCTCAGCAACCCCCTGCATTATGAACGACGAATCTCCTACTGTAGCAGACTTCGTCTTGGAGCGAGTACCTTTGAAAACTCCAGTGGTGGGCACCCGCTTAGACGACAGTCTTTTGGTCGCAGTGGTTGAGATTTTCGGGCTGGGAATACTTGTCTTCTTCCTCCTTCCATCATTGGGGGCTTTTCGAGCAGAGTTACAAGATACGACGGGAAGTGCCTCGTCTTCTGAAGATGGCTGTTGCAGTCTTTGAAATACGGACTGCCGGCTTTTTTGTGCCGTCGCACTGTTGCAGCAGCAGTTGACGATGACTTGAGTGCAGTGGCGTCCGTGAGAGGACTTTTTGCACCCCGATGTGTCTTCTCTTTCCTTGCGTTTGTGGAGGATAGCCTCACGCAAGTTAGATGGGACGGGGTCGACCATCTCTGCTCCCAAAATTCTGGGAGACTTTTGTGAACCTCTCTGTCCGTCCGCCGTCGGGGGCTGGACTCGAGTGGTTCTGTACAACTTCCCATCTGAGGCCCATATAACGGTATGCGGGACGCTCGGATGGTCAGAGGGTAGATCAGCAGATCGAAGTCGCCAGGCTCGCGCTGCCTTAGACTTCTTCGATCTAGTGCGTAAAGGAACATAGTAGGAAGAGTCTAAGTGATACTGGAGAGAGTCAGACATGTCTTCTTGGGAGCACAAGAGATCAGGACCATAAGAGAGGCGGTCGAAGACGGAACCGCATGGAGTAGGCATCATGCGGCTGTCTTCGGTGGTCTGTATGCGGTTGGCAGGCGTAGCCGCATAGGCCTTCTTCATGCGACTGGGAGTCTCAGCCGCATGATCCTTCTTTATGCGGCTGGATGATCTGGCCGCATGGATTTTCTTTATGCGGCTGGTGGATCCACCCTCATAAGCCTCCTGCATGTGGTTGGCAGGAGTGTTCGGCTTTTTCTTGGGACGCACCGAGTCACTCTTTGCCCCTGCAAGTCCAACATCGTAGTGTTTTCCTTTGCCGGACTTGGGAACAGCAGAGTTCTTCGTAGCTTGAAGTAGAGCCGTATGAGAATCGCCCTCGCCGTCTTGGGCAGCAGAGAGTATCCCGTCCAGAGCTTGTGGAGGAGCGAATGACTTCGGCCTCCACTCGCAGCGAGCTTTCTTTGTGCGGGTTCGTTTCTGGATCGGGCCAGCACTTCCTTCAGAGAGCATCTCTTCGAATGCCTGTTGGTCGAAACGGACGACCATCTTCTGTTGCGTGGAGCCAAGCTTGGCTGCATCCGACTTTGTCACCAACTCTTCAGCCGTGGAGAAGTTTGTCTCCAGCAGAGTCGCCATCGTGTTTGCCATTGATTGTAAAAGTACAGAATAGTTTTATGGAAGGACTGAACTTAGACTCATAATACAAACTCGCTTGTACAAAGAAAGCCTAGGGACGAAAACCTAGGTACAGCAATCTAAGTACAATTATTTATTTTAGATTCTGGGGGGTGACAATAGAGGCTCGGGAAAGCGACGGCAGCTCTGCCTTACTCCTTGGACGATCGGTGTGCAGCCTTGGCTCCAGAAGATTTGCTCAACGTTGAAGAAATGCTCTCTGTGCTCTCTCTCTGCTCTTCTCTCCAAATACTCTGGTGCTCTCTCTGATCTCGAAAAGTGCTCCTGTATGCGCCTCTCTATGTGTGTGTGTATCTCTCTGTATATCTCTCTTTCACAAGGGAATGACACCTTGCTATTTATAATAGTGGGAGCATCGTTAGGGTTTACAATGATTGCCTCTTGGAGATGGCGGCGGCCTGTGGATTGGTCAATCTAGGCCATCCGTTTTTGATTATGACGAATCCGGACCATTGAGTGTAGATTACACCAAATCTCATTAGCAATTAATGCTGATTGGAATAAATCTTCCTCATAATGATCTTTTGATATCTGCGAATAAATTTGATTTATTCTCCTGCCACGTGTCCCAGATTATTGGGATTTGACCCAATCTTTGATTGCAATAAATCTGAGAAATTGATCGGCTTAGGACACATGTCCTAGGAGCCAATGGGGGGATCTGAACCGCATGATGATTGAGCCGCATATGATATTGGGCCGCATAAGGTTAGGGCCCCGTGTCAGGGCTGCCTGGGTAGTGGCCCTCCCTCGAGCCTTTGAACCGCATGGAGGGGATCATTGCGAGCCGCATAGGGATACATCCGCCTGAGCCGTATGGAAATGGTCTTCTTGAACCACATGGGAAGGCCTCTGCTTGAGCCGTATGAGGCTGTCTCGGCCTGGACCGCATAGGACGGCTTCATGCTGAACCGCATGAGAAGTCTTTGCTCGAGCCGCATGAGGCTGTCTCGGCCTGAGCCGCATAGGGCGGCTTCATTCTGAACTGCAGAAGGAGTCTTTGCTCGAGCCGCATACGAACGCCCACGTGGCAAGGCCACGTGGCATTTTTATGGCTCTCGGGGGATTTGTGTCAGAGATCTCTTTCTCTTCCCTAGAAATCTGTCATTATGACAGAGTCATAATTACTTCCTCGTGTCAGGGCTGTCACTTTTTCAGAGTTGTCAGCCGTCAAAGTAATTAATGCAGCATGGGTTGGAGGGGAACAATATTACGCCACATGTCTTCTGAGCCGCATGGGATGTCTTGGGCCGCATAGTCCCTTATGCCGCCTGACTCTCTGAGCCGCATGGGCTTTCTGAGCCGCATGGGGTTCCTTGGCCGCATGGGTCATTTTCTTTAATATTTTCCATGCTTCTACAAGACCCCCTTCAAAGTTTTCAATTTGCAAAATTGAAATACTTTGAATAAGAAGCATGGTCGTATTCTTCTGGCCGCATATGAAATCCTGACCGCATAGAGATCTTGGCCGCATAGATTATTTAGCCGCGTAGGTGGTTCAACCGCAGGGGACTGTTCAGCCGCATAGCTTCTCGCCACGTGTGTGGGTCTTTAATTACCTCAAATTCGTTTCAGCGCCGTTTTGTAGGGGGAATCCCAATGGTCAGCTCATTAAATCTTTCAGATTTTACGCCCTGGGTGAATCTTGGGGACGAAACCCGAGGAGTTGGTTTCGCTTTTTATGAGGCGGTCATTGGCCCACGTGTCCTCCTTCTCCCGTCCTCCTATAAATAGGAGGAGTTTGAAGAGAGAAAGGGCTTCTTTACTTTCTTTCTTTTTCCTTAAATCTTCCCTATCTCGATTGCCCTTCCCCTCTTCGATAACTAATGGCTCCCAAGAAGACCGTGGCAGCAAAGGGCAAGAAGGCAGCCTCTACTTCCGCTTCGACTGCGACTGCTACTCCGCCGGTCGTCGTACCTGATGTTCATCCTGACGTTCACCCCCCCATTACTGGTACGGACAATGTATGAGTTAAAGAAGCCTAACTGCCATGGCTACGTCGCATACTTTATGCACGAGTCTTTGTAAATCGTATGTTCGCCCTACGACTGAGCTGTGAGCCGCATAAGAAAACCACCATGTCTGCATATGCACTTCGTCGGCGAAGCCGCATAAACGACGCTAAACCGCATAGACTTTTATTGCACGAAGCCGCATAAGTGTTCTTCTGAGCTTGAGCCGCACGAGGCTTTTTGGAGCCGCATAAGGCTTCGTAGCCGCGTAAGGCTTCATGAAGCCACATGGATGTTTTCTTGAGCCGCATGAGGCTTGGAAGCACCCAATCAGCTCTCTTTATCCATCCATTTAACTTACCTTTCTCTGTCTTTTCTTCAGTGAATCTGCCGGTTAACGCTGCTGGAGAACTCTTGGTGGGTAGCGCCCAAGCTGCTCTCGGCTACAGGTACGACCACATTGTTCAGCATATGATGGACCAGTTTTCGAGCGATGAGCCTCTGGCTAGATTGAATGCCATCAAGAATCAGTCTTTCCATTTCCTTAATGCTATGATGAACTCCGGGAAATTTGAAGGGGAGTATTTGAAGCCTGCGTTCTTTTTTGGAGACGTCTTGACCGTGGAGAACAATCATGTTCTGGAGGTATCGGAGAATTGGAGTTTTGTCTCTAACAGGATGGCGATCCGCATCTCCCAGATGGAGCGACACTTCCCATTATCTTGGTTCAATATGCTCCCATTGGACCGGAAGATGGAGGAGACTTTAACCCCTACCAGAAGTGGGATGTTCGTGGGAAACATCCATTATAATAACAATATGAAGTCCGTGACTGCCGGCAAGGTGCATACTAGCTATTCTGTGACGGGGTTGGTCCCAGGTTCTTTCCTGAATGTGGCGGGCCCTATCTTCACATTTTCTACCGCCGATACTTTTATAAATCAACTTGCTCAGAAGGGCTCCTATCCCGTTGGTCGGTTGATGTTCCCTGGTTGGGTACACCCTATTCCCTCGTGGACCAATTTGTCTACTTGGATCTTGCAGAGGTATGAGGCCTTTTTGTGTGAGATTGGCCTTTACCACGCTATCCGAGGCACCAGTCATGGCTTGTCCATAAACAAGAAGCTGTTCATGTCTCTGCTGGAGATGTATAATTGTCGTACGGGGACCTTTTACACACCTGTAGGGGATCTGAACCGCATGATGATTGAGCCGCATATGATATTGGACCGCATAAGGTTTGGGCCCCGTGTCAGGGCTGCCTGGGTAGTGGCCCTCCCTCGAGCCTTTGAACCGCATGGAGGGGATCATTGCGAGCCGCATAGGGATACATCCGCCTGAGACGTATGGAAATGGTCTTCTTGAACCGCATGGGAAGGCCTCTGCTTGAGCCGCATGAGGCTGTCTCGGCCTGGACCGCATAGGGCGGCTTCATGCTGAACCGCATGAGAATTCTTTGCTCGAGCCGCATGAGGCTGTCTCGACCTGAGCCGCATAGGGCGGCTTCATTCTGAACCGCAGGAGGAGTCTTTGCTCGAGCCGCATACGAACGCCCACGTGGCAAGGCCACGTGGCATTTTTATGGCTCTCGGGGGATTTGTGTCAGAGATCTCTTTCTCTTCCCTAGAAATCTGTCATTATGACAGAGTCATAATTACTTCCTTGTGTCAGGGCTGTCACTTTTTCAGAGTTGTCAGCCGTCAAAGTAATTAATGCAGCATGGGTTGGAGGGGAACAATATTATGCCACGTGTCTTCTGAGCCGCATGGGATGTCTTGGGCCGCATAGTCCCTTATGCCGCATGACTCTCTGAGCCGCATGGGCTTTCTGAGTCGCATGGGGTTCCTTGGCCGCATGGGTCATTTTCTTTAATATTTTCCATGCTTCTACAAGCTCCTCGCCCACCCATACAAAACACATATATTTGATTTACTTCGTGCAACATAGTCCCTTCTATCAATTGTCTTTCTAGTCTTGCCTTAGGATTATTTTAGGACCAACGCCTTGGCCTACTTTGTGTCTCTAGACCATCTCGTGCTTGCGACGACAATGTTAACCCAGACCTTGCCTCAAGACCCTTCTCGTGCCAACAACGTTAACCTATCAAGTCGTGCTTACCTTTTGGCATAAAATTGGAGACTCAAGTACGCAGTAGTACCCAATTCCTTGTGACCGTGCTACAAATCCATCATACCGTGCCTCGCAACTCAATTTGACTTCACCATATCGCCGCCTCGCGGCCCTTGCTACTTCGATCACCAACAAACCAAATCAAGACTTCTGGACTAAGTATCACTTGACCGACTTCGCCTTACGGCGTTTCCTGACTTAAACTCAAGATGACTCAAACCAACTTATGCAACTTATATGCCAACAACTTAAGACCCGACGCCGCATCTCGTGCCGAAGCACGTCGCCTATGTTGATGCCAAATCTTAGGACCAAACCTTGTGTTCTAACTGTACACACACTCAACTAACTCAATCCAAAGGCACACACGCGGATTGCCGCCCGTGCCGACTCATCAATATGAATTGGTCACTAACATCACAAACTATCCTGGACTATAGCCTTGCTATTCGGCGACCCTTTCAACGCAAGTAGCTAGCCCCGTTAAAAGTTCCTAAATAACCCGAGCGGTTCGTCCAGCTATGGCTATACCTGTTTCCCTCCGGAACGACACGGTCCCATGGCACCCAGGGTTGCCGCTCGTGGAAACTCCTCCTTGTCAACAAGTTGTCCAATGACCATGCAAGACTCGACACAAACTGACGTCTTACACAGTCATTCCTCTTCCAATGTTACCATCTCTTTCAAACCAATATTAAGACTTCTATCATTTGAGACCCCTAGACGACCCACGGTCACGAGCATTCTTTCCATGTTACCATATCATTTCATTCAACTCAATGTCTATCCGATGGTCCTTTCTCCAAAACTCATTGAATCAACCGTGGTTCATGCCATAAACACTAAGTCCGTGTATCGTGCCTCAGACCGACTTCTGATCTACGCGACGCTATCGCCCAAGTCATACTTTATATGACGGGCCTTGAGATCGTAAGACTATGTGGTTATACCCAACTGTAGACTCGTAGGATCGTGCTTACTACCACTCTGATAGCCTAACATAACTTGCCTGACTTAACGCACAACGACTCGACGAGCAAAGGCTGCGTTAAGCCTCACATTGCGGAAACGTGCCGCGCATGCGTTCGACTTCTGAACGACCAAGTCATTTGGGTGCCTAGACTTACGCCAGCAGCCGTGCGACGCAACTTAACTTATGGGACAAGCCAAGGCTATGCCAAGCCTTAGACGATAGGACCGTGCATGCTTTATGAAGCATTTATGCGGGCGACGCCTATGACTTAGGCTACGTACATAACTTCGCCTACTCAACCAACTTTTTTTCTTCCAAGCCACGGGACGAAGGATCGAGTGTCATTTTTAAAGCACGCCGAGCCCCAACTCTAAGCCGACCGTTGGACCTTTCCATATTCTAACTCAATTCGACCCGTCGGGATTATTCCCTTTAGCTATATGAATTCGTCTATTTTATTATCAAGCATACTTGTGCAAGTTGAAAACATGCAATTTATTATGTGAAGGCTAAGATGAGACAAGTTCACTGAAACTATCCCACCTGAGCGAGCGGTCGCCTCGATCGAGCAATGTCTTCAAGCAGCCTTACAAGGCTAAGTTCGAACACCGTCAGCGTTTCGATTCTTCCGATTGACTGAGCGGGACGGGGCACTACATCATACACCACCCAGAAAAAGTTTCGTCCTCGAAACTAACTGAGTACTCTTATCGACTTATACTCGACTCAACATCCTACGTTTCTCGCACACACTACGCCTATGCATTTCCCAACTCTGAGCCACGCTCGTGCTACCTACAATCTTTTCTTCAAAACTTACAATCTCAAAATTCTCGACACTTTCCTGTTCCTCAAGTCTCACTTGAATTCAACGTATCACTTAGTATGGATCGTGCACACATTCCAGGCGTCTCCGAAATACATACATTTCAACCAAGCCTTGTGATAGTAAATCCAATTCCACCTATCGATCCATCCACTCAATCCTGAATATCAATCCTACCGATGCTAACTCTCACAACATGGACATCTCGTCTAGCCGCTAGGCAATCTCTTTAGGCTAAAGTCAATTATCAGTATTGGAATCATAGTTTCCAAACAACGATATCAACACTGACCCCATCCTAAGGTCAAACCAAGTTGATAGTACAGGGTTTTCTACCCAAGCTCGTATCACTCTTATTTCTAAACATCGAGCATCGATTCCCTACACACATCCCAACGTTCGTCGTACGGGGTCCGAGTCATTCAGCAAAGCCATCCTACTACAACTCACGTTCAACCAATTTCACGACGTATTGAAATCGCTCATTCAATAAGTCATCTTGTATAGTCTATCCCTTCAAACACGTTCGATATAGTTCGCCTATCAATCCTTCTCAATTCAAGCACGCTATGACACAATTCATCGCTAACCAAAATTCCATATTCCACGTTTCCTAAATCTATTCTAATTCACGTAATCGATCATAAGGTCGTCTAGCTTAACAATATGTTGCGCCCCGATCTCACGTGAGTCAGATTATCTACGGTGGGTATGAATCACCATGCACGCTTTCGCAGGATAATCATCCTCATCGGGACGTAACTCTTGTTCGAGTCTAGACTAATTCATTCTCGATGCGCGGATTGGACCTACTCAATCCTCAAGTTTATTTCATTCATCAATCGCAAGTCCTAACATCCTCAAAATTTTTCTTCGCATCAAACCGACAAGTCGAGACAATCAAAGTTGCCGCATCCTAATTTTCTGAGTTCGATCATTCCCGTGACATGAATCACCATTTCAGCGCTCATGCGGAACAATCGCCCTAAATCCGACGCAACGTATGTGCGAGGCTGGAGTTGCGCTCGTGCAAGACAAGAATGTCGACGATATGGTTATCCGCATAACCCTCAAGACACAATCATTTTCATCCAACATTCATCTCAATCAAAATCCTAAGTATAACACCCAACCGAACAATAACACTAGCACGGTCGTCATCCGCCGAGTCAGAGTACCCCCGAGTTATCGCATATCGATCTTTGATATGCCTTAATACCATCGACGATATGTGTAACCTGACGATCTTCCTTCACAACCAATTTCGAGTCGTGCGAATGATGCTATCGTCCGACTGGATAATCTTCTCGACATTCAATTCAAGTTCGATCATTATCCCTCGAATCATTCACAACATCAATTTCCTCAAACCAATTTCACGTATTGTTCATCCGTTTATCTTAAGTCACCGACCAACATATTTCTTCAATTCGCATCATTCTTGCTATCTCAAATCATCGAGTACATCCGTTCCGATCCTCAGAGTCATTTGCATAACTTCAAAATCAAACCTTTCAGGCACGCTATCTACCTGTCGTGCTAACTTTTCGTATACGATCCGTATCAATTTCTTCGATCAAGTCATCTATTCGTACACCCTAAGTCTTCCTCGATTCGATTTCCTACTTAATTATTTTTGCGTTTCATACTCGCGCAATCCACAATCTCGTGCACGTACCGTGCGCGTCCATTCCTAGGTTGTTCGAATCGACTCATCAAAATCTTCAAGACTACATTTTGCTCAATCATATTCAATCTAAAGCTTTGCATACATGCGACGCTTGCTGATAGACTCATCGACACCCCGAATCCTCAATCAATCGATCGACATTCCGGAGGCTATCGCATACACCACTCAGGAATGATGTCATTCAACAAATCCTCAAAACTATCATTCGAATTAAAATTGACTTATCGAATCCCGTTCGAACCATTCCTCAATTTTCAAGCACACTCATCTATATCGCACCGACGATACCGTCGCTCGATAGCACCCCTATCGATAGTTATCTCACTTTACTCAATCGAGTTCAACTCATTCTAGCTCGAAACATTACGAATTCCGCACTCGACTTTGCTATTGTCGACACAATCCTTGGTGTATATGCCCAGCCCGACTTAGCCAACCGTGCTTACGCGAACCATCTTTTTGTTTTGACAAAAACTATTCTCCTACGTTTTGCAAATTATTTAGACTTATTGTATGGACATCCCGTGGGACATTTGAGAGAGAGCGCACCAACGATTTCAACTTTGCGGAAGCAACAGAGTTTTGCGGAAACATCGAAGTTAAAGAATTCAATCGATAGTCCAAGGACGTAAAGCCATGCTCTGATACTATTACGTCACGCCCCGCTCCCGTAGGAGCGATCGTCCTCGCTAAGGCGTGATGCCGCAAGAGCCTAGATTACGCTCGTGCAAGGCGGGTTCCATAACGGCCAATTTCAGCGGCTGCGACGGGGTCGTCGCACAGAAGTCCCAAGCGGAGACATTGAATAATAGCAGCAAAAATTAAGAACAAAACACAAGTTATTCAAAGAAGCACTTTATTAATATTGAAACAAAGGTTACAATAGGGCGCAAGTCCAAGATTATAAGTCTCTCAAGCTCACTCAAGCTCACTCATCTCACATTACAAGTCACTCAGCTCTCTCTCATCTCTCAATACATGTCTTGGTCCAGCGGATGTCACGCCCCGCTCCCGTAGGAGCGATCGTCTCGCTAAGGCGTGATGTCGCATGAGCCTAGATTGTGCTCGTGCAAGACGGGTTCCATAACGGCCGATTTCAGCGGCTGCGACGGGGTCGTCGCACAGAAGTCCCATGTAGAGACATTGAATAATAGCAGCGGAAATTAGAACAACACACAAGTCATTACAAAACACTCTTTTATTGATATTGAAACAAAGATTACAATGGACGCAAGGCCAAGATTATAAGTCTCTCAAGCTCACTCATCTCACATTACAAGTCACTCAGCTCTCTTTCATCGCTCAATACAAGTCTCGAGCCAGCGGATGCTTCGGAAGGCGACTTCCATACATTATGTCCCGTATAAGTCTTAACTCCATGTGGTCGCACGCTTCGAATCGCCAAAGAACTCCGTACCTCGATACATCCAAGCGAGCTCCGTGCCACGAGCTTCTACCTGTGCCTGCACACGAAAACTATATGGATGTCTGTATTCAACTGTACTGGTGGAATGAGCTCCTCGCCCACCCATACAAAATTGACACGTTTGATTACTTTGTGCAACTTAGTCCCATTTATGATTGTTTTTCTACTCTTGTCTTAGGATCAGTTTTAGGACTGACGCCTTGGCCTATTCTGTGTCTCTAGACCATCTCGTGCTTGCAATGTTAACTCATACCTTGCCTCAAGACCCTTCTCGTGCCAACAACGTTAACCTATCGTGTCGTGTTTGCCTTACGGCTAAAAATCAGAGATGCAACTACTCGATAGATCCCATTTCCGTGTGACCGTGCTACAAACCATTGCTGAGGTCGTGCCTCGCAACTCAGTCAGACTTAACCATATCGCCGCCTCGCGGCCCTTGCTACTTTGATCTCCAACCGACCCAATCAAGACTTGTGGGTTAAGTGTCACTCGACCGACTTTGTCTTGCGGCATCTCCTGACATAAACTCAAGACATCTCAATCATAACATGCAACTTATATGCCGACAACATAAGACTCGATGCTACATCTCGTGCCGAAGCACGTTGCCTACGTTACGACCAAATCTTAGGCCCAATATTGTATTCAAACTATACACACACATTCAACTCGACTTCTTGATATAGTGCACTCAATACTCGACTCAATCTAAAGGCACACTCGCGGATTGCCGCCCGTGCCGACTCATCTATATGAGGTCACTAGCATGACAAGCTATCCAGGACTATAGCTTTTGTTAGCCGGGGCCCTTGCAACGCAAGTAGCGAGCCCCGCTGCAAGTCCTCGCTTAACCCGTGCTATCACCTTATCAACCAGCACAGCTATACCGTGTTTCCTCCTAGGCCGAGTCGATCCCGTGGCCACGGGTTGTCGCTCGAGGAAACTCTCCTTATCGACAAGTTGTCTAATGACCATGCAAGACTCGACATAAACTGACGTCTCACACAGTCATTCCTCTTCCAATGTTACCATCTCTTTCAAACCAATATCAAGAATTCTATCCTTGAGATCCCTCGACGACCCACGGTCGCGAGCCTTCTCCCTTGATGCTCCTTGAGATCCCTCGACGACCCACGGCCGCGAGCCTTCTCCTTGTTACCATATCATTTCATTCAACTCAATGCCTATTCGATAGTCCTTCCTCCAAAACTCATTAAATCAACCATGGTTCATGCCTTAAACACTAAGTCCGTGTATCGTACCTTAAACTAATCGTGCTCTATGCGATACTCCTACCCAAGTCGACGGGCCTTGAGATCGTGGGACTACTTAACTTCGACAAACCGCGAAAGAGCGGGACGGTACTTGTAATGTCTTAGGTCGACCGGCATAACTTTGTCTAACTTAACTTTGCAATAACTTAACGAGCAAAGGCTGCGTCAAGCTTTGCCTTAACGGATCGTGTCGTGCACGCATCCAACTTGAACGACCATGTCCCTCGGATGCCTAGACTTAGGTCACAAGTCGCTCAACGCAACTTTAACTCATGGGCAAGCCAAGGCTATGCCAAGCCTTGGACGACAGGACCGTGCATGCTTTATGAAGCATTTATGCGGGCGACGCCTATGACTTAGGCTACGTTCATAACTTTGCCTACTCAACCAACTTTCCTTCTCCCAAGCCACGAGACGAAGGCTCGAGTATCATTTTCAAAGCACGCCGTGCACCAACACTAAGCCGACCGTTGGACCTTTCAATATTCTAACTTAATTTGACCTGTCGGGATTATTCCCTTTAGCTATGTGGATTCGTCTCTTTTATTATCAAGCCTACTTGTGCGAGTTGAAAACATGCGATTTATTATGTGAAGGCAAAGATGAGGCGAGTTCACCGAAACTACCCCACCTGAGCGAGCGGTCGCCTTGACCGAGCGATGTCTTCATGCAGCCGTTGCAAGGCTAAGTCCGAACGCCGTCGGCATTTTGATTCCTCCGATTGACTGAGCGGGACGGGGCACTACATCATACACCACTCAGAAAAAGTTTCATCCTCGAAACTAACTGAGTACTTACTTATTGACTTATCATTTCTACTCAACATTCAAGGACTCTCGCACACACTTACTTCTATGCGTTTCCCAAATGCGAGCCACGCTCGTGCTACCCACAATCCTTTTCTTCTAAACTTGCGATCTCAAAATCCTCGACACCTTCCCGTTCCGTAAGTCTCACTTGATTTATCGTATCACTTAGTTAGATCGTGCACATATTCCAGGCGTCCCCAAAATACATGCATTTCAGCCATGCCTCGTGATAGAGAATCCACCATCACCACTCGAGTCGGATCGTGCACATGTTCGGGCATCCCTGATACACATGCATGTCAACCGATACTCGCAAGTGGTGCCTCCACAAATCCTACCACTTCGCACTCGGATGTCTGACTAACCGCTAGGCTATGTCTTTTCGTCAGTATTGGAATCATAGTTCCCAAACAACAATATCAATACTAACCCCATCCTAAGGTCAAACCAAGTTGTTAGTACAGGATTTTCTACCCAAGCTCGCATCACTCCGATTTCTAAACCTCGAACATCGATTTCCTACACACATCCCAATGTTCGTCGTACGGATTCCGAGTCATTCAGCAAAGCCAACCTACTACAACTCACGTTCAACCAATACTCGACATGTACATATCGTTCGTTCAACAATTCATCTTGTATAGTCTATCCCTTCAAACACGTTCTATATAGTTCGCCTATCAATCCTTCCAAGTCAAGCACGGTATGACACAATTTAGTCGCTAACCAAAATTTTACATTCCACATTTCCAAAGTCATCTATTCCAATTCACGTAATCGATCATAAGGTCATCTGACTTAACAATACGTTGCACCCCGATCTCACGCGAGTCAGATTATCCGCGGTGGGCATGAATCACCATGCAAGCTCCCGCGGGATAATTATCCTCATCGGGACGTAACTCTTGTTTTATGTCTAGATTAATTCATTCTCGATGTGCGGATTGGACCTACTCAATCCTCAAGTTTATTCAATCATCAATCGCAAGTCCAAACATTCTCAAATTTTCTTTCGCATCAAGCCAACAAGTCGAGACAATCAAAGTTGCTGCGTCTTGATTTTCCGAGTTCGATCATTCCCGCGACATGAATCACCATGTCAACGCTCACGCGGAATGATCGCCCTAAATCCGATGCGACGCATGTGCGAGGCTAGAGTTACGCTTGCGCAAGGCAAGAATGTCGATGCTGCGGTTATCCGCGTAACCCTCAAGACATTTCTATTTTCATCAAACATTTATCTCAATCAAAGTCCTAAGTATTGCATCCAACCGAATAATAACACTTGCACGATCGACATTCGTCGAGTCAGAGTACCCCCGAGTTATTGCAAATCATCTTTGATATACCTCAATACCATCGACGATATACGTAACCTGACGATCTTCGTTTGTAACGAATTCTGAGTCGTACGAATGATGCTATCGTCCGACTGGATAATCTCTTCGACATTCAAGTTCAAGTTCGATCGTTATCCCTCGAATTATTCACAACATCAATTTTCCTCAACCGATCGATCGACATCCCTGAGGCTATCGCATACACCACTCAGGGATGAAGTCATTTATCAAATCCTTAACTATCATTCGAATCAAAATCCACTTCAAATTTTCCGTTCGAACCATTCCACAATTTCCAAGCACGCTCATCTATATCGCACCGACGTTGTCGTCGTTCGATAGCATCCCTATCTATAGTCATCCCATTTACTCAATCGAGTCTAACTCATTCTCGCCCGACACAATTCGAATCCCGCACTCGACTTTTCTAAGGTCGACACAACTTTGGTGTATATGCCCAGCCCGACTTAGCCAACCGTGCTTACGCGAACCATCTTTTTGTTTTGTCAAAAACCGTTCTTCTATGTTTTGCAAATTAGTTAGACTTGTTGTATAGACATCCGTGGGACATTTGAGAGAGAGCGCACCTACGATATCAACTTTACGGAAGAAACATTTCAGAGTTTACGGAAACAACGGAGTTAAAAAATTCAATCGATAGTCCAAGGACGTAAAGCCGTGCTCTGATACCATTATGTCTCGCCCCACTCCCGTAGGAGCGATCATCCTCGCTAAGGCGTGATGTCGCACGAGCCTAGATTGCGCTCGTGCAAGGCGGGTTCCATAACGGCCGATTTCAGCGGCTGCGACGGGGTCGTCGCACAGAAGTCCCATGCAGAGATATTGAATAATAGTAGCAGAAATTAGAATAACATACAAGTCATTGCAACACTTTTTTATTGATATTAAAACAAAGATTACAATGGACGTAAGGCCAAGATTACAAGTCTCTCAAGCTCACTCATCTCATATTACAAGCCACTCAGCTCTCTCTCATCTTTCAATACAAGTCTTGAGCCAGCGGATGCTTCGGAAGGCGACGTCCATACATTATGTCCCGTATAAGTCTTAACTCCATGCGGCCGCACGCTTCGAATCACCAAGGAACTTCGTGCCTCGACGCATCCAAGCGAGCTCCGCGTCACGAGCTTCTACCTATGCCTGCACATGAAAACTATGTGGGTATCAGTACTCAACTGTACTGGTGGAATGAGCTCCTCGCCTACCCATACAAAACTGACACGTTTGATTACTTTGTGCAACTTAGGCCCCTTTATGATTGTCTTTCTACTCTTGCCTTAGGATCAGTTTTAGGACCGACGCCTTGGCCTATTCTGTGTCTCTAGACCATCTCGTGCTTGCAACGTTAACTCATACCTTGCCCCAAGACCCTTCTCGTGCCAACAACGTTAACCTATCGAGTCGTGTTTGCCTTACGGCTTAAAATCAGAGACGCAACTACTCGATAGACTCCATTTTCGTGTGACCGTACTACAAACCCTTGCTGAGGTCGTGCCTCGCAACTCAGTCAGACTTAACCATATCGCCGCCTCGCGGCCCTTGCTACTTTGATCGCCAACCGACCCAATCAAGACTTATGGGTTAAGTGTCACTCGACCGACTTTGCCTTGCGGCATCTCCTGACATAAACTCAAGACATCTCAATCATAACATGCAACTTATATGCCGACAACATAAGACTCGACGCCATATCTCGTGCCGAAGCACGTCGTCTACGTACGACCAAATTTTAGGCCCAACATTGTATTCAAACTATACACACACATTCAACTCGACTCCTTGATATAGTGCACTCGATACTCGACTCAGTCCAAAGGCACACTCGCGGATTGCCGCCCATGCCGACTCATCTATATGAGGTCACTAGCATGACAAGCTATCTTGGACTATAACTTTTCTTAGCCGGGGCCCTTGCAGCGCAAGTAGCGAGCCCCGCTTCATTCCCCTCTTAACCCGTGCAATCACCCTATCACCCAGCACAGCTATACCGTGTTTCCTCCTAGGCCAAGTCGGTCCCGTGGCCCTGGATTGTCGCTCGAGGAAACTCTCATTGTCGACAAGTTATCCAATGACCATGCAAGACTCGACACAAACTGACATCTCACACAGTCATTCCTCTTCCAATGTTACCATCTCTTTCAAACCAATATCAAGACTTCTATCCTTGAGATCCCTCGATGACCCACGGTCGCAAGCCTTCTCCCTTGATGCTCCTTGAGATCCCTCGATGACCCACGGCCGCGAGCCTTCTCCTTGTTATAATATCATTTCATTCAACTCAATGCCTATTCGATAGTCCTTCCTCCAAAACTCATTAAATCAACCGTGGTTCATGCCTTAAACACTAAGTCCGTACATCGTACCTTAAGCCAATCGTGCTCTACGCGACACTCCTGCCCAAGTCGACGGGCCTTGAGATTGTGGGACTACTTAACTTCGACAAACCGCAAAAGAGCGGGACGGTACTTGTAATGTCTTAGGTCGACCGGCATAACTTTGCCTAACTTAACTTCGCAACAACTTAACGAGCAAAGGCTGCGTCAAGCTTTACCTTAACGGATCGTGCCGTGCACGCATCCAACTTGAACGACCAAGTCCCTCGGGTGCCTAGACTTAGGTCACAAGCCGCTCAACGCAACTTAAACTCATGGGCAAGCCAAGGCTATGCCAAGCCTTGGACGACGGGACCGTGCATGCTTTATGAAGCATTTATGCGGGCGACGCCTATGACTTAGGCTACGTTCATAACTTTGCCTACTTAACCAACTTTCATTCTCCCAAGCCACGGGACGAAGGATCGAGTGTCATTTTTAAAGCACGCCGTGTACCAACTCTAAGACGACCGTTGGACCTTTCAATATTCTAACTCAATTTGACCTGTCGGGATTATTCCCTTTAGCTATGTGGATTCGTCTTTTTTATTATCAAGTAAGTTGAAAACATACGATTTATTATGTGAAGGCAAAGATGAGGCGAGTTTACCGAAACTATCCCACCTGAGCGAGCGGTCGCCTTGACCGAGCGATGTCTTCATGCAGCCGTTGCAAGGCTAAGTCCAAACGCCGTCGGCATTTCGATTCCTCCGATTGACTGAACGGGATGGGGTACTACAGCGGATGCTTTGGAAGGCGACATCTATATATTATGTCCTGTATAAGTCTTGAATACATGCGGCTGCATGCTTCAAATCGCCAAGGAACTCCGTGCCTCGACGCGTCCAAGCGAGCTCGGCGCCACGAGCTTCTACCTATGCCTGCACATGAAAACTATGTGGGTGTCAGTACTCAACTGTACTGGTGGAATGAGCTTCTCGCCCACCCATACAAAACCCACACGTTTGATTTACTTCGTGCAACATAGTCCCTTCTATCAATTGTCTTTCTAGTCTTGCCTTAGGATTATTTTAGGACCGACGCCTTGGCCTACTTTGTGTCTCTAGACCATCTCGTGCTTGCGACGATAATGTTAACCCAGACCTTGCTTCAAGACCCTTCTCGTGCCAACAACGTTAACCTATCAAGTCGTGCTTGACTTTTGGCGTAAAATCGAAGACTCAACTACGCAGTAGTACCCAATTTCTTGTGACCGTGCTACAAATACATCATACCATGCCTCGCAACTCAATGTGACTTCACCATATCGCCGCCTCGTGGCCCTTGCTACTTCGATCACCAACAGACCAAATCAAGACTTCTGGACTAAATATCACTTGACCGACTTTGCCTTGCGGCGTTTCCTGACTTAAACTCAAGATGACTCAAACCAACTTATGCAACTTATATGCCAACAACTTAAGACCCGACGCCGTATCTCGTGCCGAAGCACGTCGCCTATGTTGATGCCAAATCTTAGGACCAAACCTTGTGTTCTAACTGTACACACACTCAACTAACTCAATCCAAAGGCACACACGCGGATTGCCGCCCGTGCCGACTCATCAATATGAATTGGTCACTAACATCACAAGCTATCCTGGACTATAGCCTTGCTATTCGACGACCCTTTCAACGCAAGTAGCTAGCCCCGTTAAAAGTTTCCGAATAACCCGAGCAGTTCGTCCAGCTACGACTATACCTGTTTCCCTCCGGAACGATGCGGTCCCATGGCGTCCAGGGTTGCCGCTCGTAGAAACTCCTCATTATCGACAAGTTGTCCAATGACCATGCAAGACTCGTTACAAACTGACGTCTCACACAGTCATTCATCTTCCAATGTTACCATCTCTTTCAAACCAATATTAAGACTTCTATCATTTGAGACCCCTCGATGACCCATGGTCGTGAGCATTCTTTCCATGTTACCATATCATTTCATTCAACTCAATGCCTATCCGATGATCCTTTCTCCAAAACTCATTGAATCAACCGTGGTTCATGCCTTAAACACTAAGTCCGTGTGCCTCAGACCGACTTCTGATCTACGCGATGCTATCACCCAAGTCATACTTTATATGACGGGCCTTGAGACCGTAAGACTATGTGGTTATACCCAACAGTAGACTCGTAGGATCGTGCTTACTACCACTCCGATAGCCTAACATAACTTGCCTGACTTAACGCACAACGACTCGACGAGCAAAGGCTGCGTCAAGCCTCACATTACGGATACGTGCCGCTCATGCGTTCGACTTCTGAACGACCAAGTCATTTGGGTGCCTAGACGTACGCCAGCAGCCGTACGACGCAACTTAACTCATGGGGCAAGCCAAGGCTATGCCAAGCCTTGGACGATAGGACCGAGCATGCTTTATGAAGCATTTATGTGGGCGACGCCTATGACTTAGGCTACGTACATAACTTTGCCTACTCAACCAACTTTCCTTCTTCCAAGTCACGGGACGAAGGATCGAGTGTCATTTTTAAAGCACGCCGTGCCCCAACTCTAAGCCGATCGTTGGACCTTTCCATATTCTAACTCAATTCGACCCGTCGGGATTATTCCCTTTAGCTATGTGAATTCGTCTCTTTTATTATCAAGCTTACTTGTGCAAGTTGAAAATATGCAATTTATTATGTGAAGGCTAAGATAAGGCAAGTTCACCGAAACTATCCCACCTGAGCGAGCGGTCGCCTCGACCGAGCAATGTCTTCAAGCAGCCGTTGCAAGGCTAAGTCCGAACGCCGTCGGCGTTTCGATTCTTCCGATTGACTGAGCGGGACGGGGTACTACACTAACCACATTAGATGTTTTTACTTCAATAAGGGGAACCGCTTCCACCCATTTAGAGAAATAATCTGTTATGGCCAGGATAAACCGATGTCCTTTAATAGAAGAAGGATTAGTCGGACCAATAATATCCATGTCCCAAGCTTCGAAGGGCCAAGAAGCTGCCGTAGGATGTAAAAATTCAGATGGTTGATGAATAAATTCGGCATGAATCTGACATGCTTTACACCGTCTGGCATAATCCACAGCATCTACTATCATGGAAGGCCAATAATATCCCATTCTTCGAATACGGTCCTGTAATTTTGGACCCGGTTGATGAGTACCGCAGACACCATCATGAGCTTTACGGAGTGTTTGCTTAGATTCACTCTCAGAGAGACAACACAGCAAAAGTCCATCATAAGAACGACGATATAACATATGCAAAAAAGAATCGTAGTAGAATCGAAATGATCGTCTCTTGATTGATGCAGCTTCTTTTGGATCTTCAGGTAAAATCCCATGAACCGCATAATCAATGAATGGACTTCTCCAGTCCCTTTGCTGAGAACTTGATTCTGTAGTATATCTCTGTTCGATATGCAAATTATTTTTGACACAGAATAAGTCTCGATCCAACAAAGTAATAGTATTTTGTCTTCTAATTGGAACAGCTAAGTCTGCAGCTAAACTAGCAAGAACATCAGCTTCCAAATTTTGAGAATGTGGTACAAATTCAATGAAGAATCCTTTGAATAAAAGGACCAATTCGATTACCACTTGATGATAAGGAATGAGGTCAGGATTTCTGACTTCATATGTCCTTCTGACCTGATTAACAATCAGTTGAAAATCTCCATAAGCTTCCAGGAACTCAATGTCCAATTATTTTGCTACTTGAAGACCAATTAGCAGAGCATTATATTCTGCCACATTGTTAGAGCATGGTTCATTAAGAGAATAAGCACGGTATATGACCATTTTATCAGGAGAGACCAAGACGATGCCTACTCCGGAGACAATATTGCCTTTAGGTCTAACCCGTGATGCTCCATCAAATTATAATTGTCAAATGTCATCCCTCAAAGTCATGTTGCAATCCACGACTTCATATGGAATGTCCTCATATAGCTTAGATGTTTCAGGTATAGGGTGAGCAGCTAAGAAATCAGCTAATGCTTGACCCTTTACTAATTTTTGAGGTACATAGACCATATCATAAGGAGTAAGCAACATCGCCCAGGTGGCTAACCTAGAGTTAAGAATGCTCGGCTTTCTCATCAATACCCGAATAGGATTTATTCTGGATATGACATGAATAGTTTGTCCTGACACATAATGTCGTATCTTTTGAACAGTAAAAACCATGGCCAGACATTCTTTGTCCACAGGAGTATACCTGTGTTCAGCTCCAACCATCATTCGGCTAAGATAATAAATTGTATGTTCATGACCCTTATCACTTTTCTGTGCAAGAAGAGCACCAAGCGAATGATCTAAGGCTCGAACATAGAGCAAAAATGGTCTTCCCACTACTGGAGGTACCAGGACATGTGGATTTGTAAGGTATTGCTTGATGTCATTGAAAGCTTTTTGACATGCTTCATCCCAAACAAATGATACACCTTTCTTTAATAGACGGGAGAAAGGTTGACATCTCCCAGAAAGATTGGATATAAATCTCCGGATATAAGCAATACGACCTTGGAAGCCGCGTAGTTCTTTTAGATTGCGTGGAGGACGCATTTCAAGAATTGCTTTGATTTTATCAGGATCAACATGGATACCTTGAAAAGTGATGACAAATCCTAAAAATTTGCCACTGGAAACCATTAGGAAAGACTTAGTGGGATTCATCTTCAGTTGATGTTGACACATCAACTCAAATACGGTCTTCAAGTCTTGAATATGATCATCTTTTGATCGACTTTTGACAGCAATATCATCTACATAACATTCAACTGTTTTTCGTAGATATTCTTAAAAGATATTGCTCATAGCCCGTTGATACGTAGCACCGGCATTTTTCAGACCAAACGGCATAACCGTATAGCAGTAAACTCTAAGAGGTGTACGAAAAGCGGTATGCTTTTGATCTCCTGGATGCATCTTAATCTGGTTGTATCCTGAAAATCCGTCCATGAAAGACATGCGTTCAAAACCACATATATTGTCTATCATGACATCGGTAATCGGAAGTGGAAATTCGTCTTTTGGACAAGCTGCATTAAGATCCCGAAAATCTATACAAACTCGAACTTTTCCATTCTTCTTTATAATAGGAACAATGTTGGCAACCCAGTCTGGGTGTTGTTTTTCACGAACAAAGCCACATGTGATCAGCTTTTTGACTTCTGCTTCAATTGCATCCATCATATCTGGTCGAAAATGCCGCTGCTGTTGTTTTACAGGCTTGGCATTAGAAAGAATATTGAGTTTATGAGTAGCTACTTTAGGATCTAGACCCGGCATATCCTCATAACTCCATACAAAGATATCAATATATTCTTTAATTAGCTTTGTCAACTCTTCATTTTCATCTTCAGAAAGGTTTTTACTGATGAATATCGGTTTGGACGTAGTTCCATCGCCAACGTCAATCTGGACAATTTTATTTTCTGTCGGTGGTTATCGCTGTTCAAAACGAAGCTCCCACTGAGTGTCCATTTGTTGTGCCCAAGAGTCATTTTTAAATGGCTCAGATTCACCATCAGTTTGAACCATGTTGACTGAAAAGACACACTCAGATTCAACATAATGGTTTCCTCTAGAATCTGAGGATTGTAAAAAACTGGAAGAAAATTCTTCTTCCATATCTTCTTTGTACATGTGGGATGTATCAGATTCGATGAACTGGATTTCTTCAGAATCTGAGGATTGTGAAGAACTGGAAGAAAATTCTTCTTGTATATCTTCATTAAATATGTGGGATGGATCGTATCCCGATCCATGACGAGTTTTCTGGTAAAACGGATCACCACATAATGGTAACCGACTACCTTTGCCTTGATTGAGACCTTGCATAGTCTTTAAATCATATCCCATATTCTGGATAATCTTAAGAGATTGTTGACTATATTTGTCAATTCAGATTCTTCCTTTATCTTTTTCTCTGAGATTATCTGTCTGAGTAACAGGGATATTTCTAGCCAGGACAAACACAATTTGGCACTTATTTTTCTTATTAGACGAAATCACAAAATAAGATTCTTCGTGACGTCTATATGTTACACAAGCTTGTGATGATGAGGCTACAAGAAGAAGATATGGAGAAGATGTTAAGAGCCTTTGAACATAAGGTCCAACATCGATATGAGGAGGAAACAAATTTTTTTTATGATTAATATATAAGGTTTCCTCTGTATTTATGTCATTTTTATGTTGATGACTTTGATTATCAGTAGATAAAGTCATTCTTTCAATAAATTTGACAACCATGTACTCCAAAAGGAAATCTTTATTAATAATAAGAAAGTACAGAATGATCAATATTTATATTATTTATAAACTGACTACTACACTTTGGATTGATCATTAACAGACCGTCATCCGTCTTCTGCGTAGACTTGCCAAGGTTGATAATCAGTAGTTCTGGATCATTTGTACGAGAAGTACGTCCCTTGACCTTGATCATGAGAGGTTGAACTTGGCTCTTGACTGGAATTCTCACAGATTCCTCTGACGAAGCTCGAGTTCTTCCTTTAACCTTAATCATCAAATGTTCGTCATTGACAGGTTGGGGTTGGATTCGACCTTTGACTTTAATCTTCAACGATTGATCTTCTGGAGGATCTTCTAAGACAGATTGATCTTCTGCAGGTGATCGATCTTCGGCGATATCCGATATCTCCTTCACATGCTCCTGTTTATAGAGTATTGAATCAGAGAAATAGGCTTCAACACCCTTAAAAGGATTGATATCTGCAAATTCAGTCTTCACAATCCCTTGAGAGTCTACATACTTGAAGCATTGGTGGAGAGTTGAAGGCACAATGTTATGCTCATGTATCCACGGTCTTTCAAGAAGGATGTTGTAAGATACATCTGAGTTGATAACATAAAAAGTCGTCATAGTTCAAAGATCACCTATTTGAATCTTCAGACAAATCTTTCCCAATGGTTTACTCTTTCCAGAGTTGAAACCAACTATTGTTGTACTAGTGTAAGTCAAATCACTAGTAGGAATCCTCAAGCGTCGTAGCATACTCTGAAGAATAATGCTAATAGAAGACCCAGGATCAATGTAAATCCTGTCAATTTTAGTAGAGTCAATATACCCTGTATAACACAGAGGCCTGTCGTGCTTATTATGCTTCAATAACATATCTTCTTGTGTGAAGGTAATGTTAGGAATTATTTCCATCACACTATGACATTGTGGACACGACACTGGTATATTGTCAGGACTCTTGAGTTGAGCTAATCATGAGTCTGTTTGCAGCAAAGCTTTGCTCAAAGTTTCTCGGCTTTCTTTAGAAATACGAAGCAACTCAAAGATAGAAAGTCTAGCCGGGATATTAGCTAGTTGGGCTAGAATATCGAACTTGTAGGGCTTCATCACCACCCCTTGATTTGAAGCAGACTTCAATGGGATGTCAAAGCGTACTACTTTCTGTTTCCCTTTCTCAATCACAGATGATTTAGAAGGTCTTGCCTCAGAAGGAACAGGAGATGGTTGAGCTGGTAGTGTTTCAACAACATCCTCCGCTTCTTTAGAAGTTCATTCATAATCTTTGTGGTACTCTTTCCCAGATCTCGTACCAGTAAAGATTTCTTCCTCTGACTCAGGAGAATGAAGTACCATATTACAGGTTTTAATCTTCTTTCCCTTAGTCTTCTTCTTGCAAGGATTTTTATGAGGGACCTCAAATCCCAATCCAACAGTAGATTTTTGACCTTGAATTTGTAAAAGAAGTCGTATTCTATTATCATAGTTCAAGCCTTCCGCCTTTTGAAAGTCATAGCCCATCTTTTTTATGAGATGGACTGATTGTTGACTGTACATGTGAGTAGGTAGCGGACTTTCAATAGATGATTCAACAGAGAAAGAAGAAACAGAGACCTCTGTAGTCACAAGAGTAGGGGTATTCGAGACAGGAGGAAAAATTCCGACAGGAGCTTTCTCATAAGCAGCAAAGACTTGTTGTGCCCTGTATAAGGGGACATTATTCATTGCTAACCATTGCCGATGAGTAAGTTTGAGTTTGGTAGGAGGAGCCAAACTTGGAGGGCATATATTTAGACCCCTCAGCCTATCCTCCAAAGGAATGCCGTCCCAAAGATGATCCAAATCATCATGATCTGGAGTAACAACATGAGAAATCATATTGCAGGTTTTGACTTTTCGACCTTTCTTGGATTTTGAAGTTTTACCTTCATCTTCCATTTTAGGTACTAAGTCAGGATGTACCCACATAATTTCACCATTTTTTAATGTGAGAGGCAATAATCCTTTATTTTGCTCTCTAGCTGGCGGGAGCTTCACAATCTTCATTGTTGCCTTAGGAATTGGGACAATCCCATCTGGAACTTGCTATGGAGAAAAATCTCCAAATTGAAGAGAAATCATATTAGTTGTAATTGTATGCTCATCATTGGTTAAAGCGATGGCATTAGCATTTATCAACTCTTGGATTTTCTTCTTTAAAACATAGCAAGCCTTGGTAAGATGATTTATGTATCTATGATAGATACAATACTTGGGATTATCAGTCAGATTCATCTTATTAGGTCTTTTTGGCTCTGGAATCTGGAGTTTGCCACTCTTCACAAGATATTGGAATATCCCTGGGATATCACTGTCATCAAAAGAGTATTCTTCTTTTGGTTTGGAAGACTCCGAATTATTTGGCATCGTTTTAGGTTTTGAAAGATTAACCACTAGGGTTTCCTTCCCTTTTTCATTGCGATTGTCGAAATTATTACCTGAAGAGGCTTTCTTTTCTTTGCCTTCTGAGGCAAAGATCATCTCATGTTCACGAGCCAATCAACCATTGGTCTCGGCTGAAACCGCTGCTATAATGAACGAGGCCCAATCTGTGAATTGAGAGCCTGTAAAGACAGCAATGGTTGGTCGCAGATTCATTTTGCACGTATCAATCAATGCTGAATCTGGCATACCATGAGGCATCTTCAAAGTAGCCTGTCGAAAACGTTCGATAAACGTCCGGGTTTCTTCCTTCTCTTTTTGTTTGATTTCTATTAAGGAGGACATATTCATATCCATTCCCCCCTCATAGAAGCGGAAGAGAAACATTACTTTGAATTCGTCAAAAGACGATATACAATTATCGGGCAGACTGCGATACCAGTAATATGTTGAACCCGTCAAACACCCAATGAAAACTCGGGTGAGAAGAGCATCATTCTTTTGTAGATGCACAGTCATAATATCAAAATAATTGATATATTGACTGGGAGAAGCCTTTCCATCAAATAACACCATAGATTGTGGCTTAAATTTTGGAGGAAAGGGTACATCATTCCAGTGAGGAGGATAAGGTTGCTTGATCCCTAACCTCTGGAGTTGATCCTTGTGCTTAAGAACCTCAAACTGTGCTTTTAGCTCACGCACTGCTTGAATAGCTTCACTAGTTTAGGAAAGCATATTTGATTGGATAGTGGCTGGATGTACCGTAACCTGGAACTACAAAGTTTTGATTGATAGTAGACTCTTGACTAAGAATATTCAAAGGTGTATCAACCCCTTGACTATCTTGAGTTTGCGCTGCAACCTGTACCGGTGTTACCACTGCCGGCTAAACAGTTTACTGAGTCATCATAATTTGATGCATATTTTGCATCATGGCAAGCATGTCCTTCAGTGATTGCTCCACTGCAGAGAGACGTTATTCTGTATTAGAAGTTGACGTCTCCGGTTCATCTCCGATAGCATAGGATTCAACCTCCCTTGAACATACAGAGGGATTAGTGTAGAGGTATGAATCAACGCTATCCATTTATGACTCCAAAGACTGGGTACCCCCAGCTTCTGAATCTGAAGATTGCAACGATCTTTGACTTCTTGACCGGGTATGCTGATATACCCCTTCAAAGGTGTCAAGGAGTCGGTTGAATTGTTGTTGGCTCAGATTCCGAGACGAGTTGCGTCTTGGACGTCGTCCTCTATTGATATGAGATGCCATATTGACTGAAGCATAGGACAACTCATGTTCTTGGTCATCAATTGGTTGCTGAGGCACATTATAGCTTAATCGATCAAAAACTGACCGTTTAGAAGCCGAACAGCAACATTTGATTACAATCTGGTGACACTCACAATGATGATTTTCTTTGGAGAATGTCACAGAAGATTTTCTGTTTTTACGCTTTTGTACAAGTAACTCGTGTAAATCAGAAGGAGTGGAAGGAATCGTCTTTTTTATTACATTTGGGACAGAGAAACGTTTAGTCCCTTGCGTATAAAGAAGATTACTGGCTGCATTAGCAGAACTAAACTGTGCATTTTTACGTGCCTAGAGTTGCGTGCGTAAATCCTGAGATTTTTGTGCACAAAGAACTCCATCAGCATTACGCGTAATTTGAAGGTTTGGAATCTTGCGTAAAGCAGTGTAAGAAGGTTTTTGGTGAAAAACTGAAGTTTTACCAACAGTAGAATTCTTATTTTTATGCTGCATACGTGTAGGAAAATTCACTTTAGATGCAAAGGCATCATTGTGAATTTTATCTACCTTGTCACCGACATGAGATTTTGTAAAATCCCTTATAATTTAAAGGAATATTTAAATTATTTTTGGATTTTATTTAATTCTAATTTATTTTTTATCTTATTTATATTATATAAAGGACTATAGCCATGGTTGAGTTTGAATATGCAAGACGACTAGAAAGTATGGCATGCCTAATGTAGTCGGGTGCTTTAACTAGTATGTTAGCCATGTTAGGAATGCCATGGTCATATTGTAATCTCTTGCATGTTAATCATTCAAATTATGGCACAAGTTATATTTTTATTTAATTAATTAGTTAAGAAAGCCTTTATGACTTTTTAGGAGACCCGGTTGCACTAAACCTCCCCAAACCTCTTCCAAGCTAAACCCAACCCTATGTACGCATGTTGGACATTAATAAATATTAATAATTACATTTATTTTTATTTAATTCATATTTTGTAGTATAATTACATAGATGGAATTAAATAGTTCTATATTAGGAAACCCATTTTTAAATCTTCAATCCAATCAACTTGCCAACTCACCAAACAACCAAATCATGCCAAGTGGACCCCCACCATGCTAATTTCGGCCAAGCAACCCCCCATGGCCAAATGCATCAAATTAAATAGGATTTAAATCCTAGATTGCTTAAAATTCATTTAAGGATATGTTTAAATATACCAACTTATCCCAAACCTTAACCAAATCCTAATCTTTCTCTCCCTCACCTTTGGCCGACCAAAACCTCTCTCCCTCTCCATAATTTTGGCAGTAACAAACTGCCCATAGCATCTATACATCATCTCCTCCATTGCACATCTCTCCATCCTTCACAAAAAAAAAAACTCATCTCCTCCAACATACATCCCCGAAACCCCTCAAAACAAACCCTAAAAAAACTCCATCTCCCCATCCAATCCTCTATAGCCATTATCAACCCATACTCACCAAGAGAGGATTAGCAAGCGAGGATAGCGAAAAAGATTGGAGCTTTGGTGAAGAGAAGTCATCATCACCCTTTCTAGCAAAGATCTTTGGTAAGAACCCAAATCTTTTCTTCTAAAAACCTTTGCTAAAATTCTGTAAAAAATATGTTATTAATTCTGTAAAAATTATGTTTTGATGGCTTTTGTTAGGTATAATCATCCATAAATGTTTCATGAAATATATGCGTAATATTCATGTGTCGGTAGGATCAAAATTAACCCCATTGTAAAGGAACAATGAGTTATTGGTGCCTATTTGTGAAACTGAATTTTTTGTGTCTTCATATACATAAATTAGGATTTTTAAGTATTTTTCCACGATTTTAGCAACTCAAATCTGGTCGGGAAAATTATAGATCAAAACTAGCTAATTTCGGGTAACCGGGTGACTTAGAATGTCCCAAACTTGTAGTATAACTCAACCCTTGTACCTCTTATATTATCCTATGAAATAAATTATTTTATTGCTGTTTAAAATATAGTTTTGTTTATTTTAGCAATTTTGAGTCATTAACTATGTTCCGGGCGAGTTTCGAGTAGACTAGCTGACTTATTAATCAAACTAGTCATAAATGTCTTTAGAAATATTAATTCTGGAATTTCAGAGATAAATCTGTAGAAAATTAATTTAAATATTATTTTTATGATTTTTATATAATTTTTAAGTATGTTATTGAAGTAGGGGCATAACCGACTAATTAAAAAGTTAGAAACCCTAGAACTGTGTTTCGATGTCTCGTGGAACCTGTGTGTGATTGTATGGATCTAAATGGTTCCACGAGAGATTGAATATAATTTTAACACATTACTTTGACTAATTAAGTCGTATCGTAAGTTTCATAAGTAGTGACTTAATTTAGTTAATTAATTATCTAGGAGCGTCAGGTTCCGGAGGTGTGGACGCGGGAGCGGCGTTTCATATTTACAGCACGAAATCAGGCAAGATACCTTGCCATCTTTACTGCTTACATTTAGTTGCATTTTATTTCGTTTATTGTATCTATATTCCTTGTTGATTATTTTCTTTTTGCTTGTGGACCTAGAGTTAAGAGACTTCCGTCAATAGAGTGCATGTCATTAACTTTGTCACGATTGTATCACGAGTTGTGTGTGAGTTGTGAGTATCATGTAGTGGTCACTTGCGTGTTGGCTGATCCCCCATTCGCATGCGTAGGAATAACTGTCAATAGATGTATGTTAGAAGACTTGACAGTTATTTATTATAAAATCGTGTTGTGGAAACGACACGTGTTGGTGTGCCGTGGTTACGATGTGTGTACAGTATCATTGGAGAAAGGGGACAGTTATTAGCGTAGGGGCTACATGTTCTGTACACACATAGATTTGGGCCGATAGTGTCTCTGATGAGCGCTACTTACTGCCCCGGGGCCGATAGTTCTCGTATGAGCGCTACTTTATGTCCATGGTCGATAGTGTCTCTTATGAGCGCTACCTACTACCATTCTCTCTCTATCTATGCTGAACACCTAAGCTCCTGCGTAGAACATTATCCTCAAAGTGTATATCACATAGATGGTTAGGTACCATATTGTGTTGTAGTTTATAGTATTTTTTTTACTTATGCAGTTACATGGCATGTTCTTCCTGTATCTTGTTACGTCCCTCTGAGGACCTGGTTATCTCTCCAGGTATATGCTTTCATGATTTACTGTAGGTGTTCTAGTCAAGGCCGTGATCTTCTCCCTTCCTTTGAAGAGAATTGCGCTTGGTTCGTTTGATATTTTATCGATTCACTTCTTGTATATTTTATTTTGAGATAGTTGGTAGTGGACTTTGTCTCCGCCCAATGTTTGTTCAAATGACTTCAATAAGTTGATTTTATGATATATTGGTTTGTGGATGAGATTAGCTTCATGGTTACTACATTTTATAGCTTATGTGTACATACGTGACATCCATATATTGGAGTATTCTTCGTATGTAGACAGCTGGCATGATACATTCCTAGTCCTAAGTATTTTGGGACTGGGGCGTTACAGATTTACCTTTATGCGTAGAGCGCAAAACATGAATATCTGCCACGTCACAGACGGGAGATTTACCCTTACGCGTAGAGCGCAAGGCTTGAGTGTCTACTACGTCACAGACGAGAGACTGATTTTTACGCGCAGAGCGTAAAACTTGGGTGTCAACCACGTCACAGACGGGAGACTGATTTTTACGCGTAGAGCATAAAACTTGGGAGTCTACCACGTCACAGACGGGAGACTGATTTTTATGCCCAGGGTACCTCACTGAAGTAGAGACTGCCTCGTCACAGACGAAAGCCTTCACAACAGGAGTGGGAAGGATTCCCTTGCCTTCAGAGACAGCAGGGGGATCAGATGATGCTTTGGACTTAGGAATCCAAACTTTTTGCACCTTCCGCGATTTCTGAACATTGAAGCAGTGAGTACTACCCCCAGTTCGGAGCATTTCTTCGTAAGCAGTCTGGTCGAATTGAACAACCAGAGTCTTCTTTGTCGATCCGACCGACACATCATCATATTGAGCAATTGCTTTCTCGTCAGAGGAGAAAGTCATCCCCAGCAGAGTTGCCATTTTGTTTCACTTAACAAAATGCCTAAAATTGGCTTTTGAAAGAAAATGAGAAAAAGTACAAAAGTACAAATTATTTCTGGGAAATATTGCTATAGAAGTCTGATCTGAGAGCGATAACTTTGTTCCTTGGACCACACGATGATGATGAAGAGAACTGCTTGAAGAAGACGAATAATCGGAATAACTAAGTCACCAAAAAGGTATCGACACAATGGCACTGATGGCACAGTCGAATGCTTTCCAGCTTTGCTTCACCCTGTTCTTGAGAAAAAGTTGAAGAAATGCTTCTGGGAATATCACTCTGAAAGTATGAGTTTTCTCAGAATCTCCTCTTCTGTATATCTCTCTTGATGATGTCTGTCTTAAAAATAAGTCTATTTATAGACTAGACCCTCTGTGCGTAAAAAGCACAAAGTTGGGTCTCTACGCAAGTAACTGTCACCCACGATTAAAAATCAACCTTTACGCGTGATGACATGTGTCCCATGTAGAGTTTTGATCTCTACGCATGGTGACACGTATCCCACTACTTTAACAAAATGGGAAGAGCACGTACACACGTTCCTCGATAAGTGTGGCATGAAAGCCACGTAAGCAGACCACGTTCTCATGTAGCCAAAAAATATTGGACGTAAAAATGATCCAAAATATACTTCCTGCGTAAAGTAGCAGACTGGGCGTAAAATAACCCAAAATTAACTTCTTGCGTAAAGTGGCTGAAAAGTAGTCTTGAGCGTATAATTAGCTCAAATAAACTCTACGCGCACAAAAGCCTTGAGCGTAAAAGCTCGAATAGCATTCGTGCGTAAAAGAAGCAGTCTCTTGAGCGTAAAGTAGCCCATCTGCACACTAAATGACAAGTGTTGGGTTTGATGTAAAAAATCTTCTCGGCTTCTGTATAATTTGCTGTCAGAAAATCATTCTGTCAGAACAGTATCACGTGCATTAAATACGATGTGGAAAGCCTGTCTCCCGCGTAAAAGTTTGAGGATGGCTCACGCATAAAGTAGTTCGCGTAGAGTTTACCCTGTTTGCTCTCTGCGTAAAATTTGAATCTGATTCAGTTTGACTTACGTAAAGCTTTCAACTTCTTTGACTTGGTCTATGAAATTTATTTATGCTTCTACAGACGTCGAATAACAAAGCTATAAGTTCAGGATAGTTTGTGATGCTAGTGACTATTTCATATAGATAAGTCGGCATATTAGCGGTGATCTATGTACATGCCTTTGGATTCAGTCGAGTATTGTGTGCACGGTACCAATGAGTCAAGTTGAATGTGTGCATGATTTGGAACATAATATTTGGACCTAAGTTTTGGCTGCAACGCAGACACGTGCTTCGATATGAGATGTGGCATCGAGTATTAAGTTGTTGGCATAGAGTTACATAAGTTGGATTCGAGTCGTTTCGAGTTTAAGTCATGTAGCGCCGTAAGGCAAAGTTGGTTAAGTGAAACTTAGTTCACAAATCTTGATTGAGTCAGTTGATGATCAAAGCAGCAAGGACCGCAAGGTGGCAATATAGTTAAGTCATACTGAGTTGCGAGGCACAACCTCAATATAAAAACACAAATAGACCTCATGATACGACCACGATGTTAGCACAGTGGACTTGTAGCACGGTCACATGAAAATTGGGTACTTTCATGTAGTTGCGTCTCTAAGTCTGAGCCAAAGAGGCGATCACGAGTCGATAAGTTGATGTTGTTGGCATGAGAAGGGTTTAGAGGCAAGATAAGTAAGTTGTCGGTGCGATAGCGCGATGATGGTCTAGAGACACAAATAGGCGAGACATCTATGTCCTAAAATCGATCCTAAGACAAGAATAGAAGGACAATCATAAAGGGTTTATGTTGCACAAAGTAAATGAATGTATTGGTTTTGTATGGGTGGACGAGGAGTTCACTCCACCAGTACAGTTGAGTACTGACACCCACACAATTTTCATGTGCATGCACAGGTAGAAGCTCGTTGGCGTAGAGCTCGCTTAGATGATTCGAGGCATGGAGTCCCTTGGCATTTCGAGGTATGCGGCACATGGAGTCTGGACTTATACGAGACATAATGTATGGACATCGCCTATCTGAAGCATCCGCTGGCTCGTCAAATTGTATTGAGAGATGAGAGGGAGAGAGCTGAGCGACTTATAATCAGAGAGAAAAGTAAGCTTGAGTGATTGTAATCTTGGCCTCGTGCCATATTTGTAATCTTTGTTCAATATATCAATAAAGAGCATATTTTGTATGACTTGTGTTTGGTTTCAACTTTTTGCTAGCAAAATACTACTTATTCGTGTTTCTGCTTGGGACTTCTATGCGACGACCCCGTCGTAAGCTGTTGTAATCGGCCGTTATGGAACCCGCCTTGCACGAGCGCTAGGGGTGGGCATACGGTTCTAGGACCCGTGGTTCCAACCCGGCCCGAACCGTAAAATGTCTAAACAAGCCGGTTCCTAAATTTTAAAATTTAAACGGGGCGGGCCGAGGCGGGTCGTGTGACATTAACGGGTCGGGGCGGGTCCTATTTTCAAAATAAATGGGGCCCCGGCCCGACCCGTTTCTAGGAGTATATATATTTTTATATCAATTTTTAGCATTTTTTGTTATTATAGTCTATACATAATAGAATATCTTATTATTTACTAAACAAATTCTAGAAGTTTGGGAAGACATTAGACTTGTTTTGTTCTTATAGACAATATAACATATGTAAATGTTTACTATTATAGAATTTTTTAAACATTTTTTTGGACTCGTTTGGACCCGCGGGTCGACCCGTTTCAAACGGGTCCGGTCCTGTCCGGGTCCAATATTTTTTGGACCCGTCCCGTGCTGCCCCGCCAAGTAACGGGTCCGGTCTGGGTCCAACAAATTTGGGCCCGGCCCGACCCGTGCCCACCCCTAACGAGCGCAACCTAGGCTCGTACGGCATCACGCCTTAGCGAGGACGATCGGTCCTACGGGATCAGGACGTGACATAACATCACTATCATCCGACTAGTCTGGGTCATTACCCGAAAGACATCAAGTTACAATTCTAACAATTCTTGCTACCCAACATACATCACCGTCAAGGGACACTCGAGTCACCTAGCAGCAAGACATGACTTCCAGCTAAGTCTCGGTACTATCCAAGGCTCACAGATAGACACGTTACTATCTGATGGAAAGGGTCACGATACATCTCATTCTGAAGTGGTAGAGGCAATACACAATCATGATCTAAACTGATCACAACACAAAGCCAACACACATGAGTCAACTCATCAATTCTGTTGAACTCATCCATCATTTATTTTATTCACTATTCTTTTCCAACATCACATGCAATTCTCAATATGTTACAGTACACACGACAAATTTTCTCTATTCTCACATTTCGTACATCATTCACAACATAGCATACTATGGCATTGAGTCATTGTTGGGTTATTAGTGTCCAAACCAACAATAATCATTCATTTAGGAGCATCGCAATGTATTTAGACTTATTGTATGGAACATCCAGTAAGCAGCCAAGAGGGTAAACGAATTTTCAGACACGAAACAACTTGGAATGATTACAGAAACAATAATGAGATAATCGCAGAAGCAATCTTTGATTTATTCGCAGAAGCAATATTGAGTGATCGCAGAAGCAACTTTGTTTAGTCGCCGATGCAACTTTGATTTGAAACGAAATCAAATAAGAGTCCAAGGACGTAAAATCGTGCTCTGATACCAATTTGGCATGCCCCGATTCCGCAGAGACATTCGTCTTCGTATTTATCTCTAGGAACCGATCGTCCTCGCTTGGGCGTGATGTCGTACAAGTCTAGTATTGCACATGTACAAGACAAAGACAGTATAAATTGATAATCTTCAAATAAGAACACATCACAGTGATGCAATCATACAAATTGAAGATAATGAGGACATCTATTTCTATCAAAAAGAATACATTATTGATTCATAGCATCAGAATTAAGCAGATAACTTAAAGTCAAAAGGAGAGATGTAGAAATAAGCTGTCTTTATTGATGATTGAAATAGAGTACAAGGCTTGTAGTAGAATGCAAGATTTATAATACATCTCCATTTACATTGATAGCCCACCGAACACATGCCATTTAAACTTACATTGGATATATTGATACATAGACTTTGTAGCATACATTGAAGGATACACTTTGATACATGGACTTTTACAACTGGATATACCTATTTGGCTTACAACTCACTGGTATAACTGATTACCATGTTCCATATATTATGCCCTTTTATAAACAGAAGACATTATCTTTTGCAAGGAGAGCTTCTGCATGCCCAACAAATCTTCGATGACACGAGACCTAAGGGTGGGCATACGGTTCCAAGACCCGCGGTTTCGACCCGGTCTGAACCGTAAAATATCCAAATAAGCCGGTTCCGAAAATTTGGAATTTAAACGGGGCGAACCAGGACGGGTCGTGTGACACTAACGGGGCGGGTCCTATTTTCAAAATAAACGGGGTCCCGGACCGACCGTTTCTAGGGGTATGTATTTTTTTAATCAATTTTAGAATTTTTTGCGATTATAGTTTAGATAATAGAACAAGTTATTGTTTAGTAAACAAATTCTAGAAATTTGGGAAGACATAAGAATTATTTTATTCTTATAGATAATATAACATATGCAAATGTTTACTATTGTAGAATTTTTTAACTTTTTTTGGACCCGTTTGGACCCGCGGGTCGGCCCGGTTCGGACCCGTTTCGAACGGGTCGAACCCGTTTCGGTTCCAATATTTTTTGGACCCGTCCCGCCCCGCCCTGCCAATTAACGGGTCCGATCCGGGTCCATAAAATTTGGGCCCGACCCGACCCGTACCCACCCCAGCGGGACCGATCAAGCCAATCTTCGTGTACTGGACTTTCCAAGCACGAGCACCTAAAAACAGTGCTCATAATGTGGGTCAGTACATCATCTATGTACTGGCGAGCAGAACCAGCCCACTCGTCTAAACCAACACTAAGTAGTTGTTTGAGCAAACATTTGTTAGAGTGATCTTTCTATTTGGGAAGTAACATCAGTTTGCAGTTCATGAGTAGTATTCATAGTGAAGCATGAAAACATATTCTAGCAGTGTTTATGTGAAGGCATCTTTAAGCAGTGTTTGAGTTAACACATGTTGAACATGTTATAGCAATCCCGGAAAGACATCGTTTAGCATATATGTCATGATTAAGTAGTGTTCATAGTAAGGCAATATTGTAGCATTCTTGGTGTTATCATATTTAGCATCATTGACGTCACATCCCGATTCCGTAGAATCGATAGTCGTCCCCCGGGCGTGATGTCGTGTGAACCTAAGTTGCGATCGCACAAGGCAAGTCATAAGGTTATCCGAAACACAACATCAAGTAGAGTACGCAAATAAATTGAACAAACACATTTGAAAATAGAAGGAACTTTTGTTTCATTTATAATAAACATTATTTACATGACTCTGTTACATTCATTTGCCTTGCGGGCTACAACATGACTCGATTACAAAATGAACGCTGATGAGATAGTCGTTCCATACATTACTCCCCCATTTACAACAAAATATTTCAAAGACCTGGAATCGTGGGGAGTCAAGACATCATTTCTTTTGGACTGAATGTGGACTCTTCAAAAGGACCAAAACAAGCCTTCAACACACGGATGAGGCTTCAAATATTCTTGCATCGCCTTGAGCTTAAGTGGCACGCCCTTCGTGGGTCGGGGTACCTGTGGAGAGCGAGGATCAGTATATTACACTTTGTACTGGCGAGTGGCTAATTTATATACCTCACTCTCATTTGTTCAAGAAATATTATGACTTAATTTTGTGATCTTTCTAGCCATCCTAATAAATTTTAGACAAGCATATGATAGGCATAATGTAAATTACGCTGAACTTACCCACGGCAGAGCGTGCCATACAATGTGAGGCTTACCATATTCGTCCTTCTCAATCATTATCATTTAGCGTGTGCAGTTTGGATATGTGAAGGTCACTGGCACCACAAGCCATTTTGGACTATATCTGGGTTAGACGGTAACCCTTTCAGCGCAAGTAGCGAGCTCCGCTGCAAGTTTTCCGAATAACCATGTTTTGTTTCGTCGAGCTCAGCTATCTTTTGCTTCCTCCTAGGCTGAAACGATCCCTTGTCTCGGGGTATCGCTCGAGGAAGCCGTTCCTCATGCACGAGTTGTCCAATGACCGTGCAAGGTTAGATTAGTTATTCAAGCAAAATTTTAGTTCGTGAGTAACATAACCATTATCATCGTTGCTTTGTCGTGTTATGGCGACAATTATTCAATGATTCAAAACTTTGTTTATCTCGGTTTTATAACAGGCATAAGGTATTAAGCATGCGACATTTTCTTGGCATAATAGTTCTATAGCGTGCGTACGTGATAAATCGTGCAACGGTTCATTGAAATCTAAGCTTTCGTGCACTTACATAACCAACTAGCATTCTATTGATTGATTTGAGATTGAAGAAGGTCAAGGAAAAGAAGGGTCCAACCACTCACTTTGATTGTTTGTTTGAGGCAAAAGACCCGTTAGTTGCGCTATACGGCACCTACGCGATCACCTGAAATCGTAAAAGAAACTGATTAGAACATTGCATAATTCAAGGTGTTTGATATGTAAATGCGAGTTCTAAAATGCAAGCCATAAAAACCATCAAAAATATTCACGAAAACGTATTTAGAAAAACCAAATCCAAAGGGCAAGTGCGGCATAAAAAATAGAGCAACATGAGGTCTCTCCCGACTCAGCTGCAGAGTCTATCCTTGAAGCGCAACCCGCTGAATATGGGACTTGATTTCGAAGAAGCCTTTCTATAACGAGGAACTGATCTTAATTCAATCGTTCCCGTTCGACCGATTCAACCGATTCCGATCTATCGGTTCCGATCCAATCAGTAGCGACAATATTTCTTTCTCGCGTACCTCGTGGACGAAAACGGGAACGATGGATACCGGTATCCCGTACAGCCGAACTATTTCATCAAGATAGATTTGAGCAAGGCGATCGACACTCCAAGTGACTTTAATGGCAATAAAGTGCATTGACTTGGTTAATCAATCGATGATGACCCAGACATCATCATTTCCTCGTGGCATCTTCGGCAGGCCAACAACAAAGTCTATAGTAATGTGATCCCATTTTTATTCTGAAATGACAAGTTTTTGCATCTTCCCGTACGGTCTCTGATGCTCAGCTTTCACCTACTGACAGGCCATGCATTGCGACACGAAGAGCGCCACATCTCTCTTTATTCCGTGCCACCAGAAGGTCGTACGGAGGTCCTTGTACATCTTAGTACTGCAGGATGCAAGGTAAATTTTGCGTAATGCGCCTCCGTTAATATCTCCTTTCTAAGTTCTAAGTCGTCCGGAATGCATAGTCGACCTTTCAATCGTAGCACGTCGGTGTCATCTTCCGCAAAGTCGGTCGCCTTTCCTGTTGAAATCAGCTCTCGCATCTTCTTCAGGTACAGATCGTCCTTCTGAGCGGTCTTGATCTTTTCTCGCAAGCTCGACTCTAACTGTAATTGTGCCAACTGTACATCCCTGAATCGAACTCGAAGGTCGATGCCCATCTCTTCAAGGTCCTATAGTAGTCTGTTGTTGATGTACAATGAGGCAAGATATTTATGACTCAGAGCGTCTGCCACAACATTTTCCTTATCCAGCCTATAGTCGATCGTCAAGTCATAGTCTTTGATCTAGCTAACGCCGCTGTCATAAGTTCAGCTCCTTCTGAGTGAAGATATACTTGAGGCTCTTGTGATCGGTATAGATTGCGCACGCCACGCCACAAAGATATCGACGCCACAATTTTAATGCGAACACAATCGTTGCTAACTCCAAGTCGTGCGTATGATAGCTCTTCTCGGGCGGCTTCAACTGTCTGAGACGAAAGAGATCACCTTGTCTCGCTGCATGAGTACACATCCCACGCCCCGGCCTTAAGCATCGCTGAATATTTGAAAACCCTCTATCCTATCCGAAAGTGCAAATATAGGGGTCGAAATAAGCCGCTGCTTCAGCTCCTGAAAGGAAGCTTCACAGTCGTCCGACCTGTAACGCCCCAGTCCCAAAATACGTAGGACTAGAACATAATCATGCCAGCTGTATACATACGAAGTATATAGACCCTCGTATATATACATAAGCTGTAAAATACAGTAAACAAGGTACTAAATCTCATCCACAAAGATAAATATGATATAAAAGCAACTTTGAATTTGTCATGTATACAATCGTTGGGCGGAGACAAATCCACTACCAACAAGTAAGGAAAAGTACATAAAAAATAAAATAAGTTTGGCGGGCGAAACAAAGACGATCAAAGTGCAATCATCCTCGGAGAGATAGTGCCGATCATGGCCACGGCTAGAACACCTGCGAAACACAAGAACACACACCTGGCGAGATAACCAGGTCCTCAGAGGGACGTAACAAGATACATCAACATGCCATATAATACTGAATATAAAATATGCCACAATCAAAGAAAGTGACAAGGCATAAATAGGGTAAACTAACCAACTAAAGTGAACATGCAGTGAGAACAAACCTTTCGTCGCATGAGCCCTGGCTGTAATGGGATCTAGTATAGTCCCCACTTGGACACCAGTGACCGAGAGCATGACGTTCAAAAACGATAGTGGCCAACCTGAGAGGCTCATACCCGTATCTCCAGCGGAGCTTCCGGGTTATAGGAGAAGTGCAATAGAAGCCCATACGACAAGGAAATGTTCTCCCCACCCAATGTACCTATCTTGTCGCATCCACGACCATGTAACACTACTAACCGTCTGTAAAACCCCTAAATTTTTACTAATTATTTTTATTAATATTTGTACGGATTTAAAATTTTGTATTGTACGTCGCATAGTCGTATTTTACGTCGCGCACGAAATTTTATTTCTGCTCGACGAGTACGAATATGTGCGAGCGTACATATTTTTGAAAAATATTATTTTTATTATTTTTATAGTTTCAAAGAAATGTAGATAATAATTATTACTAGCTATTATTTTCAAGTTTACGATTTTTATTTATGAAAACCTTTTCGTTTATAGCAGTTATTTATAATAAATAATATTCATAGGCATACACATATTTCATAAATATGTTGCTAGTTTATTTTAAATAAAAATATAATTTTCGAGATTTACTAATATTAATATTTTAGATATTTAAAAATATTTATTATTTTCGAAATTAATATTATTGGTATTTTAGAAAATATATTTGAAAGTTATTTTGGCCATTTAAATCACGATTTGATCTTTGGAATTATTTAAATAGATTAGATATTTGGAATTTGAATTTTCTCAATTGATTTTAAGACAAAAGAATTTAAATTAGATTTAAATTTGGATTTGATTTGGTTTTGGATTTGATTGGTTTTAAATTAAATTATGAATATCTAAATTTGGGTTTTAAATAAATCCTAATCCCTATCTAAGTGGGAATTCCCACATCCTATAAATATAGGCAGGTACTCCTCCACATTATTTCATCCACCAAATTTCCACCAAAGTGCGTGCATTGTGTCCGTGTTCTCTCCCCGTCTTATTCCATATTTTTACATGTACAATTTCATCCTCCCGTGTCGACAGACCCGACACCATAGAAATTTCTACCCTAATCCTAAACCTAAACCAAACTTTGTCCCGTCCAGCTACCAAACCACCATACCACGACACCTCCCCCATTATCCAACCAACAACCCCGACCCAGCAGCTCCTCGCCCAACCATCGACAACCATCACCTCCATCCTCCGACACCATTATCACCGCCCGCAGCCTCCACCACTATCATCACAACCGGCCATAGCCGACACCACCACCTACGCCCACAACATTACCCCCAAATCTATCAAGCCACCGCGGCCATCGCCGCGGCAGCCCACACCGCCACCAAAAACACCAGCACTACCAAAAGAAAAAGAACAGAATTAAACCCTAACCTCCATTGCCGGGGCCTCCGCCTCGCCGTCGAACCATCGCAGCCCTGTCTGAGCGTGAGCCGCACCCTCCCCGTCGGTCGCCTCCAGGTCGGTGTATCCCGCCACCAGCGCCAACTCGCCGAGCCACCTAGAGCCGTCGCCGAGAACCCTAACGCGACCGCTCGTCTCTCCGGGCAACCTCCGTCGACCATCCTCAACCGCGACCGCCCCTCGACTCCGACTTCCCATCCTCGCATCCGCGCCGCCCGCACGCAGTGCCGCCGGCCGGAGCTCCGCCGACCCGAACGCCCCACTTTCTTTCCTCCGTCGACCGAAACCCTATCCCTAGCCGCCGTCCTCCGCCTTGCCCACGGACGACCGCCCGAGCCTCGTTCTGCCATCCGCGCACGCCCAAAACCCTAGCCTCCGGACCGCCTACGCCTACGCCTCCGCTTCCTCCTCGCTCTCAGCCGTCACCGCCCCTTCCCGAACAGCCTCCGTTCCTCTCACTCCGCCTGAGCCAATGTCCCACGCCGCCGAGTCCCTCACTCTTCTCCTCCCCACCGCTCCTCTCTCTCCCCCAGTCACTCTCTTTCCTCCGCTCCCCTTCTTCTTTTTCTCAGCAAAATTTTTTTTGTTGTCTCTCTCCTCGGGAGAGAAGACACGAATTTACTTTTGTTTTTTTTTTTGTCTTTATCTATTTTCTTTTCTTTTCTTTTTTAATTGTTTTTATTGTTTTCTTTACTGTTATATTTTTTATTAGTAAACATTTGATTAACCGATTGTGCTTTTAGTTTTTCTTTTTATATATATGGTAACCTAATTAAGCACTATAAATTGTAGTAAGGTATTTCTAAATTTTGATAAATTTATATAGCCTAATATTAACGTATTTGTGAAAAATATATTATATGGTTATTTTAGGGTACTTAGAAATATATTTTGTCCTACAAATTATTATTTGGCAAAGGATAGTTGGTATCCCTAAAACCACTTTGCTAGGTTTAGTTATTCTAAATTCTTTTTATACAATAAGTTTCAAGGTCCTTCCAAGAATTTGTTTTGACCCTAGAAATATAGTTTCCTCGGTTTCCTAATATTTTCAAATATTTTTTTCTAAGTTATTCTTACTAATAGTTTTCCATCTATGAAATTTTTTTTTTCAACCTTAGAGTATTTTAGCCTAAAATGATGTTCACATTTCAAGTATTTATCCAAAATGAGTTTTGACTAAATAAAATATTTTTACTAAGGAGAGTTGCAGTTTTGGCCTAAAACAATTTACTACTTATTAAATATTTTGGAATATAGTTTTCAATGACTATAATTAGTTTCTCAAAATCATATATATTAATTATTTCTTTTCTTTGATTATCCTTGTCCATGACTAATCCCAATCTCCCTATTCCTTTGCCAATTCCTTCTTTCCACCTACTGACCCTGACCAACTTGACTATTCCGGACTCAATGACACGATCCGTGCCACCATCAGAAGTCACCTTGCATAGTTGTTGCACCGAAGTCGCAGTTCATGCCACCATGATTATCGCAGCACACCAGGCGCTCTACCAGGCAAGACACCTTGCCATTAGCTGTTTAATTATTTTTAGCTCATATTTCATGCATGTCTATTATTTTCTTTATAAACTGTGATACATGGCATAACTATTCTTTTATATTTCCTGCTGTGTATTATTTTACTTATAAATTAAACCTAGATTTAAGGGACCACCTTGTGTGTCGCATTCATTGGCCTTGACACGCTGTAAACACGAAGTTGTGTGTCGTATGTAGAACACGAAAGTACGTGATTGGCTGGCCACCAGTACGTACAAGCCGTGCGATAGGAATAACCGCTAATAGAGGTTGCATGCTAGTTTGACTTAGCGGTTATAGAGTTAGCATTGGGAGGGAAGAACATGATTGAAAGTTGACTACCACCCTATCTATCGTAGACTCGCTCGCTACTGAGGAACGATAGGTAGACTATATGCTATAGACTCGCTCGGTACCGAGGAATAGTATATGGTGTTGTGACTCGCTACTGAGGTCCTGCATTGGTATTTTCTTGACTTGATCCGGTAGTTATACGACCATGAACTGTTCTTAAAATGCATTCACTTAGAACGGTTAGGCTACCCTTTTCCGTTAGATACGAGTACCTTTGGTTTGGGTACTTGTATCTGACCGTGACTTGGAACAATAGCTTGTCGCGGATTAGTTCGTCACATCTTGTCCTTGTTTGGTTGTAGGTGTGACTTACTACTTCGATGAGAAGGTATTGAACCTTGTTGGGGTCCGGATACCATATTGGATTCATAGCATGGAAAGATGCGTTACCGTGAATTAGTTTACCATCTCCTGTCCTTGTTTGGTTGGGAGGATGGTACGCTCGTTCAGTAGGTGCATATTGGAACATGTTATAATTCGATTTACTTAATTATTTGAGCGATATTTATTCAGTTTATATGGCATGCTATTATGTGTCTTGTTACGTCCCCCTGAGGACCTGGTTGTCTTGCCAGGTGTGTGCTATTGTCTTTCGCAGGTGCTTTCGCTCTAGCCGTGTTCATTGCCATTTCTCGAGGATGATTGCATTTGGATCGTCTTCGCTTCGTTCGCCAAAATTTATTATCTTTTCTTATGTATTTTTCCTTTACTTGTTGGTAGTGGATTTGTCTCCGCCCAACTTATTGTATCAAGACAAATCATTATCAGTATATGATCTTTTATTCATTTATTCTGTGTGGATGAGATTAGTTATGGTTCTACTGCATTTTACAGCTTATGTATTTATACGAGGCTTTCATATATTGGAGTATACTTCGTATGAATACAGCTGGCATGTCCACGTTCCTAGTCCTACGTATTTTGGGACTGGGGCGTTACATGTTTTTGTGGTGGCCCATGCAGGTCAACATAAATTGTTTGGTTACTTTACCGTACCAAGCAAGCCTGCGTATAGGATTAGAAGTCTAGGATCTCATCCACATACTTGACCATTTCCTTTGATTTATCTACCGTTGACTCATCAATTGCATCTTGCTTGCTTCCTTCCGTCCCTATTCTTATCTTCCCTTCGTGCTTGCTAGAGTTTGACCCTACTAGTTGGTTGTCCCAAAACACCCTTAGTTTAATTCTTTAAGTTGGGTAGAATACCCCACGACGTGACACACCCTTGGCCATTAAGAAAATACCAATAGTACTATCTAGACCATAGAGACTAGTGAAATCTAACCCATTTGGTCAACCAAGCCTTGGTCAATAAACCATAGAATGATTGTATATGAATAAAAGACTTAGATCCTTATGACTCTATTCATATTTGATTTTATTTATCTACCATCGTGCCTATATTTTACTCTCTAGACTAATGATGCTAATGTAGCCTAGTTTTTGCAAGCTCAATTCTTTATCACGCTTGTTCATGACATATGTTATTGGAGGCCTCCACTAACAGATTGTCTATCAAAACCGGTGCATAATGGTCTGATCAACCGAGTGCACTTTGGTTCGCTTTTATCGATTATTCTACGTGGACGGAACTTAATTAAACTGGCCTTTACAATCCATCCACGACTGCCTTGACAATTCCTTTGAAATTCTTTTCGGTCGTCTTTGAATCACGTACTCGTATTCGATAAGATCGTCTTTTGAACCCTTAATGCTTTCGCCTTCACCTATTCTAGAAGGACGAATGCGTTATACTAGGATCTCCTCTAGCCTTTCTATCAATAATGACCATTATCACTCTATGTTGCTACTCGTCCTTTCTCGGCCCTATCATGACTTTCCAATCTATTTAATATAGAAGTGAAATCTAATTCGTACTCTAAAATCGTGCCCTCAAGAGACCATAACTTTATGGCCTCTAATTTATTTTATTTTCTCGAACCCATACTAATCCTTATTGCGCGTATTCTTCTTAACCATTTATCTTCTTACGTTAATCCATGATTATCTTCGCCATGATTGAAATCGCGACTCTATTGCATGTTTTCATTAAATGTCATTCCTTATAGCCTCTCACCCCCTACCAATTCTCAATTTCGAGGACGAAATTCTTTTAAGTTGGGTAGGATATAAAACCCCTAAATTTTTACTAATTATTTTTATTAATATTTGTACGGATTTAAAATTTTGTATTGTACGTCGCGTAGTCGTATTTTACGTCGCGCACGAAATTTTATTTCTGCTCGACGAGTACGAATATGTGCGAGCGTACATATTTTTAAAAAACATTATTTTTATTATTTTTATAGTTTCAAAGAAATGTAGATAATAATTATTACTAGCTATTATTTTCAAGTTTACGATTTTTATTTATGAAAACCTTTTCGTTTATAGCAGTTATTTATAATAAATAATATTCATAGGCATACACATATTTCATAAATATGTTGCTAGTTTATTTTAAATAAAAATGTAATTTTCGAGATTTACTAATATTAATATTTTAGATATTTAAAAATATTTATTATTTCGAAATTAATATTATTGGTATTTTAGAAAATATATTTGAAAGTTATTTTGGCCATTTAAATCACGATTTGATCTTTGGAATTATTTAAATAGATTAGATATTTGGAATTTGAATTTTCTCAATTGATTTTAAGACAAAAGAATTTAAATTAGATTTAAATTTGGATTTGATTTGGTTTTGGATTTGATTGCTTTTAAATTAAATTATGAATATCTAAATTTGGGTTTTAAATAAATCCTAATCCCTATCTAAGTGGGAATTCCCACATCCTATAAATATAGGCAGGTACTCCTCCACATTATTTCATCCACCAAATTTCTACCAAAGTGCGTGCATTGTGTCCGTGTTCTCTCCCCGTCTTATTCCATATTTTTACATGTACAATTTCATCCTCCCGTGTCGACAGACCCGACACCACAGAAATTTCTACCCTAATCCTAAACCTAAACCAAACTTTGTCCCGTCCAGCCACCAAACCACCATACCACGACACCTCCCCCATTATCCAACCAGCAACCCCCGACCCAGCAGCTCCTCGCCCAACCATCGACAACCATCACCTCCATCCTCCGACACCATTATCACCGCCCGCAGCCTCCACCACTATCATCACAACCGGCCATAGCCGACACCACCACCTACGCCCACAACATCACCCCCAAATCTATCAAGCCACCGCGGCCATCGCCGCGGCAGCCCACACCGCCACCAAAAACACCAGCACCACCAAAAGAAAAAGAACAGAATTAAACCCTAACCTCCATCGCCGGGGCCTCCGCCTCGCCGTCGAACCATCGCAGCCCTGTCTGAGCGTGAGCCGCACCCTCCCAGTCGGTCGCCTCCAGGTCGGTGTATCCCGCCACCAGCGCCAACTCGCCGAGCCACCTAGAGCCGCCGCCGAGAACCCTAACGCGACCGCTCGCCTCCGCGAGCAACCTCCGTCGAACATCCTCAACCGCGACCGCCCCTCGACTCCGACTTCCCATCCTCGCATCCGCGCCGCCCGCACGCAGTGCCGCCGGCCGGAGCTCCGCCGACCCGAACGCCCCACTTCCTTTCCTCCGCCGACCGAAACCCTATCCCTAGCCGCCGTCCTCCGCCTTGCCCACCGACGACCGCCCGAGCCTCGTTCCGCCATCCGCGCACGCCCAAAACCCTAGCCGCCGGACCGCCTACGCCTCCGCTTCCTCCTCGCTCTCAGCCGTCACCGCCCCTTCCCGAACAGCCTCCGTTCCCCTCACTCCGCCTGAGCCAATGTCCCACGCCGCCGAGTCCCTCACTCTTCTCCTCCCCACCGCTCCTCTCTCTCCCCCAGTCACTCTCTTTCCTCCGCTCCCCTTCTTCTTTTTCTCAGCAAAATTTTTGTTGTTGTCTCTCTCCTCGGGAGAGAAGACACGAATTTACTTTTTTTTTTTTGTCTTTATCTATTTTCTTTTCTTTTCTTTTTTAATTGTTTTCATTGTTTTCTTTACTGTTATATTTTTTATTAGTAAACATTTGATTAACCGATTGTGCTTTTAGTTTTTCTTTTTATATATATGGTAACCTAATTAAGCACGACAAATTGTAGTAAGGTATTTCTAAATTTTGATAAATTTATATAGCCTAATATTAACGTATTTGTGAAAAATATATTATATGGTTATTTTAGGGTACTTAGAAATATATTTTGTCCTACAAATTATTATTTGGCAAAGGATAGTTGGTATCCCTAAACCACTTTGCTAGGTTTAGTTATTCTAAATTCTTTTTATACAATAAGTTTCAAGGTCATTCCAAGAATTTGTTTTGACCCTAGAAATATAGTTTCCTCGGTTTCCTAATATTTTCAAATATTTTTTTTCTAAGTTATTCTTACTAATAGTTTTCTATCTATGAAATTTTTTTTTGTCAACCTTAGAGTATTTTAGCCTAAAATGATGTTCACATTTCAAGTATTTATCCAAAATGAGTTTTGACTAAATAAAATATTTTTACTAAGGAGAGTTGCAGTTTTGGCCTAAAACAATATACTACTTATTAAATATTTTGGAATATAGTTTTCAATGACTATAATTAGTTTCTCAAAATCATATATATTAATTATTTCTTTTCTTTGATTATCCTTGTCCATGACTAATCCCAATCTCCCTATTCCTTTGCCAATTCCTTCTTTCCACCTACTGACCCTGACCAACTTGACTATTCCGGACTCAATGACACGATCCGTGCCACCATCAGAAGTCACCTTGCATAGTTGTTGCACCGAAGTCGCAGTTCATGCCACCATGATTATCGTAGCACACCAGGCGCTCTACCAGGCAAGACACCTTGCCATTAGCTGTTTAATTATTTTTAGCTCATATTTCATGCATGTCTATTATTTTCTTTATAAACTGTGATACATGGCATAATTGTTCTTTTATATTTCCTGCTGTGTATTATTTTACTTACAAATTAAACCTAGATTTAAGGGACCACCTTGTGTGTCGCATTCATTGGCCTTGACACGCTGTAAACACGAAGTTATGTGTCGCATGTAGAACACGGAAGTACGTGATTGGCTGGCCACCAGTACGTACAAGCCGTGCGATAGGAATAACCGCTAATAGAGGTTGCATGCTAGTTTGACTTAGCGGTTATAGAGTTAGCATTGGGAGGGAAGAACATGATTGGAAGTTGACTACCACCCTATCTATCGTAGACTCGCTCGCTACTGAGGAACGATAGGTAGACTATATGCTATAGACTCGCTCGGTACTGAGGAATAGTATATGGTGTTGTGACTCGCTACTGAGGTCCTGCATTGGTATTTTCTTGACTTGATCTGGTAGTTATGCGACCATGAACTGTTCTTAAAATGCATTCACTTAGAACGGTTAGGCTACCCTTATCCGTTAGGTACGAGTACCTTTGGTTTGGGTACTTGTATCTGACCGTAACTTGGAACAATAGCTTGTCGCGGATTAGTTCGTCACATCTTGTCCTTGTTTGGTTGTAGGTGTGACTTACTACGTCGATGAGAAGGTATTGAACCTTGTTGGGGTCCGGATACCATATTGGATTCATAGCATGGGAAGATGCGTTACCGTGAATTAGTTTACCATCTCCTGTCCTTGTTTGGTTGGGGGATGGTACGCTCGTTCAGTAGGTGCGTATTGGAACATGTTATAATTCGATTTACTTAATTATTTGAGCGATATTTATTCAGTTTATATGGCAAGCTATTATGTGTCTTGTTACGTCCCCCTGAGGACCTGGTTGTCTTGCCAGGTGTGTGCTATTGTCTTTCGCAGGTGCTTTCGCTCTAGCCGTGTTCATTGCCATTTTTCGAGGATGATTGCATTTGGATCGTCTTCGCTTCGCTCGCCAAAATTTATTATCTTTTCTTATGTATTTTTCCTTTACTTGTTGGTAGTGGATTTGTCTCCGCCCAACATATTGTATCAAGACAAATCTTTATCAGTATATGATCTTTTATTCATTTATTCTGTGTGGATGAGATTAGTTATGGTTCTACTGTATTTTACAGCTTATGTATTTATACGAGGCTTCCATATATTGGAGTATACTTCGTATGAATACAGCTGGCATGTCCACGTTCCTAGTCCTACGTATTTTGGGACTGGGGCGTTACACCGTCAAGTCTTCTAACACACAACTATTGAAAGTTAGACCTAACGCACGTCCTGCACGCATCAGTGATCAGCCAACACGCAAGTCCGTAGACTATATGCTACTCATAACTCACACATCTCGTGGCACAACCGTGTCAAAGTTTATGCAATGCACTAAGCTAGTGGTAGTCCCCTAACTCTAAGTTCATATGCAATCAAAGGTAAATAACAAGATACAAGTAATATCACTGAGCAGCCAGTAATCAAGAACTAGAAATAAATGAACAGTGATATGTAAATAAAATGCAACTAAAAATAAACAGTATAATCGCAAGGTATCTTGCCTGGTATGTCGTCTGGTGTGGTGCAATAATTCGACAAGTCATGTTTGTCCAGTAGCCATGTTCGATGTGTAACGTTCCAAGAGTCACGAGAAAATATGAACGTGTCATTAGTCAATATTTGTGATGTAGGAAAATACTTATACTATAATGATTGAAAAAGAAAATAGATTTCCTTTAGCTAAATATATTTTTAGATAATAAATCTAAAAGAATTATTTTAACTGAAATTTTTTAAAAGATGTTTTCTAGATGAAGACTACAATTTATTAGCAAAACATAGTTGTGAAGAACTATATATATATATATATATATATATATATATATATATATATATATATATATATATATATATATATATATATATATATATATATAAAATTTATTTTAACTAATAAATGTAAAGCCAAGGCATAAACTATATTTATTAGTTAAATATAGATAATATTTGAAAACTATTTACAATATTATTTTGGAATATTATACTTATTTACAGACTTAATATGAATTTGTTTTTTTTAAAAGAAATAGAAGAGTCAAAAGAAGCTGTTCCTTAATAAAGAGCTCATATATAAAAACATTCTTTTACTTATATTGTAATAAAATTTTAAATATATCTAAGAATATTAATAATCTTATCAATTAATAATAATAATCAATGATAATAATAATAATAATTATACTAATGATAATAACAATAATAATAATAACAGTAAATAATAATAATAATAATAATAATAATAATAATAATAATAATAATAATAATAATAATAATAAAATCAGTACATAAAATAGCTGTTCAGTAGCAGTGTTACATATTTTTAATAAATAATCTAAAAAAACCCGTTAAATCCCTTCCCCCCCAAATGTTCAGCGAGAGGGAGAGAGAGAGAGAGAACAGTGAGAGGAAGAGGGAGAGAGAAGGAGGTCTTAAAGTGGTTCGGCGAGTGCGACGAAGGCCGATGGGCGGATGTTCGGCGGAAGGCGGTGAAGTGGGCGCCAGCGCGGAGACGGAGGAAGGAGCGGTGCGATAGGGCGGAGAAGAGGGTTTCAGAGGGCGGCGGCTGGGCGCCGGTTTGGGCGCGCGCCTTGCCGGAGGCGACGAGCGGTCGGACGCATCTCCGGAAAAGGGGCAGGGGAGCGGAGGCAGCGGAGAGAGAGATCTGCGGAGGTTAGGGCACGCGCGGCTCCAGGGCGGAGCTCAGGCGGGTGGCTCGGCGGATGGGTGTTCTGCCACTGCGGCGATCGCCGGAGGCGGCTGTACGGGGAAATCGGGAGTCGGCGGTCTGGATCTGAGGTGGAGACGCGCTGGTGAAGTCGGAGAGGAACGCGACGAAGTCGGGATCGATGGCGACGTCGGGGGCTTGTTCCGGTGCTGGAGCGGCGCACGGCGGAGTCGGGGGATCGGTGACCGGCGGTGGCACGTTGGGTTCCTGGAGGTGGACCCACTAGATCTGGATGGCGTCGGTGGGCGCACGGCTCGGGAAGCCGGAAGCGGTGGTCGGCCGATGTGGGATGCACGCGGTGTGGGGAGCTCGTCCGGGCGGAGGAGTCCCGGTCTGTACGGCACGGTGGCGCGTCGACTCAGGTGAGGTGTCTCCCCCTTCTTTTTCTATTGTGTGGTTGTGGTGGTGATGACGGTGGTGGTAGCGGCGATGGTATGTGGGGGTGCTGCCGGAACGGGGAACGGTGAGGGTGGTGACAGCGGCGATGGTGTCGGCGGCGTTCTGGTGAAGTCAGGGGTCGGGTTACGGTGGGGGTGGTGATGATGGAGTTGGGGGCTGTGGGTCGTGGCCGGAATCCGGCGGAGCAGGGACTTAGAACGATGATGATGGTGGTCTTGTGTTTGGTGTTTTCGTAGTTTTAGGTTTATGGGGTCATCGTGTCCGGGTGTGGACACGGGGAGGAAAAACAATGTCTATGTAAATCTATGATAGTGGAAATGGTGGACACCGACACGGTGCACAACACTTTGTGGAGAGAATTGTGGAGAATAGAAATTTCTGGAGGAGTACCTCTCCTTTTATAGGAGGTGGGAATTTCTAGTTAGATAGGGATTGGGATTAATTAAATCCCAATCAGATAAATCTCCTATTAATTTAAACAGATTTAAAATAACTCAATCCAATTCAAATTAAATCTAGATAAATTATATTCTTCATTTAAAAATATTTTTAAATAAAGTCAATAAAATCTTTTGCAATTTAATTTACCATATTTAATCAAATATTAAATAAACAAGATCTCAAATATTATTGTCATAGTTAAATAATTATGGAAATAATTAATTTCAAAAATCACTATAAATACTTAAATATTACTTCATGATCTAGCTTTTATAAATAACTAAATATTTTAATAAGCAAATTTTACATTTCGCAAAACATTAAACCAAAATTTCCAAATCGCCATTTATTTGCAAACGACGAATAAAATAACCTTTTTTTATATAAAATAAAAATAATTATAAAATTTATAATAAAAATATTTTTCTAACATATGTACCTCGACACATATTCGCACTCGTCGAGAAATTACGAACGCAATCTCGCACGTTACGCAAATTCAACCATGAGAACTCGTATGCGACGTGCAAAAAATACGAAATACAAAATGAATACAAAATATTTAAAATATCGTAGTAGAAATTTAGGGGGTTTACATCCTACCCAACTTAAAAAAAAAATTCGTCCTCGAAATTTAGGAAAAATTAGGATAGGTAAGGCGAAGGGGATGGAAAGTGTTTATTCGAATAGATGTATGTGGTCACGAGAATGCAAACGAAATATTCGTTGAGGATGCGAGTGACATTTCAATGGAAATGAGTCATTCGATTGACTAGAACAAAATTCCGATGATTTTAGATTTTGATCATGACAATCAATCAGTGTCTAGCTCGATCAATCTTAACATTTACCTTAAAAAGGGCAACCTCATAAGTAGGTAATAAACTCCTTAATCCTTGACATCATTAATATTCGTATAATCTCTCTTATCATAACTCGTTATTTCCAAAAAAAAAATTTACTTTCGTACCACGTTCCCTTAAAATTATAATAAAACAATTTCGATCATAAATGTACTCTATGTCCCTATATCTCGTCCTAGAATTTCAATAGTCTCAAATTTGGAATCCATATATCTCCCAAGTTATAATCCCTCCAAAAATTAAAATTCCAAACCTTCAACCAATTTGTCCCAAGTGAAAGTTAAAATCTCCTTACTACGATTTGTATTTGTTGGTCAACGCATCCATGGGTATCAAAAATCCGTCTTCAATGATAAATCTCGAAAACTATTCGTATACCTTCATAACTCAATCTTCTATCATCATAATTGCAAATTTTCTAAAATACTTATTAGTCACTTCTCTCAAAAATTTGAATTCAACCATCTCATCTCTTTGATGGTAGGATTGAAACTCATCTTAAATTCGTATTCATGATCATCTTAGAACTTAATCAAATATGTAAATGTTTCTTTCTTCAACAATTGGTCATCTTGAGAGCTAATATCATCATAACGTCAACATTGCCTTTATCCAAAAATTTGCATCCCTAAATTTTATATATTTATTTGGTTCTTAAACCACCAACACTTTAGAAGATTTTCCACTCGATATATAGTTACCTTAAAACAAAATTTGAAATCCGAGAAGTCTATTTATCCTTGAGTGTTTCGTCAAAACATAATATATCATTTCTTACCTCATTTATTCAGTTTTATCGCACACTTTCATTTATGTCCCATCTATACCTCATAATCTCGTAATTATCGCTACATTATTTACCCATGTTGTGAGGTTCCCCAATCTAACCTCTACTAACCCAAGATTGTCATGATCACATTTTTCTTCGAGCAAGGAAATCATAACATGAGAAAAATTGCATAAACCATAGAGGAATCAAGGTGAAATACGACAAGCAATTTAGTGAGAAGGGAAAAAGTAAGCGTTGCCATATTGAAGAGCTAAAGATGTTATGGGTCTAAGTAAATCAAGATAATACAAGAGAATAAAAAGACAAGGGTTAAGCAGTCAAGATAAAACGTAAGATTAAGCATTTAACGGATTTAGTAGATCGCAATCGGGCCGAAGATTTGAGTCGTGATTGAGTCCAAATATATAGTCAAAAGTATATCGGTACCATGGTATAGGTTATAGTTGAGTCTTTATGACCCAAAAGTCGTACCATAAAAATAGAGTACAAGGGGACGTGTTTTAGTGGGACATGATATACCTACACGAAGGTGAGCTCGTCTAGGTCTTGCATGTGTAATTTGTTGGAAGAAAAAGTCTAGTGTTGTGCTCCAAATATCAAAGTCACGATAGGGAACGCCGAATGATCAAAAATAGAAAGTGGGTTTTCGTAAGGTACTAATTAATGCACAAAAATACAAGGTTTAAGCACGAAAGAAAGAATATTTATAAAATCCCGTAGATCACGTTAAGATAAGTTAGAGCAATTTCTAGAGAGAAAATAGTCTCCTAGATAAGGGTATGGTCAAGGGGATGGTTCTAATCATTTCTAGTTTCAAACAATTAGATGGTCATGAATAATGATCTAGATTTGAGGGAAGGTCGAGTAAGTCAAAGATATGTTCATTGGTTTGGTCGATGACTAACTATACTTGTGTATATGCAATATCATAATCATAAGTAGCATGGCATCCAGTGTGGAGTACTTCTATCTCACTAGGGGGACCTTTCTTGTTTCTTGGTTCTCTACCAATATATGATCCAATCTAAAGTTTCAAATTCCTCGAGAGTTTTTCAATAAAAATTTCCAATCATCATAGGCTGTCAACTTTAATCACAATTTTAAACCTCTAATCAGTCTCGAAACAACCCTTGTATATCGCAAGTAGATTTTTTTTCCTCAAATCTTAAACTCAACATTTAAATAAGTTTATCCGTCGAAATTTATACTACAAAATGGATCGTTTAAATAACTCCCAAACTTTAATTCTATATCCTTCAAATGTGTATATCTAGCTTCCAATAAGTCACAACTACTCTTCAAAAGTAATTCTTTTTTTTTCACCAAAATTTAAATATCCATAATCAAGACTCGAATCTAAATAACTTTATATATCATAGATCAATGAGCAAATTTTAAATATTTAAAATTTCTTTCAAGTCGATTTCATATCCTCCAAAAATATTTCAAACAAATTTTTTACCATTATCTCTTCCAGCTCAAAATTAAATACTTATAATTCGTAAATCGTAGAATCAATTTAAAACCTCAAGCTTTCTAATAAACCCTAAATCATAAACCCTTTATATTCTCTAGTCGTTTACAAATTTACAACTTATAAAAACTCTTTAATAAATTTTGAGGTAAACTTTTATAATCCAAACTTGAACTTAACCGTAAATCATGTGTCACAATTTAAAGATGTTTCTCAAATCGGTTTCATATCCCAATAAATCATAAACTATTTCACAATTTCCAAAAATCATTAATCATAAATTGTTTTCTCGATCTAGCTATTCTCTTGTGTATACCACTCTGTAATAGCAAAATAAAATTCCAACTATCCTGTGGAGGCGGCAATACGCTACTACCCAACTTGAAATTAACTAATCCTTAAGAATCATATTTCTAGGAAAATAAATGCCTCTACAACTCAAATAAAATCTCCATGCATATTAATTGTCAATGCAATCCATCTAGCCATGTGTTTAACCTCTGGGCATATACTAGTGTAGTCATCTTTACTAAACACGAAACTAAGAATTTACGGTAGAAGGAGTCATGCAAGATGCAAATCAAAGAGGCCGAACGAGAGTTCAAAATTTGAAGTTAAGAAAGGAAGTCAAATAGGTGGATGAGATTCTAAACTCTAATCCTATATTGTAGGCCCGTTCGGTACAGTCATGTAACCGAAACGACAAACTTGACCTGCATGGGCCACCACAAAAACATGTAATGCCCCAGTCCCAAAATACGTAGGACTAGAACGTAATCATGTCAGCTGTATACATATGAAGTATATAGACCCTCGTATATATACATAAGCTGTAAAATGCAGTAACCAAGGTACTAAATCTCATCCACAAAGATAAATATGATATAAAAGCAACTTTGAATTTGTCATGTATACAATCGTTGGGCGGAGATAAATCCACTACCAACAAGTAAGAAAAAGTACATAGAAAATAAAATGAGTTTGGCGGGCGAAGCGAAGACGATCAAAGTGCAATCATCCTCGGAGAGATAGTGACGATCATGGCCACGACTAGAACACCTGCGAAACACAAGAACACACACCTGGCGAGATAACCAGGTCCTCAGAGGGACGTAACAAGATACATCAACATGCCATATAATCTGAATATAAAATATGCCACAATCAAAGAAAGTGACAAGACATAAATAGGGTAAACTAACCAACTAAAGTGAACATGCAGTGAGAACAAACCTTTCGTCGCATGAGCCCTGGCTGTAATGGGATCTAGTATAGTCCCCACTTGGGCACCAGTGACCGAGAGCATGACGTTCAAAAACGACAGTGGCCAACCTGAGAGGCTCATACCCGTATCTCCAGCGGAGCTTCCGGGTTATAGGGGAAGTGCAATAGAAGCCCATACGACAAGGAAATGTTCTCCCCACCTAATGTACCTATCATGTCGCATCCATGACCATGTAACACTATTAACCGTCAAGTCTTCTAACACACAACTATTGACAGTTAGACCTAACGCACGTCCTGCACACATCAGTGATCAGCCAACACGCAAGTCCGTAGACTATATGCTACTCATAACTCACACATCTCGTGGCACAACCGTGTCAAAGTTTATGCAATGCACTAAGCTAGTGGTAGTCCCCTAACTCTAAGTTCATATGCAATCAAAGGTAAATAACAAGATACAAGTAATATCACTGAGCAGGCAGTAATCAAGAACTAGAAATAAATGAACAATGATATGTAAATAAAATGCAACTAAAAATAAACAGTATAATGGCAAGGTATCTTGCCGGGTATGTCGTCTGGTGTGGTACAATAATCCGACAAGTCATGTTTGTCCAGTAGCCATGTTCGATGTGTAACGTTCCAAGAGTCACGAGAAAATATGAACGTGTCATTAGTCAATATTTGTGATGTAGGAAAATACTTATACTATAATGATTGAAAAAGAAAATAGATTTCCTTTAGCTAAATATATTTTTAGATAATAAATCTAAAAGAATTATTTTAACTGAAATTTGTTAAAAGATGTTTTCTAGATGAAGACTACAATTTATTAGCAAAACATAGTTGTGAAGAACTATATATATATATAATTTATTTTAACTAATAAATGTAAAGCCAAGGCACAAACTATATTTATTAGTTAAATATAGATAATATTTGAAAACTATTTACAATATTATTTTGGAATATTTATACTTATTTACAGACTTTATATGAATTTATTTTTTTTAAAAAAATAGAAGAGTCAAAAGAACCTGTTCCTTAATAAAGAGCTCATATATAAAAAAATTCTTTTACTTATATTTTAATAATTTTTTTAATATATCTAAGAATATTAATAATCTTATCAATTAATAATAATAATCAATGATAATAATAATAATTATACTAATGATAATAATAATAATAATTATACTAATGATAATAACAATAATAATAATAACAGTAAATAATAATAATAATAATAATAATAATAATAATAATAATAATAATAATAATAATAATAATAATAATAATAAAATTAGTATATAAAATAGCTGCTCAGTAGCAGTGTTACATATTTTTAATAAATAATCTAAAACAACCCGTTAAATCCCTTCCCTCCCCCAAATGTTCAGCGAGAGGGAGAGAGAGAGAGAACAGTGAGAGGAAGAGGAAGAGAGAAGGAGGTCTTACAGTGGTTCGGCGAGTGCGACGAAGGCCGATGGGCGGATGTTCAGCAGAAGGCGGTGAAGTGGGCGCCAGCGCGGAGACGGAGGAAGGAGCGGTGCGATCGGGCGGAGAAGAGGGTTTCAGAGGGCGGTGGCTGGGCGCCGGTTTGGGCGCGCGCCTGGCCGGAGGCGGCGAGCGGTCGGACGCGTCTCCGACAAAGGGGCAGAGGAGCGGAGGCAGCGGAGAGAGAGATCTGTGGAGGTTAGGGCACGCACGGCTCCAGGACGGAGCTCAGACGGGTGGCTCGGCGGATGGGGTGTTCTGCCACTGCGGCGATCGCCGGAGGCGGCTGCACAGGGAAATCGGGCGCCGGCAGTCTGGATCTGAGGTGGAGACGCACTGGTGAAGTCGGAGAGGAACGCGGCAAAGTCGGGATCGATGGCGGCGTCGGGGCTTGTTCCGGTGCTGGAGCGGCGCACGACGGAGTCGGGGGATCGGTGACCGGCGGTGGCACGGTGGGTTCGTGGAGGTGGACCCACCAGATCTGGATGGCGCCGGTGGGCGCACGGCTTGGAAAGCCGGAAGCGGTGGTCGGCCGATGTGGGATGCACGCGGTATGGGAAGCTCGTCCGGGCGGAGGAGTCCCGGTCTGTACGGCACGGTGGCGCGTCGACTCAGGTGAGGTGTATCCCCCTTCTTTTTCTATTGTATGGTTGTGGTGGTGATGACGGTGGTGGTAGCGACGATGGTATGTGGGGGTGCTGCCGGAACGGGGAACGGTGAGGGTGGTGACAGCGGCGATGGTGTCGGCGGCCTTCTGGTGAAGTCAGGGGTCGAGTTACGGTCGGGGTGGTGATGATATAGTTGGGGGCTGTGGGTCGTGGTCGGAATCCGACGGAGCAGGGACTTAGAACGATGATGATGGTGGTCTTGTGTTTGGTGTTTTCGTAGTTTTAGGTTTATGGGGTCATCGTGTCCGGGTGTGGACACGGGGAGGAAAAACAATGTCTATGTAAATCTATCATAGTGGAAATGGTGGACACCGACACGGTGCACAACACTTTGTGGAGAGAATTGTGGAGAATAGAAATTTCTGGAGGAGTACCTCTCCTTTTATAGGAGGTGGGAATTCCCAGTTGGATAGGGATTGGGATTAATTAAATCCCAATCAGATAAATCTCCTATTAATTTAAACCGATTTAAAATAACTCAATCCAATTCAAATTAAATCTAGATGAATTCTATTCTTCATTTAAAATATTTTTAAATAAAATCAATAAAATCTTTTACAATTTTATTTACCATATTTAATCAAATATTAAATAAACAAGATCTCAATTATTATTTTCATAGTTAAATAAATATGGAAATAATTAATTTCGAAAATCACTATAAATACTTAAATATTACTTCATGATCTAGATTTTATAAATAACTAAATATTTTAATAAGCAAATTTTACATTTCGCAAAACATTAAACCAAAATTTCCAAATCACCATTTATTTGCAAACGACGAATAAAATAACCTTTTTTTATATAAAATAAAAATAATTATAAAATTTATAATAAAAATATTTTTCTAACATATGTACCTCGACACATATTCGCACTCGTCGAGAAATTACGAACACAATCTCGCACGTTACGCAAATTCAACCATGAGAACTCGTATGCGACGTGCAAAAAATACGAAATACAAAATGAATACAAAATATTTAAAAAATCGTAGTAGAAATTTAGGGGGTTTACACGACCACTCATACACGACTCCTTTTTGAGTAAGGCGAGTCAATGGCGATGCAATCTTCGCAAAATTTTTTACGAAGCGTCTGTAGTATCCCGCCAAACCAAGAAAATTTCACATCTCACTAGCCAACGCAGGCCACCTCCAATCAGCAACGACTTTAACTTTCTTCGTGTCGACTGTAATACCTTCGAATGAAATGATGTGTCCAAGAAAGGATACTTTGCTCTGCCAAAATTTGCACTTGCTCCTCTTCGTAAACAACTGATTATCTCAGAGGGTCTGGAGTACAGTCCGTAGATGTTCTGCATGTTGTGATCGATCCTTCAAGTAGACGAGGATATCGTCTATGAAGACTACCACAAACTTGTTAAGGAACGGACGAAACACCCAATTCGTTAGATCCATGAAGGCGGCATGAGCATTTGTCAGGCCGAATGGCATTACCAAGAACTCGTAGTGGCCGTAACGAGTGTGGAAGGTTGACTTTGGCACGTCGCCTGACTTGATCTTGAGTTGATAATAGCCTGAGTGCAGGTCGATCTTCAAAAATACCGATGCACCTTGTAACTGATCGAATAAATCGTCTATACGGGACAATGGATACTTGTTCCGGACGGTAGCTTTGTTCATCTCTCGGTAGTCGACGCACAGACGCATTGACTCATCCTTTTTCTTCACAAACAATACGGGAACTCCCCATGGCGAGACGCTAGGACGAATGAATCCCCCATCGAGCAACTCTTGTAATTGGACCTTGAGCACTTTTAGTTCTGCAGGTGCCATTCTGTATGAAGCTTTAGAAATTGGTCGGGTATCAGGGAATGTGCCAATACTGAACTCGATTTCTCGGTCGGGTGGCATTTCGAGTAGCTCGTCCGGGAACACGTCGGGGAATTCTGCCACAACGTCTGTCTGATCCGTATTTGCACCATCCTGTCGCTTGTCTCGAACGGACGCCAAGTAACCTTCGTGTCATGCCCCAAAACCAGAATACTAGAGAGAGGAAGACAGACACAGCCAGCTACGTACATTGAAGTGCAATCTACCTCGTAATACGATCACGGCTGTCTAGATACATGAGGGTTAAACTATAATCCATCAGTCTCTTGTGGTCAAGAACAAGCCTAGTGTCTCAATCTCAAGCAAGCAAATAATTGTTACAAGATGTTAGATCATCAGACATACAAAGTAAGGCATCCCAAACATTACATAGTTAGATGATCATGAAGCTAGTCATACAAAATACGAAGACTAGCAAGAGTTTAAGTCATACATGATCAACCCTAGGATTTATCAATCATGTAACAGTCCTTAGGCAGATAGAAATTTAAGTTTCAACACGAGCTAACACTTGCTCGGCGGCTAAACGCATCAAAAGAATAATTTATAATAGAATGGGAGAGCAAAATAAGAAACCCACTCGTTGCCAGGGTTATGCCTGGTGTTCACCATCTGGCTGAAAGATGGGTAAATCCTCGGGTGCTACTCTGAAATCTGGCCATACAAAACCAGCTGGGTCAGATCCCAGAAAAAGCAAGTGCCACAAGGGAGGCTCCACTTAGGAACTAAAACCAGCACATAATAAAAGAAGAACTGATAAAAGAGCATAGTTAAATAACATGAAAGACTGAGTTAACATAAAACATAAGCTTGCAGTAGGAGGAACAAGAGGTGGAATATAATTTCCATGTTAATCATGAGACAATTCATTCAAGCACGGCCAATCAAGTCCTACGGCTTACTATTGTTAGCTAACTAGGGTTATCACAAGCTAAGTTACTAACAAGATGCAATGAGATGTTCCTGCAGTCACAAGCCCTGCAAACTATCCAGGTTATCCAGGCAAAGGTTACAAGAGTTATCAAGATTACTGGTGTACTTTAGTGCTTATGATTCAAGAAGTGCAACACATGATAGTGTGCTAGAAATGCATCCTATTCGTCAGCAGGCTACAAGTCTACAGGTGTAGCCAGGATAACAGGATCGCCTGTAACTGAAAAATCTCTCTATATGAGCTACTTGATCAATCTAGTCATTAACCTAGTCAGATTCATTATGAATATCTGACCGTGGTAACCAGAAATCTATATCTTAGACATGATGCAAGACGAGACATGTAGCTTGTACAGGCACAATCAACCACGGGATCAAGGCAAGAGTTACACTAGCAAGACAAGAATAGCCGTCGCAACAGCAATCAAGATTATACATGTCATGTCAGGTTTACTTGTCATGTTAAGAGTACTTGTCTAGAGTGCGCCTCGACGGACCACTATCAAGAGTTGTCAAGACGGGTTCATATTATCATGTCGGGTTCATGTCAAGTCAAGTCCAGTCAAATCTTATCAAGCTCAAGCTCTATCATGCTCGACAAGTTATTAAGTCAGATCGTCACAAGGCAAGTCACGTACAGGGTACAAGCCAGGATCACAACATTACACTAAGAACCATGAGAACAAGCATGGATATAAGCAACAAGAATTATCATGGCAAGAAATGGCACAAAGGTCAAAAGGGGCGCCGGGGACAGCATGCGTCGGGGACAGCATACGCCGAGAACAGCATGTGCCGGAGCCAGCATACGCCTGGGCCAAAATACGCCAGGGCCCGGATGCGCCTGGGCCAAAAGGTACCTGGGCCAGCATGCGCCAGTACCAGTATACGCCAGTGCCAGCATGCACTAGCACCAGCATACGCAAGCACCAGCATGCGCCAGCATGCACTACTCTTCTTCTCCAACCAGCCCGTAAATGTTTATGGGAACCCATGAACTCCAAATGGCATAAATCTCTCAAATCAAATCGGAATCTAAGTTTTCAAAGGTCAAAATTGGGTAGAACGAGATTTCCTACCACATAAAGCAACTAGTTTTCGAAAATACCAAGTTTTACTAGATCAAAACCAAAAAAAAAAGAAAATGTCAAAACTTAGATCTACAAAAATCTATCCATCAAAATAAATATGTTTAGTTCTAAAGAGGCTTAGAATCAAGCAAGGAAGATAATGGAACAAAAAAAATTTGAGATCCATCATGAAGTAAGTTGCACTTGCCTAGGGTTCTTGGTAGGTGGGGGAGGAGTAAATTTTTGGTAGGTGGGGGTGGAGTAAATGAAGAAGATGGAGAAGTAATGAGAAGTTATGGAGGAGAGAGAAGGAGTTAGTTTTTATACAAAATTTCTCCATCTCAAACCAAACTAAGCCAAGTCAAATTGAACTAAACCAAATCAAAATAAACCAAGTAAAGATTAAACTAAGACTAGGCTAAGCAAGACAAGTCTAATTACGATCCACCTAACAAATGTCAGAAATCCGTACACGTATAATAAAAATACGTATAACGGGAAACGGGAGTGACAACTCTATCCACCTTAAAATAATTTCGTTAAAATTTAATCAAGAGGCTAGAGGTGTCGGGACAAGTTACACTAATACTGACAATCTACGACTAGCAGTCAATCAAGCAATCATTCATGCAAGCAAAAAATTAAAAGCATAAGGCATAATAACGACATTATACCTTATGAGTCAAACATGTGTGGATATTGTGATCCGATATCATCCTCACGTTCCCAAGTTGACTCACCCAAAGAGTGATGACCCCAAGCAATACGGACTAAACTAATAGTCTTGTTCTTGAGTACCTTCTCTCTTCGGACCAATATAGATACGGACCTTTCCTCATACGAAAGGTTGGTACCAACAACCAACTCCGAATGATCAAGGATATGGCTCGAATTCGGAATGTACCATCGTAATTAGGATACATGAAATACGTTATGTACCTCTCGTAACGACGACGGAAGGGTGAGACTGTAGGACACATCACCTACTCGCTCGAGAATATCAAACGGCCTATATACCTAGGACTAAGCTTTCCCCGTACGTCGAATTGAATGACGCCACGAGTATGTGAGATCCTAAGGAATACGTGGTCGTCGACAGAAAACTTAAGAGGACGCCGATGAGAATCGGCCCAATGGTATTGACGATCTTGTGCAACTCGAAGATGATCTCTAACTTGTCTAACCACCTCGATAGTCTGCGTAACTATTTCTGGACCAAATATCTGCCTCTCGCCTACATCATCCTAGGCTAAAGGTGATATGTACTTTCTGCCATATAGTACCTCAAACGGTGCCATCTGGATACTGGCCTAAAAACTGTTATTGTAGGAGAACTCTAGTAGATGTAGGTGATCTTTCCACGAACTACCGAAGTCAAGTGTATAGGATCGTAACATATCTTCAAGAGTGAATTATGCGTTCTAACTGACCATCTGTCTGTGTATGATAAGATTAACTGAACATGAGATGAGTTCCCAAACTCTTTTGAAGAATCCACCAAAAATGTGATATTTACCATAAATCTCTGTCTGATACGATACTGACTGACACTCCATACAATCTGACTATCTGTCTGAGATACATCTATGCTAGCTGATACGTTGAGTGACCAATTCTAAAAGGGAGAAAATGAGCTACCTTGGTAAGTCGGTCAACTATAACCCAAATAACATCACTTCTAGCTGGGAATTTAGGTAATCCAGTTACAAAATCCATGTTAATATGCTTCCATTTCCATTCTGGGATCGGTAAAGTTTAAAAAAGTCCAGCTGTTCTCTGATGTTTAGCTTTGACTTGTTGGCAAACTAAACAACGAGAGACAAACCGATCTATCTCCCTCTTCATGCCATTCCACCAAAAATGCTGACGGATATCATGATACATCTTTGTACTATCGGGATAAATTGAATACCATGAACTGTGAGCCTCTGCCATGATCTCTTGTATGATGTCACTATTGGATACACAAAGATGTCTTCCATGTCGGAGAGTGCCATCTTCGTGAATGCATAACTCTGCTCTTCTTCCCGCTTTATATTCTGTCCTAAGCTGCTAAAGCTTAGAATATGATGACTGTACTATCTTGATTCTCTTCACTATACTGGACTGAACTTGCATACTGGCTATTAATGTTACATTGGTAGGGAGAACTATCTCTATCTCCATCTTCTGTAGATCCGCTAATAACTCTGGCTGTGCTTTTAGAAAGTAAGCTCCTGCTCTTCTACTCAACGCATCTGCAACTACGTTGGCCTTTCCAGGATAATACTGCAGGTTGATGTCGTAATCCACCAGTAACTCTAGCCATCTCCTCTGACGCATATTGAGATCCTTCTAGGTAAACACATACTTAAGACTCTTCTAGTCGATAAAAATCTCTAACAGATCTCTGTACAAGGAATGCCTCCAAAGCTTAAGTGAGAAAACCATCGCTGCTAACTCCAAGTCATGGGTTAGATAATTTCTCTCATGATCACGAAGCTGACGTGATGCATAAGCTACTACCTTGCCATGCTGCATCAAGACGCATCCTAATCCTCTGCCTGAAGCATCACAATAAACTGAAAATCCTCCAGTTCTATCTGGAAGCATGAGAATGGGTGCTGTCATCAATCCTTGCTTTAACTTCTCGAATAAACTCTGACACTCTACTGTCCAAACAAATTGTACATTCTTGCGGGTCAACTGCGATAATAGTGCTAAAATTCGAGCAAAATCTGATACAAATCGTCGGTAATAGCCGGCCAATCCTAGGAAACTGCAAACTTCTGCGACAGTACTGGGTACTGGCCATGTCTCTATAGCCACTATCTTCTAGAGGTCCACTTCCACTCTACCTCTGGTGATGATGTGACCTAAGTACGAAATGTGATCAAGCCAGAATTCGCACTTACTGAACTTCGCGTACAACTGGTGATTTCTGAGAATCTGAAGGACTATACGGAGATGATGCTCATGTTCTACTTCACTCTTACTATAGATTAAGATGTCGTCTATAAACACTATCACGAACTGATCCAAATAGGGCATGAAGATACGATTCATGAGATCCATAAAAACTGCTGGCACATTGGTTGCTCCAAATAGCATAACGAAAAACTCCTAAAGTCCATATCTAGATCTGAATGCTGTCTTCGGGATGTCTAGCTCTCTGACTCTCATCTGATGGTACCCCGACCGTAAGTTAATCTTCGAGAATACTGCTGCCCCACTGAGTTAATCGAATAAATCATATATCCTTGGTAGGAGATATTTGTTCTTGATTGTTACAAAATTCAAGGTACGATAATCAACACATAATCTTGACGTACCATTTTTTTTTTCACAAAAAGCATTGGGCTCCCCAAGGCGATCCACTAGCACGAATGAATTCCTTGGTTCTGAGTTCTTCAATCATCTTATACAGGATCTTTAATTCTGATGGTGCCATTCTGTAGACTCTCTCTGATACTGGTGCCGTACCTGGAATCAAATCAATGGTGAACTCTATCTCTTTTTCTGGAAGCATGCCTGGAAGCTCTTCAGAAAATACATCAAGAAATTCTTCTACTACTCTGGGAAACTGAACTACTTCTGTTACTGCCATCCGCAAGACTAGTGGAGAAGGTTCTACTTCGCCTCTGAAAAATAAAAACTCTTCTTCACCGAGAATACCAAAAATAATCCTACCAATATGGCAGTCTATTCTTGCGTATTGATCCTTCAACAAATCTATTCCTAGGACCACATCATAGTCGACCATCGAAAATTCTATCAATCTAGCAGAAAACTCTCTTATCGCTAACTACGATTCGACATGAGGAAAAGACTCTATCTTCTCCCACAAGATCGTTACCAGTAAGTATATTCAGCCTTACTGATAATGACTCAGGCTCCAGTCCTATCCGTGTAGCGAATCGTACAGACATAAATGAATGTGATGCACCCGAATCAAATAATACTAATGCTGAAAAAGAGTTGACGAGAATGGTATCTGCCACCACCTCATCTGATGCTAATTCTTTTGCCACGATCATAGTCATAGCTTGACCCTGTCCTCTTGGTGTTGGTCCTCTCTGCTGGTGACCTCTCTGCCTGTTCTGAATCTGAGCTTGGGCCTGAGCATATTGTTGAGCCTGAGGCGATAATGGCCTCGGAGGCTGGTGCTGGACCCCTAACCGATAAACTAGTTAAGGTCGATAAAGATGAACTGGCTCTATGCGGGCAGCACCCTATTATGTGTTCCGGTGCCCCACAGGCTAAGCACATTCCCTGTGTCCTGCGATACTCTAAAACTATGTGTCCTGGCTTCCCACAATGAAAGCAGCCTATTGCAGAAGATTGCTTCTGCTTCTGCTGTTGAGGTTATGTCAGCGTCGAGTGCTGAACTGATAAAACTGTGGTCGCCCTCCGAGGAGCTCCAATAGTCAAAGCCCTAGCTGTCGGGGCTGGTGCTGATGACTGAGACAACTGACCATGAGGCCTCTTCCGTCTTCCAGTTCGATCTACTATCCTCTGTGACGTGTATTCATGCCTCCAAGCTGCTCGCAAAATAGCATCAAATATTTGGTTCTCAAACTGCTCCACAGCTAGAATAATCTCTAGGTGGAGTCCCTGCTGGAATCGTTGCGCTCGATCCAATTCGGTCTCCACTAAGGTGGGAGCAAACCGACTAACCCTCAAAAATTCGACCACATATCCATCGACCGTCCTTCCCAACTGCCTGAGATTGCTGAATCTTGCCTGCAGATAATACCGAGCTATTGTATCAAAGTACTTCGTCTGGAACTTGTCACAGAATACCGCCCACGAGACAAGCGTCAACAAACCAACTGCTAGTATCGCCCACTGCCACCCCCACTATCATAGATAGCGCTATTATGGTCATTTTATTACTTAAATAATTATTTAAGTTATTTACTGTGTGGATTGGTTTAGTGCATTTACCTTAGTGGTTTAATAAGTATTTTTCTTTAAGGTATATATATATATACCTTATATATATATATATATATATATATATATATATATATATATATATATATATATATATATATATATATATATATATATATACATACATACATACATACATACATACATACATACATACATACATACATTTGAGGTTTTTATTTATAAAACTTTTATTAGATTAATAAATGTAGGATACTAATTATTTAGTTTTATTTTAGAAATTTTTATATAAATTGTTTGGTATTTATTCATGTATGAGGAATATATATATAAAACTAAATAATTAGTATCCTACATTTATTAATCTAATAAAAGTTTTATAAATAAAAACCTCAAATGTATATTATATATATATATATATATATATATATATATATATATATATATATATATATATATATATATATATTTTAATATATATATATATATATATATATATATATATTATATAAAACTAAATAATTAGTATCCTATATTTATTAATCTAATAAAAGTTTTATAACTAAAAACCTCAAATGTATGTATATATATATATATATATATATATATATATATATATATATATATATATATATATATATATATATATATATATATATATATATATGGTTATATATATAATATTAGCTAATGTTATAAGCAAAGAAATAATAAGAAACACTCACACACACACACACACCCCATCAGCAAACCAATCAAACACACAAACAAACCGACACACGCACACAGCAGTAAGCCCTACCTGGGCTTTTCTCTTTCCGCACAACCCGAGCCTTGGGCTTCAGCCGAAATACCCGACCCCCTTTCCTTTATAATTCGAGAGAGAGAGAGAGAGAGAGGAAGAGTCGATCTCCCAAAACTCAACCCTAACCCTAAAGTCGTTGTGCCATACCCCCAGGACATCCTGCACAGCCACCCATCGCCGGGGGCCACCGTCGCGTGCGGCCAGAGGCCGGCCAAAGATGTATGGGACAGATCAGTTGCAGCAACAATACTGCTGTAAGGAGCCAACTTCGGAGATAGATTTCTCCTTCCTCGCTCAGTCATTTTTTGAACCACTTGATCAGGTATGATCACAAACTATACATCTCGTAATCCCATCAATTAGTTTTATTTAAAATATATTAAACCTCTATGAAAAATTGACGCGAACATCGATTAAAAATCTGTTTCGTAAACAGAAACAGAACTGTCTACATGCCTATTTTGGAAGGCGATTATTAGCCAATCCAGCAACATATTCAAAAACCTATTTAAATAGATTTAAAGACAACCTATAGGGCTCTAAAACCCTTTTCACGGAATTGAAATTCGTCAACTATGCGACGAGAAAATCGATTTCCAAAATCAGGAAAAACTGTCTTCAAAAACAGTAAACTTTTAGGAAATTTTTTTGATACGGTGTGCGCCCCGATAAAATGGACAATGTGGTCACAACCTGTAAGCATCGAAAGACGCGTACATATGTTGTGGACGTGTAAGATTTGACGGAACTCAATTTCGCTGCATGTGCGCGACGAAATCGATTCGTATCCGTCGAGATACCCCATATCGGCCCCTTTGCAAACTAGTCAATTACTTTGTACATGTTTTTCATCTCGAGTCAAAACTTATGCCAACAGGACTGTGTCATTTTTTTGGTTCTGTATGCCAAGTTTGGTCCGATTCTGAGAAGGTCGACCGAAACATTATTTTGACGGGACCGAAACCTGACCCAACGGGCAAATTTGTGCACGGCCCACCGAAATCCAACTTTGGATATATGGTTTAGTTCGTCTTGTTAAACTGAACCTGTAGACATATAGTTTGATGACTTTAGAGACCGTAGGTACTGGTACACTTTTCGGTGCAAAGCGGGTCCAAGACAGATAATATTTTGGCCCAAAATTACTGTTTTGCTCATGTGTCCAGAATTGGACTTATGGATAGTCTATTCTAGCTAATTTGACTATTTTAAGAACGTTGGCAATTTTTGTTTCAGCATTCGGAGACTGTTGTGCTAGTTGACCTTTCGTGGCTTATTTGAGTGGTTGGTAGTATCGATTTTCTCAGCTCGGGACAGCAGGCGAGTACATTCTCTGATAGTTTTTATTGTCTTGATATCTACTATATCCGATTCAGTTATAGTGTTTTACTTGATTCTCGACATGATGGTACATGGACTAGTATACGTCGGATCCTGTCATGAGATGTCATTCCTGGGTTACTTGGTATATTGGTACATTATTCGATCTTGTTTCCTGTACTTGTATAGACGCCGATTCCTAAGGAAATTTTCTACTCTCTTAGAGAATCCCGTGTCATGACGTATTATGTCCGGATTCATATACTATTCGGGGACGGGGAGTTATTAGAGGTTATGTGATCAATATTCATCCTGTAACTTTCTTGTGCTGGCTCCACCCTCACCGCACGTTGTGTGTAGCCTGACCTATTACTTCTTATGCTCGCTTTCCATGTTGACGACTTGACCTTATATATGAATTTTCTGTGATAGCCGGTCAAATGGAACAGTCTGATCTTGACCCAAGCCGATCACATAGCGCTCTAATATCTCATGGCACTTTTTATATTTATATCGTACATCAGATTTAAATTAGCTTATTCGAAAAAATCCTTATTCTTTGAAAGATCTATCTCGTGTCTGGTACTGCATGGTTCCACTCTACAAGAACTCCGAATCATTCTCTTTAAGTTCATCATCTTTATAATAAAGGATCCCCTTGTCCCGAAAGGGCCCAGCCCAATAAGGAAATCCCAATTCAGTGGGCCTTTCGATACAATCAAATAGATTGCCACAAGGGCACAATATTCTAGGAGCCCAAACTATGTAATTGAATATTCTATAGAAAAGAAGGAATAATGTGTATTTTTTGTTGGGGATTCCCCGAAATAAATCGTCGAATCTTCCTTCGCAGTTTTACCTTATATCTCATCCATGATATGTTATTCAGTTCTCTTGTACAGTTTTACTTCCAGTTTTGATATTTTATTATGTATTTCATTATAATTGTCTCTTATAGTATTTATCAATTCACATGGAACTGCTATTGGTGTTTGTACTTGCTCATATCCTGACAAGATTGTTTACCATTAAATATCAAGAACAAAAATTACAGAGGAATTGAACTTGATTGCAAACTCGCTTGTACAAAAGAAAACCTAGAAAGAAATCCAAGGAAACTATATAAGTATTATTATTTAGTTTTTGATTCTAGGGGGTGACGATGGAGGCTCGAAAAAGTATAGCAACTCTACCTTACTCCTTGGACTATCAGACGCAATCTTTGCTCTTAAACAAATTTGTAAGCCTTTGATTACCAACCTTTAGCATGGGTGTGGTACCCTGCTATTTATAGTGATTCCTGTATAAAGCAGATTTTGGGCCGCATAAAGGGCTACGTGGCCACGTGTCCGTAACAGCACACAAAGACTCGATCTTGGGCTGCCAGCTGGTGGGGGTTGTTGATATTTTGTTGTAGCGAATCAGGGTGGTTGAAATTTGGTTAAATTGCCATGTATCCCCTCCAAAAAGTAGAGTCTGACTCATTTTGGCCGCATAGTGGCCTTAGGGGCCTTGCTTCTGCGGCTTGGCTCCGCTTGGCTGCATGGGATCTTTACGAACCTTGCTTCTGCGGCTTGGTTTCACTTGGCCGCATGGGATCTATGAGAACCTTTCCTCTGCGGCTGGAGTCCTCTTAGCCGTATGGGGCCTTCGAGAGCCTTGCTTCTGCGGCTTGAGTTGTCTTAGCCGTATGAGGTCTCCAGGGGCACTGCTTCTGCGATTTAGTTTCACTTGGACGCATTGGGTCTTCAGGAGCACTGCTTCTGCGGCTTAGTTTTGCTTGGCTGTATAGGATCTCCAGGAGCATTACTTCTACGGCTTAGTCTTACTTGGCTGTATAGGGTCTCCAGGAGCATTGCTTCTACGACTTAGTCTTACTTGGCTGCATGGAGTAATGATCCGCATAAACTCCATCTTTTCCATGCTTCTACAAGATCTCCTTCAAAGTTTTTAAATTACAAATTTGGAATACTTTGTATAAGAAGCATGGAGAAGAAACGTTAAGCCGCAGGGAAGCTTCGAGTCACAGGAAGATTTCGTCTAGGCTGTCCAGCTGTCATTTACTGTGTTTAATGCTCTGATTTGATTTTGGATTTGGTGCTGTCTTTTCGGTTACTGTGACGGTTATAAAGGATAGAATCCCGAGGGCCACCATTATGTCTTAATGGGCACAATAACCGAAGTGGCGCCTATCCGTTCATGCTTCTTGGTGGCCTATAAATATGTAGGCCGTACGGCAGCAAGGGAACTCCTATTACTTTCTCTTTTCATCTTCTTTTCTTCCAACATTCTTTTCCGCTCCTGATCAACCATGGCCCCCGAAGCCTCTAAGTCGACCGGTACTGTTAACAAAGGAAAGGGGCTTGCCTCTCCGTCGATAGCTATGGAATCATTCTCTGCTCATCTTGACGTACAGCCTCCTATCCATGGTAAGGATAGTGGGAGAACGAATGCTTTGAACTCAGATGGCCATGTCGCATGCTTTATGCGCGGGTATGACCATATTTTGCCGCTGTGTCATGGCTTCCATGCCTTTAGCACAGTTGGCCTTCATGGGACATGTGTCGTATGTGCTCTGTGTGACTGGGCCGCATGGGCTGAGCCACATAAGTATCATAGCACATGCAGCCCGTACCTTGTCTGTATCTAGGCCGCATAGATTTCACACGATTGAGCCGCATGAGCTCTCCCCTGATCTGGGCTGCGTGTGTTCTATTATGGCTGGGCCGCATGAACTAAGAGAGAAAATCAATTCACTTTGTTTTTTTTTGACTGTTAACCTCTTCCCCTTTTTATATTTATAGGGATCTGGTTAGCAAATCCCCCCAGGATCGGTATCGACAATTTTGGATATGGTGAAGATGCAACATTCGACACACACATCAGACAGCTCGGAACTCTCCATGCTTCGGAAGGGTTTTCCTCTGATGGTAGGAAGAACCTTTATACATTGGAGAGTCGGACGGTGGTTGGGCGTCGTCATGAAAGTTCTGTTTTCACGGCTCTCCAAATAGGCAAAAGCAACACTAGGGATTTTGTTTTGAAGGTATGGCCTTTTGGAGGAACGGGACTAGGACGTCCGTAATACGGAGGAGAGAAAGTTAGCGCTTGTAGATGCTTTTTAGCATGCTATATTTGCCCTCCTTCGTGTGGCTTCTTGAAGGTTCAACAGCCTTGTTTGCTTCTCAGCAGTAAAACATGACTTCTTTCGAGGGCTACGAAACTACTTTTTGACGAAGGCGTAGTGCTGCCAAACTGACCAAACTATGTGTTGCTAATGAGTAGTGGATTTTCCCTTCTTTTTTTGCTGCTGGAGATGTAGTCCTATGAATGTAACTGATTTTGAATAAAAGAATACATTTACTTCACTTTTTGTTTGTGGTATCTGTGGTTCTTGTACTAGAAGGCCTAATACAGCATTTGTGATTGATAAAGGACATCCCACTAGGGGACTTTTTGTGGACCTATTACCCTTTTGTGCATCTTGAGATACGAACAATAGATTTAAATAATATCTGTGGACCTATTACCCTTTTGTGCACTAGTAGTGCGAGTAATAGATTAGGATAACTTCTGTGGACCTATTAACCTTGCACACTGATGGTGCGGGTAATAGATTTGAAAAAAACTAATAGAGGTAATATAGACATGATAGATTCTGCGGTCTTAACACCCTGATTTTTTCCCAGATTGGGTACAAGTGTTAAGTTAGGAGACTATCGGTATCAGAGGTAATATGGACGTGACACACAATAATCATGATTTTTTTGTAGACCTATTACTCTTCTGCGTACCGGTGGTACGAGTAATAGATTTTGAGACAAAACCCAACAGAGATAAAATGGACGTGATAGGTTCTGTGGTCTTAACACCGTAATTTTATCCCGGGTTGGGTATAGGTGTTAAGTCAAGAGACCATCGGTATCAGAGGTAATATGGACATGACACACGATAATCAGGAATAATCTTTGGTGGACCTATTACCCTTTTGTGCACTGGTGGTACGAGTAATAGATTTTGATAACAAAAACCCAACAGAGGTAATATGGATGGGATAGGTTATGTGGCCTTAACACCGTGATCTTATCCCGGGTTGGGTTCAGGTGTTAAGTCAAGGGATTATCGGTATCAGAGGTAATATGGACATGACACACGATAATCAAGACCAGGAAGTTTGCTCAGAGATGGCAATAAGCCTGGTAAACTCCGGCGGGGTGAAGCATCAAGGTGGAAGTTCAGAGGTATTTAAGTATACATGAATTGTCACCCACGGGGATGCAATGTGAACCCACTCAGAGCTAATAGAGTGTAAGTTCAGAGGTACTCGGTGTACATCACTCGATAGTCTGGGAGATTTGGTGGTTTGAGGAAGTACCAGCATGTCCTTAGATATAGTATTTCTTTAGGAACTTGCCATTTATGGGCATCATGAGCAAGTCGCCATTCTGTTTAGCGAGCTGGTATGCGTCGTTGGAGAATACGATCTCGATGATGAATGGACCCTCCCATTTGGGCTAGAATTTGCCGACAGTTTTGTGAGTCATGACCAACGGTCTGCGAACGGCCAAGACGAGATCGCCTACTTGGAATGTCCTCTGCTTGACTTTCTTATTGAAGGCCCGAGAGATGTGTGCTTGATAGAGCTTGATGCTTTGTTGAGCCTGCAAATGCTTCTTGTCTAAGGCTTCCAATTCTTGTAGCCGCCGGCGGTATTTATCGTCCGACGTCAACCGGTGAGTGAGGGCCACGCGAAGTGAGGGGATCTGGGTCTCTAATGGGAGAACTGTTTCTCTCACGTACACCAGAGAGAACGGTGTATTTCCTGTAGCCGTCCGACTCGTAGTGCGGTACGTCCGTAAGCATTCGCTCAGCTTTTTATTACAGTCGTGCTTGTTTGAAGACCCGAACTTTTTGAGAAGCTTGATTATGGTCATGTTAAAAGCTTCAGCCAGACCATTAGTCGATGGGTTGTATATCGTTGAAGCCACGTTCTGGATTCGATTCTTGTCACAGAATAAATAGAAAGCATGGCTTGCGAACTGCGGATCATTGTCATAAATGATCCTCCGGGGCAGTCCAAAACGGTAGATGATATGATATTTTATAAAACTAATCACATTTGATATCTTTACCTCTGCCAGTGGAGCAGCTTCCGCCCATTTGGAGAAGTAGTCAGTGATTGCAAGTATAAACCGGTGTCCTCTAGACGACGGCGGGGTGATTGGGCCGATGATGTCCATTCCCTATGCTTCAAATAGCCAAGAGGCCACGGTTGGGTGCAAGAACTCGGATGGCAGATGTATGAAGTCTGCGTAGATCTGACAAGCCTTACACTTTTTTGCATAATCGACAGTGTCTGCTGCCATCGTAGGCGAGTAATAGCCCATCCGACGGAGACGGTCCTGTAACTTTGGGCCAGGTTGATGAGCCCCGCAAATGCCATCGTGAGTCTCGCGTAGGGCTTCTTTGGCTTCTGCATTTGATAGACATATTAACAGTAGTCCATCATAAGATCATCAATATAACATTTTTGTTTCTGTGTCATAAAAGAATCTGAGAGAACGCTTTCTGTTTAAAGTCGCTTCTTTCACATTCTCAGGAAGGATTCCGTAAACTACAAAATCGATGAACGGGAGTCTACAGTCTTGCACGTCATTGGTTATCATGGCGGAGTAACTCGTACCTAGTTGAACGTTGTTTTTGGGACAAACCATCTCACGGCCTATCACGTCAACTAGATGATGAGCATGATTTGGAACTGCCAAATAAGCGGCGAGGCCTGCTAGGGCGTCGGCTTCAATATTTTGGAGCCTAGGAACATGCTCTATAAAGAACCCCTCCAAGGTTGCAATGATGGCAATTGCTGTCTGATGATAAGGAATCAGGTTTATGTTGCGAACCTCGTATGAACCTCGGATTTGATTAGTGTCGTATTTTCTAAATGGCGAACACCAAGGTAAGGCATTACTTCTCTACGACGGTGTACCTATGCTCCGGTCCCACCATCATTCGGCTGAGGTAATAGATGTCTTGTTCATTCCCCGCATCATTATTCTGTGCTAGCAAGGCGTCGAGGGAGTGTTCCATTGCCGGTACATAGAGCAGGAAGGGTTTTTCGACGACCGGGGCTACCAGAATCGGCAGATTCGAAAGGTATTCTTTAATATCATCAAAGGCGCATTGACATTCCTCATTCAATACGAAAGAGATGCCTTTCTTCATGAGTTGTGTGAAGGGTTGACATCACCCAGAGAGGTTAGATATAAACCTCCTGATGTAGGCTAGTCTTCCCTGAAGGCTACGGAGTTCACTGAGGTTCCTCGGTGGACTCATCTCCAGGATTGCTTTTGTTTTGTCGGGGTCTATGTGAATACCCCGGAAAGTAATGACAAAGCCCAAGAACTTCCTGCTGGACACGCCCAGGAAAGACTTGGTGGGATTCATCTTCAGATTGTGCGCTCGTATAAGGTCGAACACTATCCTCAAATCGTATAAGTGATCATCCTTGGAGCGACTTTTAACGGCGATGTCGTCAACGTAACACTCCACCATCTTGCGCAAGTGATCTCTGAAGATAACACTCATAGCTCGTTGATATGTAGCACCGGTATTTTTTAGGCCGAAGGGCATAGCTGTGTAACAATACACGCCGATCAGTGTTTGAAATGACGTATGCTTCTCATCATCAGGAGATATTTTGATTTGGTTGTATCCTGTAAAGCCATCCATAAAGGACATGTGCCCGAAGCTATACATATTATCGATCATTATGTCGGTGATTGGAAAAGGGAATTTATCCTTAGGACATGCTGCATTCAGATTGCGAAAGTCGATACAGATTCAGATTTTTTCATTCTTCTTGACGACTGGTACTATATTAGCTATCCAGTCTGGGTGCTACTCCTTGTAGATGAAACCGCTAGCTATAATCTTGTTTACTTCTACTTCGATGGAGTTCATGATATCTGGACGGAACCGTCGTTGCTGTTGTTTGACTGGTTTTGCGTCCGGATGAATATTGAGCTTATGAAGTGCAATCTCAGGGTTTAGCCCCGACATGTCTTCATAGATCCAAGCGAAAACGTTGATATACTCTCTGATGAGTTGCAACAGCGACTCCTGCTCGTCGTCCGTCAGGCTTTTACTGACGAAGATTAGCTTTGGAGAGGATTCATTACCGAGATCAACTTGCATGACTTCGTCTTCGGTGGAAGGGTCTCGTTGTTCAAAGCGCATCTTCCATTGTGCATCTAGCTGTTGGGCCCATGGCTCCAATTCAAGAGGTTCAAGTAGATCTTCGTCTTCTTCTTCAATGTCAGCGAATGTCATGTTGACAGACAATGTCTGCCTGAATATATCCCTTATGCTATCATCGAAATCGTATGTAGGCGATTCGGATGAGTGATAATGCCACTCGCATTCCTTATCGGAGCTCTCGGGCATTTTTGCTGGTGTAACATAACCGAGATCGCGTCTGGACTTGCTGTAATAATCTTGAGGTTTCCCAGCTGGGGCTGACATCTACAGAGGCGATCGTCGACAGTTGCCGTAATTCAGACCTGGGGTAGTCTCCATGTCATACCCCTATTTTTGCATGAAGTACTTGGCTTGGGGACTATACAGGTAGAGCGGCAATCTTTCGGCGTCGGGTTCGAGATTGAACTCTTATGGCTTGGAAGGTTGAGGACCTTCTTTTCGGCCGAAGATGATCGTGTGATCCCCTTCTCTTCTGCCTGGGACTAGGAAGTAGGCACCTCTAATAGGAGGATGTCAGTTTACGATATGGACGGTTGTCACTTGTGTGTGCAGGTTAATGTCTAGACCGTGCCCCACAGCATACATCATATTAAGCTTATTACGCTCAGGATAGTTCAACGGCAGCCTCATATTAATGAAGTAAGAAATTTTGTCTACAGGGATAACATCATCAGGAGAGGGACTATCCACCTGTGCAATAAGATACTTTGCGAGTTTTGCCTCCTCTTCAGCTACCTCCTACATGACCGGAGGTTGGGACGCTGTCTTGGGCAACTTGACCACCAAGGGTTCTTCTTGTGGCATTGGCTTGCCTGAGGGCCTCGGATCAACACTTGGTTGCCGGCTCGTCTTGGGGAGACGGATAACCATTGGCTCGACAGAGGACTTCGTATCTTCCGTTCGTTTTTGACTGGATTTTGACAATTAGATCACCATCGGCGCCACAGAGGGACTCGCATCTTACGCTCGCCTTTGATTGGATTTCGGCAATCGGATCACCATCGGCCCTACGATGGGTTTTGGCTCCTGGCTGGATCTCGGGAGTCGGATGACCATCGATTCCAACTACGCAGCTGGGGCGGGGGAACCGGGCACCTCTTTATGCAAAGTTGCGATAAAGGGTGCGGCTTTGCCCAATTTACGTACCTGGAGATAGATTTTCAAAGGTTCCTCTGACCCTGTTATGGCCTCCAGTTCGTCAGTTATGTGCTTCTTGGATTCTTCATATAGACAAGCCTTCGAAGAATAGTAAGACTCAACCCCTTTGAAGGGATCGATGCCGGCGAATTCTGTCTTCACGAAGCCGTGCTTACTGACATACTTGAAGCACTGGTGGAGTGTAGATGGCACGATCATATAGTCATGTATCCACGGACGGCCCAAGAGGATATTGTAGGACGTATCTGCGTCTATGACGTAGCAGGTAACCTCCGTCTTCAGGTCGCCAATCTGATACTTCAAATGGATCTTTCCCAAGGGAGAGCTCCTTCCCGAGTTGAAGCCGCTAATGGCAGTGTTGGTCGCCGCTAACCGGTACATAGAGATGTCGAGAAGCTGAAGCAAGCTTTTCGAGATGATGCTTATTGACGAGCCAGGATCGATGTGCATCTGATCCACCATGATATCGCCTATGTATCCAGTGTAGTAAAAGGGACGTTCATGCAAGTTGGTCTTGATCAACATGTCATGTGGGGTGAATACGATGTTGGGTATTATATCCACACAGTTGCTGCCCTGGAGATTTATCGACGAGTCTTCCCCTATAGGCTTGACCTTGGCTAAGTAGGCGTCAATATTCTGGAGCGTTTCGCTCAATGCGACACGAAGATCCTTGGAGAACCTTAGGAGCTCGTATAATGAAAACTTTGCCAGTGTATTAACCAGTTGTGCTAATATGTCAAAGTTGTAAGGTCTCTCTAGCCCCTGAGGTGTATCCTTATGGAGCGTACTGTCGAAGCGGGTTTCCTTCGGCTTGGACCTGTCCGTCGGTGGAGGCTGAGATGGCCCTAGAACATCAGTAGCAGGCAGCGTTGTCGGCTGAGGGTCTTCAACTGAATTACCCTGAATGGGTTGGACTTGTGCCCCAGACCGAGGAACAACGGTCGCCGCCTCCTCAGCTTCGGCTAAAATTGTATGGCAGGATCTGGCCTTCTTGCCCTTCTTTTTACTGGTTGAAGATGGCACCGCCTGGGTAACTTCGGGCGCTAAGTCTGGGTGCACCCACATGACCTCTCCTCGTGACGTAGTGAGAGGTACCAAGCCAGTCATCTGGTCCCGGACGGATGGAAGATTAGTAACCTCCATCGTCGCCCGAGGGACAGGTATTATCCCGTCTTGAGTACTTGTTAGGAAGAAGTCACCGAACTGAACTGATACCATATTTACAGCCACGGTAACCTCTTCAAAATCTAGCGACAGAGCTTTGGAGTCGATAAGACTCTGGAAGTACCGCTTTAATTGGAAGCAGACATGAGTAGAATGATGGACATAGAGTAGAAGTGGCAATATTTTGGGTCCTCCATCTCCAACGCTCGAGGCTCGCACCTTGGTGGAGGGAGTTGGATCCTATCCCCTTGCAAAAGCATGTCGAAGATAGGCTTGACATGACTATCTTCGAATGAGTAATTCACCTTGGGCCACTGAGCTTCTGCCTACTTTTGTTCAGGCTTCTTGGTCGTACCAGCGACCATGTCCTGTTTGCCTTTATTTTCTCGATTATTAGAGGTGCCGCCACTGTTGTTGTTACTGGAGGTGGTACCAAGATGTTTGCCTTTGTCCTTTCCATCTGGGATGTGTAATCCCAGCTGGCGAGCCTTCTTTAACTTCGTCTCCGTATTGGTAGCGCTTATGATAAAGGTCATCCAATCCCTGAACTGATCTTCGGCCATCTAGAGGCTGATTGCGGGGAGCAACTTCTTCTGGCAAATTTTAATCAAGGAGCTTTCGGGATTGCCTTGGGGCAATCTCATCTTGGTTTGGCAAAACCGTTCGATATAGTTCCTCGTTAGCTTCCTTTCTCCCTGAACGACGTCCATGAGAGACGATATTGTCATATCATGCTCTACTTCGTAGAATCTTTCCAGGAATATATGCTTGAAGCCGTCAAAGGAACAGATGCAGTTGTCTGAAAGGTTGCGGTACCAGTCGAACGCGATTCCCTCCAATGCTCCGATAAATAATCGTGTGAGGATGGCATTGCTATGCGGCAAATTGTCTATTGTGACCTCAAAATACGTCATGTATCGGCTGGCAAAGGTCTTCCTGTCATATAAATCAATATAAAATAGTTTGTACCGTTGCAGAAAAAGAACATCTCACCAGGCAACGGAATACGGCTGCCGTATTCTGAGGTCCCGGGAGGAGTCTCGGGTATTGAACATTGATCGAAGCTCCTGGACTTTCCTCCTTGCCTCCTTGGCTTCGTCTACAGCGGAAGGAGCGGATGCTCCTAAAGGATTGTCACCCGAAGGAGGAGCGGTCGTGTTGGAGTCTGCATTGACTACGAGTCCCAAACTTGTTTGTTCGGGCATCCTTGCTGGTTGAGTCGACAAGGCAGCTTTGATTTCGTCTACTGACTTGACCAAGGATAGGAGCATGGCTTCAAGTACTTCTAGACGTTGTCGATCAGTAGGTCCTTTATGATCATCTTCCGCCATAAAGACTGTCCGTACGTAGGTAGACGTGGAAGGGACCATAGAAGAGGTACTCTCCGTGTCATACCTTCGTACAGATAAATCGTCAAAAAATATTGGAATGCCTTCGGATTCGGAAGGGGTGCTGCCCCCTGTGCAGGAAGCTGCATCGTCTTGGCGAAGGCGGTCATCCTTGGGGACGTCCAAGTCTGTTGCATAATTTTATTGGATCGCTACCCCCTGTGTATGCTCTTGGAATACCGGGTTGTCGTATACATTGAGGGGACTGCTACCCCCAGCTTCATCTACCTCCAGGAAGATCGAAGGTGCATCCCCGGGTGTTGGAAGATTCTTTCTGGATCGAGTTCCTAGGTAGACACCCCCTGTGGTTGTCGGTAGTAATCCTCCAGATGAGAGTTTTCTTGCAGCGCTGGCTGAGATTGCCGGGCTGGAAGAGCCTGTCTTCTTTCCTCCCTTGTCGGGAGGAACTTACCGATTACAGGAGGCGAAAGTAAATTCCTTGTCTCCCGAAATTTATACATGTTTCTCAAGTTGTTGTCGGATAGGTGCTGGCCGGTACAGTCGTTAGAAAATAGACTGCCGATCTTCAGGTGTTGTCGACTTGTCGCAGCAACAGTTGATGATGACTTGGGTGCAATGGTGTCCAGAAAATGGCTCATCACATGCCAAGGTTGCTTTTCTCTCATTGCGTTTGTGAATAATCACCTCTCGCAAGTCGATAGCAAACTGATCTACCTTTGCATCCAATTTGTGAACTCGGATATCCCGAGCACACAGGTGCGTAGGTATCATGTTTGCTCCCTGATCCGAGGCTAGTAAAAGCACTTGCTCTCGATTATTGGAGGGAAACATTTGAGACCCACCCTGTCCGTTTGCCCTGGAGGACTGGACGCGGGTGGTTCTGTACAACTTTCTCTTAGGAGCCCGTATAACAGTTAACGGTGCCCACTGACGGTCAGCAGCTTGGACAGTTGACTGGACTTGTTGGGCCCACACTGTCCTAGACTTTTCGACTTAGCATCTGAAGGCGCATAGTAAGAAGAGTCCAGATTGGAATATTCTACATTCTCAATGGGACGTATAGGGTCGGGCCCGCATGAGAGACGGTCGAATACAGAGCTTCTGACAGGGCCGTATGAGGCAGCCTGCCTACGGCCAGGATTGGCTGCCGCATGGGCCATCTGCCTGCGGCCAGAGTTGGTTGTCACATGGGCTATCTGCCTGCGGCCAGAGTTGGTTGCCGCATAGGCAGACTGCCCATTTTTCTTATGCGGCCTCTTCTTCGTCCGCACGGATTTCCCTTGTGCCCCCAAAAGCTCAGTATCGTAGTATTTTCCTTTGCCAGTTTTGGGGACAGTGGGGTTATCTGCAGTCGGAAGCAAGACCGCAGGAGAACTTTGATTACCGTCTTGGGCCGCAGAAGGAGCTTCTTAGAGAACCTGGCGAGGGGCAACAGTTTTGTGCTTCGACGTCCTGCGGGTTCTCTTCGGGTTGGCTCACTTCTATGATGGGCTGGCACTCCCTTCAGAGAGTATTTCTTCGAATGCTTGTTGGTCGAAACGAACCACACGTATTTGCTACGTAGAGCCGAGCTTGGACGCGTCGGATTGCGTCACCAACTTCTTAACAGAGAAGAAGGAAGTCCTCAGCAGAGTCGCCATTGTGTTTGCCATTAAATATCAAGAACAAAAATTATATAGGAATTGAACTTGATTGCAAACTCGCTTGTACAAAAGAAAGCCTAGAAAGAAATCCTAGAAAACAATCCAAGTACAATTATTTAGTTTTTGATTCTGGGGGGTGACGATGGAGGCTCGCAAAAGTGTAGCAACTCAGTCTTACTCCTTGGACTATCAGACGCAGCCTTTGTGCTTGAAGAATTTTGCTAGCCTTTGATTGCCAACCTTTAGCATGGGTATGGTACCCTGCTATTTATAGTGATTCCTGCATAAAGCAGATTTTGGACCGCATAAAGGGACACGTGGCCACGTATCTGTAACAGCACACAAAGACTCGATCTTGGGCTGCCAGCTGGTGGAGGTTGTTGAGATTTTGTTGTAGCAAATCTGGGTGGTTGAGACTTGGTCAAATTGCCATGTGTCCCCTCCATAAAGTAGAGTCTGACTCATTTTGGCTGCATAGTGGCCTTAGGGGCCTTGCTTCTGCGGCTCGGCTCCGCTTGGCCGTATGGGATCTTTGAGAACCTTGCTTCTGCGACTTGGTTTCACTTGTTCGCATGGGATCTATGAGAACATTCCCTCTGCGGCTAGAGTCCCCTTAGCCGCATGGGGCCTTCGAGAGTCTTGCTTCTGCGGCTAGAGTTGTCTTAGCCGTATGAGGTCTCCAGGGGTACTGCTTCTGCGGTTTAGTTTTACTTGGCCGCATGGGGTCTTCAGGAGCACTGCTTCTGCGGCTTAGTTTCACTTGGCCGCATAGGGTCTCCAAGAGCATTGCTTCTGCGCCTTAGTTTCACTTGGCCGTATGGAGTGATGATCCGCATAAACTCTATCTTTTCCATACTTCTACAAGGATAACCCCCATTGTTTTTCAGAGGACTTAGATGTAGATTGCCCGACCTACTACGGGTTTGGCATAGATGGAGTCTACGACCAGGACATGCCTGTGGATCCGGTGCACGTAGAGGATGCACCGCCTGTAGTGACTTAGATTAGTGAGATTTTGTCTGAATTTGTATTCCAGCTTGATACATTGGGTCTGTAAAACTTATTTGGAATTGTTTTATGTCTTTAAATTTTGAACAGGTGTTTGTGACTCTGCATTTATTTTAGTCTATCTACTTCCATCTTTATCTTTATCATTCATGCTTATCTTCCTTAGATTTATGTGATTAAGTTCTGATTATATTTCTCCGTACAGAGATGACAGGTTATATTATTGTGTCTTAGATGTTCTATGTTCTAGATGACCTTTACAACATTCTACCGTCGATGCTGCAGCGTAGGCTGGACGTACCCACGTGCTCGTGCCTCTAAACAGGGTGTTGTTTGCCACTAAAATCTTTTGATTGCAATTTCAATTACAAACAGAACAGTATTACAATGTAGGACTTAGATATAGTCCTAGGAGTACACTTTTGTTTATCTGGGTCCCTGTGTCGATGGAGCGAGTGGTAATGCATTGACTCCATTGACGATCTGACGACGGTTCTTGGTTCTCTAAAGGTCTGAGTTACTCTGGGTACTGGAGCTTACAGAGAGAAAGAAGACGTTGAGTGTCTGTATCTGTCTCTCTCACTGTGTGTGTATATAGGTCTGTCTGTCCATATGGAAAAAGGAGATGATCCCTCTATTTATATCTTGCAGGTTGGCTGCTCATGCGCGCATATGTTGGATGCGTCTGTACATGGGGACGCCACGTGGTTGAAGCTACGGGAGACACATGGATGGTGTACCATCATTTGTGGGTTTAATCATTCATGCTGCTTTTATGGGCTGGCACGTAGCAGGGGAGAGGATCATTCAGTTGCTGAGATCTTGGGTGATTAGCACCCCTTCATAGGCTAAATTGAGTCAAAGGACACATGGCGCATGTCTGTAGCTCAAAGGTCTCAGATTTGGTGGAGGATAATCTGATAGGATGCGCCTGGGGTTGGACACATGAAAAGACTTTGGCTCATAACCTTCAGGAGTCACGAACCAGTCAGGACGCATGGCTTTTGAGGTACATACGAAGCTTCAGTAGTGACTTGACCTCTGTCTTTAGGGATCAGAGGAAGGTCTGAGGCGCATGGCTCTTGAAGCGTATACAGAGGTTTGGGCGTATGGCTACGGAGGCGCATACGAATGGTTGGACGGCCACGTGGCCTGTTGTAATACATGTGGTTCGTATGACGTATTTTTGGAATATGTGTACGTATTTTATCTTGTATTGCATGTTTTCTTGCCTAGCTTGCATCTTGGCTTGGTTATTTCTTGGGTTGGTTCGGCTTGGCTCGATTTTCTTTGGTTTATTATGAACCAAAGGTGAACCCCCTACCTACCACCACCACCACTACCATTTATTAACCCCATTCTCTTTTCTCTCTCCTTATTACTCTTCTTCCACCATTAACTCTTTCACCTACCAGAGAGAGAGAGAGAGAGGTCTAGCAAGTGCAACTTTCTTCATGGAGGAACTCCAATTTTATTACTTCATTCTCTTCCTTACAGCATTTTAACTTACTTTAATACTTGGCATTTTCACTTTCCATGGCTAGATTCTTATAGATCTAAGTTTACTTTATTTTCGGAAATCTTGGGTTTTGATCTACTTAATCTTGTTATTTCTGAGTTTTGATGGTTCTATGTTGTAGACAATCTTGTTCTGCCCCATTTTGACCTATAGAAGTTCGGATTTGGGCTCCGGATGATGGAGTTATGGAGCTCGAGAACTTGGCTCTCATGGTGTTCTTCTTCTCCTCGAAATTTCGAAGAAGATGAACTGTGCTTGACTTGACCGCATGAATATTTCATGCGGCAAGTGTTCTCTTCAGCCGCATGACTGGAAGTACTTGAGCCGCATGAGAATCGAACTCATCTAGCCGCATAACTCGTTCAATCCCCAGCCGCATATTACTCTGCACTTCTTGAGCCGCATGCGCCCTTCCTCAGCCGCATGAGGACCCCGCTACTTCCAGCCGCATGAATGCTCTGACTTAGTCTCATGCGCCCTCTCCCCCCCGCTGGCCGCATGGGACTTTACTTGACCCAGCCGCATGAGAACTTCTTTCCGAGCCACATGAACTTGGTCCATTTATAGCCGCATAGGCGCATGACCCCGTTAACCGCATAAGCGTACACTTTCAACCACATGGCTCCGCTCCTGTCCCTGCCGCATGAACTGCCCACTTAGCTGCATAAGCGTGCAGTTCCTGCCGTATGGATTGTTACCCCAGCCGCATGCGCTTCCCTCTTTTCGTAGCCATATATGCTGTTCCCCCTTCCTGCCGCATGAGCTTGCCTTTCTCTCCGCCGCATGGACCCAATTCATTTCAGTTGTCCTGAACTTGATAAATCACGATTTGATTGACATGATTGAAATGACAATTGTACACGATATGGTGTGACAAGGAACTAGTATGACCTGGTAGTGGCCCGTCGTGGCGCACTCCTGATAAGTACACTCGACATGATAACCTGACATGATATATCTTGACAAACTGTTGCGACGGCTACCTGACATGACATGACCTGTATAAATGACCAGGACACCGTGGGCGATTGTGCTTGTACAAATAATTCTGTCCTGTCTTGCATCATGTCTAGGAGGGGACTCCTGAGTACCACGGTCAGGAGTACCTACTGAAATGGACTAAGACTAATAACTAGATTAATGCATTAGTCATGAAGAGATTTTCCAGCTACAGGCAATCCCGTTACCTGGGCGCGCCTTTGGATCTGTAGCCTGCCGTCGAGTAGGGCACATTTCCAGCACACTGTCATGTGTTGCACCCTTTAAGCTACCTAAGGGTATATTCATTTTCTGGACGATGTACCCACCTGAATTCAACTCTAATCTTTCAACCCGGGTAACCTGGATGGTCTGCAGGGCTTGTGGCTGTGGAATAATCTCACTGCATCTTGCTAGTAACTAGGCTGTGATAACCCTATTTAGTTAAAGAATCAAGCCGTAATTCTTGCTTGGCCGTGAAATGATTAGATGGAGTCTAACCAGTCTAGTCTTGTCCTGATTCTGTTCCAGATTACTGCATGACCTGAATGCATGTATTTATTTTACCGATAAATAGTGGGAATTCCAAGTTCTGTTCAGACGAAGGGTTACAACCCCGATCCTTGTTTGGTTTACGAGTTGTAACCTGGTTATCTGAATAGTTCCATGGTTATCTCGTCGTATATCATCCTGATGTATTTTCTTTATTTCCAGTTCTTACCTTTATTTATACTTTATGCTGATTGCTGGTTTTTAGTTCCTAAGTGAAGCTTCCATTGTGGCACTTGCTCTTTCTGGGATCTGACCCAGCTGGTTTTGTATGGCCAGATTTCGGACCAGCTCCAGAGGATCTACCGCTTTTCCAGCCCGATGGTGAACACCAGGCGTAACCAGGGCAACGAGTGGGTTATTTTTGGCTCTCCCACTCTATTGTAAAAATATTCTTTTGAGGCGTTTAGCCGATGAGCACCTGTTTAGCTCGATTGCACTTACTTACTGTCTGCCTACGGGCTATAACATGATTAACAGATCCTAGGGTTGATCATATATGACTGAAACTCTTGCTAGTCCTGATATTTTGTAACGACTAGCTTCATGATCAACTGAATATGTAATATTTGGGATGCCTTACTATTGTATATTTGGTGATCTAACATCTTGTAACATTTACCTACTTGCTTGTGATTGAGACATTAGGCTTGTTCATGATCTTAAGAGACTGTTGGCTTGTAGTAAACCCTCATGTATCTAGACAGCCGTGACCGTATAGCGAGATAGAATCCATTTCATATACGTAGCTGGCTATGTCTGCCCCCGCTCTCCAGTATTCTGATTCTGGGGCGTGACACTTGTAACCGCCGAAAGAGAGTAATAATGATGCTGACGTCAGCGGCGCTTCGTTTTTTGTAGTTGCTGCTCTGTCGTCGTGGCATGGCTGCTGTCGTGTCAGGACTTCAGCATTTAATGTTCTTTGACGAGTGATGGGCTGTTAAGTGGGCGCATTGATCTGCGTTCCACTAGGCACATGGGTCCATGTTAATTATGACGCATAGATCTGTGCTTTATTGGGCACATCCACACAGGGCGCTTGGTATCGATTGGCGCGTCTGTACGATGCGCGGTATCTGACCGGCGCATCCATTTGCATGACGCGTCTTTACTGGTCCGACTGTTGCGTTCCTCGAGTGCTTTAAATAGCCATTTTGACTTGGCCAAATTCGAAACGTCAGGTTCATCACCATATATGTAAATTCATTGCACAGGATTCAGAGAGCCCGCCACTTGGCGCATGGGTTTGATTTGCCCGGCCTATAAATAGCAGCAGGAAGAGAGTTTGCTTCTCGTTCTCTCATGTCTTCCCGAATAAACTTATTTGCTCGAGCACATTCTGTTGACAAGATACTCCCGAGGGTGAAGATGCGATGAATTGTCGTCATTCATGCACTTGAAGGTGACTGTTACATCCAAAAGTCAGAATCGCGGGCTTCTGGGGCAAGCGGAAGGTGTATGTTGCATCCAAAGATCGGGATACTCGAGCCCTATCTCCGTTATGCTGGAAGAGCCACAGATCGGAATTGTGGTGCTCCCATCTTCCTTGGGCTTTGGAGAGCTCTTTCTCCTGCTAGAGTGGGGTATTACCTACTCTGGTTGTGTTGAAAGCTGCTCCTTTAGCTGCAGATCAAAATTGCGGTTCTCTCCTCTTCCTTGGGCTTTTGAGAGCTCTTCCTCCAGCTAGAGTAGGGTTGATCGCCCATCCTTATTCTGCTCAATAAATGCTTCATTAGTCGAAGCACTTGATCGGGTCGAAGTAGAGAGCATATGCTGAGACTTCATGATGCACATAACTGAGTCGCTGAAATAGATACGCCTGACTGAGACGCTGAAATAGATACGCCTGACTGAGACGCTGAAGAGACACGCCTGACTGAGACGCTAAAGTGATGTGCCTGACTGATGATGCGCTTGACGGGAGGCACATGGCAGTTTGCTGCGCCTGGCTGTAGTCTTAGGATCTTTCTTTTTTTGTAGAAATTCTCCTTTGTAAAGCCTTTTTTAGACATGTAATAGACTTTTATATGAAATAAAAATCCTTTTGATGTCTATACTTTTGCTGTTCTTTGCTGTACCAAGTACTTCGTTAGTGCTCCCTGGCGCATGTAATGTTAAGCGCATAGGAATTCTGGCCTGTGGATGCGCCTGAAATTCCATCCTTCTACAAGACCCCCTTCAAAGTTTTCAAAACTTTTTGTTAAGTTTTGGAATACTTTGAATAAGAAGCATGGTGTTGACTTCAATGGGGCGCATGACTGTTCGGGGCGCATGATTTGCTCCGCGCATCTGTGATGAGGCGCATGCTCCTCTTCAGTTTTAAATGCAAATGATAACGCTTCGAAATAAGCAAAAAGATTTAATGATGATCTTTTTGGATTATTTGCAGTTATCACTTTGTAGAACCCCAAGCGGCAGCTGACGGTACCCTTCATCGGTTCACGCGTATGACCAAGCCTATAAATAGGCGTCTGATGGAGAGAGAGAGAGTTCTTACTCTCTTTGCTTTCTTCTTCTTTTAGAGTTCTTCTTCAAAAACCCTAACTTCTTTTTACGAAATGGCTCCCAAGACTCCTCGCGATGGTGTTGGCCGAGGACAAAGCAAAGAAAAAGAGACTGTAGAGGCCGATGTTAATGCTGTTCCCAGGACGCCCGTCGACATTCGACCGACGGTGATTGATTTGTCATCCTTGTCGTACCTTTTATATTTTGAGGAACAAAAAAAAAATCTTTTTAGAACTCACATACGCTGACGCACATGGACCTCGAGTCCTGATGATGTGCTGAAGCTTCTTTGCTGACGCGTATGGACCTCGAGTCCTGATGATGCGTCGAAGCCTCTTTGCTGACGCGTGTGGACTTCGAGTCCTGATGATGCACTGAAGCTTCTTGCTGATGCGCATGGACTTCGAGTCCTGATGATGCGCTGAAGCTTCCTGCTGATGCACCTGAACTTGGGTGCGCTTCTGATGAGAACTCGGCTTAGATATATATTTCGTTGTTGTTTTAACATATCTGAGTTTTTATAATCTTTTTCTGACCTCCAGTTTCGATGACCGTCCCGCTTTTGAACGAAGTACTGCTGGACGCTGCTCTCTGTCAGATGGGAGTTGATTATAACGAGGAGGTAATAAATTCTGCCTAAGCTGCCATTATGCTGGATCAGTCTTCCGAGAGAATGACCCAAATCAAGGAGCAACAGTATGTGTTTCTCCAGCGGATGATTGAACGTGGCAGCTTGCAATCTTCCATTCCTGGTAATTAGACTTTCCTGATGCCTGAGCTCCTGTTCGGGGATCGCCTCACTTCTACTGAAGCAAAGGTGCTGAGGATCAAGGAAGACTGGTTCTTCTCAGCCAAAGGGGTGCACATGTTCATGAAGCAGCTCGAGCGTCACTGGCCTTTGACGGCTTTCTATCGTCTTGCTTCCAAGAGGCGGATGTCATGGGAGTTAACCCGTCTCAAGGGGGAGCGGTGGCGGGCGCCATCAGGATTGATGCTACCTCGAACCAAAGGGATATTTTGGTCGCCACGCGGGCTGGGCCTTCTTTCACCTGGAAAACTCTGCGTCCTGGGAGTATTTATAGCGACGTCCCTGCCAAACCTTTTGCCTTCGGTGCTTCGACTTTCATGAATCGTATGCTGTCATCGAAGTGGTCGTACCCGAAAGGTGAATTTTGAGTAGAGGGTTGGTGTCACTATGTATCCAAGTGGGACAAGCTGACACTCTGGGTTCTGATAAAGTTTCGAACTGAGCTCAGGGAGATTGGGCTGACTGCCGCCATTCCTGCTACCCAGGCGGGCGTTGACATCAACAAGCATATGTTCCTTGCACTCCTGGAGATGTTTAATACCCAGACCGGGACCTTCTTCACTCCGATAGGGGAACTAGGATTTGCATTTCATGAAATATATGAGGTGTCAAGGCTTTCTTGGGGATCAGAACCCTATGAGGAGTACTTCCCGACCAACGAGGAGTTCCAAGTCCTGGGGGACAAAGAAGAGGAGATGATGGCTGTCTTTAAAGAAGTGGCGAGTCACCACTATTATATGCAGAAGAAGGATAAGGGTGGGGCGTAACCCCACGTAACTACTTGGAGGGATTACGTCTTTGAGCAAGACAAGGAGGATCCCTCTCAGTTCACAACTCCACCAGCTCTTTCCAGTACTAAGGTGCTCTCTGAAATGAGCAGACTTAATGAGAAGAGTCCCCAGGAAAATGTGGACCGGGAATCGGACGAGCGCTCCTATAGTTGTTTCTGGCACCTCACACATCGGATGTCGTCCAAAGCAGTGTTGACTGCTTATCTGATGATCTGGCTCTGGGATTACGTCTTTTCAGGTGGTTCAGGCTCTGTGGAGAGGGTGATCCGGAACTTGATCCTGCCAGCTGTAAAGTTAGTTTTTGGCCATCCCTTGGCTCTACTTCCAGCGATGGTATGCAACCTGTTGCGAGGTCTACGAGAATTCGCAGGTGACGTTGTTCACGAACGAGGTAAGAACGGCAACTTTCCTCGTGCCGAACTGTCGTTTCACTATCTGATGGGGTGGTTGATTTTGCACCATCCCAACGTGATGAGTCCGGGCCAGGAAGAAGACCATGTGGCCGGAGATGTATTCCTCCGCCGCTTCTACCAGAGGAAGTGGCTGCATACGAGTGTTCATGTTTGTAGGAAGGTTTTTGTTTGCCATTAAAATCTTTTGATTATAAATTTCAATTACAAACAGAACAATGTTACAATGTAGGACTTAGACGTAGTCCTAGGAGTACACTTTTGTTTATCTGGGTCCCTTGTACCGATGGAGCGAGTGGTAATGCGTTGACTCCGTTGACGATCTGACGACGGTTCTCGATTCTCTGAAGGTCTGAGTTGCTCTGGGTGCTGGAGCTTGCGGAGAGGAAGAAGACGTTGAGTGTCTGTATCTGCCTCTCTGTATATGTATGTCGGTGGTTGTGCGATGTGTGTGTGTAAGAAGGAAGTGATCCCTCTATTTATAGCTTTGCAGGCTGGCTGCTCATGCACATATGTAGGATACGCCTGTACGCGGGGACGCCACGTGGTGATTGCTGATGGAGGCGCATGGACGATACGCTCTGATTGAGGAGTTGAACCCTTCCTGTTGCCTTTGTGGACTGCGGCCGACCTGACACGTAGCAATGGAGAGGATCTTTCAGTTGCTGAAATCTTGGGTGATTAGCACCCCTTCATAGGCTGAATCGAGTCAAAGGACACGTGTCGTAGGTCCATGGCCCAAAGATCTCGGATTTGGTGGAGAGTGATCTGATAGGATATGCCTGGGATTGGGCGCATGAGGGGACTTTGGCTTGTAACCTTTAGGAGTCACGAACCAGTCTGGGCGCATGTCTTTTGAGGCGCATGCGAGGCTTCAGCAGTGACTTTACTTCTGTCTTTAGGGATCAGAGAAAAGTCCAAGGGGCACGGCTTTTGAGGCACATGCAGAGATTTAGGCTCATGGCTGCGGAGGCGCATACGAGATGGTTGGACGGCCACGTGGCTTGTAACCACCGGAGGGGAGCAATGATGATGCTGACGTCGGCGACGCTTCGTCTTCTGAAAAAGCTGTCAATCGTTCAGTCCTCGGGGGACGTGCTGCCAACTCTGTCAGACTTCAGTATTTAATGTTCTTGAAAGGTGATGGGCTGTTGAGTGGGCGCATCGATTGGCGTTCCACTAGGCGCATGGGGACGCATGGAGGCGCATCCTTATGAGGTACTTGGAGCTGATGGGCGCGTCAGTATGATGTGCGGTCTGGCCGGCACATCCGCTTTGCATGATACGTCTTTATAGGCCCGACTGTTACGTTCTTCGAGTGCTTTAAATAGCCGTTTTTTGACTTGGCTGAATTCGAAGCATCAGGTTCATCACCATTTAATGCAAATTCATTGCACGGAATTTGGAGAGCCGGCCACTTGGCGCATGGGTTTGATTTGCCCGGCCTATAAATAGTAGTATGGGGAGAGTTTGCTTCTCGTTCTCTCACGTCCTTCCGAAATGAACTTGTTTGCTCGAGCACATTCTGTTGATGAGATGCTTCCGAGGGTGAAGATGCGATGCATTGTCTTCATTGATGCACTTGAAGGTGACTGTTACATCCAAAAGCCAGAGTCGAGGGCTTCTGAGGCAGGCAGAAGGTGCCTGTTGCATCCAAAGATCGGGATGCTCGAGCCTCGTCTCTGTTATGCTGGAAGAGCCGTAGATGGGAATTGCGGTGCTCCGATCATCTTCCTTGGGCTTTGGGAGAGCTCCTCCTCCCGCTAGAGTAGGTGTTGTCGAATCTGGTTGGGTTGAAAGCTGCTCCTTTAGTCGCAGATCGATTGCGGTGCTCTCCTCTTCCTTGGTTTGAAGAGCTCTTCCTCCAGCTAGAGGGTTGATTGCCTACCCTCCTTCTGTTCAATAAATGCTTCAATAGTCGAAGTATTTGATGGCACATATGCTGACACTTCATGATGCGCCTGACTGGGATACTGAAGGGCAACACATAACTGAGCCGCTGACGGGATGCACATAACTAAGGATGCACATAACTGAGCTGCTGAAGGGATGCACCTGGCTGAGAGCGCATGACGAGATGCGCCTGTTTGATAGCGCATGGCAAGATACGCCTGTTTTGAGAGCGCATGGTGGTTGCTGCGCCTAGCTGTAGACTTAGGATCTTTTCTTTGTAGAAATTCTCCTTTGTACAGCTCTTTTTAAGACATGTAATAGACTTTTATATGAAATAAAAATCTTCTTTTAATGTCTATGCTTTGCTATGTCGAGTACTTCATCTGAGCTCTCTGGCGCATGTGATGTTTAGGCGCATAGGATTTCTGGTCCTGAAATTCCATGCTTCTACAAGACCCCCTTCAAAGTTTTCAAAACTTTTTGTCAAGTTTTGGAATACTTTGAATAAGAAGCATGGTGGAGTCTTCTACAGGACGCATGACTGTTCGGGCGCATGATTACTCCGCACATCAGTGATGGAGCGCATACTCCTCTCAGTAAATGCAAATGATAATGCTTCGATAACCAAGAAGATTAATGATGATCTTTTTGGATTTATTTGCAGTTATCTCCTCACAGAACCCGAGGCGGCGGCTGAGGTCACACTTCATCGGTTCACGCGTGCGACTGGGCCTATAAATAGGCGTGAGATGGAGAAATTGAGTTCTTCCTCTCTTTGCTTCCTTTCTTTTTTTAGAGTTTTTTCTTTTGAAAAACCCTAACTTCCTTCTTGTAAGAAATGGCTTCCAAGACTCCTCGCGGCGGTCCTGGCCGAGGACGAGGCAAAGAGAAAGTGCCTGCAGAGGCTGCCGCAGACGATGTCCCCCAGCCGCCCGTCGACGTTCGGCCGGCGGTGATTGGTGGGTTTTATCATTCTTTACCATCATTTTTAGAACTCACATACGCCGACGCGCATGGACCTTGAGTCCTGATGATGTGCTGAGGTTTTTCCACCGACGCACATGGGTTTAAACCCTGATGATGCGTCGAAGCTCCACTGCTGACGTGCATGGGTTTAAACCCTGATGATGCGCCGAAGCTCCACTACTGACACGCATGGGTTTAGACCCTAATGATGTGCCGAAGCTCCACTGCTGACGCGCATGGGTTTAGACCCTGATGATGCGCCGAAGCTCCACTGCTGACGCGCATGGGTTTAGACCCTGATAATGTGCCGAAGCTCCACTGCTGACGCGCATGGGTTTAGATCCTGATGATGCGCCAAAGCTTCTTTTTAGATGCGCCTGGGCCTTATGCGCTTTTGATGAGAACGTGGCTCAGATTCTTTTGTTGTTTCTAACATCTCTGAATCTTTGCCTTCTTTTGTTGACCACCAGTGTCGATGACTGTCTCGCTCTTGAATGAAGTGCTTCTGGATGCTGCCCTCTGTTAGATGGGGGTGGATTATAATGAGGAGGTGATAAACCCTGCCCAAGCTGCCATTGTGCTGGATCAGCCTCCCGAAAGAATGACTCAAATCCGGGAACAACAGCATGGGTTCCACCAACGGATGATGGAGCGTGGCATTTTGAAATCTGCCACTTCTGATAATGTGACTTTCCTGAAGCCTGAGTTCCTATTTGGGGACCGTCTTACTTCTATTGAAGCAAAGGTGTTAAAGGTCAAGGAAGATTGGTTCTTTACAGCAAAGGGGGTGCATATGACGGTTAAGCAACTTGAGCGCCAATGGCCTTTGACGGCCTTCTGTCATCTTGCTTCCAAGAGGAGGATGTCTTGGGAGCTAACCCCATCTCAGGGGGGAGCGGTGGCAGGCACCATCAAGATCGACGCTACCTCCGATCAGAGGGATGCTCTGACCGCCGTGCGGGCTGGACCTTCTTTCACATGGCGGACTCTCCGTCCTGGGAGCATTTACATTGACGTTCCCATCAACACATTTGCTTTTAGCGCTTTGACTTTTGTAAATCGTATGCTGTTGTTGGAGCGGTCGTACCCGAAAGGTGAATTTTTGGTAGAGGGTTGGTGTCACTATGTTTCCAAATGGGACAAGCTGACACTCTGGATTCTGTCGCGGTTTCGAACCGATCTCCGAGAGATTGTGTAAAACCCCTAAAATTTCTACTATTTTTTTTATTTTTATTAAATTTAGTAGTGATTTAAAATTTTGTAATATACGTCGCGTAGTCGTATTATACGTCGCGCATGACCTTTTATTTCTTTTTCGAATTTGCTCGACGAATGCGATTATGTGCGAGTGTACATAATTTAGAAAAACATTTTTTCTATTTTCAAAATAATATATATAATAATTATTTTTTTTATCATACTGAAATTTCCAAAGTTTACGATTTTATTTATGAAAGCCTTTTCGTTTATAGCAGTTACTAATAATAAATAATATTCTTTATAAATATTATTTTAATTATTTATTAGTGCATTTAAATAATAATAGTATTTTCGAAATTATTATTATTGTATTTTGGAAAAATATATTTTAAAATTATTGTGGCGATTTAAATCTTGAGTTGAATTTATGGACTTATTTAAATAGTGAAACATTTGAAATTTGATTTATCCCATTGATTTTAAACCAAGACTTTAATTAGATTCAAATTTGATTTGTATTTGGAATTGGATTTTGATTTAAATTGGATTGTATTTAGATTGGATTTAATTTTAAATTAAGTAGAAAATTATCTATTTTGGGTTTAAACTACTCCCAATTCTTATCTAATTGGGAATTCCCACATCCTATAAAAGGCAGGTACTCCTCCAAGTTTCTATCGTACAAAATTTCTCCACAAATAATTCTCCATGAAGTGCGTGCACCGTGTCCGTGTTCCACCATCCATATTCTTATTCCATGTTTACATGTACATAAATTTTTCCGTGACGGACACACCCCGACACCAAATCCCTAAACCTACCCCTATCCTAACCCCGTCTCCGCCACAGCCACCCCCGTCGACCCCACTGTCATCACACCCCCGCAAGCCCGATCCCCTGACCTCCGGCCGTAGTCCCGTCCAGCCACCCGTATCATCCTCACCAAACTCCACGACAGCCACCACCGGCAATACCCCGACCGCCCACCTTCACCGACCACTGCGGCTTTCCCAATCGACCCATGACATCCACCACCTACCACCATCACACACCAGTGCCACCACCGGCAAAAACATACCAACTTTGCCTCCTCCGCTCAACACCACCGACCAAACCCCTAAAACACCACCATCCTCATCAGTTAACCGCCATAATCCTCACCGCCAAAAATCCCAAGACACCGAAACAAAAGAAGAAAAAAAAACTAACCTTCATCGTCCGTCGTGACCTGTTCCCGTCGGCGATCGCAGTTCCCGACCATGCCTGGCCAGTGCCTCCACCTCGACCCCCGCTGTGGTGCACCCACCGCGCTGAGCCCGCGCTCCTGATGGCGACCATCGTCACCAATCACTTGAGCCGACGACCACCGTGGGGGCCAGATCTGCCTCCCTGGCTGTGTCGTGCCTCCGCAGCGTCGACCAGCCGGTGCCGCATCTCTAGCGTTGAACCCCATCCGCCTCCAGCCCGACCTCCGGTCCCACACTTCGTGTCGTGGCCGTGCCCGACCGCTCCTCGCCCCCTCTCTCCTCAGCGACCACCGCGCGTCCGTCCAACGCCCAGCCTCCCGCCGTCGAGCCTCTCGCTCCTCAGCCCTCACTCTCGATTTTATCAGAACAGAACCCTCTCTTTTCGTCACTCTCTCTCCCTCTAATAAAAATTCTTGGTTTTGGGGACAGAATAGTAATGTATTGGTATTATTAAAGTACTGTATTATTAGTATAGTATAGATACTCATCATATATTACATTATTAAGCACTGTATTATATGTATGTACACTGTCATCTTCTTCTACTTCATAATAATAATAATATTATTATTATTATTATCATCATTATTATTATTATTATAATACATTGTTAAAAGTTTTATCATTATCATTGTTTAGTATTTTGTTGCATTAGATAAATAAATATATAATAATTTCTAAATTAATTTGGTAACAAAATTATATTGATGCGTGATGATATACGTAATTTCAAAATTGATTTCAAGTCGTAAAAATATTACTATTGTTGTAACTCATATGTCTCTACACCTTCATCTTCTTGTAACCTACATGACCTTTGGCCCTTCATTTCTTCATAACCCCCAACCTCTCTCCCTATATAAAGAGAGGTTAGAATAGCTTGTAAATGTACACTTGAGTGATTGATAATATACGAGAAAGCTTCGTCTCCGTATGTTTGAGCTTTTGCCTTACGACACGTTATCAGCACTTTGCTCGTGCAACGCCGGAGACCCGACGTACCGCTCGCCTCGACGTCCGCCGACCGTTGCCCCGCGCGCACCCCGTCGCTCGTCGCCGATCCCGCGTATCCGCAATCGTTTTCTCACTTTCTTCCACCATAAGGCATGGACCACGGGGCAGTGGATTGTCTGGTTGATAGTGGAACGACTCACACTATCTTGAGAGATAAATCATACTTTATCTCCTATACGCCTAAAGTAACCTCAGTGACAACCATTTCGGGACCCTCAACCCTTATACAAGGCTTTGGCAAAGCCCGTTTTTCGTTGTCCAATGGTACTCCCGTTGAAGTATCAGAGGCCTTATATTCTCCAAGGTCCAGTCGTACCTTACTGAGTTTTAAGGATATTCGAGAAAACGGATTTCATGTTAAAACTGCTCGAGAACATGGCTTCGAGTATCTTTTCATTACCTCCACTCAGTACGGCCAAAAGCGTATCTTGGAGAAGTTGAAATGTCTTTCAAGTGGTTTGTATCTCACTACGATACAACACATCGAGAGTAATCTCATCATTCGCCGAGCGCCAGTTGATGAGAGGACTTTTATGCTATGGCATGACCGGATGGGTCATCCGGGTCAAAATACGATACTTCGCACTATGAATGCATCACATGGGCATCCTCTTGGAGGAAAGAATTTCGTTATAAATCCGAAAAGCATATGCCAAGCTTGCTCGATTGGGAAGACAAATCTCAAGCCACTCCATGTGAAACCTACGAGATTGGTTTCCCAATTCCTTGAGAGAATTCATGGAGATATTTGTGGACCAATCCAACCAACATACGGACCATTTAAATACTTCATGGTTTTGGTTGATGCATCGACTAGATGGTCACACGTAGTGTTGTTGTCCACCCGAAATGCAGCGTTTCCTAAACTCCTCGCCCAGATCATTAAGTTAAGGGCTCACTATCCGGATTATTCGATAAAGTCTATTAGACTTGATAATGCCGCGGAGTTTACATCGAAGACTTTCGATGACTATTGCATGACTTTGGGAATAAATCTTGAACATCCTGTTGCGTATGTTCATACCCAAAATGGCCTAGCAGAAGCTTTTATAAAGCGACTGCAAGTGATAGCGAGGACCTTGGTTATGCGCACCAAACTCCCACTATCTACATGGGGCTATGCAATTTTGCACGCTGCAAATTTGGTCCGTCTGAGGCCCATGGCTACCCAACCATTTTCCGCGTACCAGCTGGTTACTGGATGTGAGCCTGATATCTCACATTTACGCGTGTTTGGGTGCCTAGTTAATGTTCCAATTGAGCCGATAAGGCGTTCAAAATTTGGACCTCAGAAGCGACGGGGAATATATGTCGGTTATAACTCCCCGTCCATCATTCGCTATTTAGAGCCCTTGACAGACGATCTCTTTACCGCGAGACACGTGGATTGTGACTTTGATGAGGCAATCTTCCCGTCGTTAGGGAGAGAAATGCACGCTAACGTTGATGAGGAACGACGTGAATTAGCGTGGCATGTGCCCGCTTTTGCTCATCATGATCCCCCCTTTGCACATAGTGATAAGGAAGTGCAGAGGATTCTAGGTCTGCAAGATATTGCAAATCAAATGCCAGACGCATTTAGCGACCTAGCAAAAGTCACGAGATCAATTATACCTGCTGCAAATGTGCCTGCAAGGATAGACGTCCCTGAGAGACGCCATGTTCCTGTGAAACATGTTGCTCCGGTCGAACCCGCCGAGCAAAGGACGCTGCCATCGGCCGTCCAGTCCGCCGCTATTTCCAAGAAGAAGGAAAGACCGGTTGGTTCCAAAGATGTTCTGCCCCGGAAGCGGAGAAATCTGGTTAAAAGCGTTTTGCCACATGAGATCATTAAGGATCACGGCGATGTATTAGAAGAGCGCGTTCCAGATGAAACGCCTATTCCTAATCATGCCGATAACCTCGAAATATCCGTCGAGTATGCTAGCTTAGACGATATTTTGAAGCGAAACGAAACTGTCATCGATGATGTGTTCATATACTCAGTGGCCACTGATATTATGAACAATGATGACATGGAACCTCGTAGTGTTGCCGAGTGTCAACGACGAACGGACTGGTCACAATGGAAACAAGCAATCCAGGCTGAACTAGACTCCTTAGCGAAAAGAAGCGTGTTTGGACCTGTTGCTCCAACACCACCCAATGTTAAACCAGTTGGTCACAAATGGATTTTCCTAAGGAAGCGTAATGAGAGAAATGAGATTGTGCGATACAAGGCTCGCCTTGTGGCGCAAGGCTTCTCACAACGCCCTGGAATTGATTACGAGGAGACGTATTCTCCCGTAATGGACGTCATAACGTTCCGCTACTTAATCAGTTTAGTAGTTTCCGAAAAACTGAATATGCAGCTCATGGATGTGGTCACAGCCTATCTCTACGGGGATCTAGACACAGAGATATATGAAAGTCCCTGAAGGACTAAAGATGCCTGAATCAAGTAGTTCCCGACCACGGAACGCGTTCTCAATAAGACTGAGGCGTTCGCTATATGGATTGAAACAATCCGGGCGAATGTGGTATAACCGCCTAAGCGAATACTTGATCGGTTTGGGATACGTTAATAACGAACTTTGCCCATGCGTGTTCATAAAGAAATCCACTTCAGGATACGCAATCATCGCGGTCTATGTAGATGACATGAATCTCATAGGAACCGAAAAAGACTTGTCAGAAACTGCTGATATCCTGAAGAGGGAATTCGAGATGAAGGATCTTGGGAAGACACGGTTTTGCCTCGGCCTGCAGATCGAGCACCGTAAAGATAGAATTCTTGTCCATCAAGCAAACTACACCCAAAAGGTGTTGAGACACTTTAGTCATTTTGACGTTAAGCCGTCCGCTACTCCCATGATCGTCCGCTCTCTAGACATTACTAAGGACCCATTCCGTCCAAAGGAGGACGACGAAGAGATATTGAGTCCTGAGTGCTCTTATCTGGGTGCAATAGGCGCTTTATTGTACTTGGCCCAATGTACTAGACCGGACATCTCGTTTGCTGTGAATTGTCTAGCTCGACACAGCACCGCGCCAACACGCCGCCATTGGAATGGCATAAAAGACATTTTTCGCTACCTTAAGGGTACTACGGACTTGGGCTTGTTCTATCCCTATGCGGTTTTGAGTGAGTCCAACGCTCTTGGCACTCGAAGCAACGCGACCCTTGTTGGCTACGTCGATGCGGGATACTTATCTGATCCGCACAAGGGGCGTTTCCAATCTGGTTATGTCTTTACCATTGGGAACACGACGATTTCTTGGAGGTCTCGCAAACAGACCTTAGTGGCTACTTCAACGAACCACTCTGAGCTACTCGCGCTCTATGAGGCGACTAGAGAGTGTGTATGGCTTCGAGCTGTTATTGGCCATATTCGAAGTACATGTGATCTTCTATATGACCCAGATGAACCTGTTGTCGTCTATGAGGACAATACCGCTATTATTGATCAAGCGAAACATGGTTACATCAAAGGGGATGCTACCAAGCACATATCGCCCAAGTTGTTCTTTACACATGAACAACAAGCGCTTCAGAAGATTGAAGTGCAACACATTGGATCGGAGAATAACCATGCAGACTTGTTCACCAAGTCACTGCCAAAACACTCGTTCCAGAAACATGTCAGAGCGATTGGACTTAGGAAGCTTTCAGAGCTAGCCTAAGTGAAACATGTTTCCTGTACCCTGTTGTGTGCATGTGAGGGGGAGCGCCCCAACAAATGCCTCCCAACGCCCTGTTGTGCGTATATCCCGTACCCTGTTGAGTGCGAGTGAAAAGGGAAGCATCCTGATGTATGCTCGTGTACTCCTTTTCCTTTCGACCAAAGTTTTTTCCCACTGGGTTTTCTTTGGCAAGGTTTTTAACGAGACACAGTTCAAATCCCTTATTCACTAAGGATTATTATAATCAGGGGGAGTATCCAGTTATATACTTCTAAACCATCGTGTACTCTTTTGTCCTTCGATCAGCGGTTTTTCCCACTGGGTTTTCCCTGACAAGGTTTTTGACGAGGCACCTTTGCAATGGTTAGTTTACCCCCATCACACTGACCTGTGTGTACTCTTTTGTCCTTCGACCAAAGTTTTTTTCCCACTGGGTTTTATTTGGCAAGGTTTTGACGAGGCACAAGTAGATGGTCAAAATTGTAAGATACAAGCTACAGACAGACGAAGAAACTCAGAGGTGTTTACAAGCAGAATTTCTGGAGAGCCAAGGGGGAGTGTTGTAACTCATATGTCTCTACACCTTCATCTTCTTGTAACCTACATGACCTTTGGCCCTTCATTTCTTCATAACCCCCAACCTCTCTCCCTATATAAAGAGAGGTTAGAATAGCTTGTAAATGTACACTTGAGTGATTGATAATATACGAGAAAGCTTCGTCTCCGTGTGTTTGAGCTTTTGCCTTACGACAACTATATTGTTTTATGGTTTTTTAAATATAGTCTATGACCAAAAATTCTATTTTTGACTAAACTGGATTTTTAGCTCTAAAACGATTTTTAATATTTTAAGTATTTTAAGTGTTTACCTAAATTAGTGTTATATTATGGCTTTTATTTATATTTGATAAAAATTAGTTTTTAGCCTAAATTGTTTTCTTATATTTTTTTAAATAATTATTTGTAATATTGTGAATAATAAAATATAAATTTTTATCTAAACTCCTACTTTTACAACTTAGATATATATTTTGGTCAAAAACAATTTCCACTATACCCTAATATTGTGACTAATAAATATTTTTCCTATAAATATTTTTGACTTATGAAAACTAGTTTTAGGAATTACAAATATTTTCTAAAATTCGTATATATAATATTTATCCATTATTTCTTTTATTTTTCTCCTGTCCTTAACCAATCCTAATATTCCTATTCCTTCGTCCATTTCGAGCCCACCCTAGAAATATAGTTTCCTCGGTTTCCTAATATTTTCAAATATTTTTTTCTAAGTTATTCTTACTAATAGTTTTCCATCTATGAAATTTTTTTTGTCAACCTTAGAGTATTTTAGCCTAAAATGATGTTCACATTTCAAGTATTTATCCAAAATGAGTTTTGACTAAATAAAATATTTTTACTAAGGAGAGTTGCAGTTTTGGCCTAAAACAATTTACTACTTATTAAATATTTTGGAATATAGTTTTCAATGACTATAATTAGTTTCTCAAAATTATATATATTAATTATTTCTTTTCTTTGATTATCCTTGTCCATGACTAATCCCAATCTCCCTATTCCTTTGCCAATTCCTTCTTTCCACCTACTGACCCTGACCAACTTGACTATTCCGGACTCAATGACACGATCCGTGCCACCATCAGAAGTCACCTTGCATAGTTGTTGTACCGAAGTCGCAGTTCATGCCACCATGATTATCGCAGCACACCAGGCGCTCTACCAGGCAAGATACCTTGCCATTAGCTGTTTAATTATTTTTAGCTCATATTTCATGCATGTCTATTATTTTCTTTATAAACTGTGATACATGGCATAACTGTTCTTTTATATTTCCTGCTGTGTATTATTTTACTTACAAATTAAACCTAGATTTAAGGGACCACCTTGTGTGTCGCATTCATTGGCCTTGACACGCTGTAAACATGAAGTTGTGTGTCGCATGTAGAACACGGAAGTACGTGATTGGCTGGCCACCAGTACGTACAAGCCGTGCGATAGGAATAACCGCTAATAGAGGTTGCATGCTAGTTTGACTTAGCGGTTATAGAGTTAGCATTGGGAGGGAAGAACATGATTGGAAGTTGACTACCACCCTATCTATCGTAGACTCGCTCGCTACTGAGGAACGATAGGTAGACTATATGCTATAGACTCGCTCGGTACTGAGGAATAGTATATGGTGTTGTGACTCGCTACTGAGGTCCTGCATTGGTATTTTTTTGACTTGACCCGGTAGTTATGCGACCATGAACTGTTCTTAAAATGCATTCACTTAGAACGGTTAGGCTACCCTTATCCGTTAGGTACGAGTACCTTTGGTTTGGGTACTTGTATCTGACCGTGACTTGGAACAATAGCTTGTCGCGGATTAGTTCGTCACATCTTGTCCTTGTTTGGTTGTAGGTGTGACTTACTACTTCGATGAGAAGGTATTGAACCTTGTTGGGGTCCGGATACCATATTGGATTCATAGCATGGGAAGATGCGTTACCGTGAATTAGTTTACCATCTCCTGTCCTTGTTTGGTTGGGGGGATGGTACGCTCGTTCAGTAGGTGCGTATTGGAACATGTTATAATTCGATTTACTTAATTATTTTAGCGATATTTATTCAGTTTATATGGCATGCTATTATGTGTCTTGTTACGTCCCCCTGAGGACCTGGTTGTCTTGCCAGGTGTGTGCTATTGTCTTTTGCAGGTGCTTTCGCTCTAGCCGTGTTCATTGCCATTTCTCGAGGATGATTGCATTTGGATCGTCTTTGCTTCGCTCGCCAAAATTTATTATCTTTTCTTATGTATTTTTCCTTTACTTGTTGGTAGTGGATTTGTCTCCGCCCAACATATTGTATCAAGACAAATCTTTATCAGTATATGATCTTTTATTCATTTATTCTGTGTGAATGAGATTAGTTATGGTTCTACTGTATTTTACAGCTTATGTATTTATACGAGGCTTCCATATATTGGAGTATACTTCGTATGAATACAGCTGGCATGTCCACGTTCCTAGTCCTACGTATTTTGGGACTGGGGCGTTACACCGTCAAGTCTTCTAACACACAACTATTGAAAGTTAGACCTAACGCACGTCCTGCACGCATCAGTGATCAGCTAACACGCAAATCCGTAGACTATATGCTACTCATAACTCACACATCTCGTGGCACAACCGTGTCAAAGTTTATGCAATGCACTAAGCTAGTGGTAGTCCCCTAACTCTAAGTTCATATGCAATCAAAGGTAAATAACAAGATACAAGTAATATCACTGAGCAGCCAGTAATCAAGAACTAGAAATAAATGAACAGTGATATGTAAATAAAATACAACTAAAAATAAACAGTATAATCGCAAGGTATCTTGCCTGGTATGTCGTCTGGTGTGGTACAATAATTCGACAAGTCATGTTTGTCCAGTAGCCATGTTCGATGTGCAACGTTCCAAGAGTCACGAGAAAATATGAACGTGTCATTAGTCAATATTTGTGATGTAGGAAAATACTTATACTATAATGATTGAAAAAGAAAATAGATTTCCTTTAGCTAAATATATTTTTAGATAATAAATCTAAAAGAATTATTTTAACTGAAATTTTTTAAAAGATGTTTTCTAGATGAAGACTACAATTTATTAGCAAAACATAGTTGTGAAGAACTATATATATATATATATATATATATATATATATATATATATATATATATATATATATATATATATATATATATATATAATTTATTTTAACTAATAAATGTAAAGCCAAGGCATAAACTATATTTATTAGTTAAATATAGATAATATTTGAAAACTATTTACAATATTATTTTGGAATATTATACTTATTTACAGACTTTATATGAATTTGTTTTTTTAAAAAAAATAGAAGAGTCAAAAGAAGTTGTTCCTTAATAAAGAGCTCATATATAAAAAAATTCTTTTACTTATATTGTAATAAAATTTTAAATATATCTAAGAATATTAATAATCTTATCAATTAATAATAATAATCAATGATAATAATAATAATTATACTAATGATAATAACAATAATAATAATAACAGTAAATAATAATAATAATAATAATAATAATAATAATAATAATAATAATAATAAAATCAGTACATAAAATAGCTGTTCAGTAGCAGTGTTACATATTTTTAATAAATAATCTAAAAAAACCCGTTAAATCCCTTCCCCCCAAATGTTCAGCGAGAGGGAGAGAGAGAGAGAGAACAGCGAGAGGAAGAGGGAGAGAGAAGGAGGTCTTAAAGTGGTTCGGCGAGTGCGACGAAGGCCGATGGGCGGATGTTCGGCGGAAGGCGGTGAAGTGGGCGCCAGCGCGGAGACGGAGGAAGGAGCGGTGCGATCGGGCGGAGAAGAGGGTTTCAGAGGGCGGCGGCTGGGCGCCGGTTTGGGCGCGCGCCTTGTCGGAGGCGGCGAGCGGTCGGACGCATCTCCGGAAAAGGGGCAGAGGAGCGGAGGCAGCGGAGAGAGAGATCTGCGGAGGTTAGGGCACGCGCGGCTCCAGGGCGGAGCTCAGGCGGGTGGCTCGGCGGATGGGTGTTCTGCCACTGCGGCGATCGCCGGAGGCGGCTGTGCGGGGAAATCGTGAGCCGGCGGTCTGGATCTGAGGTGGAGACGCGCTGGTGAAGTCGGAGAGGAACGCGACGAAGTCGGGATCGATGGCAGCGTCGGGGGCTTGTTCCGGTGCTGGAGCGGCGCACGGCGGAGTCGGGGGATCGGTGACCGGCGGTGGCACGGTGGGTTCCTGGAGGTGGACCCACTAGATCTGGATGGCGTCGGTGGGCACACGGCTCGGGAAGTCGGAAGCGGAGGTCGGCCGATGTGGGATGCACGCGGTGTGGGGAGCTCGTCCGGGCGGAGGAGTCCCGGTCTGTACGGCACGGTGGCGCGTCGACTCAGGTGAGGTGTCTCCCCCTTCTTTTTCTATTGTGTGGTTGTGGTGGTGATGACGGTGGTGGTAGCGGCGATGGTATGTGGGGGTGCTGCCGGAACGGGGAACGGTGAGGGTGGTGACAGCGGCAATGGTGTCGGCGGCGTTCTGGTGAAGTCAGGGGTCGGGTTACGGTGGGGGTGGTGATGATGGAGTTGGGGGCTGTGGGGTGTGGCCGGAATCCGGCGGAGCAGGGACTTAGAACGATGATGATGGTGGTCTTGTGTTTGGTGTTTTCGTAGTTTTAGGTTTATGGGGTCATCGTGTCCGGGTGTGGACACGGGGAGGAAAAATAATGTCTATGTAAATCTATGATAGTGGAAATGGTGGACACCGACACGGTGCACAACACTTTGTGGAGAGAATTGTGGAGAATAGAAATTTCTGGAGGAGTACCTCTCCTTTTATAGGAGGTGGGAATTTCCAGTTGGATAGGGATTGGGATTAATTAAATCCCAATCAGATAAATCTCCTATTAATTTAAACCGATTTAAAATAACTCAATCCAATTCAAATTAAATCTAGATAAATTCTATTCTTCATTTAAAAATATTTTTAAATAAAGTCAATAAAATCTTTTGCAATTTAATTTACCATATTTAATCAAATATTAAATAAACAAGATCTCAAATATTATTGTCATAGTTAAATAATTATGGAAATAATTAATTTCAAAAATCACTATAAATACTTAAATATTACTTCATGATCTAGCTTTTATAAATAACTAAATATTTTAATAAGCAAATTTTACATTTCGCAAAATATTAAACCAAAATTTCTAAATCGCCATTTATTTGCAAATGACGAATAAAATAACCTTTTTTATATAAAATAAAAATAATTATAAAATTTATAATAAAAATATTTTTCTAACATATGTACCTCGACACATATTCGCACTCGTCGAGAAATTACGAACGCAATCTCGCACGTTACGCAAATTCAACCATGAGAACTCGTATGCGACGTGCAAAAAATACGAAATACAAAATGAATACAAAATATCTAAAAAATCGTAGTAGAAATTTAGGGGGTTTACATCCTACCCAACTTAAAAAAAAAATTCGTCCTCGAAATTTAGGAAAATTTAGGATAGGTAAGGCGAAGGGGATGGAAAGTGTTTATTCGAATAGATGTATGTGGTCACGAGAATGCAAACGAAATATTCGTTGAGGATGCGAGTGACATTTCAATGGAAATGAGTCATTCGATTGACTAGAACAAAATTCCGATGATTTTAGATTTTGATCATGACAATCAATCAGTGTCTAGCTCGATCAATCTTAACATTTACCTTAAAAAGGGCAACCTCATAAGTAGGTAATAAACTCCTTAATCCTTGACATCATTAATATTCGTATAATCTCTCTTATCATAACTCGTTATTTCAAAAAAAAAAAAATTACTTTCGTACCACGTTCCCTTAAAATTATAACAAAACAATTTCAATCATAAATGTACTCTATGTCCCTATATCTCGTCCTAGAATTTCAATAGTCTCAAATTTGGAATCCATAAATCTCCCAAGTTATAATCCCTCCAAAAATTAAAATTCCAAACCTTCAACCAATTTGTCCCAAGTGAAAGTTAAAATCTCCTTACTACGATTTGTATTTGTTGGTCAACGCATCCATGGGTATCAAAAATCCGTCTTCAATGATAAATCTCGAAAACTATTCGTATACCTTCATAACTCAATCTTCTATCATCATAATTGCAAATTTTCTAAAATACTTATTAGTCACTTCTCTCAAAAATTTGAATTCAACCATCTCATCTCTTTGATGGTAGGATTGAAACTCATCTTAAATTCGTATTCATGATCATCTTAGAACTTAATCAAATATGTAAATGTTTCTTTCTTCAACAATTGGTCATCCTTGAGAGCTAATATCATCATAACGTCAACATTGCCTTTATCCAAAAATTTGCATCCCTAAATTTTATATATTTATTTGGTTCTTAAACCACCAACACTTTAGAAGATTTTCCACTCGATATATAGTTACCTTAAAATAAAATTTGAAATCCGAGAAGTCTATTTATCCTTGAGTGTTTCGTCAAAACATAATATATCATTTCTTACCTCATTTATTCAGTTTTATCACACACTTTCATTTATGTCCCATCTATACCTCATAATCTCGTAATTATCGCTACATTATTTACCCATGTTGTGAGGTTCCCCAATCTAACCTCTACTAACCCAAGATTGTCATGATCACATTTTTCTTCGAGCAAGGAAATCATAACATGAGAAAAATTGCATAAACCATAGAGGAATCAAGGTAAAATACGACAAGCAATTTAGTGAGAAGGGAAAAAGTAAGCGTTGCCATATTGAAGAGCTAAAGATGTTATGGGTCTAAGTAAATCAAGATAATACAAGAGAATAAAAAGACAAGGGTTAAGCAGTCAAGATAAAACGTAAGATTAAGCATTTAACGGATTTAGTAGATCGCAATCGGGCCGAAGATTTGAGTCGTGATTGAGTCCAAATATATAGTCAAAAGTATATCGGTACCATGGTATAGGTTATAGTTGAGTCTTTATGACCCAAAAGTCGTACCATAAAAATAGAGTACAAGGGGACGTGTTTTAGTGGGACATGATATACCTACACGAAGGTGAGCTCGTCTAGGTCTTGCATGTGTAATTTGTTGGAAGAAAAAGTCTAGTGTTGTGCTCCAAATATCAAAGTCACGATAGGGAACGCCGAATGATCAAAAATAGAAAGTGGGTTTTCGTAAGGTAATAATTAATGCACAAAAATACAAGGTTTAAGCACGAAAGAAAGAATATTTATAAAATCCCGTAGATCACGTTAAGATAAGTTAGAGCAATTTCTAGAGAGAAAATAGTCTCCTAGATAAGGGTATGGTCAAGGGGATGGTTCTAATCATTTCTAGTTTCAAACAATTAGATGGTCATGAATAATGATCTAGATTTGAGGGAAGGTCGAGTAAGTCAAAGATATGTTCATCGGTTTGGTCGATGACTAACTATACTTGTGTATATGCAATATCATAATCATAAGTGGCATGGCATCCAGTGTGGAGTACTTCTATCTCACTAGGGGGACCTTTCTTGTTTCTTGGTTCTCTACCAATATATGATCCAATCTAAAGTTTCAAATTCCTCGAGAGTTTTTCAATAAAAATTTCCAATCATCATAGGCTGTCAACTTTAATCACAATTTTAAACCACTAGTCAGTCTCGAAACAACCCTTGTATATCGCAAGTAGATTTTTTTTCCTCAAATCTTAAACTCAACATTTAAATAAGTTTATCCGTCGAAATTCATACTACAAAATAGATCGTTTAAATAACTCCCAAACTTTAATTCTATATCCTTCAAATGTGTATATCTAGCTTCCAATAAGTCACAACTACTCTTCAAAAGTAATTCTTTTTTTTTCACCAAAATTTAAATATCCATAATCAAGACTCGAATCTAAATAACTTTATATATCATAGATCAATGAGCAAATTTTAAATATTTAAAATTTCTTTCAAGTCGATTTCATATCCTCCAAAAATATTTCAAACAAATTTTTTACCATTATCTCTTCCAGCTCAAAATTAAATACTTATAATTCGTAAATCGTAGAATCAATTTAAAACCTCAAGCTTTCTAATAAACCATAAATCATAAACCCTTCATATTCTCTAGTCGTTTACAAATTTACAACTTATAAAAACTCTTTAATAAATTTTGAGGTAAACTTTTATAATCCAAACTTGAACTTAACCGTAAATCATGTGTCACAATTTAAAGATGTTTCTCAAATCGGTTTCATATCCCAATAAATCATAAACTATTTCACAATTTCCAAAAATCATTAATCATAAATTATTTTCTCGATCTAGCTATTCTCTTGTGTATACCACTCTGTAATAGCAAAATAAAATTCCAACTATCCTGTGGAGGCGGTAATACGCTACTACCCAACTTGAAATTAACTAATCCTTAAGAATCATATTTCTAGGAAAATAAATGCCTCTACAACTCAAATAAAATCTCCATGCATATTAATTGTCAATGCAATCCATCTAGCCATGTGTTTAACCTCTGGGCATATACTAGTGTAGTCATCTTTACTAAACACGAAACTAAGAATTTACGGTAGAAGGAGTCAAGCAAGATGCAAATCAAAGAGGCCGAACGAGAGTTCGAAATTTGAAGTTAAGAAAGGAAGTCAAATAGGTGGATGAGATTCTAAACTCTAATCCTATATTGTAGGCCCGTTCGGTACAGTCATGTAACCGAAACGACAAACTTGACCTGCATGGGCCACCACAAAAATATGTAATGCCCCAGTCCCAAAATACGTAGGACTAGAACGTAATCATGTCAGCTGTATACATACGAAGTATATAGACTCTCGTATATATACATAAGCTGTAAAATACAGTAACCAAGGTACTAAATCTCATCCACAAAGATAAATATGATATAAAAGTAACTTTGAATTTGTCATGTATACAATCGTTAGGCGGAGACAAATCCACTACCAACAAGTAAGGAAAAGTACATAGAAAATAAAATGAGTTTGGCGGGCGAAGCGAAGACGATCAAAGTGCAATCATCCTCGGAGAGATAGTGACGATCATGGCCACGGCTAGAACACCTGCGAAACACAAGAACACACACCTGGCGAGATAACCAGGTCCTCAGAGGGACGTAACAAGATACATCAACATGCCATATAATACTGAATATAAAATATGCCACAATCAAAGAAAGTGACAAGACATAAATAGGGTAAACTAACCAACTAAAGTGAACATGCAGTGAGAACAAACCTTTCGTCGCATGAGCCCTGGCTGTAATGGGATCTAGTATAGTCCCCACTTGGGCACCAGTGACCGAGAGCATGACGTTCAAAAACGACAGTGGCCAACCTGAGAGGCTCATACCCGTATCTCCAGCGGAGCTTTCGGGTTATAGGGGAAGTACAATAGAAGCCCATACGACAAGGAAATGTTCTCCCCACCTAATGTACCTATCATGTCGCATCCATGACCATGTAACACTACTAACCGTCAAGTCTTCTAACACACAACTATTGACAGTTAGACCTAACGCACGTCCTGCACACATCAGTGATCAGCCAACACGTAAGTCCGTAGACTATATGCTACTCATAACTCACACATCTCGTGGCACAACCGTGTCAAAGTTTATGCAATGCACTAAGCTAGTGGTAGTCCCCTAACTCTAAGTTCATATGCAATCAAAGGTAAATAACAAGATACAAGTAATATCACTGAGCAGGCAGTAATCAAGAACTAGAAATAAATGAACAATGATATGTAAATAAAATGCAACTAAAAATAAATAGTATAATGGCAAGGTATCTTGCCTGGTATGTCGTCTGGTGTGGTGCAATAATCCGACAAGTCATGTTTGTCTAGTAGCCATTTCGATGTGTAACGTTCCAAGAGTCACGAGAAAATATGAACGTGTCATTAGTCAATATTTGTGATGTAGGAAAATACTTATACTATAATGATTGAAAAAGAAAATAGATTTCCTTTAGCTAAATATATTTTTAGATAATAAATCTAAAAGAATTATTTTAACTGAAATTTGTTAAAAGATGTTTTCTAGATGAAGACTACAATTTATTAGCAAAACATAGTTGTGAAGAACTATATATATATATAATTTATTTTAACTAATAAATGTAAAGCCAAGGCACAAACTATATTTATTAGTTAAATATAGATAATATTTGAAAACTATTTACAATATTATTTTAGAATATTTATACTTATTTACAGACTTTATATGAATTTATTTTTTTTTAAAAAATAGAAGAGTCAAAAGAACCTGTTCCTTAATAAAGAGCTCATATATAAAAAAATTCTTTTACTTATATTTTAATAATTTTTTTTAATATATCTAAGAATATTAATAATCTTATCAATTAATAATAATAATCAATGATAATAATAATAATTATACTAATGATAATAATAATAATAATTATACTAATGATAATAACAATAATAATAATAACAGTAAATAATAATAATAATAATGATAATAATAATAATAATAATAATAATAATAATAATAAAATTAGTATATAAAATAGCTGTTCAGTAGCAGTGTTACATATTTTTAATAAATAATCTAAAACAACCCGTTAAATCCCTTCCCCCCCCCAAATGTTCAGCGAGAGGGAGAGAGAGAGAGAACAGTGAGAGGAAGAGGGAGAGAGAAGGAGGTCTTACAGTGGTTCGGCGAGTGCGACGAAGGCCGATGGGCGGATGTTCGGCGGAAGGCGGTGAAGTGGGCGCCAGCGCGGAGACGGAGGAAGGAGCGGTACGATCGGGCGGAGAAGAGGGTTTCAGAGGGCGGTGGCTGGGCGCCGGTTTGGGCGCGCGCCTGGCCGGAGCGACGAGCGGTCGGACGCGTCTCCGGCAAAGGGACAGAGGAGCGAAGGCAGCGGAGAGAGAGATCTGCGGAGGTTAGGGCACGCATGGCTCCAGGACGGAGCTCAGGCGGGTGGCTCGGCGGATGGGGTGTTCTGCCACTGCAGCGATCGCCGGAGGCAGCTGCGCAGGGAAATCGGGCGCCGGCAGTCTGGATCTGAGGTGGAGACGCGCTGGTGAAGTCGGAGAGGAACGCGGCAAAGTCGGGATCGATGGCGGCGTCGGGGCTTGTTCCGGTGCTGGAGCGGCGCACGACAGAGTCGGGGGATCGGTGACCGGCGGTGGCACGGTGGGTTCGTAGAGGTGGACCCACCAGATCTGGATGGCGCCGGTGGGCGCACGGCTTGGAAAGCCGGAAGCGGTGGTCGGCCGATGTGGGATGCACGCGGTGTAGGGAGCTCGTCCGGGCGGAGGAGTCCCGGTCTGTACGGCACGGTGGCGCGTCGACTCAGGTGAGGTGTATCCCCCTTCTTTTTCTATTGTGTGGTTGTGGTGGTGATGACGGTGGTGGTAGAGACGATGGTATGTGGGGGTGCTGCCGGAACGGGGAACGGTGAGGGTGGTGACAGCGACGATGGTGTCGGCGGCGTTCTGGTGAAGTCAGGGGTCGAGTTACGGTCGGGGTGGTGATGATAGAGTTGGGGGCTGTGGGTCGTGGCCGGAATCCGACGGAGCAGGGACTTGGAACGATGATGATGGTAGTCTTGTGTTTGGTGTTTTCGTAGTTTTAGGTTTATGGGGTCATCGTGTCCGGGTGTGGACACGGGGAGGAAAAACAATGTCTATGTAAATCTATCATAGTGGAAATGGTGGACACCGACACGGTGCACAACACTTTGTGGAGAGAATTGTGGAGAATAGAAATTTCTGGAGGAGTACCTCTCCTTTTATAGGAGGTAGGAATTCCCAGTTGGATAGGGATTGGGATTAATTAAATCCCAATCAGATAAATCTCCTATTAATTTAAAACGATTTAAAATAACTCAATCCAATTCAAATTAAATCTAGATAAATTCTATTCTTCATTTAAAATATTTTTAAATAAAATCAATAAAATCTTTTGCAATTTAATTTACCATATTTAATCAAATATTAAATAAACAAGATCTCAATTATTATTTTTATAGTTAAATAAATATAGAAATAATTAATTTCGAAAATCACTATAAATACTTAAATATTACTTCATGATCTAGCTTTTATAAATAACTAAATATTTTAATAAGCAAATTTTACATTTCGTAAAACATTAAACCAAAATTTCCAAATCGCCATTTATTTGCAAACGACGAATAAAATAACCTTTTTTTATATAAAATAAAAATAATTATAAAATTTATAATAAAAATATTTTTCTAACATATGTACCTCGACACATATTCGCACTCGTCGAGAAATTACGAACGCAATCTCGCACATTACGCAAATTCAACCATGAGAACTCATATGCGACGTGCAAAAAATACGAAATACAAAATGAATACAAAATATTTAAAAAATCGTAGTAGAAATTTAGGGGGTTTACACGACCACTCATACACGACTCCTTTTTGAGTAAGGCGAGTCAATGGCGATGCAATCTTCGCAAAATTTTTTACGAAGCGTCTGAAGTATCCCGCCAAACCAAGAAAACTTCACATCTCACTAGCCAACGCAGGCCACCTCCAATCAGCAACGACTTTAACTTTCTTCGTGTCGACTGTAATACCTTCGAATGAAATGATGTGTCCAAGAAAGGATACTTTGCTCTGCAAAAATTTGCACTTGCTCCTCTTCGCAAACAACTGATTATCTCAGAGGGCCTGGAGTACAGTCCGTAGATGTTCTGCATGTTGTGATCGATCCTTCAAGTAGACGAGGATATCGTCTATGAAGACTACCACAAACTTGTTAAGGAACGGACGAAACACCCAATTCGTTAGATCCATGAAGGCGGCATGAGCATTTGTCAGGCCGAATGGCATTACCAAAAACTCGTAGTGGCCGTAACGAGTGTGGAAGGTTGACTTTGGCACGTCGCCTGACTTGATCTTGAGTTGATAATAGCCTGAGCGAAGGTCGATCTTCGAAAATACCGATGCACCTTGTAACTGATCGAATAAATCGTCTATGCGGGACAATGGATACTTGTTCCAGATGGTAGCTTTGTTCATCTCTCGGTAGTCGACGCACAGACACATTGACCCATCCTTTTTCTTCACAAACAATACGGGAACTCCCCATGGCGAGACGCTAGGACGAATGAATCCTCCATCGAGCAACTCTTGTAATTGGACCTTGAGCACTTTTAGTTCTGCAGGTGCCATTCTGTATGAAGCTTTGGAAATTGGTCGGGTATCAGGGAATGTGCCAATACTGAACTCGATTTCTCGGTCGGGTGGCATTCCGAGTAGCTCGTCCGGGAACACGTCGGGGAATTCTGCCACAACGTCTGTCTGATCCGTATTTGTACCAACCTGTCGCTTGTCTCGAACGGACGCCAAGTAACCTTCGTATCATGCCCCAAAACCAGAATACTGGAGAGAGGAAGACAGACACAGCCAGCTACGTACATTGAAGTGCAATCTACCTCGTAATACGATCACGACTGTCTAGATACATGAGGATTAAACTACAATCCATCAGTCTCTTGTGGTCAAAAACAAGCCTAGTGTCTCAATCTCAAGCAAGCAAATAATTGTTACAAGATGTTAGATCATCAGACATACAAAATAAGGCATCCCAAACATTACATAGTTAGATGATCATGAAGCTAGTCATACAAAATACGAAGACTAGCAAGAGTTTAAGTCATACATGATCAACCCTAGGATTTATCAATCATGTAACAGTCCTTAGGCAGATAGAAATTTAAGTTTCAACACGAGCTAACACTTGCTCGGCGGCTAAACGCCTCAAAAGAATAATTTATAATAGAATAGGAGAGCAAAATAAGAAACCCACTCGTTGCCAGGGTTATGCCTGGTGTTCACCATCTGGCTGGAAGATGGGTAGATCCTCGGGTGCTACTCTGAAATTTGGCCATACAAAACCAGCTGGGTCAGATCCCAGAAAGAGCAAGTGCCACAAGGGAGGCTCCACTTAGGAACTAAAACCAGCACATAATAAAAGAAGAACTGATAAAAGAGCATAGTTAAATAACATGAAAGACTGAGTTAACATAAAACATAAGCTTGCAGTAGGAGGAACAAGAGGTGGAATATAATTTCCATGTTAATCATAAGACAATTCATTCAAGCACGGCCAATCAAGTCCTACGGCTTACTATTGTTAGCTAACTAGGGTTATCACAAGCTAAGTTACTAACAAGATGCAATGAGATGTTCCTGCAGTCACAAGTCCTGCAAACTATCCAGGTTATCCAGGCAAAGGTTACAAGAGTTATCAAGATTACTGGTGTACTTTAGTGCTTATGATTCAAGAAGTGCAACACATGATAGTGTGCTAGAAATGCATCCTATTCGTCAGCAGGCTACAAGTCTACAGGTGTAGCCAGGATAACAGGATCGCCTGTAACTAAAAAATCTCTCTATATGAGCTACTTGATCAATCTAGTCATTAACCTAGTCAGATTCATTATGAATATCTGACCATGGTAACCAGAAATCTATGTCCTAGACATGATGCAAGACGAGACATGTAGCTTGTACAGGCACAATCAACCACGGAATCAAGGCAAGAGTTACACTAGCAAGACAAGAATAGCCGTCGCAACAGCAATCAAGATTATACATGTCATGTCAGGTTTACTTGTCATGTCAAGAGTACTTGTCTGGAGTGCGCCTCGACGGACCACTATCAAGAGTTGTCAAGACGGGTTCATATTATCATGTCGGGTTCATGTCAAGTCAAGTCCAGTCAAATCTTATCAAGCTCAAGCTCTATCATGCTCGACAAGTTATTAAGTCTGATCGTCACAAGGTAAGTCACGTACAGGGTACAAGCCAGGATCACAACATTACACTAAGAACCATGAGAACAAGCATGGATATAAGCAACAAGAATTATCATGGAAAGAAATGGTGCAAAGGTCAAAAGGGGCGCCGGGGACAGCATGCGTCGGGGACAGCATACGCCGAGAACAGTATGTGCCGGAGCCAGCATACGCCTGGGCCAAAATATGCCAGGGCCCGGATGCGCCTGGGCCAAAAGGTGCCTGGGCCAGCATGCGCCAGTACCAGTATACGCCAGTACCAGCATGCACTAGCACCAGCATACGCAAGCACCAGCATGCGCCAGCATGCACTACTCTTCTTCTCCAACCAGCCCGTAAATGTTTATGGGAACCCATGAACTCCAAATGGCATAAATCTCTCAAATCAAGTCGAAATCTAAGTTTTCAAAGGTCAAAATTGGGTAGAACGAAATTTTCTACCACATAAAGCAACTAGTTTTCGAAAATACCAAGTTTTACTAGATCAAAACCAAAAAAATGAGAAAATGTTAAAACTTAGATCTACAAAAATCTATCCATCAAAATAAATATGTTTAGTTCTAAAGAGGCTTAGAATCAAGCAAGGAAGATAATGGAACAAAAAAAATTTGAGATCCATCATGAAGTAAGTTGCACTTGCCTAGGGTTCTTGGTAGGTGGGGGAGGAGTAAATTTTTGGTAGGTGGGGGTGGAGTAAATGAAGAAGATGGAGAAGTAATGAGAAGTTATGGAGGAGAGAGAAGGAGTTAGTTTTTATACAAAATTTCTCCATCTCAAACCAAACTAAGCCAAGTCAAATTGAACTAAACCAAATCAAAATAAACCAAGTAAAGATTAAACTAAGACTAGGCTAAGCAAGACAAGTCTAATTACGATCCACCTAACAAATGTCAGAAATCCGTACACGTATAATAAAAATACGTATAACGGGAAACGGGAGTGACAACTCTATCCACCTTAAAATAATTTCGTCCTTAAAATTTAATCAAGAGGCTAGAGGTGTCGGGACAAGTTACACTAATACTGACAATCTACGACTAGCAGTCAATCAAGCAATCATTTATGCAAGCAAGGAATTAAAAGCATAAGGCATAATAACGACATTATACCTTATGAGTCAAACATGTGTGGATATTGTGATCCGATATCATCCTCACGTTCCCAAGTTGACTCACCCAAAGAGTGATGACCCCAAGCAACACGGACTAAACTAATAGTCTTGTTCTTGAGTACCTTCTCTCTTCGGACCAATATAGATACGGACCTTTTCTCATACGAAAGGTTGGTACCAACAACCAACTCCGAATGATCAAGGATATGGCTCGAATTCAGAATGTACCATCGTAATTAGGATACATGAAATATGTTATGTACCTCTCGTAACGATGACGGAAGGGTGAGACTGTAGGACACATCACCTACTCGCTCGAGAATATCAAACGGCCTATATACCTAGGACTAAGCTTTCCCCGTACGTCAAATTGAATGACGCCACGAGTATGTGAGATCCTAAGGAATACGTGGTCGTCGATAGAAAACTCAAGAGGACGCCGATGAGAATCGGCCCAATGGCATTGACGATCTTGTGCAACTCGAAGATGATCTCTAACTTGTCTAACCACCTCGATAGTCTGCGTAAATATTTCTGGACCAAATATCTGCCTCTCGTCTACATCATCCTAGGCTAAAGGTGATATGTACTTTCTGCCATATAGTACCTCAAATGGTGCCATCTGGATACTGGCCTAAAAACTGTTATTGTAGGAGAACTCCAGTATATGTAGGTGATCTTTCCACGAACTACCGAAGTCAAGTGTATAGGATCGTAACATATCTTCAAGAGTGAATTGTGCGCTCTAACTGACCATCTGTCTGTGTATGATAAGATTAATTGAACATGAGATGAGTTCCCAAACTCTTTTGAAGAATCCACCAAAAATGTGATATTTACCTTGAATCTCTGTCTGATACGATACTGACTGACACTCCATACAATCTTACTATCTGCCTGAGATACATCTATGCTAGCTGATACGTTGAGTGACCAATTCTAAAAGGGAGAAAATGAGCTACCTTGGTAAGTCGGTCAACTATAACCCAAATAACATCACTTCTAGCTGGGAATTTAGGTAATCCAGTTACAAAATCCATGTTAATATGCTCCCATTTCCATTCTGGGATCGGTAAAGGTTGAAAAAGTCCAGCTGTTCTCTGATGTTCAGCTTTGACTTGTTGGCAAACTAAACAACGAGAGACAAACCGATCTATCTCCCTCTTCATGCCATTCCACCAAAAATGCTGACGGATATCATGATACATCTTCGTACTACCGAGATAAATTGAATACCGTGAACTGTGAGCCTCTGCCATGATCTCTTGTATGATATCACTATTGGATACACAAAGATGTCTTCCATGTCGGAGAGTGCCATCTTCGTGAATGCATAACTCTGCTCTTCTTCCCGCTTTATATTCTGTCCTAAGCTGCTAAAGCTTAGAATATGATAACTGTACTATCTTGATTCTCTTCACTATACTGGACTGAACTTGCATACTGGCTATTAATGTTACATTGGTAGGGAGAACTATCTCTATCTCCATCTTCTGTAGATCCGCTAATAACTCTGGCTGTACTTTTAGAAAGTAAGCTTTTGCTCTTCTACTCAACGCATCTGCAACTACATTGGCCTTTCCAGGGTAATACTGCAGGTTGATGTCGTAATCCACCAGTAACTCTAGCCATCTCCTCTGACGCATATTGAGATCCTTCTAGGTAAACACATACTTAAGACTCTTCTAGTCGGTAAAAATCTCTAACAGATCTCCGTACAAGGAATGCCTCCAAAGCTTAAGTGAGAAAACCATCGCTGCTAACTCCAAGTCATGGGTTAGATAATTTCTCTCATGATCACGAAGCTGACGTGATGCATAAGCTACTACCTTGCCATGCTGCATCAAGACGCATCCTAATCCTCTGTCTGAAGCATCACAATAAACTGAAAATCCTCCAGTTCTATCTGGAAGCGTGAGAATGGGTGCTGTCACGACCCGGTCCTAATTTCTTGGGTCGAATCGGATCATGCCCAGCCTGCACCGTTGTTGAGACGGCGGCAGTAAGCTGTATCACTCATGCAGGTAAATAAAACAACACAGTCTAATTGCCACAACTTTAATAATTTGAATAGTTTAAAACTTTTTACAATAAAATAAAACATACATCTGAAGTACATTGCTTTCCACAAACATCATGAATTATAAAGAAGAAGAAAAATCTAGGCAACCAGCTCATCAGTCTCGAGATCATCATCCTCTAGTTGGGATCACGGAACAAAGCCTCATCAGTGATACCTAAAATGTTGGGTCTCCAGTCAGGAGGGAGCAAAGTACAATTCATGCTAATCTTGACAATTAATTTAACAATAAAATCATGCACTTTTAAACAGTTTGAAGATGAACAGTTTTTGAAATAATACAGTATAGTGATGTGAATAGGCAATGTATATGACCGGCTTGGGTTACAGTAGTATCTAGCGATACGGTATGGCTTGTCCCCGTGTGAAGAGGGGAAAGCTAATACAGTCAGTTACAGAAGTCAGTTACAGTAATTTGGATGTGGTCATAAACATTACTCTACTCCCCCAATCCCCAACAGTACAGTCAATACTCCCGAAGGAGTTCGTGTATGAACAGTGGTTTAAAATTGCAGTGAAGTGATTATTAAATAATTGTAATCAACATAAATGTACTTACCTTTGTTTTATTGACTGGATTCGTTTGTTGATTCCGGGGTGATGCTAATACAGTCCTCGAAACCCTATAATTGAGAATTTAACTCAGATTCGTTGTATAACCAAGCTAAGTGTGCTAGTTGCAATCTCTAGTAGCAAGTCCTAGTCAGGTTTTAGTTGTTATTAAGCTACAGCTATCGTTTACGTCGCCAACTATGTACGTTGATTAAACCGATTAATTGATTATTTGGAAATAATAACGAGAACCGATTAACTTTGGAAAACTTTGTGTTTTGTAATATCTATAAAAATATAATTTCTTTTAGTGATAAACCGTGAACTAGTTATTTGATATTATTCTATTCATTTAAACTAAATTCGTAATTAATTAGTAATTCGCGCTCTAATTTACGATTATGCGACTAATCAAAAACCACCCAAATTCCACATCCACCAGAAAAATAAAAATAAAATAAAACTATGCTACACAATACAATGGCACAGCTAATGGTCCTAGGGTGGGCTTATGCCCTGTACAATTTTCTTTTACATCAATTAAGCGAAAATGACTTAATTAATAAATAAAGTGCAAAAATTAAATAACTATAATAAATAGCCTAGATATTAATTAAAATAATTAAAAAGAAAGCTAAGAGTCTCAGACTCGGTCAATTCCTCAAAATTCGGCTAATACTACAACGTCCGGTCGGACCGGTGCGTTTGCATTTCGCCGGGGCCCACAGACCGGTACGGTCGTCGCCCGAAAAATTAGTTTAGAAATTCATTTTCGAAAGCCAATTTTGAAATCAATATAAATATAGTTTTGTAAAAATTTGGACAGCACTTCCTCTATTTCGGGACAAACCCAAGAACTGGGAAGTGCGCCAACAAACTCCTGCAAATATTTTCCAACCCAAAATAATCCACAGAATATCCACCAAAATGATTTCCAACACCACAAAAAAAATTCCAACACCACCGAATAATTCCCGAAATATTCGGGAATCCATAATCCATCCAAATCACACCAACCCAGCAAGTAAAACACAGGAAATTAATCTAACGCAGCTAAACGAAAATATATAATGCAGCTAACCGAATTCCCGAGAGGGAACCGGGGGACCGATCTATCATCATCGACTCTACGGGGACGAACTACTGTGACTATCCAGAAATTACCAGTTTCCGTTGGCGGGGAGCCGCGGGAAAAATCTCGGGAAAGAAATCCGAACTAAGTCGGCAGCAGGTCGAAGTTCCGAACAGCGACGAGAGTCCACGGACAGCGGGAACGCTGGCGGGGACAGCAAGGACCGCGGGAAAGGGCGCTGGACAGCGCAGCGGAGCACGCTGACGCGGTGGGGCGCGGACAGCACTGCGGGGTCGGGGTTCTGCCGGCGGGGGATCGCCGGGCTGACTGCGGCGGAGGGAGCCGCGGCCACAGGGGCTCGGCCGGACAGAGAGGGCGGCGCGGGAGGCGGTCGTCGGCCTCGGAATGGCGGCGGCTGGCCGCAGAGGGGGGTCGCGGCGGTGCGGAGGCGTCGGCCACGGACGGTGGCTCTCGCGGGAGGCGGCGCGGTGGCGGATCCGGCTGGAGAAAGGGGCTCGAAAATCGCGGACGGCCGCGGGAGGAGCGGGCTCGGGGAGGAGCACCGCTGCTGCGGGCGGTCGGGATGGCCGCGAAGGGGCGCGGGGCTCGCTGTCGGCCGGGGGTCGGCGCTGTGGCGTCGACAGAACGCGGAGGAGCCGCGGAGGGGGTCGGCCGCGGGGAGCTCGCGCACCGGCGGGGAGGTGGTCGGCTCGGCATCCTCGCCGGGGAGAATCCGCGGTGGCGGGGGAAGCTCGCCGGAAACTCGGGTAGGGGCTAGGGCTTGAGATCGGGTGGGTTTCTCCACAGAGGTGGAGAAGAGAACAAAGGGAGAGAGAGAGATATGAAGGATTTGAGATTTGTGATGAGAGAAATGGTGAGGGAGAGAGTGTTGGTTTCTCCAGAGACAGTGAGGGGAAGAGAGAGAGAATTGAGAGTGAAGAGAGGTGAAGATGAGAATTTCTTTCTCTGTTAGGGAGTTGTGTGTACGGGAGAGAGTGGGGGAAAGTAGTGGGGTTATTATTAGAGAGTGGTGAGCATTAATGTTAGGAACGTGTGGTAGAGCAGGAGTGAATTTGGGGAGTTACGGAAATTAGGGGTTTGAGTAAATAGAGGGAGATAGAGAGTTGGGGAGTTGATGGGTTGGGAGAATGAGTCCCCACACCACTGCTGGTCCTTCGGGACCAGCCCAAATTTATTATTATTTTTTTTAATTAATAACCAAGTCAAAATCAGATTAAGAAGGAAATAGGGCTCGGGCCTGGGTCTGGGCTCAGACTCGGGTTTGGATCCGAAAATCAAAAATCCAAGTTTATTAATATTTTTCGAAATTCTTTTTCACCCAAAATTATTTAATATAATAATAATTTTTGAAATACTAATAAAACACTATTAAATAATTAATAATAAAATAATTGGGTTTCATAAGTGCTGTCATCAATCCTTGCTTTAACTTCTCGAATAAACTCTGACACTCTACTGTCCAAGCAAACTGTACATTCTTGCGGGTCAACTGCGATAATAGTGCTAAAATTCGAGCAAAATCTGATACAAATCGTCGATAATAGCCGGCCAATCCTAGGAAACTGCAAACTTCTACGACAGTACTGGGTACTGGCCATGTCTCTATAGCCACTATCTTCTAGAGGTCCACTTCCACTCTACCTCTGGTGATGATGTGACCTAAGTACGAAATGTGATCAAGCCAGAATTTGCACTTACTGAACTTCGCGTACAGCTGGTGATTTCTGAGAATCTGAAGGACTATACGGAGATGATGCTCATGTTCTACTTCACTCTTACTATAGATTAAGATGTCGTCTATAAACACTATCACGAACTGATCCAAATAGGACATGAAGATACGATTTATGAGATCCATAAAAACTGCTGGCACATTGGTTGCTCCAAATAGCATAACGAGAAACTTCCAAAGTCCATATCTAGATCTGAATGCTGTCTTCGGGATGTCTAGCTCTCTGACTCTCATCTGATGGTACCCCGACCGTAAGTTAATCTTCGAAAATACTGCTGCCCCACTGAGTTAATCGAATAAATCATATATCCTTGGTAGGAGATATTTGTTCTTGATTGTTACAAAATTCAAGGTACGATAATCAACACATAATCTTGACGTACCATTTTTCTTTTTCACAAGAAGCATTGGGCTCCCCAAGGCGATCCACTAGCACGAATGAATTCCTTGGTTCTGAGTTCTTCAATCATCTTATACAGGATCTCTAATTCTGATGGTGCCATTCTGTAGACTCTCTCTGATACTGGTGCCGTACCTGGAATCAAATCAATGGTGAACTCTATCTCTCTTTCTGGAAGCATGCCTGGAAGCTCTTGCCTGGAAGCTCTTCAGAAAATACATCAAGAAATTTTTCTACTACTCTGGGAAACTGAACTACTTCTGTTACTGCCATCCGCAAGACTAGTGGAGAAGGTTCTACTTCGCCTCTGAAAAATAAAAACTCTTCTTCACCGAGAATACCAAAAATAATCCTACCAATATGGCAGTCTATTCTTGCGTATTGATCCTTCAACAAATCTATTCCTAGGACCACATCATAGTCGACCATCGAAAATTCTATCAATCTAGCGGAAAACTCTCTTATCGCTAACTACAATTCGACATGAGGAAAGACTCTATCTTCTCCCACAAGATCGTTACCAGTAAGTATATTCAGCCTTACTGATAATGACTCAGGCTCCAGTCCTATCCGTGTAGCAAATCGTACAGACATAAATGAATGTGATGCACCCGAATCAAATAATACTGATGCTGAAAAAGAGTTGACGAGAATGGTATCTGCCACCACCTCACCTGATGCTAATTCTTCTGCCACGATCATAGTCATAGCTTGACCCTGTCCTCTTGGTGTTGGTCCTCTTTGCTGGTGACCTCTCTGCCTGTTCTGAATCTGAGCTTGGGCCTGAGCATATTGTTGAGCCTGAGGGATAATGGCCTCGGAGGCTGGTGCTGGACCCCTAACCGATAAACTAGTTAAGGTCGATAAAGATGAACTGGCTCTATGCGGGCAGCACCCTATTATGTGTTCCGGTGTCCCACAGGCTAAGCATATTCCTTGTGTCCTGCGATACTCTAAAACTACGTGTCCTAGCTTCCCACAATGAAAGCAGCCTATTGCAGAAGATTGCTTCTGCTTCTGCTGCTGAGGATATGTCAGCATCGAGTGCTGAACTGATAAAACTGTGGTCGCCCTCCGAGGAGCTCCAATAGTCAAAGCCCTAGCTGTCGGGACTGGTGCTGATGACTGAGACAACTGACCATGAGGCCTCTTCCGTATTCCAGTTCGATCTACTATCCTCTGTGACGTGTATTCATGCCTCCAAGCTGCTCGCAAAACAGCATCAAATGTTTGGTTCTCAAACTGCTCCACAGCTAGAATAATCCCTAGGTGGAGTCCCTGCTGGAATCGCTGCGCTTGGTCCAATTCGGTCTCCACTAAGGTGGAAGCAAACCGACTAACCCTCAAAAATTCGACCACATATCCATCGACCGTCCTTCCCAACTGCTTGAGATTGCTGAATCTTGCCTGCAGATAATACCGAGCTATTGTATCAAAGTACTTCGTCTGGAACTTGTCACAGAATACCGCCCACGAGACAAGCGTCACCAAACCAACTGCTAGTATCGCCCACTGTCACCCCCACTATCATAGATAGGGCTATTATGGTCATTTTATTACTTAAATAACTATTTAAGTTATTTACTGTGTGGATAGGTTTAGTGCATTTACCTTAGTGGTTTAATAAGTATTTTTCTTTAAGGTATATATATATATATATATATATATATATATATATATATATATATATATATATATATATATATATATATATATATATATATATATATATATACACATACATACATACATACATACATACATTTGAGGTTTTTATTTATAAAACTTTTATTAGATTAATAAATGTAGGATACTAATTATTTAGTTTTATTTTAGAAATTTTTATATAAATTGTTTGGTATTTATTCATGTATGAGGAATATATATAAAACTAAATAATTAGTATCCTACATTTATTAATCTAATAAAAGTTTTATAAATAAAAACCTCAAATGTATATTATATATATATATATATATATATATATATATATATATATATATATATATATATATATATATATATATATATATATATATATATATATATATATATATATATTTTATATATATATATATATATATATATATATTATATATATATATATATATATATATATATATATATATATATATACATGGTTTTTTATATATATAATGTTAGCTAATGTTATAAGCAAAGAAATAATAAGAAACACTCACACACACACACACACCCCATCAGCAAACCAATCAAACACACAAACAAACCGACACACGCACACAGCAGCAAGCCCTACCTGGGCTTTTCTCTTTCCGCACAACCCGAGCCTTGGGCTTCAGCCGAAATACCCGACCCCCTTTCCTTTATAATTCGAGAGAGAGAGAGAGAGAGGAAGAGTCGATCTCCCAAAACTCAACCCTAACCCTAAAGTCGTTGTGCCACACCCCCAGGACATCCTGCACAGCCACCCATCGCCGGGGGCCACCGTCGCATGCGGCCAGAGGCCAGCCAAAGATGTGCGGGACAGATCAGTTGCAGCAACAATACTGCTGTAAGGAGCCAACTTCGGAGATAGATTTCTCCTTTCTCGCTCAGTCATTTTTTGAACCACTTGATCAGGTATGATCACAAACTATACATCTCGTAATCCCATCAATTAGTTTTATTTAAAATATATTAAACCTCTATAAAAAATCGACGCGAACATCGATTAAAAATCTGTTTCGTAAACAGAAACAGAACTGTCTACATGCCTATTTTGGAAGGCGATTATTAGCCAATCCAGCAATATATTCAAAAACCTATTTAAATAGATTTAAAGACAACCTATAGGGCTCTAAAACCCTTTTCACGGAATTGAAATTCGTCAACTATGCGACGAGAAAATCGATTTCCAAAATCAGGAAAAACTGTCTTCAAAAACAGTAAACTTTTAGGAAATTTTTTTGATACGGTGTGCGCCCCGACAAAATGGACAATGTGGTCACAACCTGTAAGCATCGAAAGACGCGTACATATGTTGTGGACGTGTAAGATTTGACGGAACTCGATTTCGCTGCATGTGCGCGACGAAATTGATTCGTATCCGTCGAGATACCCCATATCGGCCCCTTTGCAAACTAGTCAATTACTTTGTACATGTTTTTCATCTCGAGTCGAAACTTATGCCAACAGGACTGTGTCATTTTTTTGGTTCTGTATGCCAAGTTTGGTCCGATTCTGAGAAGGTCGACCGAAACATTATTTTGGCGGGACCGAAACCTGACCCAACGGGCAAATTTGTGCACGGCCCACCGAAATCCAACTTTGGACATATGGTTGGGTTCGTCTCGTTAAACTGAACCTGTAGACATATAGTTTGATGACTTTAGAGACCGTAGATACTGGTACACTTTTCGGTGCAAAGCGGGTCCAAGACAGACATTATTTTGGCCCAAAATTACTGTTTTGCTCATGTGTCCAGAATTGGACATCGATTTTCTCAGCTCGGGACAGCAGGCGAGTACATTCTCTGATAGTTTTTATTGTCTTGATATCTACTATATCCGATTCAGTTATAGTGTTTTACTTGATTCTCGACATGATGGTACATAGACTAGTATACGTCGGATCCTGTCATGAGATGTCATTCCTGGGTTACTTGGTATATTGGTACATTGTTCGAACTTGTTTCCTGTACCTGTATAGACGTCGATTCCTAAGGAAATTTTCTACTCTCTTAGAGAATCTCGTGTCATGACGTATTATGTCCGGATTCATATACTATTCGGGGACGGGGAGTTATTAGAGGTTATGTGATCAATATTCATCCTGTAACTTTCTTGTGCTGGCTCCACCCTCACCGCACGTTGTGTGTAGCCTGACCTATTACTTCTTATGCTCGCTTTCCATGTTGACGGCTTGACCTTATATATGAATTTTCTGTGATAGCCGGTCAAATGGAACAGTCTGATCTTGACCCAAGCCGATCACATAGCGCTCTAATATCTCATGGCACTTTTTATATTTATATCGTACATCAGATTTAAATTAGCTTATTCGAAAAAAGCCTTGTTCTTTGAAAGATCTATCTCGTGTCTGGTACTGCATGGTTCCACTCTGCAAGAACTCCGAATCATTCTCTTTAAGTTCATCATCTTTATAATAAAGGATCCCCTTGTCCCGAAAGGGCCCAGCCCAATAAGGAAATCCTAATTCAGTGGGCCTTTCGATACAATCAAATAGATTGCCACAAGGGCACAATATTCTAGGAGCCGAAACTATGTAATTGAATATTCTATAGAAAAGAAGTAATAATGTGTATTTTTTGTTGGGGATTCCCCGAAATAAATCATCGAATCTTCCTTCGCAGTTTTACCTTATATCTCATCCATGATATGTTATTCAGTTCTCTTGTACAGTTTTACTTCCAGTTTTGATATTTTATCATGTATTTTATTAGAATTGTCTCTTATAGTATTTGTCAATTCACATGGAACTGCTATTGGTGTTTGTACTTGCTCATATCCTGACAAGATTGTTTACCATTAAATATCAAGAACAAAAATTACAGAGGAATTGAACTTGATTGCAAACTCGCTTGTACAAAAGAAATCCTAGAAAGAAATCCAAGGAAACTATATAAGTATTATTGTTTAGTTTTTGATTCTAGGGGGTGACGATGGAGGCTCGAAAAAGTATAGCAACTCTACCTTACTCCTTGGACTATCAGACGCAATCTTTGCTCTTAAACAAATTTGCCAGCCTTTGATTACCAACCTTTAGCATGGGTGTGGTACCCTGCTATTTATAGTAATTCCTGTATAAAGCAGATTTTGGGCCGCATAAAGGGCCACGTGGCCACGTGTCTATAACAGCACACAAAGACTCGATCTTGGGCTGCCAGCTGGTGGGGGTTGTTGATATTTTGTTGTAGCGAATCAGGGTGGTTGAAATTTGGTTAAATTGCCATGTATCCCCTCCAAAAAGTAGAGTCTGACTCATTTTGGCCGCATAGTTGCCTTAGGGGCCTTGCTTCTGCGGCTTGGCTCCGCTTGGCTGCATGGGATCTTTATGAACCTTGCTTCTGCGGCTTGGTTTCACTTGGCCGTATGGGATCTATGAGAACCTTTCCTCTGCGGCTGGAGTCCTCTTAGCCGTATGGGGCCTTCGAGAGCCTTGCTTCTGCGGCTCGAGTTGTCTTAGCCGTATGAGGTCTCCAGGGGCACTGCTTCTGCGATTTAGTTTCACTTGGCCGCATTGGGTCTTCAGGAGCACTGCTTTTGCGGCTTAGTTTTGCTTGGCTGTATAGGGTCCCCAGGAGCATTGCTTCTACGGCTTAGTCTTACTTGGCTGTATAGGGTCTCCAGGAGCATTGCTTCTACGACTTAGTCTTACTTGGCTGCATGGAGTAATGATCCGCATAAACTCCATCTTTTCTATGCTTCTACAAGATCTCCTTCAAAGTTTTCAAATTACAAATTTGGAATACTTTGTATAAGAAGCATGGAGAAGAAACGTTAAGCCGCAGGGAAGCTTCGAGTCACAGGAAGATTTCGTCTAGGCTGTCCAGCTGTCATTTACTGTGTTTAATGCTCTGATTTGATTTTGGATTTGGTGCTGTCTTTTCGGTTACTGTGACAGTTATAAAGGATAGAATCCCGAGGGTCACTATTATGTCTTAATGGGCACAATAACCGAAGTGGCGCCTATCCGTTCATGCTTCTTGGAGGCCTATAAATATGTAGGCCGTACGGCAGCAAGGGAACTCCTATTACTTTCTCTTTTCATCTTCTTTTCTTCCAACATTCTTTTCCGCTCCCGATCAACCATGGCCCCCGAAGCCTCTAAGTCGACCGGTACTGTTAACAAAGGAAAGGGGCTTGCCTCTCCGTCGATAGCTGTGGAATCATTCTCTGCTCATCTTGACGTACAGCCTCCTATCCATGGTAAGGATAGTGGGAGAACGAATGCTTTGAACTCAGATGGCCATGTTGTATGCTTTATGCGCGGGTATGACCATATTTTGCTGCTGTGTCATGGCTTCCATGCCTTTAGCACAGTTGGCCTTCATGGGACATGTGCCGTATGTGCTCTGTGTGACTGGGCCGCATGGGCTGAGCCACATAAGTATCATAGCACATGCAGCCCGTACCTTGTCTGTATCTAGGTCGCATAGATTTCACACGATTGAGCCGCATGAGCTCTCCCCTGATCTGGGCTGCGTGTGTTCTATTATGGCTGGGCCGCATGAACTAAGAGAGAAAATCAATTTACTTTGTTTTTTTCTGACTGTTAACCTCTTCCCCTTTTTATATTTATAGGGATCTGGTTAGCAAATCCCCCCAGGATCGGTATCGGCAATTTTGGATATGGTGAAGATGCAACATTCGACACACACATCAGACAGCTCGGAACTCTCCATGCTTCGGAAGGGTTTTCCTCTGATGGTAGGAAGAACCTTTATACATTGGAGAGTCGGACGGTGGTTGGGCTCGTCATGAAAGTTCTATTTTCACGGCTCTCCAAGTAGGCAAAAGCAACACTAGGGATTTTGTTTTGAAGGTATGGCCTTTTGGAGGAACGGGACTAGGACGTCCGTAATACGGAAGAGAGAAAGTTAGCGCTTGTAGATGCTTTTTAGCATGCTATATTTGCCCTCCTTCGTGTGGCTTCTTGAAGGTTCAACAGCCTTGTTTGCTTCTCAGCAGTAAAACATGACTTCTTTCGAGGGCTACGAAACTACTTTTTGATGAAGGCGTAGTGCTGCCAAACTGACCAAACTATGTGTTGCTAATGAGTAGTGGATTTTCCCTTCTTTTTTTGCTGCTGGAGATGTAGTCCTATGAATGTAACTGATTTTGAATAAAAGAATACATTTACTTTACTTTTTGTTTACGGTATCTGTGGTTCTTGTACTAGAAGACCTAATACAGCATTTGTGATTGATAAAGGACATCCCACTAGGGGACTTTTTGTGGACCTATTACCCTTTTGTGCATCTTGAGATACGAACAATAGATTTAAATAATATCTGTGGACCTATTACCCTTTTGTGCACTAGTAGTACGAGTAATAGATTAGGATAACTTCTGTGGACCTATTAACCTTGCATACTGATGGTGCGGGTAATAGATTTGAAAAAAACTAATAGAGGTAATATAGACATGATAGATTCTGCGGTCTTAACACCCTGATTTTATCCCAGATTGGGTACAGGTGTTAAGTTAGGAGACTATCGGTATCAGAGGTAATATGGACGTGACACACAATAATCATGATTTTTTTGTGGACCTATTACTCTTCTGCGTACCGGTGGTGCGAGTAATAGATTTTGAGACAAAACCCAACAGAGATAAAATGGACGTGATAGTTTCTGTGGTCTTAACACCGTAATTTTATCCCGGGTTGGGTATAGGTGTTAAGTCAAGAGACCATCGGTATCAGAGGTAATATGGACATGACACACGATAATCAGGAATAATCTTTGGTGGACCTATTACCCATTTGTGCACTGGTGGTACGAGTAATAGATTTTGATAACAAAAACCCAACAGAGGTAATATGGACGGGATAGGTTATGTGGCCTTAACACCGTGATCTTATCTCGGGTTGGGTTCAGGTGTTAAGTCAAGGGATTATCGGTATCAGAGGTAATATGGACATGACACACGATAATCAAGACCAGGAAGTTTGCTCAGAGATGGCAATAAGCCTGGTAAACTCCGGCGGGGTGAAGCATCAAGGTGGAAGTTCAGAGGTATTTAAGTATACATGAATTGTCACCCACGGGGATGCAATGTAAACCCACTCAGAGCTAATAGAGTGTAAGTTCAGAGGTACTCGGTATACATCACTCGACAGTCTGGGAGATTTGGTAGTTTGAGGAAGTACCAGCATGTCCTTAGACATAGTATTTCTTTAGGAACTTGCCGTTTATGGGCATCATGAGCAAGTCTCCATTCTGTTTAGCGAGCCGGTATGCGTCGTTGGAGAATACGATCTCGATGATGAATGGACCCTCCCATTTGGGCTGGAATTTGCCGACAGTTTTGTGAGTCATGACCAACGGTCTGCGAACGGCCAAGACGAGATCGCCTACTTGGAATGTCCTCTGCTTGACTTTCTTATTGAAGGCCCGAGAGATGTGTGCTTGATAGAGCTTGATGCTTTGTTGAGCCTGCAAACGCTTCTTGTCTAAGGCTTCCAATTCTTGTAGCCGCCGGCGGTATTTATCGTCCGACGTCAACCGGTGAGTGAGGGCCACGCGAAGTAAGGGGATCTGGGTCTCTAATGGGAGAACTGTTTCTTTCACGTACACCAGAGAGAACGATGTATTTCCTGTAGCCGTCCGACTCGTAGTACGGTACGCCCGTAAGCATTCGCTCAGCTTTTTATTACAGTCATGCTTGTTTGAAGACACGAACTTTTTGAGAAGCTTGATTATGGTCATGTTAAAAGCTTCAGCCAGACCATTAGTCGATGGGTTGTATATCGTTGAAGCCACGTTCTGGATCCGATTCTTGTCACAGAATCAATAGAAAGCATGGCTTGCGAACTGCGGATCATTATCATAAATGATCCTTCGGGGCAGTCCAAAATGGTAGATGATATGATATTTTATAAAACTAATCACATTTGATATCTTTACCTCTGCCAGTGGAGCAGCTTCCGCCTATTTGGAGAAGTAGTCAGTGATTGCAAGTATAAACCGGTGTCCTCTAGACGACGGCGGGGTGATTGGGCCGATGATGTACATTCCCCATACATCAAATAGCCAAGAGGCCACGGTTGGGTGCAAGAACTCGGATGGCAGATGTATGAAGTCTGCGTAGATCTGACAAGCCTTACACTTTTTTGCATAATCGACAGTGTCTGCTGCCATCGTAGGCGAGTAATAGCCCATCCGACGGAGACGGTCCTGTAACTTTGGGCCAGGTTGATGAGCCCCGCAAATGCCATCGTGAGTCTCGCGTAGGGCTTCTTTGGCTTCTGTATTTGATAGACATATTAACAGTAGTCCATCGTAAGATCATCAATATAACATTTTTGTTTCTGTGTCATAAAAGAATCTGAGAGAACGCTTTCTGTTTAAAGTCGCTTCTTTCACATTCTCAGGAAGGATTCCGTAAACTACAAAATCGATGAACGGGAGTCTACAGTCTTGCACGTCATTGGTTATCATGGCAGAGTAACTCGTACCTAGTTGAACGTTGTTTTTGGGACAAACCATCTCACGGCCTATCACGTCAACTAGATGATGAGCATGATTTGGAACTGCCAAAGAAGCGGCGAGGCCTGCTAGGGCGTCGGCTTCAATATTTTGGAGCCTAGGAACATGCTCTATAAAGAACCCCTCCAAGGTTGCAATGATGGCAATTGCTGTCTGATGATAAGGAATCAGGTTTACGTTGCGAACCTCGTATGAACCTCGGATTTGATTAGTGTCGTATTTTCTGAATGGCGAACACCAAGGTAAGGCATTCCTTCTCTACGACGGTGTACCTATGCTCCGGTCCCACCATCATTCGGCTGAGGTAATAGATGTCTTGTTCATTCCCCGCATTATTATTCTGTGCTAGCAAGGCGTCGAGGGAGTGTTCCATTGCCGGTACATAGAGCAGGAAGGGTTTTTCGACGACCGGGGCTACCAGAACCGGCAGATTCGAGAGGTATTCTTTAATATCATCAAAGGCGCATTGACATTCCTCATTCAATACAAAAGAAACGCCTTTCTTCGTGAGTTGTGTGAAGGGTTGACATCACCAAGAGAGGTTAGATATAAACCTCCTGATGTAGGCTAGTCTTCCCTGTAGGCTACGGAGTTCACGGAGGTTCGTCGGTGGACGCATCTCCAGGATTGCTTTTGTTTTGTCGGGGTCTATGTGAATACCCCGGAAAGTAATGACAAAGCCCAAGAACTTCCTGCTGGACATGCCCAGGAAAGACTTGGTGGGATTCATCTTCAGATTGTGCGCTCGTATAAGGTCGAACACTGTCCTCAAATCGTATAAGTGATCATCCTTGGAGCGACTTTTAACGGCGATGTCGTCAACGTAACACTCTACCATCTTGCGCAAGTGATCTCTGAAGATAACACTCATAGCTCGTTGATATGTAGCACCGGCATTTTTTAGGCCGAAGGGCATAGCTGTGTAATAATACACGTCGATCAGTGTTTGAAATGACGTATGCTTCTCATCATCAGGAGATATTTTGATTTGGTTGTATCATGTAAAGCCATCCATAAAGGACATGTGCCCGAAGCTACACATATTATCGATCATTATGTCGGTGATTGGAAGAGATAATTCATCCTTAGGACATGCTGCATTCAGATTGTGAAAGTCGATACAGATTCAGATTTTTCCATTCTCTTGACGACTGGTACTATATTAGCTATCCAGTCTGGGTGCTACTCCTTGTAGATGAAACCGCTAGCTATAATCTTGTTTACTTCTACTTCGATGGAGTTTATGATATCTGGACGGAACCGTCGTTGCTGTTGTTTGACTGGTTTTGCGTCCGGATGAATATTGAGCTTATGAAGTACAATCTCAGGGTTTAGCCCCGACATGTCTTCATAGATCCAAGCGAAAACGTTGATATACTCTCTGATGAGTTGCAACAGCGACTCCTGCTCGTCGTCTGTCAGGCTTTTACTGACAAAGATTGGCTTTGGAGAGGATTCGTTACCGAGATCAACTTGCATGACTTCGTCTTCGGTGGAAGGGTCTCGTTGTTCAAAGCGCTTCTCCCATTGTGCATCTAGCTGTTGGGCCCATGGCTCCAATTCAAGAGGTTCAAGTAGATCTTCGTCTTCCTCTTCAATGTCAGCGAATGCCATGTTGACAGACAATGTCTGCCTGAATATATCCCTAATGCTATCATCGAAATCGTATGTAGGCGATTTGGATGAGTGATAATGCCACTCGCATTCCTTATCGAAGCTCTCGGGCATTTTTGCTGGTGTAACATAACCGAGATCGCGTCTGGACTTGCTGTAATAATCTTGAGGTTTCCCAGCTGGGGCTGACATCTACAGAGGCGATCGTCAGCAGTTGCCGTAATTCAGACCTGGGGTAGTCTCCATGTCGTACCCCTATTTTTGCATAAAGTACTTGGCTTGGGGACTATACAGGTAGAGCGGCAATCTTTCGGCGTCGGGTTCGAGATTGAACTCTTATGGCTTGGAAGGTTGAGGACCTTTTTTTCGGCCGAAGATGATCGTGTGATCCCCTTCTCTTCTGCCTGGGACTAGGAAGTAGGCACCTATAATAGGAGGATATCAGTTTACGATATGGACGATTGTCACTTGTGTGTGCAGGTTAATGTCTAGACCGTGCCCCACAGCATACATCATATTAAGCTTATTACGCTCAGGATAGTTCAACGGCAGCCTCTTATTAATGAAGTAAGAAATTTTGTCTACAGGGATAACATCATCAGGAGAGGGACTATCCACCTGTGCAATAAGATACTTTGCGAGTTCTGCCTCCTCTTCAGCTACCCTCTACATGACCGGAGGTTGGGACGCTGTCTTGGGCAACTTGACCACCAAGGGTTCTTCTTGTGGCATTGGCTTGCCTGAGGGCCTCGGATCAATACTTGGTTGCCGGCTCATCTTGGGGAGACGGATAACCATTGGCTCGACAGAGGACTTCGTATCTTCTGTTCGTCTTTGACTGGATTTTGACAATTAGATCACCATCGGCGCCACAGAGGGACTCGCATCTTACGCTCGCCTTTGATTGGATTTCGGCAATCGGATCACCATCGACCCTACGATGGGTTTTGGCTCCTGGCTGGATCTCGGGAGTCGGATGACCATCGATTCCAACTGCGCAGCTGGGGCGGGGGAACCGGGCACCTCTTTTTGCAAAGTTGCGATAAAGGGTGCGGCTTTGCCCGATTTACGTACCTGGAGATAGATTTTCAAAGGTTCCTCTGACCCTGTTATGGCCTTCAGTTCGTCAGTTATGTGCTTCTTGGATTCTTCATATAGACAAACCTCCGAAGAATAGTAAGACTCAACCCCTTTGAAGGGATCGATGCCGGCAAATTCCGTCTTCACGAAGCCGTGCTTACTGACATACTTGAAGCACTGGTGGAGTGTAGATGGCACGATCATATAGTCATGTATCCGCGGACAGCCCAAGAGGATATTGTAGGACGTATCTGCGTCTATGACGTAGCAGGTAACCTCCGTCTTCAGGTCGCCAATCTGATACTTCAAATGGATCTTTCCCAGGGGAGAGCTCCTTCCCGAGTTGAAGCTGCTAATGGCAGTGTTGGTCGCCGCTAACCGGTACATAGAGATGCCGAGAAGCTGAAGCAAGCTTTTTGAGATGATGCTTATTGACGAGCCAGGATCGATGTGCATCTGATCCACCTTGATATCGCCTATGTATCCAGTATAGTAAAAGGGACGTTCATGCAAGTTGGTCTTGATCAACATGTCATGTGCGGTGAATACGATGTTGGGCATTACATCCACACAGTTGCTGCCCTGGAGATTTACCGACGAGTCTTCCCCTATAGGCTTGACCTGGGCTAAGTAGGCGTCAACATTCTGGAGCGTTTCGCTCAATACGACACGAAGATCCTTGGAGAACCTTAGGAGCTCGTATAATGAAAACTTTGCCAGTGTATTAACCAGTTGTGCTAATATGTCAAAGTTGTAAGGTCTCTCCAGCCCCTGAGGTGCATCCTTACGAAGCGCACTATCGAAGCGGGTTTCCTTCGGCTTGGACCTGTCCGTCGGTGGAGGCTGAGATGGCCCTAGAACATCAGTAGCAGGCAGCGTTGTCGACTGAGGGTCTTCGACTGAATTACCCTGAGTGGGTTGGACTTGTGCCCCAGACCGAGGAACAACGGTCGCCGCCTCCTCAGCTTCGGCTAAAATTGTATGGCAGGATCTGGCCTTCTTGCCCTTCTTTTTACTGGTTGAAGATGGCACCGCCTGGGTAACTTCGGGCGCTAAGTCTGGGTGCACCCACATGACCTCTCCTCGTGACGTAGTGAGAGGTACCAAGCCAGTCATCTGGTCCCGAACGGGTGGAAGATTAGTAACCTCCATCGTCGCCCGAGGGACAGGTATTATCCCGTCTTGAGTATTTGTTAGGAAGAAGTCACCGAACTGAACTGATACCATGTTTACAGCCACGGTAACCTCTTCAAAATCTAGCGACAGAGCTTTGGAGTCGATAAGACTCTGGATGTACCGCTTTAATTGGAAGCAGACATGAGTAGAATGATGGACATAGAGTAGAAGTGGCAATATTTTGGGTCCTCCATCTCCAACGCTCGAGGCTCGCGCCTTGGTGGAGGGAGTTGGATCCTATCCCCTTGCAAGAGCATGTCGAAGATAGGCTTCACATGACTATCTTCGAATGAGTAATTCACCTTGGGCTACTAAGCTTCTGCCTACTTTTGTTCAGGCTTCTTGGTCGTACCAGCGACCATGTCCTATTTGCCTTTATTTTCCCGATTATTGGAGGTGCCGCCACTGTTGTTGTTACTGGAGGTGGTACCAAGATGTTTGCCTTTGTCCTTTCCATCTGGGATGTGTAATCCCAGCTGGCGAGCCTTCTTTAACTTCGCCTCCGTATTGGTAGCGCTTATGATGAAGGTCGTCCAATCCCTGAACTGATCTTCGGCCATCTAGAGGCTGATTGCGGGGAGCAACTTCTTCTGGCAAATTTCAATCAAGGAGCTTTCGGGATTGCCTTGGGGCAATCTCATCTTGGTTTGGCGAAACCGTTCGATATAGTTCCTCGTTAGCTTCCTTTCTTCCTGAACGACGTCCATGAGAGACGATATTGTCATATCATGCTCTACTTCGTAGAATCTTTCCAGGAATATATGCTTGAAGCCGTCAAAGGAACGGATGCAGTTGTCCGGAAGGTTGCGGTACCAGTCGAACACGATTCCCTCTAATGCTCCGATAAATAATCGTGTGAGGATGGCATTGCTATGCGGCAAATTGTCTATTGTGACCTCAAAATACGTCATGCACCGGCTGGCAAAGGTCTTTCCGTCATATGAATCAATATAAAACAGTTTGTACCATTGCAGAAAAAGAACATCTCACCAGGCAACGGGATACGGTTGCCGTATTCTGAGGTCCCGGGAGGAGTCTCGGGTATTGAACATTGATCGAAGCTCCTGGACTTCCCTCCTTGCCTCCTTGGCTTCGTCTACAGCTGAAGGAGCAGATGCTCCTAAAGGATTGTCACCCAAAGGAGGAGCGGTCGTGTTGGAGTCCGCATTGACTACGAGTCCCAAGCTTGTTTGTTCGGGCATCCTTGCTGGTTGAGTCGGCAAGGCAGCTTTGATTTCGTCTACTGACTTGACCAAGGATAGGAGCATGGCTTCAAGTACTTCTAGACGTTGTCGATCAGTAGGTCCTTCATGATCATCTCCCGCCATAAAGACTGTCCGTACGTAGGTAGACGTGGAAGGGACCGTAGAAGAGGTACTCTCCGTGTCATACCCTCGTACAGATAAATCGTCAAAAAATGTCGGAATGTCTTCGGATTCGGAAGGGGTGCTGCCCCCTGTGCAGGAAGCTGCATCGTCTTGGCGAAGGCGGTCATCCTTGGAGACGTCCAAGTCTGTTGCATAATTTTATTGGATCGCTACCCCCTGTGTATGCTCTTGGAATACCGGGTTGTCGCATACATTGAGGGGACTGCTACCCCCAGCTTCATCTACCTCCAGGGAGATCGAAGGTGCATCCCCGGGTGTTGGAAGATTCTTTCTGGATCGAGTTCCTAGGTAGACACCCCCTGTGGTTGTCGGTAGTAATCCTCCAGATGAGAGTTTTCTTGCAGTGCTGGCTGAGATTGCCGGGCTGGAAGAGCCTGTCTTCTTTCCTCCCTTATCGGGAGGAACTTACCGAGTTGAATTACAGGAGGCGAAAGTAAATTCCTCGTCTCCTGAAATTTACACATGTTTCTTAAGTTGTTGTCGGACAGGTGCTGGCCGGTACAGTCGTTAGAAAATGGACTGCCGATCTTCAGGTGTTGCCGACTTGTCGCAGCAACAGTTAATGATGACTTGGGTGCAATGGTGTCCCTAAAATGGCTCATCACATGCCAAGGTTGCTTTTCTCTCATTGCGTTTGTGAATAATCACCTCTCGCAAGTCGATAGCAAACTGATCTACCTTTGCATCCAATTTGTGGACTCGGATATCCCGAGCACACAGGTGCGTAGGTATCATGTTTGCTCCCTGATCCGAGGCTAGTAAAAGCACTTGCTCTCGATTATTGGAGGGAAACATTTGAGACCCACCCTGTCCGTTTGCCCTGGAGGACTGGACGCGGGTGGTTCTGTACAACTTTCTTTTAGGAGCCCGTATAACAGTTAACGGTGCCCACTGACGGTCAGCAGCTTGGACAGTTGACTGGACTTGTTAGGCCCACACTGTCCTAGACTTTTCGACTTAGCATCTGAAGGCGCATAGTAAGAAGAGTCCAGATTGGAATATTCTACATTCTCAATGGGCCGTATAGGGTCGGGCCCGCATGAGAGACGATCGAATACAGAGCTTCTGACAGGGCCGCATGAGGCAGCCTGCCTACGGCCAGGATTGGCTGCCGTATGGGCCATCTGCCTGCGGCCAGAGTTGGTTGTCGCATGGGCTATCTGCCTGCGGCCAGAGTTGGTTGCCGTATAGGCAGACTGCCCATTTTTCTTATGCGGCCTCTTCTTCGTCCGCACGGATTTTCTTTGTGCCCCCAAAAGCTCAGTATCATAGTATTTTCCTTTGCCAGTTTTGGGGACAGTGGGGTTATCTGCGGTCGAAAGCAAGATCGCAGGAGAACTTTGATCACCGTCTTGGGCCGCAGAAGGAGCTTCTTAGAGAACCTGGCGAGGGGCAACAGTTTTGTGCTTCGACGTCCTGCGGGTTCTCTTCGGGTTGGCTCACTTCTATGATGGGCTGGCACTCCCTTCAGAGAGTATTTCTTCGAATGCTTGTTGGACGAAACGAACCACACGTATTTGCTACGTAGAGCCGAGCTTGGACGCGTCGGATTGCGTCACCAACTTCTTAACAGAGAAGAAGGAAGTCCTCAGCAGAGTCGCCATTGTGTTTGCCATTAAATATCAAGAACAAAAATTATATAGGAATTGAACTTGATTGCAAACTCGCTTGTACAAAAGAAAGCCTAGAAAGAAATCCTAGAAAACAATCCAAGTACAATTATTTAGTTTTTGATTCTGGGGGGTGACGATGGAGGCTCAAAAAAGTGTAGGAACTCTGTCTTACTCCTTGGACTATCAGACGCAGCCTTTACGCTTGAAGAAATTTGCTAGCCTTTGATTGCCAACCTTTAGCATGGGTATGGTACCCTGCTATTTATAGTGATTCCTGCATAAAGCAGATTTTGGGCCACATAAAGGGACACGTGGCCACGTGTCTGTAACAGCACACAAAGACTCGATCTTGGGCTGCCAGCTGGTGGGGGTTGTTGAGATTTTGTTGTAGCAAATCTGGGTAGTTGAGACTTGGTCAAATTGCCATGTGTCCCCTCCATAAAGTAGAGTCTGACTCATTTTGGCTGCATAGTGGCCTTAGGGGCCTTGCTTCTGCGGCTCGGCTCCGCTTGGCCGTATAGGATCTTTGAGAACCTTGCTTCTACGACTTGGTTTCACTTGTTCGCATGGGATCTATGAGAACATTCCCTCTGCGGCTAGAGTCCCCTTAGCCGCATGGGGCCTTCGAGAGTCTTGCTGCTGCGGCTAGAGTTGTCTTAGCCGCATGAGGTCTCCAGGGGCACTGCTTCTGCGGTTTAGTTTTACTTGGCCGCATGGGGTCTTCAGGAGCACTGCTTCTGCGGCTTAGTTTCACTTGACCGCATAGGGTCTCCAAGAGTATTGCTTCTGCGGCTTAGTTTTACTTGGCCGCATGGAGTGATGATCCGCATAAACTCTATCTTTTCTATACTTCTACAAGGATAACCCCTATTGTTTTTCAGAGGACTTAGATGCAGATTGCCCGACCTACTACGGGTTTGGCATAGATGGAGTCTACGACCAGGACATGCCTGTGGATCCGGTGCACGTAGAGGATGCACCGCCTGTAGTGACTTAGATTAGCGAGATTTTGTCTGAATTTGTATTCCAGCTTGATACATTGGGTCTGTAAAACTTATTTGGAATTGTTTTATGTCTTTAAATTTTGAACAGGTGTTTGTGACTCCGCATTTATTTCAGTCTATCTACTTCCATCTTTATCTTTATCATTCATGCTTATCTTCCTTAGATTTATGTGATTAAGTTGTGATTATATTTCTCCGTGCGGAGATGACAGGTTATATTATTGTGTCTTAGATGTTCTATGTTCTAGATGACCTTTACAACATTCTACCGTCGATGCTGCAGCGTAGGCTGGACGTACCCACGTGCTCGTGCCTCTAAACAGGGTGTTGTTTGCTATTAAAATCTTTTGATTGCAATTTCAATTACAAACAGAACAGTATTACAATGTAGGACTTAGATATAGTCCTAGGAGTATACTTTTGTTTATCTGGGTCCCTGTGTCGATGGAGCGAGTGGTAATGTATTGACTCCGTTGACGATCTGACGACGGTTCTTGGTTCTCTAAAGGTCTGAGTTACTCTGGGTACTGGAGCTTGCAGAGAGAAAGAAGATATTGAGTGTCTGTATCTGTCTCTCTTACTGTGTGTGTATATAGGTCTGTCTGTCCATATAGAAAAAGGAGATGATCCCTCTATTTATATCTTGCAGGTTGGCTGCTCATGCGCGCATATGTTGGATACGTCTGTACATGGGGACGCCACGTGGTTGAAGCTGCGGGAGGTGTATGGATGGTGTACCATCATTTGTGGGTTTAATCATTTATGCTACTTTTGTGGACTGGTACGTAGCAGGGGAGAGGATCATTCAGTTGCTGAGATCTTGGGTGATTAGCACCCCTTCATAGGCTAAATTGAGTCAAAGGACACATGGCGCATGTCCGTAGCTCAAAGGTCTCAGATTTGGTGGAGGATAATCTGATAGGATGCGCCTGGGGTTGGGCACATAAAAAGACTTTGGCTCATAACCTTCAGGAGTCACGAACCAGTCAGGACGCATGGCTTTTGAGGCGCATACGAAGCTTCAGTAGTGACTTGACCTCTGTCTTTAGGGATCAGAGGAAGGTCTGAGGCGCATGGCTCTTGAAGCGTATGCAGAGGTTTGGGCGCATGGCTGCGGAGGCGCATACGAATGGTTGGGCGGCCACGTGGCCTGTTGTAATGCATGTGGTTCGTATGACATATTTTTGGAATATGTGTACGTATTTTATCTTGTATTGCATGTTTTCTTGCCTAGCTTGCATCTTGGCTTGGTTATTTCTTGGGTTGGTTCGGCTTGGCTCGGTTTTCATTGGTTTATTATGAACCAAAGGTGAACCCCCTACCTACCACCACCACTACTACCATTTATTAACCCCCGTTCTCTTTTCTCTCTCCTTATTACTCTTCTTCTACCATTAACTCTTTCACCTACCAGAGAGAGAGAGAGGTCTAGCAAGTGCAACTTTCTTCATGGAGGAACTCCAATTTTATTACTTCATTCTCTTCCTTACAGCATTTTAACTTACTTTAATACTTGGCATTTTCACTTTCCATGGCTAGATTCTTATAGATCTAAGTTTACTTTATTTTCAGAAATCTTGGATTTTGATCTACTTAATCTTGTTATTTCTGAGTTTTAATGGTTCTATGTTGTAGACAATCTTGTTCTGCCCCATTTTGACCTATAGAAGTTCGGATTTGGGCTCCGGATGATGGAGTTATGGAGCTCGAGAACTTGGCTCTCATGGTGTTCTTCTTCTCCTCGGAATTTCGAAGAAGATGAACTGTGCTTGACTTGACCGCATGAATATTTCATGCGGCAAGTGTTCTCTTCAGCCGCATGACTGGAAGTACTTGAGCCGCATGAGAATCGAACTCATCTAGCCGCATAACTCGCTCAATCCCCAGCCGCATATTACTCTGCACTTCTTGAGCCGCATGCGCCCTTCCTCAGCCGCATGAGGACCCCGCTACTTCCAGCCGCATGAATGCTCTGACTTAGTCTCATGCACCCTCTCCCCCCCGCTGGCCGCATGGGACTTTACTTGACCCAGCCGCATGAGAACTTCTTTCCGAGCCACATGAACTTCGTCCATTTGTAGCCGCATAGACGCATGACCCCGCTAACCGCATAAGCGCACACTTTCAGCCACATGGCTCCGCTCCTGTCCCTGCCGCATGAACTGCCCACTTAGCCGCATAAGCGTGCAGTTCCTGCCGCATGGATTGTTGCCCCAGCCGCATGCGCTTCCCTCTTTCCGTAGCCGCATATGCTGTTCCCCCTTTCTGCCGCATGAGCTTGCCTTTCTCTCCGCCGCATGGACCCAATTCATTTCAGCCGTATGGTTCTTCTATAGCCCTGTGTACTATTATTTTATTATTATTTTGTCCATACCTTGGAACCCCTATGATATATTTTATGCCCATTTTATATCCTTACACCTTTTGTCCTGAACTTGATAAATCACGATTTGATTGACATGATTGAAATGACAATTGTACACGATATGGTGTGACGAGGAACTAGCATGACCTGGTAGTGGCCCGTCGTGGTGCACTCCTGATAAGTACACGACATGATAACCTGACATGATATATCTTGACAAGCTGTTGCGACGGCTACCTGACATGACATGACCTGTATAAATGACCAGGACACCGTGGGCGATTGTGCTTGTACAAATAATTCTGTCCTGTCTTGCATCATGTCTAGGAGGGGACTCCTGAGTACCACGGTCAGGAGTACCTACTGAAATAGACTAAGACTAATAACTAGATTAATGCATTAGTCATGAAGAGATTTCCCAGCTACAGGCAATCCCGTTACCTGGGCGCGCCTTGGGATCTGTAGCCTGCCGTCGAGTAGGGCACATTTCCAGCACATTGTCATGTGTTGCACCCTTCAAGCTACCTAAGGGTACATTCATTTCCTGGACGATGTACCCACCTGAATTCAACTCTAATCTTTCAACCCGGGTAACCTGGATGGTCGGCAGGGCTTGTGGCTGTGGAATAATCTTACTGCATCTTGCTAGTAACTAGGCTGTGATAACCCTATTTAGTTAAAGTATCAAGCCGTAATTCTTGCTTGGCCGTGAAATGATTAGATGGAGTTTAACCAGTCGAGTCTTGTCCTGATTCTGTTCCAGATTACTGCATGACCTGAATGCATGTATTTATTTTACCGATAAATAGTAGGAATTTCAAGTTCTGTTCAGACGAAGGGTTACAACCCCGGTCCTTGTTTGGTTTACGAGTTGTAACCTGGTTATCTGAATAGTTCCATGGTTATCTCGTCGTATATCATCCTGATGTATTTTCTTTATTTCCAGTTCTTACCTTTATTTATACTTTTTGCTGATTGCTGGTTTTTAGTTCCTAAGTGAAGCTTCCATTGTGGTACTTGCTCTTTCTGGGATCTGACCCAGCTGGTTTTGTATGGCCAGATTTCGGACCAGCTCCAGAGGATCTACCGCTTTTCCAGCCCGATGGTGAACACCAGGCGTAACCAGGACAACGAGTAGGTTATTTTTGGCTCTCCCACTCTATTGTAAAAATATTCTTTTGAGGCGTTTAGCCGACGAGCACCTGTTTAGCTCGATTGCACTTACTTACTGTCTGCCTACGGGCTATAACATGATTAACAGATCCTAGGGTTGATCATATATGACTGAAACTCTTGCTAGTCCTGATATTTTGTAACGACTAGCTTCATGATCAACTGAATATGTAATGTTTGGGATGCCTTACTATTGTATATTTGGTGATCTAACATCTTGTAACATTTACCTACTTGCTTGTGATTGAGACATTAGGCTTGTTCATGATCTTAAGAGACTGTTGGCTTGTAGTAAACCCTCATGTATCTAGACAGCCGTGACCGTATAGCGAGATAGAATCCATTTCATATACGTAGCTGGCTATATCTGCCCCCGCTCTCCAGTATTCTGATTCTGGGGCGTGACACTTGTAACCGCCGGAAGAGAGTAATAATGATGCTGACGTCAGCGGCACTTCGTTTTTTGTAGTTGCTGCTCTGTCATCGAGGCATGGCTGCTGTCGTGTCAGGACTTCAGCATTTAATGTTCTTTGACGAGTGATGGGCTATTAAGTGGGCGCATTGATCTGCGTTCCACTAGGCGCATGGGTCCATGTTAATTAGGACGCATAGATCTGTGCTTTGTTAGGCCCATCCATACAGGGTGCTTGGTATCGATGGATGCGTCTGTACGATGCGCGGTATCTGACCGACGCATCCATTTGCATGACGCGTCTTTACTGGTCCGACTGTTGCGTTCCTCGAGTGCTTTAAATAACCGTTTTGACTTGGCCGTATTCGAAACGTCAGGTTCATCACCATATATGTAAATTCATTGCACAGGATTCAGAGAGCCCGCCACTTGGCGCATGGGTTTGATTTGCCCGGCCTATAAATAGCAGCAGGAAGAGAGTTTGCTTCTCGTTCTCTCACGTCTTCCCGAATAAACTTATTTGCTCGAGCACATTCTGTTGACAAGATGCTCCCGAGGGTGAAGATGCGACGAATTGTCGTCATTCATGCACTTGAAGGTGACTGTTACATCCAAAAGTCGGAATCGCGGGCTTCTGGAGCAGGCGGAAGGTGCATGTTGCATCCAAAGATCGGGATGCTCGAGCCCTATCTCCGTTATGCTGGAAGAGCCGCAGATCGGAATTGTGGTGCTCCCATCTTCCTTGGGCTTTGGAGAGCTCTTCCTCCTGCTAGAGTGGGGTATTGCCTACTCTGGTTGTGTTGAAAGCTGCTCATTTAGCTGCAGATCGAAATTGCGGTTCTTTCCTCTTCCTTGGGCTTTTGAGAGCTCTTTCTCCAGCTAGAGTAGGGTTGATCGCCCATCCTTGTTCTGCTCAATAAATGCTTCATTAGTCGAAGCACTTGATCGGGTCGAAGTAGAGCGCATATGCTGAGACTTCATGATGCACATAACTGAGACGCTGAAATAGATACGTCTGACTGAGACGCTGAAATAGATACGCCTGACTGAGACGCTGAAGAGACACGCCTGACTGAGACGCTAAAGTGATGTGCCTGACTGATGAAGCGCTTGACGGAAGGCACATGGCAGTTTGCTGCGCCTGGCTGTAGTCTTAGGATCTTTCTTTTTTTTATAGAAATTCTCCTTTGTAAAGCCTTTTTTAGACATATAATAGACTTTTATATGAAATAAAAATCCTTTTGATGTCTATACTTTTGCTGTTCTTTGCTGTACCAAGTACTTCGTTAGTGCTCCCTGGCGCATGTAATGTTAAGCGCATAGGAATTCTGGCCTGTGGATGCGCCTGAAATTCCATCCTTCTACAAGACCCCCTTCAAAGTTTTCAAAACTTTTTGTTAAGTTTTGGAATACTTTGAATAAGAAGCATGGTGTTGACTTCAATGGGGCGCATGACTGTTCGGGGCGAATGATTTGCTCCGCGCATCTGTGATGAGGCGCATGCTCCTCTTCAGTTTTAAATGCAAATGATAACGCTTCGAAATAAGCAAAAAGATTTAATGATGATCTTTTTGGATTATTTGCAGTTATCACTTTGTAGAACCCCAAGCGGCAGCTGACGGTACCCTTCATCGGTTCACGCGTATGACCAAGCCTATAAATAGGCGTCTGATGGAGAGAGAGAGAGAGTTCTTACTCTCTTTGCTTTCTTCTTCTTTTAGAGTTCTTCTTCAAAAACCCTAACTTCTTTTTACGAAATGGCTCCCAAGACTCCTCGCGATGGTGTTGGCCGAGGACGAAGCAAAGAAAAAGAGACTGTAGAGGCCGATGTTAATGCTGTTCCTAGGACGCCCGTCGACATTCGGCCGACGGTGATTGGTTTGTCATCCTTGTCGTACCTTTTATATTTTGAGGAACAAAAAAAAAATCTTTTTAGAACTCACATACGCTGACGCGCATGGACCTCGAGTCCTGATGATGTGCTGAAGCTTCTTTGCTGACGCGTATGGACCTCGAGTCCTGATGATGCCGAAGCCTCTTTGCTGACGCGGATGGACTTCGAGTCCTGATGATGCGCTGAAGCTTCTTGCTGATGCGCATGGACTTCGAGTCCTGATGATGCACTGAAGCTTCCTGCTGATGCGCCTGAACTTGGATGCGCTTCTGATGAGAACTCGGCTTAGATATATATTTCGTTGTTGTTTTAACATATCTGAGTTTTTATAATCTTTTTCTGACCTCCAGTTTCGATGACCGTCCCGCTTTTGAACGAAGTACTGCTGGACGCTGCTCTCTGTCAGATGGGAGTTGATTATAACGAGGAGGTAATAAATTCGGCCTAAGCTGCCATTATGCTGCATCAGTCTCCCGAGAGAATGACCCAAATCAAGGAGCAACAGTATGTGTTTCTCCAGCGGATGATTGAACGTGGCAGCTTGCAATCTTCCGTTCCTGGTAATTAGACTTTCCTGATGCCTGAGCTCCTGTTCGGGGATCGCCTCACTTCTACTGAAGCAAAGGTGCTGAGGATCAAGGAAGACTGGTTCTTCTCAGCCAAAGGGGTGCACATGTTCATGAAGCAGCTCGAGCGTCACTGGCCGTTGACGGCTTTCTATCGTCTTGCTTCCAAGAGGCGGATGTCATGGGAGTTAACCCATCTCAAGGGGGAGCGGTGGCGGGCGCCATCAGGATTGATGCTACCTCGAACCAAAGGGATATTTTGGTCGCCACGCGGGCTGGGCCTTCTTTCACCTGGAAAACTCTGTATTCTGGGAGTATTTATAGCGACGTCCCTGCCAAACCTTTTGCCTTCGGTGCTTCGACTTTCGTGAATCGTATGCTGTCATCGAAGTGGTCGTACCCGAAAGGTAAATTTTGAGTAGAGGGTTGGTGTCACTATGTATCCAAGTGGGACAAGCTGACACTCTGGGTTCTGATAAAGTTTCGAACCGAGCTCAGGGAGATTGGGCTGACTGCCGCCATTCCTGCTACCCAGGCGGGCGTTGACATCAACAAGCATATGTTCCTTGCACTCCTGGAGATGTTTAATACCCAGACCGGGACCTTCTTCACTCCGATGGGGGAACTAGGATTTGCACTTCATGAAATATATAAGGTGTCAAGGCTTTCTTGGGGATCAGAACCCTATGAGGAGTACTTCCCGACCAACGAGGAGTTCCAAGTCCTGGGGAACAAAGAAGAGGAGATGATGGCTGTCTTTAAAGAAGTGGCGAGTCACCACTATTATATGCAGAAGAAGGATAAGGGTGGGGCGTAACCCCACGTAACTACTTGGAAGGATTACGTCTTTGAGCAAGACAAGGAGGATCCCTCTCAGTTCACAACTCCACCAGCTCTTTCCAGTACTAAGGTGCTCTCTGAAATGAGCAGACTTAATGAGAAGAGTCCCCAGAAAAATGTGGACCGGGAATCGGACGAGCGCTCCTATAGTTGTTTCTGGTACCTCACACATCGGATGTCGTCCAAAGCAGTGTTGACTGCTTATCTGATGATCTGGCTCTGGGATTACGTCTTTTCAGGTGGTTCAGGCCCTGTAGAGAGGGTGACCCAGAACTTGATCCTGCCAGCTGTAAAGTTAGTTTTTGGCCATCCCTTGGCTCTACTTCCAGCGATGGTATGCAACCTGTTGCGAGGTCTACGAGAATTCGCAGGTGACGTTGTTCACGAACGAGGTAAGAACGGCAACTTTCCTCGTACCGAACTGTCGTTTCACTATCTGATGGGGTGGTTGATTTTGCACCATCCCAACGTGATGAGTCCGGGCCAGGAAGAAGACCATGTGGCCGGAGATGTATTCCTCCGCCGCTTCTACCAGAGGAAGTGGCTGCATACGGGTGTTCATGTTTGTAGGAAGGTTTTTGTTTGCCATTAAAATCTTTTGATTATAAATTTCAATTACAAACAGAATAATGTTACAATGTAGGACTTAGACGTAGTCCTAGGAGTACACTTTTGTTTATCTGGGTCCCTTGTACCGATGGAGCGAGTGGTAATGCGTTGACTCCGTTGACGATCTGATGACGGTTCTCGATTCTCTGAAGGTCTGAGTTGCTCTGGGTGCTGGAGCTTGCGGAGAGGAAGAAGACGTTGAGTGTCTGTATCTGCCTCTCTGTATATGTATGTCGGTGGTTGTCCGATGAGTGTGTGTAAGAAGGAAGTGATCCCTCTATTTATAGCTTTGCAGGCTGGCTGCTCATGCACATATGTAGGATACGCCTGTACGCGGGGACGCCACGTGGTGATTGCTGATGGAGGCGCATGGACGATATGCTCTGATTGAGGAGTTGAACCCTTCCTGTTGCCTTTGTGGACTGCGGTCGACCTGACACGTAGCAATGGAGAGGATCTTTCAGTTGCTGAAATCTTGGGTGATTAGCACCCCTTCATAGGCTGAATCGAGTCAAAGGACACGTGTCGTAGGTCCATGGCCCAAAGATCTCGGATTTGGTGGAGAGTGATCTGATAGGATACGCCTGGGATTGGACGCATGAGGGGACTTTGGCTTGTAACCTTTAGGAGTCACGAACCAGTCTGGGCGTATGGCTTTTGAGGCGCATGCGAGGCTTCAGCAGTGACTTTACTTCTGTCTTTAGGGATCAGAGAAAAGTCCAAGGGACACGGCTTTTGAGGCACATGCAGAGATTTAGGCTCATGGCTGCGGAGGCGCATGCGAGATGGTTGGACGGCCACGTGGCTTGTAACCACCGGAGGGGAGCAATGATGATGCTGACGTCGGCGACGCTTCGTCTTCTGAAAAAGCTGTCAATCGTTCAGTCCTCGGGGGACGTGCTGCCAACTCTGTCAGACTTCAGTATTTAATGTTCTTGAAAGGTAATGGGCTGTTGAGTGGGCGCATCGATTGGCGTTCCACTAGGCGCATGGGGACGCATGGGGGCGCATCCTTATGAGGCACTTGGAGCTGATGGGCGCGTCAGTATGATGCGCGGTCTGGCCGGCACATCCGCTTTGCATGACACGTCTTTATAGGCCCGACTGTTACGTTCTTCGAGTGCTTTAAATAGCCATTTTTTGACTTGGCTGAATTCGAAGCATCAGGTTCATCACCATTTAATGCAAATTCATTGCACGGGATTTGGAGAGCCGGCCACTTGGCGCATGGGTTTGATTTGCCCGGCCTATAAATAGTAGTATGGGGAGAGTTTGCTTCTCGTTCTCTCACGTCCTCCCGAAATAAATTTGTTTGCTCGAGCACATTCTGTTGATGAGATGCTCCCGAGGGTGAAGATGTGATGCATTGTCTTCATTGATGCACTTGAAGGTGACTGTTACATCCAAAAGTCGGAGTCGAGGGCTTCTGAGGCAGGCAGAAGATGCCTGTTGCATCCAAAGATCGGGATGCTCGAGCCTCGTCTCCGTTATGCTGGAAGAGCCGCAGATGGAAATTGCGGTGCTCCGATCATCTTCCTTGGGCTTTGGGAGAGCTCCTCCTCCCGCTAGAGTGGGTGTTGTCCAATCTGGTTGGGTTGAAAGCTGCTCCTTTAGTCGCGGGTCGATTGCGGTGCTCTCCTCTTCCTTAGTTTGAAGAGCTCTTCCTCCAGCTAGAGGGTTGATTGCCTACCCTCCTTCTGCTCAATAAATGCTTCAATAGTCGAAGCATTTGATGGCGCATATGCTGACACTTCATGATGCGCCTGACTGGGACGCTGAAGGGCAACACATAACTGAGCCGCTGATGGGATGCACATAACTGAGGATGCACATAACTGAGCTGCTGAAGGGATGCGCCTGGCTGAGAGCGCATGACGAGATGCGCCTGTTTGATAGCGCATGGCAAGATGCGCCTGTTTTGAGAGCGCATGGTGGTTGCTGCGCCTAGCTGTAGACTTAGGGTCTTTTCTTTGTAGAAATTCTCCTTTGTATAGCTCTTTTTAAGACATGTAATAGACTTTTATATGAAATAAAAATCTTCTTTTAATGTCTATGCTTTGCTATGCCGAGTACTTCATCTGAGCTCTCTGGCGCATGTGATGTTTAGGCGCATAGGATTTCTGGTCCTAAAATTCCATGCTTCTACAAGACCCCCTTCAAAGTTTTCAAAACTTTTTGTCAAGTTTTGGAATACTTTGAATAAGAAGCATGGTGGCGTCTTCTACAGGACGCATGACTGTTCGGGCGCATGATTACTCCGCGCATCAGTGATGGGGCGCATGCTCCTCTCAGTAAATGCAAATGATAACGCTTCGATAACCAAGAAGATTAATGATGATCTTTTTGGATTTATTTGCAGTTATCTCCTCACAGAACCCGAGGCGGCGGCTGAGGTCACACTTCATCGGTTCACGCGTGCGACTGGGCCTATAAATAGGCATGAGATGGAGAAATTGAGTTCCTCCTCTCTTTGCTTCCTTTTTTTTTAGAGTTTTTTCTTTTGAAAAACCCTAACTTCCTTCTTGTAAGAAATGGCTTCCAAGACTCCTCGCGGCGGTCCTGGCCGAGGACGAGGCAAAGAGAAAGTGCCTGCAGAGGCTGCCGCAGACGATGTCCCCCAGCCGTCCGTCGACGTTCGGCCGGCGGTGATTAGTGGGTTTTATCATTCTTTACCATCATTTTTAGAACTCACATACGCCGACGCGCATGGACCTTGAGTCCTGATGATGTGCTGAGGTTTTTCCACCGACGCACATGGGTTTAAACCCTGATGATGCGTCGAAGCTCCACTGCTGACGTGCATGGGTTTAAACCCTGATGATGCGCCGAAGCTCCACTACTGACGCGCATGGGTTTAGACCCTAATGATGCGCCGAAGCTCCACTGCTGACGCGCATGGGTTTAGACCCTGATGATGCGCCGAAGCTCCACTGCTGACGCGCATGGGTTTAGACCCTGATAATGCGCCGAAGCTCCACTGCTGACGCGCATGGGTTTAGATCCTGATGATGCGCCAAAGCTTCTTTTTAGATGCGCCTGGGCCTTATGCGCTTTTGATGAGAACGTGGCTCAGATTCTTTTGTTGTTTCTAACATCTCTGAATCTTTGCCTTCTTTTGTTGACCACCAGTGTCGATGACTGTCTCGCTCTTGAATGAAGTGCTTCTGGATGCTGCCCTCTGTTAGATGGGGGTGGATTATAATGAAGAGGTGATAAACCCTGCCCAAGCTGCCATTATGCTGGATCAGCCTCCCGAAAGAATGACTCAAATCCGGGAACAACAGCATGGGTTCCACCAACGGATGATGGAGCGTAGCATTTTGAAATCTGCCACTTCTGATAATGTGACTTTCCTGAAGCCTGAGTTCCTATTTGGGGACCGTCTTACTTCTATTGAAGCAAAGGTGTTAAAGGTCAAGGAAGATTGGTTCTTTACAGCAAAGGGGGTGCATATGACGGTTAAGCAACTTGAGCGCCAATGGCCTTTGACGGCCTTCTGTCATCTTGCTTCCAAGAGGAGGATGTCTTGGGAGCTAACCCCATCTCAGGGGGGAGCGGTGGCAGGCACCATCAAGATCGACGCTACCTCCGATCAGAGGGATACTCTGACTGCCGTGCGGGCTGGGCCTTCTTTCACATGGCGGACTCTCCGTCCTGGGAGCATTTATATTGACGTTCCCATCAACACATTTGCTTTTAGCGCTTTGACTTTTGCAAATCGTATGCTGTTGTTGGAGCGGTCGTACCCGAAAGGTGAATTTTTGGTAGAGGGTTGGTGTCACTATGTTTCCAAATGGGACAAGCTGACACTCTGGATTCTGTCGCGGTTTCGAACTGAACTCCGAGAGATTGTGTAAAACCCCTAAAATTTCTACTATTTTTTTATTTTTATTAAATTTAGTAGTGATTTAAAATTTTGTAATATACGTCGCGTAGTCGTATTATACGTCGTGCATGACCTTTTATTTCTTTTTCGAATTTGCTCGACGAATGCGATTATGTGCGAGTGTACATAATTTAGAAAAACATTTTTTCTATTTTCAAAATAATATATATAATAATTATTTTTATTTATCATACTGAAATTTCCAAAGTTTACGATTTTATTTATGAAAGCCTTTTCGTTTATAGCAGTTACTAATAATAAATAATATTCTTTATAAATATTATTTTAATTATTTATTAGTGCATTTAAATAATAATAGTATTTTCGAAATTATTATTATTGTAGTTTGGAAAAATATATTTTAAAATTATTATGGCGATTTAAATCTTGATTTGAATTTATGGACTTATTTAAATAGTGAAACATTTGAAATTTGATTTATCCCATTGATTTTAAACCAAGACTTTAATTAGATTCAAATTTGATTTGTATTTGGAATTGGATTTTGATTTAAATTGGATTGTATTTAGATTGGATTTAATTTTAAATTAAGTAGAAAATTATCTATTTTGGGTTTAAACTACTCCCAATTCTTATCTAATTGGGAATTCCCACATCCTATAAAAGGCAGGTACTCCTCCAAGTTTCTATCGTATAAAATTTCTCCACAAATAATTCTCCATGAAGTGCGTGCACCGTGTCCGTGTTCCACCATCCACATTCTTATTCCATGTTTACATGTACATAAATTTTTCTGTGACGAACACACCCCGACACCAAATCCCTAAACCTACCCCTATCCTAACCTTGTCTCCGCCACAGCCACCCCCGTCGACCCCACTGTCATCACACCCCTGCAAGCCCGATCCCCTGACCTCCGGCCGTAGTCCCGTCCAGCCACCCGTATCATCCTCACCAAACTCCACGACAGCCACCACCGGCAATACCCCGACCGCCCACCTTCACCGACCACTGCGGCTTTTCCAATCGACCCATGACATCCACCACCTACCACCATCACACACCAGTGCCACCACCGGCAAAAACACACCAACTTTGCCTCCTCCGCTCAACACCACCGACCAAACCCCTAAAACACCACCATCCTTATCAGTTAACCGCCATAATCCTCACCGCCAAAAATCCCAAGACACCGAAACAAAAGAAGAAAAAAAACTAACCTTCATCGTCCGTCGTGACCTGTTCCCGTCGGCGATCGCAGTTCCCGACCATGCCTGGCCAGTGCCTCCACCTCGACCCCCGCTGTGGTGCACCCACCGCGCTGAGCCCGCGCTCCTGATGGCGACCATCGTCACCAATCACTTGAGCCGACGACCACCGTGGGGGCCAGATCTGCCTCCCTGGCTGTGTCGTGCCTCCGCAGCGTCGACCAGCCGGTGCCGCATCTCTAGCGTTGAACCCCATCCGCCTCCAGCCCGACCTCCGGTCCCACACTTCGTGTCGTGGCCGTGCCCGACCGCTCCTCGCCCCCTCTCTCCTCAGCTACCACCGCGCGTCCGCCCAACGCCCAGCCTCCCGCCGCCGAGCCTCTCGCTCCTCAGCCCTCACTCTCGATTTTATCAGAACAGAACCCTCTCTTTTCGTCACTCTTTCTCTCTCTAATAAAAATTCTTGGTTTTGGGGACATAATAGTAATGTATTGGTATTATTAAAGTACTGTATTATTAGTATAGTATAGATACTCATCATATATTACATTATTAAGCACTGTATTATATGTATGTACACTGTCATCTTCTTCTACTTCATAATAATAATATTATTATTATTATTATTATCATTATTATTATTATTATTATAATACATTGTTAAAAGTTTTATCATTATCATTGTTTAGTATTTTGTTGCATTAGATAAATAAATATATAATAATTTCTAAATTAATTTGGTAACAAAATTATATTGATGCGTGATGATATACGTAATTTCAAAATTGATTTCAAGTCGTAAAAATATTACTATATTGTTTTATGGTTTTTTAAATATAGTCTATGACCAAAAATTCTATTTTTGACTAAACTGGATTTTTAGCTCTAAAACGATTTTTAATATTTTAAGTATTTTAAGTGTTTACCTAAATTAGTGTTATATTATGGCTTTTATTTATATTTGATAAAAATTAGTTTTTAGCCTAAATTGTTTTCTTATATTTTTTTAAATAATTATTTGTAATATTGTGAATAATAAAATATAAATTTTTATCTAAACTCCTACTTTTACAACTTACATATATATTTTGGTCAAAAACGATTTCCACTATACCCTAATATTGTGACTAATAAATATTTTTCCTATAAATATTTTTGACTTATGAAAACTAGTTTTAGGAATTACAAATATTTTCTAAAATTCGTATATATAATATTTATCCATTATTTCTTTTATTTTTCTCCTGTCCTTAACCAATCCTAATATTCCTATTCCTTCATCCATTTCGAGCCCACCTTATGTCAAACCTAACTAATTTGACCGTTCTGGACCCAATGGAACCGTCCGTGCCGACATCAGAGGTCACCTTGCACAGTTGTTGCACCAAAGTCGCAATTTGTGCCATCTTGATCATCGCAGCACACCAGGCGCTCTACCAGGCAAGACACCTTGCCATTTGTTGTTTATTTATTTTAGCTCATATTTCATGTATTAGTATTATTTTCTTTATGCAAAATAAACTGTGATACATGGCTTAATCTGTTAGAACTTATTGTTCATTTTTTCTGCTATGTATTATTATTTTCTTACACATTAAACCTAGATTTAAGGGACCATCTTTGTGTGTTGCATTCATGGCCTTGACACGTTGTACCACGAAATTGTGTGTCGCATGTAGAACATGGAAGTGCGTGATTGGCTGGCCACCAGTACGTACAAGCCGTACGATAGGAATAACCACTATTAGAGGTTGCATGCTAGTTTGACTTAGCGGTTATAGTGGTTTTGTGTTGTGGATACAACACAGTAGGCATTGGGCGGGGATGACAATTCCTTAGCGTATGGGCTTCGATGCACTTCCCTTTTGTAACCCGTGAGCTCCGCCGGAGACGCGGGTCAGATTACCCATGATTACTGACGGCCACTGGCGATTCTGCGAAACGTCACGCTCTTATTGATGGGGCCTCTGGTGTCCAAGGGGGGACTATGCCGATCCTATTCAGCCGGGGCCCATGCGTAGGAAGGATTGTTCTTAACTACATTTCACTTAGAACGGTAGGCTACCTTATCCGTTAGGTACGAGTACTTTTGGTTTGGGTAGTTGTATCTGACCGTAGCTTGGAACAATAACTTGTCGCGGGTTAGTTCGTCACATCTTGTCCTTATTTCGTTGTAGGTGTGACTTACTACTTCGAAGAGAAGGTATTGAACCTTGTTGGGGTCCGGATACCATATTGAATTCATAGCATGGAAAGATACGTCGCCGTGAATTTGTTTACCATCTCCTGTCCTTGGTTGGTTGGGAGGATGGTACGCTCGTTCAATAGGTGCGTATTGGACCATGTTATAATTCAATTGACTTATTTATTTGAGTAATATATATTCAGTTTATATGGCATGATATTATGTGTCTTGTTACATCCCTCTGAGGACCTGGTTATCTCTCCAGGTGTGTGCTATTGTCTTTCGCAGGTGTTCTAGCTCTAGCCGTGATCATCGCTATTTCTTTGAGGATGATTGCACTTGGATCGTCTTCGCTTCGCTCGCCAAACTCTTCCTTTTTGTTATGTATTTCTTTTCATAGTTGGCAGTGGATTTGTCTCCGCCCAACTACATGTACCAATGACAATTCATAGTGATTATATGATATCCTTTATTTCTTTATTTTGTGTGGATGAGATTAGTTACGGTTCTACTGCATTTTACAACTTATGTATTCATACGAGATTTCTATATATTGGAGTATACTTCGTATGAATACAGCTGGCATGTCTACGTTCCTAGTCCTACGTATTTTGGGACTGGGGCGTTACAGATTGGGCTGACTGTCGCAATCCGTGCTACTCAGGCAGGTGTTGACATCAACCGGCATATGTTCCTCACGCTTCTGGAGATGTTTAACACCCAGACCGGGACTTTCTTTACCCCGTTGGGGGAGCTGGGACTCGCACTTCATGAAATATACGAAGTGTCAAAGCTCCCTTGGAGATTAGAACCTTATGAGGAATACTTCCCGACCAACAAGGAGTTCCAAGTCCTGGGGGACAAAGCCGAGGGGATGATGGCCGTCTTCAAGGAAGTGGCGAGTCATCATTATTATATGCAGAAGAGGGATAAGGGCGGGTCACAGCCTTATGTGACCGCTTGGAGAGATTACGTCTTTAAGCAAGACAAGGAGGATCCCTCTCGGTTTACCACTCCGCCAGCGCTTTCTAGTAGCGTGGTGCTCTCCGAAATGAGCAGGTTAAGTGAGAAGAATCCTCGGGAAAACGAGGGCCGGCAGTCGGACGAACGCTCCTATAGCTGTTTCTGGCACCTTACTCATCGGATGTCGTCAAAAGCAGTGTTAGCTGCGTATCTGATGATTTGGCTTCGGGATTATGTCTTCTCGGGCGGGTCAGGCTTTGTGGAGAGGGTGACCCGGAACCTAATCCTGCCAGCTGTGAAGTTGGTTTTTTGGCCGTCACTTGGCTCTACTCCCCGCAATGGTGTGCAACCTGCTGCGAGGTTTACAAGAATTTGCGGGAAATGTGGTTCATGAACGAGGTAGAAATGACAACTTCCCCCGTGCCGAACTGCCATTTTATTATTTGATGGGGTGGTTAATTTTACACCATCCCAATGTGATGAATACGGGCTCGGAAGAAGACCACAGGGCCGGAGATGCATTCCTCCGTCGTTTCCACCAGAGGAGCTGGTCGCATACTGGTGTTCCTGTTTGCAGGAAAGTTTTATCCCACCTTCAGGGGTGGGAGATCACCAAAGTTGGTCCCGTCTTCTTGGGTTTTGAGGCCAACGAAGACTTAATGGATTCGGGTGAAGATGCCACCACTCTGCCTCCATGGGGATTCTGCTGGTTGTAAAGTATCCGGCCGTCCCATCTGGTGTACCGGAATAGGAACCAGTGTTACCTGGAACCGTATTTGCCGAGCCATTTTGCACGACAATTCCGCTATGCTCAGTTGATGTTGGATAACCCCCGTATTAACCTGGGTATACTGGAAGCTTATTGGATGGTGCACGAGCTTGGCATTACTACAATGCCGGATGTACCGGAGCTCGCTTTACGCTGCCTGTTCAGAATTCGCGACCGCCGATTCTTTTCTCGGCCGCCAAATTTTACTGTGTCATGAACGCCGTGCCCTCCGGATATGATCGGGAAACCAGTTTCATTGTCGGCACCCAGTTAGGGGCGACTGGGAACATATTGGCGAAGGCTCGATCATACCGTCCTCCAGAGGTGGGTTCTCGAGGTACTCCTGCCGTATCCACGGGGGGTCAGGCAGAGCCCTCAGTCGATCAACCAAAAAGACGTGCTGATACCGAGGCTGGCTCTTCTACGCCAAAGAGACAGAAGAAGGCATTGTCACCGACAGTGTCATCAGACTCAGCACCTGTGGAGGTAAGGATGTCCAATATAGTCTGGTTAAGTTTGACATCTTGTGACCTATGCTTTCTTTTTTGTAGGAGTCGCTAAAAATGAGACCCCGTACTCCAAGATCTGGTGCCAGCAGACCAAAGGAGGTGGCGGGCTCATCTGAAGAGCATATTCTGCCGATTGTGATGTCTTCCGTGCAGGAGAACCCGGACGATGTCATTGTTGTGGAGATTCCAGTATCTCCAGATTATGTTAGGAGGGAAGCTGAGGATGTAGTAGTTCCCAAGATGGTGCAAGCCACCGTGGGGGCCTTAGACATTGAGGGTCCAGCAGACACGGGGATTCCAGATGAAGAAGTGGAGTGGAGTTCATCATCTTCAGATGACGTTCCTCCAGAGATGCGTGAGTCTGTTGCGGGGGCAACAGACGTGATTGAAATAGAGGAGAGAGTTGATTCCCCTCCTTGTCATGATGAGGGGAGGTCGGCTGCAGCGTTGCCGATCCCTACCCCAGACTCAGCAGCGGAGGCTGAGGTGGCTGCCGACCGGGAGGTAGCGACAGATTCTATCCCGGCGGAGGGGTTTGATGGTGAAAATAAGACTCGTCCGCCGATCCTGACTCCAAGGAAGCCGAGTCGGGAAACAAGTGCTGATCTTGCTGCTCTGTCGGAGGAGGAATATCCCGTACGGCCTGCTGATAGAGTGCTGGGGACGGATGCGGTAGCCCCTGACGTCGGTGATCCCTCCGAGCTTGAGAAGGGTAAGGGTTTGCTGGAACCCTCTGTTGCTCCTTCTACTTGGGGTACGATATCGACGCCTCTCTCGGCTCCTTCTGTTCTTTTGGCTCCTCGGGCTAGTAGTCAAGCCCCTGTTGAGGAAGAGTCCGTTGATGCCGAGGTTCCAACCTCGCAGGTTGAAGCCGGCGGGCCCTCTTCCGGTCCGCTGTCTAGAGCAGCTCCTCCAACTCATGCTATGACGCCGCAGGTACTGGCGGATGCAGATGAGTATGTGAAGTTTATTATTGAGGCGGTATATAAGATGCTGCAGAGAGGCGTATCGGCAGTGATGGATGTCAATGGTAGTTTCACGACGGCAAAAACCCTGGCACTCTCTCACATCAGTCTGATACGTTCCCACCAGGGTCATGATCATATGGCCGAGATTCTGGAGGCCTCGGTGGCCGAGCTGGACCAGTTGCTTTCCGAGTTTCAGTTTATCCAGCGAAATGATCTCTCCGTCTTGATAGACGCAGAAAAGAAAAAGTTGATCGCTAAGACTGAGTCCTCTTATCTGGCCACCGTTGGTGTCTGGGAACACGAGGTGGCTGAAACTGAGGCTGCGGTGGGAGGCTATCTCAGTCCACGCAGGAGAAGGTGGAGTTGCGAGCTGCATTGGACTCTAGTATAGCGGAGGTTGATGCCACGATTCGCCTCCTTGAAGACCAGCGGCCCCAACTCTTATTAGATGCTGAGCGAGTCCAGGCTGAACATGTAGCATCTAAGGAGGAGGAAGCAGCTTTCACCCACCGGGCTCTTACCATGGCTCAGCAGCGGCAACAGTTGGACGAGAAGCATGAGGATGACACTTCTCTTGAGGCCATAGAAACGATGGGTCAAGAAGCCGAACGCCGGATTCTGGCGACCGTAGAGACTCGGGCGGCAGACTTGAAGCGTCGGATTGAAGAGCTTTCGGCCAACCCCGGGGATGTTTAGGGATTGTAGTCTCTTCTTTTTTATGTAATTTGTAACTCTTGCTGGGGGTGTAATCCTTTACTTTTGAATAAAGCATACAGAGTTTTTTTGTGGTGTGTTCATTTTTGCTGTCATGAACTTGATGATTTGTGTGGACCTATTATCTTTTGCGCACCTTAGTTTTTAGGTACAGATAATAAGTTCGAGAGAACCGACATATTTGCTCAGAGGTGATGTGGACGTGGCAAATATAGGGTTCAAAATGATAGAATCTTCCTACTCAGAGGTGTTATGGACGTGGTAGGAATGACTCTGGGGGGATACGCGGAACTACTCAGAGGTAATATGGACGTGGAAGTTCTACGATCAATGTACGACAACGCAGGGGTTGTCTGTACGAAATGTTTACTCAGAGGTAATATGGATGTGGTAAACAAGATGGGTAGCGTAGTCTTATGGAGCGTAAGATTCCATTTTGTAGGGTGTAGGGGAACAACTCAGAGGTAATGTGGACGTGGTTGTCCTTCTACTGGAGGATAGAATGCCACGGAACAGCTGGTTCCGGAAGCGTAAGATTTTGTGGAAGGGAATTGTACGTGAGCACTAATGATTGGGTCCACAGACTCCCTTGTTGGGTAAAGATAGAAGTACATGTCTGAAGGATGTCAAGAGTAGTACTTCTTTAGGAACTTTCCATTGATGGGCATCATGAATAAGTCCCCATTGGGTTTGGCGAGGCGGTAAGCACCGTTTGAGTATACCGTCTCTATGATGAAAGGTCCCTCCCACTTGGGCTCGAACTTTCCTGGTGTCTTGTGAGTCAACACCATCGGCCTCCTGACTGCCAGAACCAGGTCGCCTACTTAGAAAGTCCTCTGTTTGACCTTCTTGTTGAAAGCCTGTGATATACGGGCTTGATAGAGTTCGATGCGTTGTTGAGGTAGAAGACGTTTTTCGTTAAGTGCCTCCAATTCTCGCAGACGACGACGTTGATTGTCTTCTTCTGTGAGTTGATTTGTGATTGCTACACGGAGTAAGGGTATCTGGATCTCGAGAGGCAGTACCGCTTTGCACCTGTAGACCAGAAAGAATGGTGTGTTGCCCGTCGGAGTCCGTACCGTTGTACGGTAGGCCCAAAGGCATTCATCGAGCTTTTCGTCTCAGTCGCATTTGTTGGATGACATGACCTTTTTGAGTAGCCTGACGATAGTCTTGTTGAATGCCTCGGCCAATCCTTTGCTGCCGGATTGTAGGCGGTTGATGCCACATTTTGAATGCGATTCTTATCACAGAATCTGTTGAAAACATGGCTGATGAACTGAGGACCGTTATCGTAGATAATCCTCCGAGGTACCCCGAAACAGTCTATGACATGGTGCTTAATGAAGCTGATCACCCTAGAGCTCTTCACTTCCGCCAGTGGAACTGCTTCTGCCCATTTGGAGAAGTAGTCGGTGATGGCTAGGATGAAGCGGTGTCCCCTTGATGAGGGGGGGTGATTGGTCCTACAATGTCCATGCCCCAGGCTTCAAAGGGCCGGGAGGCGACCGTAGGATGTAATGGTTATGACGGTGTATGGATGAAGTCAGCGTGAAGCTGGCACGCATGGCACTTTTTAGCATAGTCGATAGCGTCGTCTGCCATGGTTGGCCAGTAGTAGCCCATGCGTCGCAGTCGATCCTGCAACTTAGGGACAGGTTGATGGGTCCCGCTGGTTCCATATTGAGCTTCTTGAAGGGCTTCGGCTGCTTCTTTGTTGAACAAACATCGAAGGAGAAGTCTATCGTAGGAGCGTCGGTACAGCATTTTAGTAGCAGTATCGTAATAGAATCGAAGGGAGCGCCTCCTGACTGAGACGGCTTCTTTCGGGTCCTCCGGAAGAATTCCATAGATAGCGAAGTCGATGAACGAGAATCTCCAGTCTCGGATATTAACACCAGCACTTGTTGACATAGCATGGGCCATTTGTGAGCATAGGTTGCACTTAGGACAGACCAAGTCTCGACCAACTACCGTGACGTAGTGTTGAGTCTCGAGGGGTGCTGCCAATGAGGCTGCGAGGCCAGCCAGAGCGTCAGCCTCCAGATTTTATAAACGAGGTACATGTTTGATGAAGAACTTGGTGAAGGTTGAAATGATGTTCAATGCAACTTCATGGTAAGGAACCAGATCTTCATGGCGAACTTCGTATTGCCCTCTGACCTGGTTAACGACGAGTTTTGAGTAACCGTAGGCTTCCAGATGATCCACCTCCAGCTGTTGCGCCAGCTGGAGTCCAATTATGAGAGCGTTGTACTCGACAACATTGTTGGAGCATGGCTTCGAAAGGGAGTAGGCACGCTGTATGACCAGCTGATCGGAGGAGACTAGGACTACCCCCACACCTGCGATGATTTGGCCTTTGGGGCCTGTTCTTGAAGCGCCATCGAAAAACATCCGTCAGACGGAGCTTTCTTCGGTGACGTTTGATTCTTGGACCTCATCCGGGATGTCTTCATAGAGTCTGGAGGACTCTGGGATGGGGTGTGCAGCTAAAAAGTCGGCCAGAGCCTGACCCTTGACGGCTTTTTGTGGAACGAACACCATATTGTATGGTGTTAGCAGGATTGCCCATGTAGCTAGCCGGGAGTTTAATGACCCTGGCTTCGTCATGAGAACTCTGAGTGGATTGACTCGGGAGATGACATGAATTATCTGGCCCGAGACATAATGGCGAGTCTTCTGGATGGCAAATACCAAAGCCAAATACTCTTTTTCAACGGGGTTGTACCGGTGTTCGGCCCCGATCAGTGTTCTACTGAGGTAGTAGATAGCTTGCTCATATCCTGTATCGATATTCTGAGCAAGCAGAGCGCCGAAGGAATGATCCATGGCACGGACGTAGAGGAGAAATGGTTTGCCGGCGACGAGTGCCACCAGGACTGGCGGGCTCGTCAAGTAAGCCTTGATGTCGTCGAAAGCTTTTTGGCATTCCTCTGTCCAAATGTAAGAGACTCCCTTCTTCATGAGCTGGGTGAAGGGTTGACATTTCCCGGAAAGGTTTGCTATAAACCTCCGGATGTATGCCAGACGCCCTTACAGGCCTCGAAGTTCTCGGAGGTTCTTCGGAGGGTCCATGTCAAGGATGGCTTTGGTCTTATCGGGATCGACATGAATGCCTTTCGCCGTGATAATGAAGCCCAAGAACCTTCTGCTAGAAACCCCAAGGAAGGATTTAGCGGGGTTCATCTTGAGTTGATGCGCTCGCATGAGATCAAAGACTATCTTAAGGTCTTGTAGGTGATCTCCATTGAGACGGCTCTTGACTGTGATGTCATCAACATAGCATTCGACTGTCTTGTGAAGATGCTGACGGAAGATGGTGCTCATAGCTCGTTGGTATGTCGCACCAGCGTTCTTCAAGCCGAAGGGCATCACTGTGTAGCAGAAGACCCCCTTCGGAGTCCTGAATGACGTGTGTTTTGCGTCATCGGGGAACATCTTGATCTGTTTGTAGCCTGAATACCCGTCCATGAAAGACATGCGTTCGAAGCTACATGTGTTGTCGATCATCACGTCAGTGATTAGAAATGGGAATTCGTCCTTCGGGCAAACAGTATTGAGATCCCTGAAGTCGATACAGACTCGTATCTTCCCATTCTTCTTGGTGACAGGGACGACGTTGGCCACCCAATCCGGGTGTTGTTCTTCACGGATAAATCTGCTGGTTAGGAGTTTGTCTACTCCCTGATCGATAGCGTTCATGATGTCAGGACAAAAACGTCGATGTTGTTGCTTTATAGGCTTGGCATCAGGTAAGATGTTAAGCCTATGCATCGCGATCTGGGGATCAAGTCCCGGCATATCTTCGTAGCTCCAGGCGAAGACATCGATATATTCTTTAGCCAGCTGGATTAAAGATTCTCGATCTTCTCCTTTTAGGCTTTTGCTGATGAAGATGGGTTTGGAAGAATATCCATCCCCAAGGTCGATATGCTCGACTTCGTCTTCGGTAGGGGGTTCACGTAATTCAAAACGAGACTCCCACTGTTCTCCTAGGCGTTGAGCCCAGGGTTCTTCTTCGAAGAATTCTGGCGTTTGGTCTTCGCCTTCATCTTCTTGAGATTGTGCAGATGTCATGTTGGCTGATAGCACTTTCTTGAAGACTGATCCGATACTGGTATTGGAATCCCAGGTTGATGCTTCGGATGAATGAGAATGTTCTAGTTCTTCTGCCTCCGAACTCTCTAGAGTTGACGGCGGCGTCACATAGCCCACCCCTCCCCCGTCGAGTTCGATAATAGTAGTCCTGCGACTTTTCTTTAGGTATTGGAAGCCGGAGAGGAAGGCGTCGACCTTTGCCGTAGTTCAGGCCTTTGTTGCTTTTTAGGTCGTAACCCATCTTTTGGATGAGGTACTTTGCCTTGTCCGTGTACCGATAGACTTGTATTCTGTCGGTATCTGGTTCTTGGTCGAGTGGCGGGAGGTCTTGATGACGCTCGACTTTGCCGAAGATGATGGATTCTTCGTCTCGATTCCGCGGTGGGACTACAAAACAGACCCCTTGGGATGGGACTACTCGATTTACATGATGGACGGTCGTTACTTGTGTTTGCAACGACCGTAGAGCGTTATCTAATGTATACATAGTATTCCAATGTGAAAGACTAGAATAATTAAAAGACACTCTATTATTGATAAAACACGAGATTTTGTCCCGTGGGATTACATTGTCCAGAGAGGGTGCATCTACATCAGCAGAGATATATTCCCCTAGCTCTTCATCTGTGAGTACTGGGGTTGGATCGGGAGAGTCCACCACAGTTTTGATCTTAGGGTCCGAGAGGGCTATGTGGGCCTTCTCCGGCAGCTTGGATAAGACAGATGATTACGGCGGCTTGCCCTTAAGACGCACCTTTAGAGGTGCCTCAACTGCGCCTTCGGAGGTTGGTGCCTTTCCTTGTAGTTTTGCCACAAGGGGAGCCGATGTTTGAGGCGGCTATCCCTTGAGCCGTATCTTCAAGGGAGCTTCAGTGGGTGTTCTACCTGGAGCAGTTGGTGCTTTTCCAGGTAGCTTGATGTTCATGGGAGGCAACGTCTAAGGCGGCTTCCCTTTGAGTCAAATTTTTAAAGGAGCGTCGGAAATCATCTCTGGCTCCATATCGGGCTCTACTGCCATTTCTGCTTCATCGTCAGCATCATTGGCTTCCTCCTCGTCAGGTGACTTGTACAAGGTGGAATCAGTGAAGTAGGCTTCAACCCCCTTGAAAGGGTCAATGTCCGCGAACTCCGTCCGGATGATGTCATTGGTGGATACGTATTTCATACATTGGTGGAGTGTGGATGGTACCACCATGTACTCATCCAGCCACGGACGACCCAGTAGGAGGTTGTAGTTGACATCGGCGTCCACGACATAGCAAGTCACCTCAGTTCTGAGGTTACCGATATGACACTTTAGCCGTATTTTGCCCAGCGGCTCGCTTTTGCTAGCATTGAAGCCACTGATTATTGTGTTGGAAGGCGCCAGTCGGTACATTGGGATCCCCAGTGTTGAGAGTGGCATCTTCGAAATGATGCTGAGGGAAAACCCCGGATTGATCTGAATCCGCTTTACCTTGACGGAACCGATATACCCTGTACAATACAGAGGTCTGTTGTGTCAGTTGTGCTTGAGCAGCATGTCTTGTTGGGTGAAGGTTATATTGGGGATAACTTCATCCGCGCAATGACAGTGCACACATGTAGTCAGAGTATCCTTAGGCTGCTTGACCTGACTGATGAAGGACTTAACATCCTTCAGGGCTTCACAGAGAGCTTCACGAGTGTCCTTGGAAAGACGAAGAAGCTCAAACAGAGATAGGCGGGCAAGAGTATTGGCAAGTTGTGCCAGTATGTCAAAGTTATGGGGCTTGGCTTGCCCTGAAGCATTCTCCTTTCGCAGAGGCTTATCGAAATGGGCCTCTACATGCTTCTGTTTATTGGCTGCTGGGGGCTTAGATAGACCCTCTTTCTGGGCAGCAGGGACGGTGCAAGGAGGCACCACCTCGACGGCAGCTTCGTCAGGTTGGGCGTTCTGATATGAACGCGTCTGTGCAGGAAGTGCCTCTTCCGCAGAGGAAGAGACTATACGACAAGACTTGATCTTCCTGTCCTTAGTTTTGGAGGCAGAGCGTACCTCCGGTTGAGTAACCTCGGAGACGAGATCGGGGTGAACCCATAAGATCTCTTCCCGAGATGTGGTGAGTGGGATAAGTCCACTCACGTTGTCACGAGTAGGTGGTAGATTGACCACCTCCATTGTCACCTTTGGGATGGAGACGACGCCATCTTACGTTGTGGTTGGGGATAAGGTGCCAAATTGGAGTGACACCAGGTTAGCCGAGACTGTTTTTTCCTCGTAGTCGACGGAAATAACATCCGTATTGATCATACGCTGGATGTAGTTTTTGAGGACGTAGCAGTCCTTAGTTGGATGTCCGACAAATCGATGGTAGTGACAGTACCTCGGATCGTCCACTTTTCCAACCTCGTCGGGACGCTTCGGGTCCGACAATTTGATCTTGTCACCCTACTTCAGTATCTCAAAGAGTTGCAGGATGTCTTCATTGTTGAAAGAATAAACCTCCTTCGACCTTGGTACAAGTGGAGGCTTTTGAGTAGGTGCTGATGCACCTTTGGAGGCATTGAAAGTCAACGCCTATTTCCCCTTCGTCTTTCGTCCAGGGTTATTGGCTGCTGGCCATTTCCCCTTGTCCTCAAAGGCAGGGAAACTAACTCCCAGAAGGCGAGCATTGGACGCCTTCTTTTCTGCTGCTTCGGCTTCGATGATCAAGAAACTCCAGTCGGGAGAAGGAGTAGAGTTGAGCCAAAGTTTGACTGCAGACAGCATGTTCATGTTGCAGGAGGAGAGGAGTGCATGTTCTGGCATGCCCTGGGGCAGTCTGAAGCAGGCCTGTGGGAAGCGTTCGATGAATACTCGAACTGTTTCTTTCCATTTCTGGCGTATCTCGATGAGGGACGCCATTGTCATATCCTTTCCACCGTCATAGAAATGATCGAGGAAGAGACGCGTCAAGTCATCGAAGGAAGATATAGAGTTATCGGGGAGGCTACAGTACCAGTCGTACGCCACTCCTTTCAGTGCCCTGACAAATATGCTGGTGAGTAATGCGTCCTCCTTCGGGAGATGTCCCGTTTGGGACTGGAAGTACGTCAGATAGCGACGCGGAGAGTCCTTCCCATCGTACGGCGTCAATGTTTGTGGTTTATACTTAGGAGGATAAACTACTTTGTTCCATTCGAGGGGATAAGGTTGGGGGATCCCCATCTTCTGGCGCTCCTCTTGTCTGTTCTTGGACTCAAAGCGCTCACGCAAGTCCCTGATCATCTCCACCATATCTTCCGTGGAGCTGGGATTCGGGGAAGGTGGTACAACCTGGAGTTGAGCATTTGATGGCTCCGACGTCCGTGGTGCTTCGCGATGATCTGTATCCAAGGATACCCATTGAAGGGGTACACTTCATTCTCCATTGGCCCCTGGGTCAGGACCGGTAGAAGGCGCTCTGGCCAAAGTGGACCGTATTTCAAACACTGCTTAAGTCAGTGTTTGTATGGAGGCAGAGAGGGTTTTGAGTCCTCCCTCCAGGGTATCCATGTGCTGGACGAGGTCTGCTGGCGACGCATCAGGCTCGGTATCACCCCCAGTCATGTATAATGTCATGACACGGCTGGAGTCGGATGGGTAAGTTGAGGCTTCGCTTTCGGCCTCGCTCTCTTGTAGGGGAGTTGCCTCTCCTGGAGCTTCGTCCTGGCTACCCCCAGCTATGTTTTGGTGGACACCCTCGTCTTCGGAAGAAGTATCCGCGAGGGCCTGATTACCCCCAGTTCTGTCTTGGATGAGTTCTTCGTCTTCGAGACGCAGGTCCACAGGGGCCAGACTACCCCCAGCTACATCCGGAAGGCTGACTTTGTCTCCAGGATGAAGATCCACCCCAGCTGTGCTCTGGAGGACATCTTCGTCTTCAGAAGGAGGATCAACAAGGGCTTGACTACCCCCAGCTTCCTCCAGGATCTTCTTTCTCCCCCGAGTGCCTTCGAACACTCCAGAGGACGGGACAGTTGTCTTGGTTTTCCTCGGCTGACTCTTGGATGAAGACGAGGAATGACCAGTCGCCTTTCGGATTGACGAGGAATTAGAGATTACGTTGCATGAAGCAACCTTTAGTTCTGGTTCCTCTTCAATTGACACCTTCTTCCCGAGGGAACGTCGAAGAGGTGTTGATGATTGCAGCCGCTGGAACACCGACTGTCTTGGTGGAACTGCTGCCTTACAACAGCAGTTGATGGTGACTATAGCACAGCTGTGCCCTGTGAGGGGCACATTGTGCAGGTCAACCGACTCTCCTGATCGGCATTTGTGAGTGATCACGTTACGCAGATTGTTGGAGGAGAGTGCCACATTCGTACCCCCATCTGGCGCATGGCAAGGCCAAGCGCCGGGGTGGTCAAGTGAATATTGCGCCCCCTGATCCAACACCAAACAGGCAGTCAGATCAATAGTGGGGGAACAACATTTACAGTGACTTGAACGAACCTCAGACGCACAACCAGTAGAGGCGCGGGAGTTCAAGACCACAGAGTTTACCTTGCTCGACTTGGTTGTGAACGCAACAGATGCGCCCAAGTGAGACAAGGACTTTGAAGGTCGACTCATTTCCGGCGCAGAAGCACCCGAGTCGACCTTATACAGCTTACCATCAGCAGCGCGCATGATTGTGAGCGTATGCTTCTGATTTGTTGCCGGCATAGCACGTTTGAGGCGCATGGCCCGTGCTGCCTTGTACTTCTTCGTACCAGCCCGCTGGGGTACATAGTACTCAGAGTCCAAATTACTCTCGCCACTACAGCGAGTGAGTCTGTCAAAGACAGAGACCGTCTGTGGCGCATCAGAGGTGATACGCAGGGTATTAGCTGCGCCCCTGCTCCGTCGACGCATCTTCTTCGTCTGAGAGGGAGATGGCTGGGGAATGTGGTCTGCCGCACGTTTTCCCGAGAGATGCGCTGCACCGGTGGGCGCATCTTGGTTGCTGAGGATGTCAGCAGGAAGGAAAGGCTGTATTGGCATATCCCCTTCGGTGGTGGTGCCAGAGGCGTCGACCTTGCGCACCCAGACTTGGCGAGTCTTCTTCGGCTTCGGCAGCCGCTTCGAAGGACTCGCACTGCCTTCAGAGGTGAACTCCTCATACGTCTGTTGATTGAGGTGTACGACCAACATCTTGTGGGAGGAGCCCACCTTCACGTCGTCGGATTGCGACACAGCTTTCTCAGTGGAGGAGAAAGAGGTCCCCAGCAGAGTCGTCAGCTTGTTTGCCATTAAAATCTTTTGATTGTAAATTTCAATTACAAATAGAACAGTGTTACAATATAGGACTTAGACGTAGTCCTAGGAGTACACTTTTGTTTATTTGGGTCCCTTGTGCCGATGGAGCGAGTGGTAATGCCTTGACTCCGTTGACGATCTGACGACGGTTCTCGGTTCTCTGAAGGTCTGAGTTGCTCTGGGTGCTAGAGCTTGTGGAGAGAAAGAAGACGTTGAGTGTCTGTATCTGCCTCTCTGTATATGTATGTTGGTGGTTGTGTGATGTGTATGTGTAAAAAGGAAGTGATCCCTCTATTTATAGCTTTGCTGGCAGGCTGCTCATGCATATATGTAGGATGCGCCTGTACGCGGGGACGCCACGTGGTGATTGCTGATGGAGACGCTTGGACGATGCACTCTAATTGAGGAGTTGAACCCTTCCTGTTGCCTTTGTGGGCTGCAACCAAGCTGACACGTAGCAATGGAGAGGATCTTTCAGTTGCTGAGATCTTGGGTGAGTAGTACCCCTTCATAGGCTGAATCGAGTCAAAGGACACGTGTCGTAGGTCCATGGCTCAAAGATCTCGAATTTGGTGAAGAGTGATCTGATAGAATGCGCCTGGGATTGGGCGCATGAGGGGACTTTGGCTTGTAACCTTTAGGAGTCACGAACCAGTCTGGGCGCACGGCTTTTGAGGCACATGCGAGGCTTCAGTAGTGACTTTACTTCTGTCTTTAGGGATCAGAGAAAAGTCCAAGGCGTACGGCTTTTGAGGCGTATACAGAGATTTAGGCGCATGGCTGCGGAGGCGCATACGAGATGGTTGGGCGGCCACGTTGCTTGTAACCACCGGAGGGGAGCAATGATGATGCTGACGTCGGCGACGCTTCATCTTCTGAAAAAGCTTTCAATCGTTCAGTCCTCGAGGGATGTGCTGCCAACTCTGTCAGACTTCAGCATTTAATGTTCTTGACAGGTGATAGGCTATTGAGTGGGCGCATCTATCGGTATTTCACTAGGCACATGGGGACGCATGGGGGTGCATCCTTATGAAGCGCTTGGAGCTGATGGGCGCGTCAGTATGATGCGCGGTCTGGCCGGCGCATCCGCTTTGCATGACACATCTTTATGGGCCCGACTGTTACGTTCTTCGAGTGCTTTAAATAGCCATTTTTTGACTTGGCTGAATTTGAAGCATCAGGTTCATCACCATTTAATACAAATTCATTGCACGAGATTTGGAGAGCCCGCCACTTGACGCATGGGTTTGATTTGCCAGGCCTATAAATAGTGGTATGTAGAGAGTTTCCTTCTCGTTCTCTCATGTCCTTCCGAAATGAACTTATTTGTTTGAGCACATTCTGTTGATGAGATACTCCCGAGGGTGAAGATGCGACGCATTGTCTTTATTGATGCACTTGAAGGTGACTGTTACATCCAAAAGTCGGAGTCGAGGGCTTCTGAAGCAGGCAGAAGGTGCCTGTTGCATCCAAAGATCGGGATGCTCGAGTCTCGTCTCCGTTATGCTGGAAGAGCCGCAGATCGAAATTGCGGTGCTCCGATAATCTTTCTTGGGCTTTGGGAGAGCTCCTCCTCCCGCTAGAGTAGGTGTTGCCCATTCTGGTTGTGTTGAAAGCTGCTCCTTTAGCCGCGGGTCGATTTCAGTGCTCTCCTCTTTCTTGGTTTGAAGAGCTCTTCCTCCAGCTAGAGGGTTGATTGCCTATCCTCCTTTTGCTCAATAAATGCTTCATTAGTCGAAGCATTTGATGGCGCATATGCTGACACTTCATGATGCGCCTAACTGGGACGCTGAATGGCGGCACATAGCTGAGCCACTGACGGGATGCACATAACTGGGGATGCACATAACTGACCTGCTGAAAGGATGCGTCTGGCTGAGAGCGCATGGCGAGATGCGCATGTTTGAGAGCGCATGGCGAGATGTGCCTGTTTTGAGAGCGCATGGTGGTTGCTGCGCCTAGCTGTAGACTTAGGGTCTTTTCTTTGTAGAAATTCTCCTTTGTACAGCTCTTTTTAAGACATGTAATAGACTTTTATATGAAATAAAAATCTTCTTTTATTGTCTATGCTTTGTGCTGAGTATTTCATCTGAGCTCTCTAGTGCATGTGATGTTTAGGCGCATAGGATTTCTGGTCCTGAAATTCCATGCTTCTACAGTTTTGTCCTACCTTCAAGGATGGGAGATCACAAAAGTTGGTCCCATTTTCACTGGCTTCGAAGCAAATGAAGATTTAGCTGATTCGGGTGCAGATGCAACAACTCTGTCTCCGTGGGGATTCCGTTGGTTGTAAAGCATCCGGCCATCCCATTTGGTGTACAAAAATAAAAATCATTGTTACTTGGAGCCGTATTTGCCGAGTCATTTCGCACATCAATTCGGCTACGCCCAGTTGAAGTTGGGGAACCCCAGTACCAGCCTGGGGTATATTAGAAGTCTACTGGACGGGACACGAGCTTGGCATTACTATAATGTCGGATGTACCAGAGCCCGCTTTACCATGCCAGTTCTAAATCCACAGCCGCCGATTATTTTCTCAGCCGCCAAATTTTACTGTGCGATGAATGCTGTATCTCCTAGATATGATAGGGAGACCAGTTTCATCGTCGGCACCCAGTTGGAGGCGACTGGGAACATGTTGGTGAAGGCTCGATCGTACCGCCCGCCAGAGGTTGGTTATCGAGACACCCCTACCGTATCCTCGGAGGGTACTCAGGCAGAGCCCTCGACTGATCGCCCGAAGAGACGTGCTGGCACAGAGGCCGGTTCTTCTGCACCAAAAAGGCAGAGGAAAGCAATATCACCGAAGGTGTCAACAGAATCGGCTCTTATGGAGGTAAGGACGTCCCACATAGTCTGGTTAGTTCTACCATTTTTGTGACATATGCTTTTTTTTGCAGGAGCCGTTGAAAATGAAACCCCGAACTCCGAGATCGGGTGCTAGCAGACCAAAGTGGGTGGCGGGCCCATCTGATGAGCGTATTCTGCCGATTGTATTATCTCCTGTGGAGAAGAACCCAGATGATGTGACTTCTTTGTAGATACCAGCTGCCGTGAGGGCTTCTGGTATCGAGGTTTCTGCAGAAGTTGATCTTCCAGATGAGGAAGAGGAATGGAGTACGTCTTCTTCGGATGACGTTCCTCCAGAGGTCCCTGAGCTTGTAGGGGCAACAGGCATGGTGATAACAGATGAGAGGGCTAATTCTCCTTTTCATCATGATGAAGGAAGGTCGGCTATGCCGTTGCCGAGCCCTACCCCAGACCCAGCAGCGGACGCCGAGCTGGCTGCCGATCGGGAGGTACCGACAAATTCTATTCCCGCAGAGGAATTCGATGAGGGAGGCGAGATTCGTCTGCTGAGCCTGGCTCTAGGGGAGCCAAGTCAGAAAGCAGGTACTGATCCTGCCGTTTCGCAAGAGGAGGAAGGTCCTGTGCGACCTGCTGATAGTATTTTTGAGACGGAGGAGACAGCCCCAGATGTCGGTGGTCCCTCCGAAATCGAAAAGGGTAAGCATTTGCTAGTTGAACCCTCTGTTGCTCCTTCCACTTGGAGGACGATATCGATGCCCCATCTGGCTCCTTCCGTCCACTTGGCACCTCAGGCTTGTGATGAAGTGCAAGCCCCTGACGAGGGAGGGTCCGCTGGGGTTGAGGTTACAGCCTCGCAGATTGAGGTCGGTGGGTCTTCTTCAGGTTCGCTGTCAAGAGTAGCTCCTCCAACTCTTGCTATGATACCTCAGGTGTTGGCAGACGCGGACGAGTATGTGAAGTTTGTTGTTGAGGCAGTGTACAAGATGCTGCAGAGAGGTGTATCGACTGTGATGAATGCAAATGGGAGTTTCGCGACGGCAAAAGCCATGGCGCTCCCTCATATTGGTCTGATACGTTCTCACCAGGGCCACGATCATATGGCCAAGATTTTGGAGGCGTCAGTGGCCGAGCTCGACTAGCTTCTTTTCGAGCTTCAGAGTATCCGGCGAAATGACTTTTCTGCTCTGATAGAAGCAAAAAGAAGAAATTGATAGCCGAAGTTGAGTCGTCGTATCAGGCCACGGTGGCTGTCTGGGACCGTGAGGTGGCCGAAGCTGAGGCTGTGGTGGAGAGGCTATCTCAATCTATGCAGGAAAAGGTGGAGTTGCAGGCTTCGTTGGAAGCTAGCATAGCGATGGTCACTGCCAAGATTTGCCATCTTGAAGACCAACGAGCCCAACTCTTGTTAGATGTTGAGCGAGTCCAGGCTGAATATGTAGCATCTAAGGAGGAGAAAGCAGCTTTTACCCGCCAGGTTCTTTTTCTGACCCGCCAGCGGCAACAGCTAGATGAGAAGTATGAGAATGACACTGCCCCTGAAGATGTAGAGGTCATGCGTCAAGAAGCCGAACGCCGGGTCTTGGCGACCGCAGAGACTCGGACGGAAGACTTGAAGCATCGGATTGAAGAGCTTTCTGCCAATCCCAGTGATGCTTAGGGATTGTAGTCTCTCTCTTTTTTTTGTTATTTTTTTAGTTTGCAACTCCTGTTGGGGATGTAATCCTTTACTTTTAAATAAAAGATAAAGAATTTTGTGGTGTGTTCATTTTTGCTGTCATAAACTGATGATTTGTGTGGACCTATTATCTTTTGTGCACCTTGGTTTTTAGGTACAGATAATAAGTTTGAGAGAACCAACATGTTTGCTCAGAGGTAATATGGACGTGGCAAATACGGGGTTCAAATGACAGAATCTTCCTACTCAGAGGTGTTAAGGACGTGGTAGGAGTGACTCTGGAGGGATACGCGGAACTACTCAGAGGTAATATGGACATGGAAGTTCTGTGATCGATGTACGGCAATGCAGGGGTCGTCCGTACGGGATGTTTACTCAGAGGTAATGTGGACGTGATAAACATGATATGCGGCACAATCCTACGTGGTGTAGGATTACGCTTTCCAGGGTGTAAAGGAGCAACTCAGAGGTAATATGGACGTGGTTGTTCTTCTACTGAAGATAGAATGCTACGGAACAACTGGGTTCCGAAAGCATAGGATTTGGTGAAGGAAAGATGTATGTGAGCTCTGATGATCAGGTCCACTGACTCCCTTGTTGGGTAGAGATGGAAGTACATGTCTAAAAGATGTCATGAGTAGTACTTCTTTAGGAACTTGTCGTTGATGGGCATCATGAACAAGTCTCCGTTCGATCGAACGAGGCGGTAAGCACCATTTGAGTATACCGTCTCTATGATGAAAGGTCCCTCCCACTTGGGCTCAAACTTTTCTGGTGTTTTGTGAGTCAACACCATCAGCCTCCTGACTGCCAGGAACAGGTCGCCTATTTGAAATGTCCTTTGCTTGACCTTTTTGTTGAAAGCCTGTGATATACGGGCTTGATAAAGTTCAATGTGCTGCTGAGCTAGGAGACGCTTTTCGTCAAGTACCTCCAATTCTCGCAGACGACGACGCTGATTGTCTTCTTCTATCAGTTGGTTTATGATCGCTACACGGAGTGAGGGTATCTGAATCTCGAGAGGCAGTACCGCCTCGCTTCCGTAGACTAAAGAGAACGGGGTATTGTCCGTCGGAGTCCGTACTGTTGTACGATAGGCCCAAATACATTCGCCGAGCTTTTCGTCCCAGTCGCATTTGTTGGATGACACGAACTTTTTGAGTAGCTTGACGATAGTCTTGTTAAAGGCTTCGGCCAATCCGTTTGCTGCCGGATTGTAGGCGGTTGATGCCACGTTATGAATGTGGTTCTTGTCACAGAATCTGCTGAAAATATGGCTGATAAACTGTAGACCGTTATCGTGGATAATCCTTCGAGGTACCCCGAAACGGTAGATGACATGGTGCTTGATGAAGCTGATCACCCTAGAGCTTTTCACTTCCGTCAGTGGGACTGCTTCTGCCCATTTGGAGAAGTAGTCGATGATGGCTAGGATAAAACGGTGTCCCCTCGATGATGGAGGGGTGATCGGTCCTACAATGTCCTTGCCCCAAGCTTCGAAGGGCCAGAAGGCAACCGTAGGATGTAGTGGTTCCGACGGTGTATGAATGAAATCGGCGTGAAGCTGGCACGCATGGCACTTTTTAGCATAGTCGACAGCGTCGGCTGCCATGGTTGGCCAGTAGTAACCCATGCGTCGCAATCGATCCTGCAACTTAGGGCCAGGTTGATGAGCCCCGCAAGTCCCGCCATGAGCTTCCCGAAGGGCTGCGGCTGCTTCTTCGTTGGATAGACATCGAAGGAGAAGTCCATCGAAGGAACGTCGGTACAGTGTTTTAGTAGCTGTATCATAATAAAATCGAAGGAAATGTCTTCTGACCGAGATGGCTTCTTTCGGGTCTTCAGGAAGAATTCCATAGACAGCGAAGTCGATAAATGGGAAGCACCAGTCTCGGACATTAACACCGGCACTTGCTGTCATGGTATGGGCCATTTGTGTGCAGAGGTTGTCTTTGGGACAGACCAAGTCTCGTTCAACTACCGTGACGTAGTGTTGAGTCCCGAGGGGTGCTGCTAATGAAGCTGCGAGGCTGGCCAGAGCGTCAGCCTCCAGGTTTTGTAACCGAGGTACGTGTTCTATGAAGAACTTGGTGAAGGTTGAAATAATATTCAATGCAACTTCATGGTAAGGAACCAGATTTTCATGACGGACTTCGTACTGCCCTCGGATTTGATTAACGACGAGTTTGGAGTCGCCGTAAGCTTCTAGATGATCCATCCCCAGCTGTTGCGCCAGCTGGAGTCCAATGATGAGAGCCTTGTACTCGACAACATTGTTGGAGCACGGCTTCGAAACGGAGTAAGCACGCTGGATGACCAGCTGATCGGGGAAGACTAAGACTACCCCCACTTCTGCGATGATTTGGCCTTTGGGGCCTGTTCTCGAAGCGCCATCGAAAAACACCCGCCAAACGGAGCTTTCTTCGATGATGTTTGATTCTTGGACCTCATCCGGGATGTCTTCATAGAGTCTGGAGGACTCTGGGATGGGGTGTGCAGCTAAAAAGTTGGCTAGAGCTTGGCCCTTGACGGCTTTTTGTGGGACGAAGACCATATTTTATGGTGTCAACAGGATTGCCCATGTAGCTAGTCAGGAGTTCAATGATTTCGGCTTCGTCATGAGAACCCTGAGTGGATTGACTCGGGAGATGATATGAATTATCGGTCCCAAAACATAATGGCGAGTCTTCTGGATGGCGAACACCAAAGCCAAACACTCCTTTTCAACGGGGTTGTACCGGTGTTCGGCCCCGATCAGTGTCCTACTGAGGTAGTAGATAGCTTGCTCGTAGCCTGCATCATTGTTCTGAGCCAACAAAGTGCCGAGGGAATGATCCTTGGTACGAACGTAAAGGAGAAATAGTTTGTCTGCGACGGGTGCCACCACGAATGGCGGGCTCGTTAGGTAAACTTTGATATCATCGAAAGCTTTCTGGCATTCTTCTGTCCAGATGTAGGAGACTCCCTTCTTTATGAGCTGGATGAAGGGTTGGCATTTTCCGAAAAGGTTTGCTATAAACCTTCGGATGTATGCCAGACGCCCCTGCAGGCCTCGAAGTTCTCGGAGGTTCTTCGGAGGGTCCATGTCAAGGATGGCTTTAGTTTTCTCGGGATCGACATGAATGCCTTTCGCCGTGATAATGAAGCATAAGAACTTTCTGCTAGAAACCCCAAGGAAGGATTTAGCGGGGTTCATCTTGAATTAATGCGCTCGTATGAGATCGAAGACTGTCTTTAGGTCTTGTAGGTGATCACCTTTGAGACGGCTCTTGACTGCGATATCATCAACATAGCATTCAACTATTTTGCGTAGATGTTGACAGAAGATGGTACTCATAGCTCGTTGGTAGCACCAGCGTTCTTCAAGTCAAAGGGCATCACTGTGTAGCAGAAAACCCCTTCGGGGTTCTGAATGACGTGTGTTTTGCATCATCGGAAAACATCTTGATCTGGTTGTAGCCCGAAAACCCATCCATGAAAGACATACATTCGAAGCCACATGTATTGTCGATCATCACGTCAGTGACTGGAAGAGGGAATTCGTCCTTCGGACAAGCAGTATTGAGATCCCTTAAGTCGATACAGACTCGTATCTTCCCATTCTTCTTGGTGACAGAGACGACATTGGCCACCCAGTCCGGATGTTGCTCTTCACAAATAAACCTGCTACTCAGGAGTTTATCCACCTCCTGATCGATAGCGTTCATGATGTCATGACGAAAATGTCATTGCTGTTGCTTTACAGGCTTAGCATCAGGCAAGATATTAAGTCTATGCATTACGATCTGGAGATCAAGTCCCGGCATATCTTCCTAGCTCCAGGCGAAGACGTCGATATATTCTTTGGCCATTTGGACCAAAGACTCCTGGTCTTCTCCCTTTAGACTCTTGTTGATGAATATGGTTTTGGAAGGAGATCTATCCCCAAGGTCAACTTGTTCGACCTCTTCTTCGGTAGGGGGTTCGCGTAATTCAAAACGAGACTCCCACTGTGCTCCTAGGCATTGAGCCCAGGGTTCTTCCTCAAAGAATTCCGACGTTTGGTCATCGCCTTCATCCTCTTGAGATTGTGCAGATGCCATGTTGACTGATAGCACCTTTCTGAGGACTGAGCCGATACTGGTATCGGAATCCCAAGTTGATGCTTCGGATGAATGAGAGTGTTCCACTTCTTCTGCCTCCGAACTCTCTGGAGTTGTCGGCGGCATGACATAGCCTACCCCCCATCGAGTACGATGATAGTAGTCCTGCAGCTTTCCTTTAGGCGTTGGGAGCCGGAGAGGAAGACGCCGGCGTTTGTCGTAGTTCAGGCCTTTGTTGCTTTTCAGGTCGTAACCCATCTTTTGAATGAGGTACTTTGCCTTGTCCGTGTACCGATAGACTTATATTCTGCCGGTATCTGGTTCTGGCTCGAGTGGCGGGAGGTCTTGATGACGCTCGACTTTGCCGAAGATGATGGGTTCTTCATCCCGATTTTGCAGTAGGACTATAAAACAGACTCCTTGGGACGGAACTACTCGATTTACATGATTGACAGACGTTATTTGTGTTTGTAACGACCGTAGAGCATTATCTAGTGTATATATGGCATTCCAATATGGAAGACTAGAATAATTGAAAGACACTCTATTATTGATAAAATACGAGATTTTGTCCCACGGGATTACATTATCAGGAGAAGGTGCATCTATGTCAGCAGATATGTATTCTCCTAACTCTTCATCTGTGAGCTCTGGGGCTGGTTCGGGAGAGGTCATTGCAGATTTGACCTTAGGATCCGAGAGGGCTGTGTGGGCCTTCTCTTGCAGCTTGGATGATTACGGAGGCTTGCCTTTAAAACGCATATTCAGGGGTGCCTCGACTGCGCCTTCGATGACAGGTGCCCTCCCATGTAGTTTTGCCACAATGGGAGCCGACGTTTGAGGAGGTCTTTCCTTGAGCCGTATCTTCAAAGGAGCTTCAGTGGGTGTTCTACCTAGAGAAGCCGACGCTTTTCCAGGTAGCTTGATGGTCATGGGAGGCAGCATCTGAGACGGTTTCCCTTTGAGTCGAATCTTCAATAGAGCATCGAAAATCATCTCTGGCTCCATGTCTGGTTCTGCCGCTGTTTCTGCTTCGTCATCAGCATCGTTGGCTTCCCCCTCATCGAGCGACTTATATAAGCTAGCGTCGGTGAGTAGGCTTCGACCCCCTTGAAAGGGTCAATGTCCGTGAACTCTGTCCGGATGATGTCGTTGGTGGATACGTACTTCATACATTGGTGGAGTATAGATGGCACAACCATGTACTAATGCAGCCACGGGCGACCCAGCAGGAGGTTGTAGTTGATGTCGGCATCCACGATATAGCAAGTCATCTCGGTTCGGAGGTTACCGATATGACACTTCAGCCGTATTTTTCCCAGCGGTTCACTTTTGCTAGCATTGAAATCGCTGATTGTAGTGTTGAAAGGCGCCAGACGGTACATCGGGATCCCTAGTGTTGACAGCAGAGTCCTAGGGATGATGCTGAAGGAAGACCCTGGATCAATCTGAATTTGCTTCACCTTGACAGAACCCACATACCCTGTGTAATACAGTAGCATGTTGTGCCGGTTGTGCTTGAGCAACATGTCTTATTGGATGAAGGTTATGTTGGGGATGACCTTATCTGCACAATGACAGTGCACACATGTGGTCGAGATATCCTCTGGCTGCTTGACCTGACTGATGAAGGACTCAGCATCCTTCATGGCTTCACAGAGAGCTTCACGGGTGTCTTTGGAAAGACGAAGAAGCTCGTACAGTGACAAACGGGCAGGAGTACCGGCAAGTTGTGCCAGTATATCGAAGTTGTGGGGCTTGGCTAGCCCCGGAGCATTCTCCCTTCGCAAAGGCTTATCGAAATGAGCCTCTACGTGTTTCTATTTATTGGCTGCTGGAGGTCTGGATGGACCTCCTTCTTCGACAGTAGAGGCAGTGCAGGGAGGCACCACCTCGACGGCAGCCTCATCGGGTTGGGCGTTCAGCTGCGAACGCGTTTGTACAGGAAGTGCCTCTTCTCCGGAGGTAGTGACCATGCGGCAAGACTTGATCTTCTTGTCCTTAGCTTTGGAGGTAGAGCGTACCCCCCGTTGAGTAACCTCGAAGACGAGATCGGGGTGAACCCATAAGATTTCTCCCTGAGATGTGGTGAGTGGGATGAGTCCACTCACGTTGTCACGAGTAGGTGGTAGGTTGACCACCTCCATTGTCGCCTTCGAGATGGGGACGACGCCATCTTGTGTTGTGGTTGGCAGCAAGGTGGCTAATTGGAGAGACACCAGGTTGGCCGAGACTGTTTTCTCCTCATAGTCGATGGAGATAACATTCGTATTGATCATGCGCTGGATGTAGTTCTTGAGGACGTAGCAGTCCTGAGTTGGATGTCCGACAAATCGATGGTACGTAGTAACAGTACCTCGGATTGTCTACTCTCCCAACCTCGTCGGAACGCTTCGGGTCTGGCAATTTGATCTTATCACCTTGCTTCAGCATCTCGAAGAGTTGCAAGGTGTCTTCGTCGTTAAAAGAATAGACCTCCTTTGGCCTTGGCGCAAGCGGAGGCTTCTAAGTTGGTGCTTGTGCACCTTTGGAGGCATTGACAGTCAGTGCCTGCTTCTCCTTCGTCTCACGTCCAGGGTTGTTGGCAGCAGGCCGTTTTCCCTTGTCTTCAAAAGCAGGAAAACTGACTCCTAGAAGGCGAGCATTGGATGCCTTCTTTTCAGCTGCTTCAGTCTCAATAATCAACGAGCTCCAATCGGAAGGAGGAGTGGAGTTGAGCCAAAGCTTGATCGCAGGAAGCATGTTCATGCTGCAGGAGGAGAGGAGTGCATGTTCTGTCATACCTGGGGGCAGTGTGAAGCAGGCTTGTCGAAAACGTTCGCTGAATGTTCGAACCGTCTCCTTCTCCTTCTGACGTACCTCTATCAGGGACGCCATCGTCATGTCTTTCCCTCCATCGTAGAAACAATCAAGGAAGAGACGCGTCAAGTCGTCGAAGGAAGATATCGAGTTGTCAGAGAGACTGTAGTACCAGTCGTAAGCCACTCCTTTCAGTGCCCCGACAAACAGGCTGGTGAGTAGCGCGTCTTCCTTCGGAAGACGTCCCGTTTGAGACTAAAAGTACGTCATATAACGGCGTGGAGAGCCCTTTCCATCGTATGGTGTCAACGTTTGTGGTTTATACTTGGGAGGATAAACCACTTTGCTCCATTCGAGGGGGTATAGTTGTGGGATCCCCATCTTCTGGCGCTCCTCCTGTCTATTCTTGGACTCAAAGCGCTCACGCAAGTCCTTGATCATCTCTACCACGTCTTTCGTAGAGCTGGAAGTCGAAGAAGGTGGTACAGTCTGGAGTTATATATTCGAAGGTTCCGACACACATGATGCTTCGCGGCAATCGGTATTCAAGGATGCCCGTTGAAGGGGCACACTTGATTCCCCGTTGACTCCTGGGTCAGGACCGGTAGAAGGTGCTCTGGCCAAAGCTGACCGTATCTCGAATACTGCTTGAGTCAGTGTATGCATGGAGGTAGAGAGGGTTTTGAGTCCTTCCTCCAAGGTATCCATGTGCTGAACGAGATCTGCTAGTGGCGCATCTGATTTCGTATCACCACCTCCCGTCATGTATACTGTCATGACATGACTGGAACTAGATGGATCGGTTGAAGCTTCGCTTTCAGCCTCGCTCTCTTGTAGAAGAGGAACTTCCCCCTGAGCTTCGTCTTGGCTACCCCCAGCTATGTTCTGGAGGATGTCTTCGTCTTCGGATTGAAGATCCACATGGTCTTGACTACCCCCAGCTATGTTTGGGAGGCTAACTTCGTCTTGGGATGAAGATCCATAGGGGCTTGGCTACCCCCAGCTTCCTCTGAGATCTTCTTTCTTCCCTGGGTGCCCTCAAACACTCCTGAGGACGGGACGATCGTCTTGGTCTTCCTCGGCTGGCTCTTGGATGAGGACGAGATCGAGGAGTTGCCAGTCGTCTTTCGAATTGATGGGGAGTTAGAGACTACGTTGCAAGAAGCAACCTTTAGTTATGGCTCCTCTTCAGTTAATACCTTCTTCCCGAGACGACGTTGGAGAGGTGTTGATGATTGCAGCCGCTGGAACACAGACTGCCTTGGTGGGACTGCTGTCTTGCAACAACAGTTGATAGTGACTACAGCACAGGTGTGCCCTGTAAGGGGTGCTTTGTGCTTGTCATTCGACTCGCTTGATCGACGTTTGTGAGTGATCACGTTACGCAAATCGTTGGAGGAGAGTGCCACCTTCACACCCCCATCAGGCGCATGGCAAGGCTAAGCGTCGTGGTGGTCAAGTGAACGCTGCACCCCTGATTCGACGTAAAAGATGTGCCCAGATCAATAGTGGGAGAGCAACATTTAAAGTGACTTGAACCAGCCTCAGACACACAACCAATGTAGGTACGGGGGTTCAAGACCACTGAGTTTGCCTTGCACGACTTGGTTGCGAATGCAGCAGATGCGCCCAAATGTGACAAGGACTTTAAAGGTCGTCTCGTTTGTGGCACAGAAACACCCGAGTCAACCTTGTACTGTTTACCATTGGCAGCGCACATGATTGTGAGCGCATGCCTCTGGCTCACTGCTGGCATAGCACGTTCGAGGCGCACGGCCTGTGCTGTCTTGGACTTCTTCGTATCAGCCCGCTGGGGTGCATAGTACTCAGAGTCCAAATTATCCTCGCTACGACAGCGAGTGAGTCTGTCAAAGATAGATGCCTTCTGTGGCACATCAGAGTTAATGCGCAGGGTATTAGCTGTGCCCCTGCTCCGTCGACGCATCTTCCTCGTCTGAGATGGAGATGGTTAGGGAATGTGGTCAGCCCCATATTTCCTCGAGAGATGTGCTGTACCGGTGGACGCATCTTGGCTACTGAGGATGTCAGTGGGAAGGTAGGCTGCATCGACGTATCTTCTTTGGTGGTGGTGCCATGGGCGTCGACCTTGCGCATCCAGGCTTGGCGAGTCTTCTTCGGCTTCGACAGCCACTTCGAAGGACTTGCACTGCCTTCAGAGATGAACTCCTCATACGCCTGTTGATTGAGGCGTACGACCAGCATCTTGCGGGAGGAGCCGACCTTCACGTCGTCAGATTATGATACAGCTTTCTCGGCAGAGGAAAAAGAGATCCCCAGCAGAGTCGCCAGCTTGTTTGCCATTAAAATCCTTTGATTGCAATTTAATTTACAAACAGAACAGTGTTACAATGTAGGACTTAGATGTAGTCCTAGGAGTACACTTTTGTTTATCTGGGTCTCTGTGTCGATGGAGCGAGTGATAATGCGTTAACTCCGTTGACGATCTGACGACGGTTCTCGGTTCTCTGAAGGTCTGAGTTGCTCTGGGTACTGGAGCTTGCGGAGAGGAAAAAAACGTTGAGTGTCTGTATCTGTCTCTCTCACTGTGTGTGTACGTAGGTCTGTCTGTCCGTGTGGAAGAAGAAGATGATCCCTCTATTTATATCTTGCAGGTTGGCTGCTCATGTACGCATATATAGGATGCGCCTGTACGTGGGGACGCCACGTGGTTGAAGCTGCGGGAGGCGCATGGATGATGCACCATCATTTGTGGGTTGAATCCTTCATACTGCTTTTGTGGGCTGGCACGTAGCAGGAAAGAGGATCTTTCAGTTGCTGAGATCTTGGGTGATTAGCACCCCTTCATAGGCTAAATTGAGTCAAAGAACACGTGGCGCGTGTCCGTAGCTCAAAGATCTGGGATTTGGTGGAGGTAATCTGATAGGATGCGTTTGGGGTTGGGTGCATGAACAGACTTTGGCTCGCAACCTTCAGGAGTCACGAACAAGTCTGGGCGCACGGCTTTTGAGGCGCATGCGAAGCTTCAGTCGCGACTTGACCTTTGTCTTTAGGTATCAGAGGAAGGTCTGAGACGTATGGCTCTTGAAGCGCATGCAGAGGTTTGGGTTCATGGCTGCAGAGGTGCATACGAATGGTTGGGCGGCCACGTGGCTTGTAACCGCCGAAAGAGAGTAATAATGACGCTGACGTCAGCGGCGCTTCATTTTTTGTAGTTGCTGCTCAGTCATCGAGGTATGGCTGTTGTCGTGTCAGGACTTCAGCATTTAATGTTCTTTGAAGGGTGATGGGCTATTGAGTGGACGCATTGATCTGTGTTCTACTAGGCGCATGGGTCCATGTTGATTAGGATGCATGGATCTGTGCTTTGTTGGGCACATCCATACAGGGTGCTTGGTACCGACGGGCACGTCTGTACGATGTGCGGTATCTGACCGGTGCATCCATTTGCATGATGCGTCTTTATTGGTCCGACTGTTGCGTTCCTCGAGTGCTTTAAATAGCCATTTTGACTTGGCCGAATTCGAAACGTCAGGTTCATCATCATAAATGCAAATTCATTGCACGAGATTCGGAGAGCCCGCCACTTGGCCCATGGGTTTGATTTGCCCGGCCTATAAATAGCAGCAGGAAGAGAGTTTGCTTCTCGTTCTCTCACGTCTTCCCGAATGAACTTATTTGCTCGAGCACATTCTATTGACAAGATGCTCCCGAGGGTGAATATGCGACGAATTATCTTCATTCATGCACTTGAAGGTGACTGTTACATCCAAAAGTCATAATCGCGGGCTTCTGTGGCAGGCGAAAGGTGCCTATTGCATCCAAAGATCGGAATGCTCGAGCCCTGTCTTCGTTATGCTGGAAGAGCCGCAGATCGGAATTGTGGTGCTCCCATCTTCCTTGGACTTTGGAGAGCTCTTCCTCCTGCTAGAGTGGGGTGTTGCCCACTCTTGTTGTGTTGAAAGCTGCTCCTTTAGCCGCAGATCGGAATTACGGTGCTCTCCTCTTCCTTGGGCTTTGGAGAGCTCTTCCTCCAGCTAGAGTGGGGTTGATCGCCTACCCTTGTTCTGCTCAATAAATGCTTCGTTAGTCGAAGTACTTGATTAGGTCGAAGTAGAGCGCATATGCTGAGACTTCATGATGCGCATAACTGAGACGCTGAAATAGATATGCCTGACTGAGACGCTGAAATAGATACGCCTGACTGAGATGCTGAAGAGACACGCCTGACTGAGACGCTGAAGTGATGTGCCTGACTGATGATACGTCTGGTGGGAGGCGCATGGCAGTTTGCTGCATCTGGCTGTAGTCTTAGGATCTTTCTTTTTTGTAGAAATTCTCCTTTGTAAAGCCTTTTTTAGACATGTAATATGAAATAAAAATCCTTTTGATGTCTATACTTTTGCTGTTCTTTATTGTACCAAGTACTTCGTTAGAGCTCCCTGGCGCATGTAATGTTAAGCACATAGGAATTCTGGCCTGTGAATGCGCCTGAAATTCCATGCTTCTACAGGTGCGGGTCGTGACACTCACCAGCTGCGGGCTAAGTCCAATAATTGTAGGCGTACAACGGCCACCTTCTCTTCCTCTAGAATTTGAGCTACCTCTAGATTAACCTCTATATCCTGTAGCCTAGCATCGGCAGCAATCGCATCTTCACTGCCGTCAAAGAAGGGAGGGTTCAGGCGATTGAAGCTGTTAGCCGTATTGTTCCCTTGATAGCCAACTCTTCCCATAGCATCTTGTATTGTCTGCTGCAGGACATCGCCCCGACGGTCTTGTGATGCAAGCAAGTTCCAAATGAGTCCCATCAGGGCTCTATTGTCAGGCTCTACAAGCGGGGCTGGCTGAACTGGTGGCTCTGGGTCCCCGGAATGCATGACTCGGGATGCTGCTCTAGTGTGCTGGGGTTGGTCCCCAGGTTGCTGCTCGTTTACTTGTTGCTGGTTCTCTGGGGGTGCTCTACCCGGCTGATCGGTAGGACCAGGAACAATGCCACTGAAGAAAATAACATAGAGAACAATAAGAAAAGACTAAGATAGATCAAAGATAGAAGTATATTATCGAGTCAAGGAATTAGAAGATTAGAAAGCATGAGTAGAGATCAAGGGCGAATGCTGATTGAGACATCTATCAGTAAACCCTCACACATCTTAATTTATAAGACCTATATGGGCTACCACTTAAACCATGTCATGCCCCAGAACCAGAATACTAGAGAGCGGAAGACAGACACAGCCAGCTACGTACATTGAAGTGCAATCCACCTCGTAATACGGTCACGGTTTTTTAGCTGCATGAGGGTTAAACTACAATCCATCAGTCTCTTACGGTCAAGAACAAGCCTAGTGTCTCAATCTCAAGCAAGCAAATAATTGTTACAAAATGTTAGATCATCAGACATACAAAGTAAGGCGTCCCAAACATTACATATTTAGATGATCATGAAGCTACTCATACAAAATACGAAGACTAGCAAGAGTTTAAGTCATACATGATCAACCCTAGGATTTGTCAATCAAGTAACAGCCCTTAGGCAAACAGAAATTTAAGTTTCAACACGAGCTAACACTTGCTCGGCGGCTAAACGCCTCAAAAGCATAATTTACAATAGAGTGGGAGAGCAAAATAAGAAACCCACTGGCCATACAAAACCAGCTGGATTAGAGTGAGTTAACATAAAACCAGCACATAATAAAAGAAGAACTGATAAAAGTGCATAGTTAAATATCATAAAAGACTGAGTTAACATAAAACATAAGCTTGTAGTAGGAGGAACAAGAGGTGGAATATAATTTCTATGTTAATCATGTGACAATTCATTCAAGCACGTCCAATCAAGTCCTACGGCTTGCTATTGTTAGCTAACTAGGGTTATCACAAGCTTAGTTACTAACAAGATGCAATGAGATATTTTCACAGTCACAAGTCCTGCAGACTATCCATGTGTAACACCCAGTTTTCTAAAATGAGGGTAATTTTAAAATTTTGTAATGTTAATCTTTTAATAATATTATTTAAATCATGATATAATTTTTGGTAATTTTTAATTATTTTTAAAACTATTTTTATTGGTAATTTGTGATTTTGGAGTTTTGCTAGTGAAACCCTAGATACTACTTGAACATATATATATATATATATATATATATATATATATATATATATATATATATATATATATATAGAGAGAGAGAGAGAGAGGGCCTAACCATGTGATTAGGATGTTTTATTTATCATTTTTGGCCTAGGGATATTTTGGTCATTTTGGTTCTTGGAATTATTTGTTAATTATTTGATTGATGGTTGTTATTTTTGACTTTTGCTAGTTAAGACCTTGGAGACTAGCCTAGTGTTTGACCATGACTATGGTGACTTAGTTAGCATGGTGGAGTGGTGTAGGACCCTAATCTAACTCAAGTTGACTTGAGTGTGACTTGGGTGCATGAGGAGAATAGGTGCTATGTGTAGTTGGGCCTATTAGCTAGAGTGTTGAATCAACTAACTAGTATATTGGCCTATAGCCCATTTCCCTCAATGAAACCCTAACCCTATGTTTCCCTAATGTGGCCGGCCTAGGGCTCCCCTCCCTTCCTATTTAATCTCTCCTATTCATTCTTGCCTCTTTTTACGCCACTTTCACTTTTGGCAAGAATAAGGCTTGTCTCATTTGCAATCTTTCCTAATTTCTCCATTTCTCTTCCTTTTTGACTCTAGTCTTTTGCATTAGGATCTAATTGATGTCTATTTACTGTCGGTGGTGAGTAATCTCAGCTTTGGCACAATTTGGGGCTTTTGAGTTACTAGAGAGATTCTCCTATATTGAGTTTTTTTATTGAGTTTGACACTCTATAGGTAAACCCATCAACCCACCTCCATTTCCTAATTTCTTTGCATGGATACATAGATCTAGGTGTCCCCTAGCTGTCCCTCGAGTTTGGTAGAAAACCGTGTCCATTTCTTGTCCGTATCGGACACGTATCAGTGCATGTGTGTATGTGTTTGTTGAAATGCCACAAAGGATTTTTAATTTATATTTTTAAAAAGTATTTGAATAGATTTGCTGAGTTGTATGTATGCTTTGATTCTCCACACGATTGAGCAGATTTTTGAGTCGTGTCCATGTCCAAAACGGATACGAACACGCTCGCTGCACACACGAGCAGTGTCCTGCTGCTCGGGGCTCACGTAGGATACGATACGACACGTAGAAGGCTAAGAATTGGTAGACACGTTGGGGCACTGACTGACACGACACCCTAGAAGTTTGATACGGTATCGTGTCGTGTCGAGGGAGCACGGACACGTGTACTGGTTTTGCACTGCGCATGCACAGTCGGTTTCGTGCCTCTCATACGAGTTTTGTATCCCTCATGGACACATCGTGGTGACGTATCAGGGACACGATCGTGTAGCCCTACCCTAGGCGAACATGTGGACACGTGCACGAGTGGTATCGTGTCGTGTGTTGTGTCCTGGATCGACACACATGCGTGCACGAGGCTGTGTTAGTCTGTGTGTGTCTGTGCGTGTTCGTGAGGGTCTAGACACATTGTGTCCTGTCGTGGGGACACTACGAGACTCATGTGACACTTATACATGTACACGACACAATATTGACTGCTAATTTGATGTTTTGTGTATTTTTGATTTTGAAATTGGGTTTTCTTCGTATTTTTCTGATACATGTTGTTCTTCGTATTTTCAGGGTTTTAAAATAAAAATTAAACTGATTTATATGTTAATTTACAGTGTTTAACACATGTACAATCTGAGATGTATGTATACACAATGTGTTTCCAATGCTATATACGTTTGGGTTGGAATTTTAGGTTTTCAATGCAATGTCTGATACTTCAATTCTATTTGGTCTTCGAATATATACACCCACCTCTGTACACTTTGTTTCCCTATTTGATTTCGAATTTACATTTCTATTTGGTTTTCGATTGAGGAATGTTTTGATATATGCACTATGTTATTCTCAGGTTGGGTTTTTGTTGGAAATTGGGATTGATTTCCTATTTCCTGGGTTTAATTCAATGTTGCTGTTGTTAAATAGATTTCCGAATTTAAGTTATGGATGATTGGGTTGAGTTTTACCTGGGTTTGACAAAATTTGAGATTTAGTTGTTTGTTGATTTGAGTTAACTTGTTCATTCATGATAGTTAGATATAAACTGAATGTTAAATTAATACATGTTTTACCTATATCTACCACTGTCAACATCCTAAAGTATAACACACACAAAACTATATACTTGTTGCTGCATTCATGTACACCTATGTCACCCCCTTCTTGCTATGTGTTAACATCCACCTCACATGAACTTTTCTATATGTTAACCCTTCACATTACACCCTTACCCACACACATGAACCCTTACTACCTACTGTCACACACAAATCTATTCCTATTTATCTTTTCTGTCACATTGTAACATGTATGCACTACACACACTCTCAAAGGCATATACACACACCCATACATGTATGCACATATGTAAACCCACACACACCAATGTATATATGTGAACCATTGCCATGTAACCCCCTTTCACAACTGTACATCACACACACACACACACACACACACACACACACACACACATTTTGATCTATTCTCCCTATATATATATATGAATGCAAAGTATATGATATATATGTAATGTATAATGTAATGTAAATATGATATATATGTGTATCCTATCTAATATACATGATATGCAAGTAACAATGTATGCAAGTTTATCTGCAATGTAGTAAAAGTGGAAGCAATGTATGAATGAATGCATGTACCCAAGTATGTATGCAAGTATGAATACATGTATGTTATGAATATAGAAATGCAATATAAGTATGCATGAATGTATGACAGGTAATGTAGGTTTGGATACATGTTAAGTATGTATAAGGTAATGCAATACATGAATGCATGTATATAATGTATGTATATAATATGTATGTATGTAAATATGCATGTATGCAATGTAAGCATGAGTGAGAATATGTATGTAAGTATGCATGTTATATGACTTGTATGTATGCAAGTATGCATACAAGAAATGTATGATTTATGCCTAATATAGATGTATGCCTCATATACATTATGTGGATATATCTATATATGTAATTGTGTGTTGATAGCTTGGTTTTGACCTTGTGTTTGTGTTGGTGTGATAGTATAGGCTTGATTAGGTTTAGTGAGACTTGAATGGACTAGGATTGACCTAGTTTGACTAGTGTAGTTGACTAGAGTTGACCAGAGTTGACCAAGAGTTGACTTTGGCCTAGATGACCTAGAAATAATATAGAATGCATTGTAAAGTTTAATATTACCATTCTGGATATGTTGTGACCTGTGTTGCTCTAAATAGGACTCATTTACTCTGATCTGGACATCTATTCTCATCGGACATACCGGATATCAGACGAGTACATTCTCTGACCGTTTCATACTTGATATGATTTACATTTATGCTCTAGATTACTTTACTTGATGCTGTCACATTGTTAACACGGATTGGTACTATATGGATCCCTTCATGAGATGTTATCCCCCTTGGGAGCATCGGGTTACAGTATGTCATGTGCATTTCACTTTCATCATGTACTCCGGTGCTTTCACCATTCATTTACACTCTTGTGATTCATGTACTCTCATGTTTATAGAGCCCCCATGTATACATTCATATGCACCCATTTATGGGCCTTCATGTGATATCATGTGCAATAACATAACTTGTCTGGATCCTTGTGTATTGATTGGGGTACGGAAGAGTATAAATGGTCATGTGAACAATTCCAAAGTAGTATACTCATGTGCAAACTCTTAGATTACTCATGTGCAAATTCAAGACGTTCACATGTCTATCTTGTACTCTATATCACTAGCCACTGTTAGTTTTTTACTTATAATAGATATTTCTTTACAGTCATCTCTTTTACTTTATATATTTCCCAGCATTTCATGTATCTTACTATATAGTATATTTACATATCCTATCATATTATGAACTGCGTGAGATGTATTGTGCTCGCTCCTATCCTGACTGGACCTGTTAAAAATATTACAGATGAAATTGAGGAGTTCTGTCCTACATACTATGGAGCAGCCTTAGACGACACCTGCGACTTGGACATTCAGCAGGATCCATTAGCAGTAGATGCTGATACCCCCATAGATTAGGCTTTATCTTATTTTCAGTTGTTATCTCATTTGGATACTCATTGTATATATCTAAGATTTTATGATGATTGGATATTGTGGAGTTGTTATCTTAGACACTTAGATTCTCTCTCCTATTTTGTATTTTATTGTGGATTCAGATCTTATCTATCTATCTTATCATACTTTTTACCTTAGCTGTGATTGAGTTGTACATTTCTATATTATCCTTCATTCGGAGCGTATGCATTGTACATGTACCTTATAATTGTTAAATGTATGTGACCTAGGACAGCGTTCTATCGCGGACACTGCGACGTAGGCTGGACGTACCCACTTCTTGTCCTCCTACACTGGGTACTGGTCGTGACACCAGGTTATCCAGGCGAGGGTTACAAGAGTTATGAAGATTACTGGTATACTTTAGTGCTTATGAATCAAGAAGTACAACACATGATAGTGTGCTAGAAATGCGCCCTACTCGTCGGCAGGCTACAAGTCCACAGATGTGGCCGGGATAACATGATCGCCTGTAACTGAAAAATCTTTCTATATAAACTACTTGATCAATCTAGTCATTAACCTAGTTAGATTTATTATGAATTCCTGACCGTGGTAACCAGGAATCCATGTCCTAGACATGATGTAAGACGAGACATGTAGCTTGTACAGGCACAATCAACCACGGGATCAAGGCAAGAGTTACACTAGTTAGACAGAAATAGCCGTCGTAACAGCAATCAAGATTATACATGTCATGTCAGATTTACTTATGAGCCCTTGGACTGATAAATTTTTTTATTTTATGAATATATATATATATATTTTTAATCACTAAATGGAATACTCTTGTAGAAGTTATAGACTAATGGTATAAAGTTATAATAGAGGGAGAGGGTATTAAAATTAGCTATTGATAGAGGGGGCTTGATGCAACCTTCCAAATTTTAAAACACCCTATTATGGCCGACCCCCTTTTAATTCAAATCTGCGGATAAGCTGATTTTTCCCCTGTACCAAATTCGATTTCATCCCAAGTCGATTTCATTCAAACCCTAGAGAGAGATCGACCATACCTAAAACTATATATATATATATATTATATATATATATATATATATATGGAATCAGCCATCCCCACTTTTCCTTATCGAACCCTAGCCTCCTTCACCGTATCTGCAGACTTCTACCTCGAGAACCTCTGCACATTCTTGGCAGCCACAAGGAAACTCTTCAATAAGGTAATGATCAAAACCCTTTTATTGAATCTACCATGCTATCTGTTTGTCATTAATACCAAGAGGAGCCGAGTATATGGGGAATCTGAGTATAGACCTACGTATCAAGAAATTGGTGGTTTAAGTATGTGTTACTTACATATTCTTTAGTTAGGTATCAGAGTATACCTCTGTACTTCAGTATCAACCAGTACCAGTGTCTCGTAGGTGTATATCTAGGCTGTGTGGGCATAATGTTAGCACAGCAGTAGCAATTCCTACTACTGTAGTTTGATACATAGAGTGGTGTCGAGGATTTCAAATGTAGGTATTCGTCACCAATGTATGGCAAGAGTCTATGCACGGAGAAGAAAATGGCTGTAGCCACTGATTAACTTAAGAGATGACCTTTGTTACCAAATCGAGTATCATTTGTCAAGCTTAGGGTATCAGGTGAGGAGTTGGACTTTAAATGACTGGTCGAATTAGGCACTATAACACATATAGGTTGCATATGTAGGTTAATAGCATACTCGAGAAGGATACATGTGGATCAGTAAAACAGAGAGGCTATGAGGGGGAGTAGACTTGGGGTATCTGTGTCAACACAGTTTGGGGACCCATAGATGTAATGCTTGTGTTCGTATTACGTATTTTTGGAATATGTGTACGTATTTTATCTTGTATTGCATGATTTTCTTGCTTAGTTTCCTCCCTGGCTTGGTTCATTCTTGGTTCGGGTTGGCTTGGTTCGGTTTGGGATTGCTATTGGTTCATCATGAACCAAGGGGTGAACCCCCTACCTACCACCACCACTACCATTTATTAATCCCTTCTCCTTTCTCTCTCTTCATTTATCATCTTCTCCACCATTACTTCCTTACCTACCAGAGAGAGGGAGAGAGAGGTCTAGGCAAGTACAACTTGCTTCATGGAGGAACTCCAATTTTATTGCTCCATTCTCTTCTTTACAGCATTCTAACTTACTTTAGTACTTGGCATTTCTCATTTCCATGGCTAGATTCTTGTAGATCTAAGTTTATTTCATTTTCAGATTTTTTGGGTTTTGATCTACTTAATCTTGTTATTTCTATGTTTTGATGGTTCCATGTTGTAGAGCATTTCGTTCTGCCCCATTTTGACCTATAGAAGTTCGGATTTGGACTCTGGATGAAGGTTTCATGGAGCTTAGAAGCATGGATTCTTGGCGTTCTTCTTCTCGGAAGCTTGGAGAAAAAGAATAGTGCTAGACTTGACCGCATGAATACTTCATGCGGCAAGTGATTCCGAGCCGCATGAGCCTTCATACGACAGTTCTGGCCGCATGGGCTTGACTTGACCGCATGAACATTTCATACGGCAAGTGTTCTCCCAGCCGCATGGACTTTCCTCCCCCCTTGTCTTGGCCGCATATACGCCCTTGCCTCTCCTGGCCGCATGAACTTGTACTCCTTACTAGCCGCATGAGCCCTTGAACTGATCTGGCCGCATAAGGCCTTGCTCCCGAGCCGCATATGCATCAGCACCCTTGGCCGCATGACAATTCATGCGACAAGTGACTCAGCCGCATGGAACTCTCAGCCGCATAGGCTGAATCCCTTTCCTAGCCGCATGGACTCCTCTCCTAATTGAGCCGCATATGCGCCCGTCATTCCCTAACCGTATGAACTTGCTTCCTCCCAGCCGCATGAAGCCCACTCTTCTGCTGGCCGTATGAGGCCCAACATCTTGGAACCGCATGCGCCCTCGTCCCCCTGGCCACATGCCCTTCCCTTCCCACTGGCCGTATGGGGATTGGTTTCCTGACCGCATGCGCCCTTGCACTTCTAGCCGCATGCGCCCCCCCTTGTCTTGGCCGCATGGGATCCAGTGACCCTGGCCGCATGCGCTCTCCAAATTGGGCCGCATGTGTCTTACCCTTTCCTGACCGCATATGCCTGAGCCTCATGACTTCCAATAACCCTGTGTATTATTATTTATCATTAATTACCCATGTTTTGTAACTCCTTATTGTATATTTTTACGCCCATTTTATATCCTTACGCCTTTTGTCATGAACTTGATTTTACTTAATATGTTTGGCATGACTATTATACATGACATGGTACGACAAGGAACTAGCATAACACGATAGTGACCCGTAGTGGTGCACTCCTGACAAGTAAACATGACATGACCTGATGGTGGCCAGTCGTGGCGCACTCTTGACCAGTACACTTGACATAATTTTCTCGAATAGCTGTTACGACGGCTACCTGACATGACATGACCTGTATAATTAATCTGGACACCGTGGGCGATTGTGCTTGTACAAATAAACCAGTCTTATCTTGCATCATGTCTAGGAGGGGACTCCTGAGTACCACGGTCAGGAGTACCTACTGAAATGGACTAAGGCTAAATAACTAGATTAATACATTAGTCATAAAGAGATTTCCCAGCTATAGGCAATCCCGTTACCTGGGCACGCCTTGGGATCTGTAGCCTGCCGTCGAGTAGGGCACATTTCCAGCACACTGTCATGTGTTGCACCCTTCAAGCTACCTAAGGGTACATTCGTTTCCTGGACGATGTACCCACCTGAATTCAACCTTAATCTTTCAACCCGGGTAACCTGGATGGTCTGCAGGGCTTGTGGCTGTGGAATAATCTCACTGCATCTTGCTAGTAATTAGGCCTGTGATAACCCTAGTTTGTTAAAGTAGCAAGCCGTAGTTCTTGCTTGGCCGTGAAATGATTGGATGGAGTCTAACCAGTCTAGTCTTGTCCTGATTCTGTTCCAGATTACTGCATGACCTGAATGCTTGTATTTATTTTACCGATAAATGGTAAGAATCCAAGTTCTGTTCAGACGAAGGGTTACAACCCCGGTCCTTGTTTGGTTTACGGGTTGTAACCTGGCTATCTGAATAGTCCCATGGTTATCTCATCGTATATCACCCTGTTATGTTTTTCTTAAACTCCTATCTTAATTATTACTTTATTGTTATTTTGTGCTAATTGCTGGTTTTAGTTCCTAAGTGAAGCTTCCTTTGTGGCACTTGCTCTTTCTGGGGTCTGACCCAGCTGGTTTTGTATGGCCAGATTTTGGAGCAGCTCCCGAGAATCTACCGACTTTCCAGCCAGATGGTGGCCACTAGACGGAACCCTGGCAATGAGTGGTTTATTTTTGATCTCCCACTTTATTGTAAACATATTCTTTTGAGGCGTTTAGCCGACGAGCACCTGTTTAGCTCGATTGCACTTTTACTTAATATCTGCCTATGGGCTGTAACATGATTGACAGATCCTAGGGTTGATCATGTATGACTAAACTCTTGCTAGTCCTGACATTTTGTAATGACTAGCTTCATGATCAGCTGAATATGTAATGTTTGGGACGCCTTACTATTGTATATTTAATGATCATACATCTTATAACTTTTACTTACTTGCTTGTGATTGAGACAATAGGCTGTTCATGACCTTAAGAGACTGCTGGCTTGTAGATAAACCCTCATGTATCCTAGACAGCCGTGACCGTATAGCGAGGTGGGTTGTACTTCAATATACGTAGCTGGCTATGTCTGCCCCCGCTCTCCAGTATTCTAGTTCTGGGGCGTAACAATAGATTCGAAGTTAACAGGAAACAGAGACCATATATCAACTATATATATGATGGATAAACAAATGAGACTAAGAGTATGATAGGTACAACCTAGGTCGAGCCCCTTTGTAGTAGAATGTACACTAGGTATCGGTTGTGAAGGGTAGTTAGTGTACCAGGCCAGGTTAGTATGACAAGCGTATGGGTACTGGAGTACAGAGGTTGTAGACACTATATCTGAGTATCTTACTTATCTCTTAAATAATGCTTTAATTCCCTGTACAGTGCTTTATTCCTATAGGGTACTTTGCACACATATTATATGCCTACCTATAGAAAAAACTGAGTATAGGTACCTTACCCAAAGTCTTCAGGAAAAGTTGGGCCAGGGTGCTCACTCATGTTGCCCTGTAGAATAGTTGTATCAGACATCCAAGGTATAGGCCGGATACCTATTGGTACGGGTAATAGCAAAGAGGTTAGTAGGCACTATTCAAATTAGGAGCTGGTATCACTCTCGTCATATGTTGGGAGCAATAAAAATGATAGCAGTATGAAGAAAACAGAGTAGGATCTGACATTGTAAAGGAAGTAACCCCATTAACCTTGACAAGTGTGTGAAAATACCATGCCAGGAAGTAAAAAAATTTAGTTAAGACTAGTACAATTTTAGCAGCACTACAATAGGTATGAGGTGCTCATACACTAACAGATGGATAAACGAACTAGCTAGGTAGGATCAGTCTACACTTTGAAATGCTAAAATTTATATATCATGTACCAATTATAGAAGATTACCTATCAGGTAATAGGATGTGGCATGGTGAGAGTAAAGAACAGTAGCACTAGTATGGGGTACTAATATTTGGGGGAGGGTCTTGACCTTGACAATAAATAGCTAGTGTGAATAGAGGCAACAAAGGAGGTTTTCACATATCAAAACTTGAAGGTGGTACCATTTGCTATAGTCCAAAAAACTACTAGAAAGGTTCTAGATAGGCTAATAGGTTACACAGTGATATGTTAACTATACATGTCAATTAGAGATCAAGTATCACTTGAATGATATGAGATAGGGAACGCCTGCACAACAACTAAGTGGATAGAGTACATGGGTATGAAGGTGTCCTGGACATGAGGACAGGTTATTAGTATCAGTAAACAGGAATGGAAGAGTAACACTATGAAAGCCTATGTTCAGGGAAAGAACAACATTAGTAGCAGATAGTGCAGTAGCAAGAACAAGGGTTGCAATTGTTAATGAAGAGTAGGGTAGATGTATATGACAGAATATAACTTAGTAGTACAACAATCATAGTCCCTTACACTAATCTAATGTAATCACCATATAGAAGAAGCATGTAAGAGTCAACCTACCTCAACCAACTAGGAAAGTGGAAACAAATAGGTAGGGTTGAGTCATGATGCTGGTATCAAATTTTTAATATAAGTTATAAAACACAAGAGGACAATAGGGAAGCTTAGTATAGCCAACTAAGATAAGAACCAAATTGCCTAAGAAAGACCCAGTAGACAGATTATACTTGATTTCGAATTATTTATTGACACTGTGATTGATAAAATAGGTTTCTTGGACCTCGATACGGATTCTCGGCCCGTATCTGCAGCTCAGGACCACAGGCAAGTATACATTGCCCTTCTTTACAGCTTTATTTACATGCTTATTCGTCTTATTATTTATTTCTCCTGTTTGAGAGTTGACATGTGTTTCTCGTATCATATATACTAGTTCGCCAGCTTCATTGGTATATAGTCATTGTTCACGATTGACCTCGTAGTTCATATTGGACCTGTTTCTCACGTGTGCTTAATTGAGTCGTATCATAGAACGAATGCGCTATAGTTGAACTGCTATTTCCTATTTATCATTTTCTCAACCTGCGAGTCCACACTAGGGGCGAGGGTTGACTGTTTGCACCTGCGAGTCCATACTAGGGGCGAGGGTGATTGCCTTGAACTAACCTGCGAGTCCACACTAGGGACGAGGGTTAGTGATTAGTTTCAAACCTACGAGTCCACTCTAGGGGCGAGGTTTTGGTATCCGATTGATCTCTTGACATGTGTTCACTTGTTTTCTTCCAGGCGTAGTTGTTCTTATATTCGTGTATCGTGATTGCTTGGTCTTTTCCTGTTTATATCCAGGATTTCTGTCATGCATGATAAACTGTTAGAAAGGCTTTTATATTATGTATCTTGCTAGTCCTCTGAGGACCTGATCATCTCTTCAGGTTTAGCTGAGTTTGAGCCAGGTGCACACGAGCAGGTTTGAGCCAGCTTCAGACCACGGTACTACTGCAGTGAAAATGAATTTGATGTTTAGCCTAGTTTGACTCAGTTTATTTTATTTCATGTCTTTTCTTTATTCCGTCTATTGGTAGTGGATTTGTGTCCACTAGACGTGACATGGATTCTTGTTAAACGTGATATTTTATTTTATAATATCATTTATTATTCAGTCTTATTTGGAGTTAGTTGATTGTATCATATTTATGTGGATGAGATCTAGATTGCCATGTTAGTTCTATAGACCCTGTGACTTGTGTATACTAGACAGCGTTCTACCGCTGACACTGCGGCATAGGCTGGGCTTGGACACGCTTCATATCCGAAAAGCGGGTGCGGATCGTGACATTACTTGTCATGTCAATAGTACTTATCTGGAGTGTGCCTCGACGGGCCACTATCAAGAGTTGTCAAGATGGGTTCATATTATTATGCCGAGTTCATGTCAAGTCAAGTCTAGTCAAATCTTATCAAGCTCAAGCTCTATCATGCTCGACAAGTTATTATGGTAAGGGTTATAGCTAGTCCTTTTGACCTGAAAGTCGTACCATAAAAATAGGGTACAAGGGGACATGTTTGAGTAGGACATAATATACCTAGATGAAGGTGGATTCGTCTAGTTATTGCATATAAAATTTGTTGGGAGGTAACAGCTAGTATCACGCTCCGAATATTAATGTCACGGTCAGGGACACCAAAGATCTAAAATAAAAGTCGGTGTTTATAAGGCACAAATTTTTCTATCCTAGTGGGAACCAACTTATCTGTTCAATCGGTAATACTAGTAAATCTTAAAATTTAGAGGCTGACATCCTATATACTTCAGGAATTTATTTCTCGAATTTAAACCAAGACAAAGTTTACAATGAATGGAGTTAGAGCAATTCAAGTCGTGATCACGGGGTAATAGATAACGTGATATGATAGATATGGATCAAGTTTGAAGATCGTTTTCCAATTTGAAATAGTCGGAAAGTGATTCCACAATAGCTTTCATGGCCATAGATGATATGGCGAGCTAAGGTTAACATTTTGGGTATAACTTTGCTCAAATGCGGGCATTTGCCTTTCTTCATTAAGTAAAGGGAAAATTACTAAAGAGTTCCAGGGAGACGGAATCGAATGCGAATACGGCGTTCCAAAGGAGATCGCATAATTCGAGAGATTTTTAAGGCAGTTGCGGATGAGATCCTAGAGACATCTACATCTCAATCCACGTAGGTTAATCAGAGGGAGAGCGAACCGAGTGCACTAAGGTTGATCAGACCGTAATACATCGATTCTGATTAGACAATATGTTAGTAGGCGTCCCCAATAAACATATGTCTTGAATCAAGCTCGATAAAAGTGTAAGCTTACAAAACTAGGCTGTAATAGATGCATTGGTCAAGATAGTCAAAATACAAGTATGCGAGATTTTTGAAAGGAGGCACAAGTAGTTCAAGTTTTGTGAGAATCAAAACCTTACCTGGTGTTCTTGCTTATACAGTCTTCCTACTATCTTCTTATCCATAAGGTCTTGGTCGACTAATGGGTTATGGACCTCTAAATTCTATATTCTAGGTAAACCTATTAGTGTCAGTCAATTACCTCGCAATAGATCACAAGGACCACGGAATGCTAGGTTGGGAGACATGCTACCCAACTTACAGAACTTTCACTAGTATTGGCTTTGGATCTTATGGGACACACAGGGTATTTTCCTATCCTCTATAGTATCCTAAACTTGTAGTCACATCTGAAGTCATTTCACCGAGAATTATGCCCCGCCCGTATACTCTGGCTGTGGTAAACCCTTGGTTCCGTGATTCAGATGTGATATGCTATCATATACTCTACCTTACATTAACACAAGGTCTAAAGAGGTCAACGAAGACATAGTTTTAGCAATGATCCATAACCTATGATTCTTTGAAATAATTTCAACTCTATGGGTCGTGCCCCGCCAGTACGCTGCTGGCTGCAGTGAACACACTCTCCATTCTCAAGTAATTGGCAACAGTGCGCTGCTATCTAGCCATCGCGGTCGTTAAAATTACTCCAACTACATTCCTAAGAACTTCAAAGAGCTGCTAGAGATTCAAACTAGTTGACTACGATAGAAAGCGTAAACATCTGCCTATAAGTCTCAATCCTTAAAGTAAAAGATTGATCGGGGAGGAAATAACTGAAGACAAGGAAAGTAAGAACATCCTAATTTTTATTTCATATGTATTTCAAATGGTTGAAGGAAAACTTTGAATCAATCTACCTCGAGATTCGTATATGAATAACAGAATCAGGAATTAAAAACTAATTCCTTACGACAAAATAGGATTTTAAATAGGTAATTCTACCTTATGATATAAGGTTTATATTTAATAGAGCAAAAGAAAATTGAACAGTTTATCAAGATTAGAGCCTTAATTCTAGGAAAGCCTAACTTACCAAATGAATAGTATATCCACATTGGATCATATCGTCATATCAAAAGTAATAGTGTATCTATAGAGATCTGGCAAGCTATCAAAATTTAATAATTTCTTATCTAAATTGCATGGCCTATCTGACAACCTTAACTACCCAACGGTCAATTTGAACAAGGGACTCCTAGTCCTAGTCATTCTCTTAAATCAATTTAACTCTAAGTTGTGAATGAGCATTTTCTAGTCTCAGACTCGCAATAGTACGACTAACTTAAGTACCATCACGATTTCGTATATTTTGCAAAAACTGACCTGCATGGGCCACCACAAAAACTTGTCACGACCCGCACCCGTTTTTTGGGATACGAGTGTGTGTCCAAGCCAGCCTACGCCGCAGAGTCAGCGGTAGAACGCTGTCACGGCCAAGATGCTCAAAATCACAAAATATAACATTTATTGCTCATTCACATTATTAAATCAATTTTACAAATTATTACAAGCTTTTTTATTTAAAGAAAAGTACAAAGTTCTTACAAGTAATAAAAACAATATCACATCTATCTAATTTCTAGGTTTTGGTCTGCAAGTACACTCGTATCTCCCAATGCTAAGTGAAGCCACAGTTAACCTGAAAAATGTTGGTTTCCAGTCAGGAATGGAACAAGCACACAAATCGACGACAAATCGAAAACACAATAGAATTCACAAGACATGAAAATAACATATATGAAATAAAAACTAGAAAGTAACTGATGTCATGGCAAGCGGTGAAGAAAATAAGGAAATAAATAAAAGACAACTATCTATGTGTTTTGAAATATCAGTTTCGACTTGTGAACGGCTAGGGGGTAAATCTGGCACCTGCACGTGTCATGTGCAGCTGCTATTATTCAAGAATAGACATTTTGGGATGGGTAAGGGGTAGTTCACACGTCTACTAAGATATTTCCCCTCCTGACTAGTACTCATGGACTCGAACAAATCATAAAACACGAAAACATGATAATCACAAAATATAGTAAATAGAGATCCATGATACTAATTTTTGTGTGACGAGCGTGTCAACAAGCAGCAAGATATATGTATAAATATGAAATATATAGACTACTATGAATCGAAAAACAATCAGAAAGTGTACTTGCCTGAGGTCCTTAGCTGGTGAAGCCGATAGTACAACCACTCAGATGAGTCACTAAAGTCAACACATGCAAAAGTCTCCTGATGCTGAAATAAATATTACCAACATTTTCAAAATAGTCAAATTAGCTAGGATTGCCTATCCATAAGTCCAATTCTGGACACAGAAGCAAAACGATAATTTCGGGCAAAAGCGATGTCCGCCGTTGGACCCACTTTGCACCGAAAAGCGTTCCAGAGTCAATGGTCTCTAAAGTCGTCAAACTACATGTCTACAGATTTTTTTTGATGATACGAACCCAACCGTATGTCCAAAGTTGGATTCTGACAGACCATGCACAAAATCGCCCATTGAATCGGATTGTAGGGCCCGCAAAACGGCGATCCGATCAACTGTCTCAGAATCGGACCAAACTTAGCATACAGGACCAAAAAAATGATACGGTCATGTTAGCGCAAGTTTCGTCTCAATTTTACGAATGTGCACAAAGTAATTAGGAAATTTGCACAGAGACCGATACAGTAAATTTTGACGGATACGCATCAAATTCGTCGCGCACACGCAACCGATTTGAATTCCGTCAAAGTCCACATGTCCACAAAGTCATTACGCACCTTTTGATGCTTTCGGTTCGCGACCACGTCGCCCGAATTTGTGGGACGCACGTTGTATCGAAGGTTTTATTGAAAATAGGTAGTTTTAAAAATAGGTTTTTTCCTAATCTTTGGGGACTGTTTATTCGGCACACATTGCATGAAAACAGAAGCAAAAAAAAAGGGTTTTGGAGTCCTACTAACCATCTATAATTATGTTTAAACTAAAACTTTAAACTGCTAACAGGTTGGTAGTAATTCGTCTTCCAATATGTGGTTTCAATCTAGGAAACTGTTATGTCTCTCTAATGATTTCTCGGGATTTTACCAGGGTTCTCTGGTCGATAGGATCTATTAGAATTAATTATACCTGGACAGGGTCGAAGAGGGTCAATTAGGCTTCACGTAAAATTTACGGAAGTGAATTTCGTCAAACGATCAAAGAGAAAGCGTACCGCGGATAGAGGGTCGTTGGGGACTGCTGCTACTGTGCGGCGGGTGTGCGTGCGTGCCTCGTGGCCGGCCGGCGGTCGTCCTCCGACGGTGCAAGGCCGTCGGGGTGGCCGCCTAGGTTAGGGGGATGGGCGTAGGGTTAGGGTTTGGTTACTTCTCCCTTTCTCTCTCGTGCTTATATGCGAAATAGGTCTGCTGCCGTCGCGGGTTGGGGGCTTAGGATCGGGTTGGGCTGGGTTGGGATTCCCCTTGCTGCTGTTGCTCCTTTTTATTATCCCACTTTTACTTTTACTTTTTCTTTTTCTTTTTCTTTATTAATATATATATATATATATATTTTTTTTATTAATATATATATTTTTCTTTATTAATATATATATATATATATATATATATATATATATATATATATATATATTTTTTCTTTTTCTTTATTAATATATATATATATTTATATATATATATATATATATATATATATATATATATATATATATATATATATATATATATATATATAAAATATATATATATATATATATATATATATATATATATATATATATATATATATATATGTATATATATATATATATATATATATACATATATATATATATATATATATATATTTTATAAGTATATATATATATATATATATATATATATATATATATATATATATATATATATATATATATATATATATATATATATATATATATATATATATATATATATATATTTATAAGTATATATATATATATATATAATATATATATATATATATATATATATATATATATATATATATATTAATAAAGAAAAAGAATAAATAAATATATATATATATATATATATATATATATATATATATATATATATTCTTTTTCTTTATTATATATATATATATATATATATATATATATATATATATATATATATATATATATATATATATACTTATATAATAATATATACTTATATAATATACTTATATACTTATATATACTTATATAATAATATAAAAGATATTTAATTAACGAATACTTAAAAAATATTCATTAGATCATTAAAACGGAATACAACATAATCATACTAAAATACATCAACACGAATGTCATTGGACGTCCCGCATGACTACATGGGCTTGGGCTTGTTTTGGGTCCTATCTGGACTAGTTCGGTACAACCGATTTCCCTACAACTCAATGATATAATAAATAAATAAATCTTCGGTAAGGGTTAAGTCGCAACTTGGCCTAGTTTTTCTAGTTAGGACACACTTATGGCTGGGTCTTCCCTGGTATGGCTAATGCACTAATCAAGGCACACGACCATGCTATCCGTGCCATGATTCCTAGTCATCTTGTACTTCAAAACTCAACCATGTCTAAAGTCATCTACCGTAGTAATTAACTAAATAATTATTTATACAATTCTAAAAATCACCATTTAAATCAAATAAATAATAATAAAAATATTTCCAAAATTTTCGGGAAGGGGAGCTACAAATCTACCCACCTTAAAAATAATTTCGTCCTCGAAATTCTAATTCATAATTATTTTTTAAAATTCAAAAAGGGAGTCTACTATTACCTTAATCTCCTTAAATTTAATTTTCTCAAAATATTTTATAACCTTCTCTAGCTATTTTATAACTCCGAATACTTGAGGACTTCTACCCACCTTTGGTCACACTACTCTCTCAAATTCCCTCTCGCTAAACTTTATAATCTTCCAACTAATTGTTAAAATTGCTACCAATAGATATCTACTGTATATGGCATCTATAATCCTCTCATATCTATCAAGCAACCCAAAATTTAACAAGCAACAAATTTACACAAGTAGCTAAGAAATATTGATAAATTCTAATAAGCATGACAATTCTATAGGAACCCTAGGGGGGTGAATAGGGTCAAGCTAACTAATCAAGCACTTAGCACAAGCTAATGGGTAATTTAAAAATATAAGTGCAAGAGAAGAAGCAATAACAATATCGACACACGATATATCCTGGTATCCTCCCAAGGGACACTCCAGTCCCGAAACTCTCTCCGGCTTTAATCCACTATTTGAGTAAATAGTTACACACAAGTTTTGATCCGAAGAACTCGCCAACTTCTTACACAGAAGCTTTAGTCCGAATGCCTCTCCGACTTCAACCGAGAGTTTGGATATGAAGACTCTCAAACTTCAACCGAGAGTTTGGATACGAAGACTCTCCAACTTTAACCTTTCACAATAGGTTTTGATCTCCTTATACAACAAGATGAAGATCTTACTTTTCAACTCAATAACTCTAACACAATTTGTGGATGGCAAATGAAAGCTTTGTAGAGTTGTTTGTATATAGGCTTTGGTGGTTTAGAAATTTTTAGGCTCAAAGCATCATCCTTGAATGAAGGGGTTCAAGGCTATTTATAACCAAAGCATTGAAAAGAGCTCAAAGGCAACTTTTCAGTCAGCGATCGGTATACCGTCGGTATGAACCGACATACCGTCGGTATACCAATCTGGAATGCAACGGCTAGAAATATAGTCATTGGGATCATTAAATGCTCGAAATCCGACCGTTGGAATTTCAACGTTACTGAATCGGTATACCGTCGGTATAGATCGGTATTCCGTCAGTATGCCGATTTTATAGACAGAAACTTTCTGTGAACAAAATCGGTATACCGTCGGTATAGACCGGTATACCGTCGGTATGCCAATTTCCATCCGAAAATGATCCTGGGCTAATTTCTACCCTAGCTTTCGATTTTGCCATCCATTTTTTGTGTTTACAATTATTCCTAAGACTCAATACAGACTCCAGACGTACTGTAGCAGGTGCAGGCTTCTTCAGAGTCTTGAAATGATGATGGCATGGCATGGCTTCTTTTCTGATAGATGTTGGCTTTTTCCCTTGGCGGCAGCTGTCCAAAGATATCCAATTTGTGAAAACTAAATACCTTTCGGGGGCTTCGTCCCCGAACCCCCGACGAGGGGCGCTGCCCCCTCGACCCCCGTTCGCTGACCGGCCAGCGAAACCCCCGAGTGCATGGCTCCGGAGATGTCGTCGGGTGGTTCAGAGAAATCTTCTGGGATCCGTCGTCTTTGACCCACCATAATTTTTTCATTGCATATATCCACATTGATCTTGCTTATTGCTTTTCTGCATGTACATGTTAGACGAACAAAGCAATATACATAGTAGCAAGTATGATAAGTTTAATGCATATTAGGACAATGCTGAGTTTAAGTATAAGTGCTAAGGTGATAGCATAAATGTTAGTAATATCATAATGATTAAACTTAATTGAATGACCGCAATCAAAAACATAGTTTTGATTTTGGCAACCCGATTAAATTTAAGATAGATAAGCTCATATCACTAATATATAAACCAATAGGCACATATCACCAAAGGTATAAGTATAAGTAGAAATGCTATAGTGATAGTATAAAGATTAGTGATAATGAAATGCTAAACTTAACATATTAACCATATTCAAAAACATGATACAATAATTGGGCCAACAAATTTGTCACTCCGAAATAGGAAGGACAGAAAGATAATGAAGAATAACCGAGAGCGAATATGAAGTTTCAAGAGCGGTAGAGAGTATCCAATGATGCAGATAGAAAGAAAGTTTGTGAACCATTGACTTATTTGCTAGATTGGGCTACTCTAATCCAGTCACTTGCTAAATCGAAGAACCCTTCGTTTCTTAGAGGGGCTTGCAATCCGTGTAATACAGAAGTTCCGTTCTCGAAGTTTAATCTAAACAAGCTTCCATAATAGAACGGATTTTGAGAAATCAAGATTGTGATCTTTTTTGTGGTTATTTAATACACACGAGCAAGGGATATAAATGCAATACAAGATCGTATCGCGACTTCCAGGTAGATGGAATAAGGGTTACGAATGACTTCACATTCTAAGAGGTGGAGACTACATAATAGGTATAGGGACCCATTCAAATAGTTAGGTTTTATAGTCCAAATATGGTGGTATGTATGGATAGGTTTTACTGGATCTTAATGGGTTTCCTGATTGGACATCAATCGTTGGTTGGATGAACCTTGGATTTCAATCTATATTGACTGGACAAGATTCCAATGATAAAAATATTTCTACTAGATTAGCGTAACCAAGAATAGGTTTTTACCCAAGTGGTTGAGCTAGTTGTCAGTCAGGTTGGTTAGCTAGGTCCCTAAAGCCCAAAAATGTGCCTTTAGTGACTTTTGTGTTTGAGTAGCAAATGAGGCCGCAGTTGGTTGGCACACTAGTGGCATGTGCGTAGTGGGCTTCAAGTAGATCACAACCATATATTGGGACGAATGAATAGAGTCGAGGTTGAGGCTCTAATGGAAGTCGGAAAGTATACCGGTATTATGGTAAGGGTTATAGCTAGTCCTTTTGACCTGAAAGTCGTACCAAAAAAAATAGGGTACAAGGGGACGTGTTTGAGTGGGACATGATATACCTAGATGAAGGTGGACTCGTCTAGTTCTTGCATATAAATTTGTTGGAAGGTAACACCTAGTATCATGCTCCGAATATTAATGTCACGGTCATGGACACCAAAGATCTAAAATAAAAGTAGGTGTTTATAAGGCATAAATTTTTCTATCCTAGTGGGAACCAACTTATCTGTTCAATCGGTAATACGAGTAAATCTTAAAATTTAGAGGCCGACATCCTACATACTTCAGGAATTTATTTCTCGAATTTAAACCAAGGCAAAGTTTATGATGAATGGAGTTAGAGCAATTCAAGTCGTGATCACGGGGTAATAGATAACGTGATATGATAGATATGGATCAAGTTTGAAGATCGTTTTCCAATTTAAAATAGTCGAAAAGTGATTCTGCAATAGCTTTCATGGCCATAGATGATATGGCGAGCTAAGGTTAACATTCTGGGTATAACTTTGCTCAAATACGGGCATTTGCCTTTCTTCATTAAGTAAAGGAAAAAATACTAAAGAGTTCCAGGAAGAGGGAATCGAATACGAATACGGGGTTAAAGGAGATCGCATAATTCGAGAGAGTTTTCAAGGCAGTTACGGATGAGATCCTAGAGACATCTACATCTCAATCCACGTAGGTTAATCAGAGGGAGAGCGAACCGAGTGCACTAAGGTTGATCAGACCGTAATACATCGATTCTGATTAAACAATATGTTAGTAGGCGTCCCCAATAAACATATATGTCTTGAATCAAGCTCGATAAAAGTGTAAGCTTGCAAAACAAGGCTGTAATAGCAGCGTTGGTCAAGATAGTCAAAATATAAGTATGCAAGATTTTTGAAAGGAGGAACAAGTAGTTCGAGTTTTGTGAGAATTAAAACCTTACCTGGTGTTCTTGCTTATATAGTCTTCCTACTATCTTCTTATCCATAAGGTCTTGGTCGACTAATGGGTTATGGACCTCTAAATTCTATATTCTAGGTAAACCTATTAGTGTCAATCAATTACCTCGTCAATAGATCACAAGAACCACGGAATGCTAGGTTGGGAGACATGCTACCCAACTTACAGAACTTTCACTAGTACTGTCTTTGGATCTTATAGGACACACAGGATATTTTCCTATCCTCTATAGTATCCTCAACTTGTAATCACATCTGAAGTCATTTTACCGAGAATTATGCCCCGTCCGTATACTCTGGTTGTGGTAAACCCTTGGTTCCGTGATTCAGATGTGATATGCTATTAGATACTCTACCTTACATTGACATAAGGTCTAAAGAGGTCAACGAAGACATAGTTTTAGCAATGATCCATAACCTACGATTCTTTGAAATAATTTCAACTCTATGGGTCGTGCCCCGCCAGTGCGCTGCTGGCTGCAGTGAACCCACACTCTCCATTCTTAAGTAATTGACGACAGTGCGATGATGTCTAGTCATCGCAGTCGTTAAAATTACTCCAACTATATTCCTAAGAACTTCAAAGAGCTGCTAGAGATTCAAACTAGTTGACTACGATAGAAAGCATAAACATCTGCCTATAAGTCTCAATCCTTAAAGTAAAAGATTGATCGGGGAGGAAGTAACTGAAGACAAGGGAAGTAAGAACATCCTAATCTTTATTTCATATGTATTTCAAATGGTTGAGGGAAAACTTTGAATCAATATACCTCGAGATTCGTATATGAATAACAGAATCAGGAATTATAAACTAATTCCTTACGGCAAAATAGGATTTTAAATAGGTAATTTTACCTTATGATATAATATTTATATTTAATAGAGCAAAAGAAAATTGAACAGTTTATCAAGATTAGAGCCTTAATTCTTGGAAAGCCTAACTTACCAAGTGAATAGTATATCCACATTGGATCATATCGTCATATCAAAAGTAATAGTATATCTATAGAGATCTGGCAAGCTATCAAAATTTAATAATTCCTTATCTAAATTGCATGGCCTATCTAACAACCTTAACTACCCAATGGTCAATTTGAACAAGGGACTCCTAATCCTAGTCATTCTCTTAAATCAATTTAACTCTAAGTTGTGAATCAGCATTTATTAGTCGTAGGCTCGCAATAGTACGACTAACTTAAGTACCATTACGAGTTCGCATATTTTACGAAAACTGACCTGTTTGGGCCACCACTAAAACTTGTTATGACTCGCACCCACTTTTTGGGATACGAGTGCGTATCCAAGCCAGCCTACGCCGCAGAGTCGACGGTAGAACGATGTCACGGCCAAGATGCTCAAATTCACAAAATATAACATTTATTGCTCATCACATTATTAAATCAATTTTACAAATTATTACAAGATTTTTCATTTAAAGAAAAGTACAAAGTTTTTATAAGCAATAAAAATGATATCACATCTATCTAATTTCTAGGTTTTGGTCTGCAAGTACACCTGTATCTTCCAATGCTAAGTGAAGCCACATTTAACCTGAAAAATGTTGGTTTCCAATCAGGAATGGAACAAGCACACAAACCGACGACAAATCGAAAACATAATAGAATTCACATGACATAAAAATAACATATGTGAAATGAAAACTAGAAAGTAACTGATGTCATGGCAAGCGGTGAAGAAAATAAGGAAACAAATAAAAGACAACTATCAATGTGTTTTGAAATATCAGTTTTGACATGTGAACGGCTAGGGGTAAATCCGGCACCCTGCACGTGTCGTGTGCAGCTACTATTATTCAAGAATAGACATTTTGGGATGGGTAAAGGGTAGTTCACACGTCTACTAAGATATTGTCCCTCCCGACTAGTACTCATGGACTCGAACAAATCACAAAATACGAAAACATGATAATCACGAAATATAGTAAATAGAGATCCATGATACTAATTTTTGTGTGACGAGCGTGTCAACAAGCAGCAAGACATATGTATAAACATAAAATGTATAGACTACTATGAATCGAAAAACAATCAGAAAGTGTACTTGCCTGAGGTCCTTAGCTGGTGAAGCCGATAGTACAACCACTCAGATGAGTCACTAAAGTCAACACATGCAAAAGTCTCCTGATGCTAAAATAAACATTACCAACATTTTCAAAATAGTCAAATTAGCTGGGATTGCCTGTCTATAAGTCCAATTCTGGACACAGGGACAAAACGATAATTTTAGGCAAAAGCGATGTCCGCCGTTGGACCCGCTTTGCACCGAAAAGCACGCCAGAGTCAGTGGTCTCTAAAGTCGTCAAACTACATGTTTATGGATTGTTTTTGATGATACAAACCAAACTGTATGTCCAAAGTTGGATTACGGCAGGCCTGCACAAAATCGTCCGTTGAATCGGATCCTGGGGCCCGCAAAACGGCGATCCGATCAACTATCTCAGAATCGGACCAAACTTGGCATACAAGACCAAAAAATGATACGGTCCTATTGGCACAAGTTTCGTTTCGATTTGATAAACGTGCACAAAGTAATTGGAAAATTTACACAGAGGTCGATACGGTAAATTTTGACGGATACGCATCAAATTCATCGCGCACACGCAACCGATTTGAATTCCGTCAAAGCCCACACGTCCGCGAAGTCATTACGCACCTTTTGATGCTTTCGGTTCGTGACCACGTCACCCGGATTGGCGGAACGCACGTCGTATCGAAGGTTTTATTGAAAATATGTAGTTTTAAAAACAGGCTTTTCCTAATCTTTGGGGACTGTTTATTCGGCACACATTGCATGAATACAGAAACAAAAAGAAGGGTTTTGGAGTCCTACTAACCATCTATAAGTCTATTTAAACTAAAACTTTAAACTGCTAACAGGTTGGTAGTAATTCGTCTTCCAATATGTGGTTTCAATCTAGGAAACTGTTCTGTCTCTCTAATGATTTCTTGGGGTTTTACCAGGGTTCTCTGGTTATACCTGGACAGGGTCGAAGAGGTTCAACTAGGCTTCACGTAGAAATTTACGGAAGTGAATTTTGTCAAACGATCAAAGAGAAAGCGTACCGCGAAGAGAGGGTCGTTGGGGGCTGCTGCTACTGTGCGGCGGGTATGCGCGCGTGCCTCGTGGCCGACCTACGATCGTCCTCCGGCGGTGCACGGCCGTCGGGGTGGCCGCCTAGGTTAGGGGGATGGGCGTGGGGTTAGGGTTTGGTTACTTCTCCCTTTCTCTCCCGTGCTTATATGCGAAATAGGTCTGTTGCAGTCGCGGTTGGACTGGGTTGGGATTCTCCTTGCTGCTGTTGCTCCTTTTTTATTATTCCTCTTTTTCTTTTTCTTTTTTTCCTTATATATATATATATATATATATATATATATATATATATATATATATATATATATATATATATATATATATACATACTTATATAATAATCTCCATAAAAATCTAAATAAAACCTCAATATTATCTATTCCTAGTGTAGGGCCTTTTTATATAAATATGAATATTTATATTATAAAATTTATTTGACAAAAATAATATAACCAATAATAATAACATAATATTATATAATAATAACCTCAATAGCATTGATAATAAAATAATAATAATAATAAAATTCAATAAACCAATAATGGTGTATATACCATTATGTACAGTCTAATAATCCTAAAAATGTATAAGGACCTATTTTATACAAATATCATTGAATATCAACTAATAATGATATTTATAATATTTAATTAACGAATACTTAGAAAATATTCATTAGATCATTAAAACGGAATACAACACAATCATACCAAAATACATCAACACGAATGTTATTGGACGTCCCACATGACTACATGGGCTTGGGCTTGTTTTGGTTCATATTTGGACTAGTTCGGTACAACCGGGTTCCCTAAAACTCAATAATATAATTAATAAATAAATAAATCTTGGGTAAGGGTTAAGTCACAACTTGGCCTGGTTTTCCTAGTTAGGACACACTTATGGCTGGGTCTTCCCTGGTATGGCTAATGCACTAGTCAAGGCACACGACCATGATATCCGTGCCATAATTTCTAGTCGTCTTGTACTTCAAAAATCAACCATGGCTAAAGTCATCTACCGTAGTAGTTAACTAAATAATTATTTATACAATTCTAAAAATCACCATTTAAATTAAATAAATAATAAAAAAATATTTCCAAAATTTTTGGGAAGGGGAGCTACAATAGAGTACAAGCCAGGATCAAAACATTACACTAAGAAACATGAGAACAAGCATGGATATAAGCAACAAGAATTATCATGGCAAGAAATGGTGCAAGGGTCAAAAGGGACGCCAGGGACAACATGCGTCGGGGACAACATGCGCCGAGGACAGCATGTGCCGGGGACAGCATGCGCCGGGGTGCCTGGGCCAAAAGGCACCAAGGCCAGGATGCGTCTGGGCCAAAAGGTGCCAGGGCCAGCATGCACCAGCACCAGCATGCGCCAGTGCCAGCATGCGCCAGCATGCACTGCTCTTCTTCTACAACTAGTCTCTAAATGTTCATGGAAACCCATAAACTCCAAATGTCATAAATCTCTCAAATCAAGTTGGAATCTAACTTTTTAAAGGTCAAAATTGGGTAAAACGAGATTTCCTACCACATGAAGCAACTAGTTTTCGGAAATACCAAGTTTTAATTGATCAAAACCAAGAAAAATGAAACAAGATCAAAACTTAGATCTACAAAAATCCATCTGTCAAAACCAAAAATGTCAAGTTCTAAAGAGGCTTAGAATCAAGCAAGGAAGATAATAGAACAAAAAAAATGAGATCCATCATGAAGCAAGTTGTACCTGCCTAGGGTTCTTGGTAGGTGGGGGAGTAAATGAAGAAGATGGAGAAGTAATGAGAAGTTATGGAGGAGAGAGAATGAGTTGGTTTTTATACAAAACATCTCCATCTCAAACGAAACCAAGCCAAGTCAAATTGAACCAAACCAAATCAAAATAAACCAAATCAAGATTAAACCAAGACTAGGCTAAGCAAGACAAGTCTAACTATGATCTACCTGACAAATATCAGAAATCTGTACACGTATAATAAAAATACGTATAACGGGAAACGGGAGTGACGCTTCGCATCCTGAATGCAACATCCTCCGAGCAAAAATTATCGAGATCACCATACAGGTCGACGATGCTTCACCACATGAGTAGCAGAATTCGGACACTCCGCGTATGCGGAAGGTGACCTTCTTTCTTGCGCAGTCAATGGTGGCATTGCAAGGGCCAAGCCAATCCATTCCCAGAATAATGTCGTAGTCCTTAATATCTAGAATTATCGCATCGAGATAGACCTTTCCCTCCTATACAGATGATTCTGTCTTTACAGGCTAAGTTTGCGAGTAGTAACGTGTCCAACGGTATATGAACGCTAAGATCAAGGCCTAACGGTGTCACAAGAATTTTATGCTCGACGGTAAAGTCTGTCGATATAAAACTATACATGGCACCTCAATCAAATAGTACACGAACAGGTTTATTATTGAAAAGCAGTATACCTGTCACAACTGTATCTGAGGCGAACGCCTCATATCAAGTCATGGCATAGACGCACCCTTGAGCATTAGTATCACGACCCGCACCCGCTTTTCGGGTCGCGAGAGCGTGAGCAAGCCAGCTACGTATCAAGTGGACTCCAGCCCGACTTGAATATATAAACGCTGTCACGACTATGGTATACTGCCAAATCATGGCAATGCAATCTATATCTCAAATCCACAAGAGTAATATAAGCATGAATGAACAACTATGGGTCGTGGTCTGCAGCCCACTAGCATAATGTCCGATAAGACTCCAAAGAATATTACAAGAGTCTACAAACTGAATCAATAAATAGGATATCTCATGATAATGAAAGGAAAGCACGAGCTGGATGAGCTAGATAATAAACATGGTATCAATACCTGAATCTTGCAAGCAATATCATAATCATCTGAAACCCACAAGTATCATAATCATCCGCCATCCAGAACTGCTAACTAACTCTACGCAATAACTAACCTGATGTCACTACCACATTTTAGCTTGAGGGTACTTTGGTCATTTTAAAAATTTTGAATTTAATTTGAATCATTTGAGTGATGGTTGTTATTTTTGACTTTTGCTAGTTGTGACTTTAGAGACTAACCTAGATATTGACTTTGACTTTAGTGACTTGGTTAGCATGGTGTAGACCTTAGTCTAACTTAAGTCGACCCAAGTTGACTTATTTTGGACCAAGTTTCATAGGAAGATTAAGTATTTTAGGTGCATGGGTTTTTGACTAAGAGATTGATCCATTTAGCCTTGCACTTGGCCCAAGGCCCATTAGTCATCAACCCTAACCCTAATTCTTCCTATTTGTGGCCGGCCTAGGGATCCCCCTCTATTTAATGCCTCTTAATCATTCTTGCCTCTTTTTACACTACTTTTATTTTTGGCAACAGCAAGGTTTGTCCATTCTTTAATTCTTCCTATTTTATTCATTTCTCTTCCTTTTTAACCCTAGTCTTTTGCAATAGGATCTAAACCATGCCTATTTACTATTAATAGTGTGTAATCTCAGCTTTGGTGAGATTTGGAGCTTGGGAGTTGTAAGTAGGATCCTTTATTTTTTGGGCTTTTTCTTGGGTTGACACTCAATAGGTAAACTATTCAAACCACCTCCATTTCTCGAGTTCTTTGCATGGATGCATAGATCTAGGTGTCCCCTAGCTGTAGGTAAAATTTTGTAGGATTTGGTTTTATTTTTGTGTCCGTATCAGACACGTATCAGTAGGTATCTATAGGTGTTTGATGAAATGCCTCACAGGGAATTTTCGTGCTGTTTTCTAAATCTTTTTACACTGATTGATAGATCTATATGTGTATAGTGATTTTGTGTTGCACTAGGGTATTTTTCGTGTCGTATCTGTGTCTGATTTGGGCATGGACATGCTCGCACGCGAGCCGTGCACGTGCCCTGCTGCTCGAGGAGCTTTTCTCCTTGCTCAGGCCGCGTGGGCAGCTGCCACTTGGCAGGAAGGTGGGGGGCCATGACTGACATGTCATCCCCCAAGCCTCGTGTCAAGGGGATTCATATCGGACACGTTCTCATGCACGCATGCATTTTGTACTTACAATGTTCATGCGATTTCCTTCGACTGATACGTGAGTCGTGTCACGCACAGACACATTTTGGACTTGATTCATGGTATCGACCCTCTAGCCCTACCCCTGGCGAATACGTGGACACGAGCACAAGGTGTCACGTGTCATGTGTCTTGTACACAAACCCGTGTCCTCGCCGTACGACGATGTCACTGTGAGTGAGCAGTCTTTATGTTTTGTGATGTTTGGACACGTCGTGTCCCACTTCATGGACACGACACTCACTATGAAGCATGCCTACACATGTACGAACCTATATTAACCATCAATTTGATGTTTGTTGCAAATTTGAATTCAAATTTAGGATTTTCCCTAAGTTTCTGATACTTACTGTTCTTCACTGTTTTTCTGAATTTAAAATGAAATTAATTGATTAAATAATGTTAATTCATGATATTTAAATATGTGTACAATCTGAGAATTATGTAGGCTTATCTGGGAATCAATGGGATTCATGTTTAGCTTGGTGATTAGGGTTTTCGAATGTAATTGAATGATAAGTCTGATACCACATTCAATATGTATTTTTTTAACTTAGTTTCAGTTGATAGTATGTTATATTGATGATTTCAAAGTATTCAACTGTGTATATAAACTGAGATTTAGGTTTAGCTCAATTCATGTGTCAAAATCTGAGAATGGATACACATGTTTAACTGAGTGGTGATTGGTTTCAATTTTGGATGTAGTATATATGTTATTGGCTTGTGTGAACCCCTTTTCCCTGTTAAACCCCTTTACTGCAAACTGAACTGATATGAAATTAACCCTATAATACAAGCATGGACACACACACACATTTCTGTTAACTGTATACACAATATTATACTACCCTACATAGCATACCTTGACACTAGTTCACTTTGCCACCTCCTCTCTCTCTCTCTCTCTCTCTCTCTCTCTCTATTGGTAATGTTGGTATGAAAGCAATTATGAATGCATGAATGCATGAAGTATGCAAGTATAGTTAATGCAATGCATGAATGGTATATATACAATGTAATGAATCCAAGTATGTTGCATGTTAGATATGATGCAATAAGTACAGTATGAATGCAAGCCTAGAATACATAAGGGATGTGATGATGAAATGATAGGCCTAGTATAGCCTTGTATTTTTCATTAGCCTATATATATATATATATATATATATAGATATATATATATCTAGCCTTGTATATTTCATTAGCCTATATATATATATATATATATATATAATATAAAAGAAATATCTTATATATATATATATATATATATATATATATATATATAGCCTGTATATTTTCATTAGCTATATATATATTTATTATATATATATAATATATATATAATATAATATATATATAATATATATATATATATATATATATTATAATATATATATAAGCTAATGAAAATATACAAGGCTATATATATATATATATATATATATATATATATATATATATATATATATATATATATATATATATATATATTTTATTTTTTTATTTTTTTTTTATATATACAAGGCTATATATATATATATATATATATATATATATATATATATATATATATATATATATATATATAATGTATGCATATAATGTGATGAGTTATGCCTATAATATAAATGTGTGCCTTGTATACATTATGTGTATATGTATGTAGGCATAATAACCTATATATGATTTCCAATGTGTATGCCTATATACATTGAGTATATATGCATATATATATGAAATGTATATGATTGATAGCTTGTGTAGCTTTGTGATTTGTGTGAGTGCTAGACTAGCCTTGGTTAGGCTTAGTGAGACTTGATTGGACTAGAATTGACCTAGTTGACCTAGTTTGACTAGTGTAGTTGACCAGAGTTGACCAAGAGTTGACTTTGGCCTAGATGACCTAGAAATCATATAGAATGCATTGTAATATTCAGTATTACCATTCTGGACATGTTGTGACCTGTGTTGCTTTTTTAGGACTCATCTACTCTGTCTGGACATATATATTCATCGGATACTCAGGATACCAGGCGAGTACATTCTCTGATTGTTTCATACTTGATAGGATTTACATTTATGCTCTAGATTACTTTACTTGATGCTGTCACATTGTTAACACGGATTGGTACTATATGGATCCTTTCATGAGATGTTATTCCCCTCGGGAGCATCGGGTTACAGTATGTCATGTGCATTTCACTTTCATCATGTACTCCGGTACTTTATCATTCATGTGCACTCTTGTGATTCATGTACTCTCATGTTCACAGAGCCCCCATGTATACATTTATGTGCACCCATTTATGGGCCTTCATGTGATATCATGTGCAATAACATAACTTGTCTGGATCCTTGTGTATTGATTGGGGTACAGAAGAGTATAAATGGTCATGTGAACAATTCCAAAGTAGTATACTCATGTGCAAACTCTTAGATTACTCATGTACAAATTCAAGCCGTTCACATGTCTATCTTGTACTCTACATCACTAGCCACTGTTAGTTCTTTACTTATAGTAGATATTTTTTTACAGTCATCTCTTTTACTTCATATATTTTCAGCGTTTCATGTATCTTACTCTATAGCATATTTACATATCCTGTCATATTATGAACTGTATGAGATGTATTGTGCTTGCTCCTGTCCTGACTGGACCTGTTGAAATATTACAGATGACATTGAGGAGTTTTGTCCTACATTCTATGGAGCAGGCCTAGATGACACATGTGAGCTGGACTCCCAGGAGGACCCAGCCCTTGCAGAGGACATTACTCCAGTAGTCTAGGCTAGTTAGCTGGACTAGTTATCTTACTTATTGTCTTATCTTGTTTTGGATACACTTTGTACTTATTTGGAAATTTTGTTATTCTGGATATTGTGGAGTTGTTATCTTAGCCTCTTAGACTTCTTCTCTTATTGTATTTCTTTTGGCGACTTTCATATCTATCTATCTATCTTATCGAACTTTCTATCTTAGCTGTGATTGAGTTGTACATTTCTATATTGTCCTCCATTCGGAGCATATACATTATACAGGTACCTTATAATTGTTAGATGTATGTGACCTAGGACAGCGTTCTACCACCGACACTGTGGCGTAGGCTGGACGCACCCACTTCTCGTGCTCCTATACTGGATGCAGATCGTGACACCTGAAAAGATCATCAGGTCCTCAGGGGACATAGCAAGATACATAAAAATATGTCTATCTAGCAGTTTAATCATGCATAAACTATAAACAGGGTATAAGCAAGGAACGAGACATACACATAGCAAGAGACTACGACCAAGACTGCTAATAAGTAACTATTGACAAGTGGCTACTGATAGGTGACTATGAACTAGAATACAAGAACAACTACACGTAACTGAAATACTGGATGAACAAGTGAACACGAGATCAATGGAATACCAAACCCTCGCCCCGAGTGGACTCGCAGGTTTGAACTAATCACTAACCCTCGTCCCGAGTGTGGACTCTCTGGTTAGTTCAAGGCAAGGCACCTTCGTCCCGAGTGTGGACTCTCTGGTGCAAGTAAACAAGACAACACTCTCGTCCCGAGTGTGGACTCACGGATGTAAACAGATCAAGACAAACACCCTCGTCCCGAGTGTGGACTCTCTGGTGCAACTGGTCAACCCTCGTCCCGAGTATGGACTCTCTGGTTGAGAAAACGATAACAAGGATTTAGCAGTTCAACTACACGTACTCGTTCTATGAAACGACTCAAGCAAGGTACTGGTGAGACAGATATGACTCAGTCAAGATACAGATAAAGAGCACTCTTGTGAACAAGTCCAGTATAACTACACTCTCAAGTCGAGCAAGACAATAAACTGGTGAACATGGTATGTAGAAAATAGATAAATCAAGTCAACTAGAAAGCTAATGATAACATATAAGATCTATAGAAAATAGAGTATCTAATGATAATACAATAACAACATGAAAACTATAAACATAAAATTAAACTGTAGAGGAAGGCAAGGTATCTTGCCTGGTGGCAGCACGAAGAACCAACAATAAACTGTCAACTTAAGCCAATAAGTCCAAATCTCACAACTGTCTCCGAAAGCTAAAACAGACATTGCCAACATTCTCAGAATAGTCAAATTAGATAGGATTGCCTTTCGTTAAGTCCAATTCTGGACACAGGGGCAAAACGATAATTTTGGGCCAAAATGATGTCCGTCGTTGGACCCACTTTGTACCGAAAAGTGTGCCAGAGTCAGTGGTCTCTAAAGTCGTCAAACTATGTCTACGGATTCGTTTTGATGATACGAACCCAACGACATATCAAATTTTGGATTCCAGCGGGCTGTGCACAAAATCGTTCGTTGAGTCGGATCGTGGGGCCCGCAAAATGGTGATCCGATCAACTGTCTCAGAATCGGACCAAACTTGGCATACAGGACCAAAAAAACTATACGTTCCTGTTGGTGCAAGTTTCGTCTCGATTTGATGAACGTGCACAAAGTAATTAGAATTTCTGCAAAGTGGCCGATACGGGGGTTTTCGACGGATACGCATCAAATTCGTCGCACATACGCGACCAATTTGAGTTCCGTCAAAGTCCACACGTCAACAACACCCGTACGCGCCTTTCGATGCTTACGAGATGCGACCACGTCGTCCGGTTTGGCGGGACGCACATCGTATCGAAGAGTTTTATGTTTTTCTAATTTTTAAAAACATTTTTTTCTAATCTTTGAAATCCTGTAACTTGCTGTCCAGTGGATGAAAAGTAATTCTACAAAAGTGATTTTGAACTTGTATATGTTGTCTACAACTGTCTTTAAATAGATTTTCTAGCAATTACTGGGTTTTCAAGAATTTATCAGTAAACAGGGGCAATTGGATTACCTATAAACTGTTTTTGAAACAATTTTTCCATGATGTTAACATCGATTGTCGGGATCGATGGATCGATTCACCTCAAAACTGAGTGTGGGGACTTCGAGAGGGTCAGGTAGGCTCTCTAGAGAAATTTACGAATTCAAAAATGACCTAGTATACAAGAAGATATTGGGTCGACTAGGGAGGTACCTGGCTGTGTTTGAAGAAGCAGAGCATTGCTCTGTTCTGTCGACCTTGGCACGGTGCGACGGCGTCGAGGTGGTCGATGGCAGCTCGTGGAGGCCAAGGGGGGTCGCCCAGCCTCGAGCGTACCTCTGGGGTGTCGTGGCACGCTTAGGGTTATGTTTTAGATGATTCCCGATCTCAACTGCTCTCTCTCGGTCTCTCTCTATATACACTATGTTTTAACAGAGCCTTGGGTTGGTTTGGGTGTCGGACTGAGCATGGGTTGAATGTAAAAAGGTTCAGCTGGGCTCGGTTTGGGCTTCTGGGCTGGGATGATTTGTCCTCTTTATTAGTTCTTATTCCTTTTCTTTATATATATATATATATATATATATATATATATATATATATATATATATATATATATATATATATATATATATCGAGCGTAAGGCTTCAACATAAAATATGTACCTATAATTTATATATATTTACCCATAACAGAAAATGGCTCATAATAAATATATTTCTTTTATAATAATTATACTATCCATAATAATAATGATAGCAACAAAATAAGATGGACCGATAATGGGTATAGACCTGGATGAACATCCTATACTCCTGCTTCAATTGGTCGGCAGAAGTCAATGCAAGTATTCCAGAAATGCCACCTCAATCGTAATAATACTTTATATTACGCACAACAAATATCTGTAGAAAAAATTTGTATATCCTACAATAAATATAAAATAATGCATATATTTAAAATATGTCTACATGAACATCTTTGGATACACTACATCACTGCATGGGCTTGTGCTTGGTTTGGGTTCAGTCCGGACTAGTTGGGTACAACTGGGTCTTCTACAAGTCAATAAATCTTAATGATAAATAATTAAACTATTTATAATGGTCATGTCACAACTTTCCTGGTTTTCCTAGTTAGGACACACTTATGACTGGGTCTTCCTTGGCATGGCTAATACACTAATCAAGGTACGCCACTGCATTATCTATGCCCTGATTTCTAGTCATCTTATACTCCAATTTAATCATGACTAAAGGCATCAACCGTAATAATTAACTTATTAATTATTTTAAAAATTCTAAAAATCACCATTTAAATCAAATGAATAAATAAAAAATATTTCAAAAATTTTCGGGAAGAGGAGTTACAAATCTACCCACCTTAAAATAATTTCATCCTTGAAATTCTAATTCATAACTATTCCTTAAAATTCAAAGTCTACTATTACCTTAATCTCCTCAAATTTAGTTTCTCAAAAATATTTTATAACTTCTCTAGCCATTTTATAACTCCGAATACATGAGGACTTCTACCCACCTTTGGTCACACTACTCCTCAAAAGACAGTCACTAAAATCTTATAATCTTCTAACTAGTTGCGAATAATTCTACCAACAGATATCTAGGGCGTATGGCATCTATAATCCCTCATATCTATAAACAATCAAATATTCAATAGTCAAGCAATATTTTACTATAACTTAAGAATTTCTGATAAATTTTAGACAGCACGATCGTTCGTCAATTCGAAATATGAAGAGATAAAAATCAATGGTTCGGAAAGCAAGGGAGAATAATCGAGAACAAATATGAAATTTCAAGAACGGTAGATAAATTTCTAAGAGAATTTCCAAGGCAGAGTGGATTGAGATTTCTAAAGGTTTAGTCAGATGCGCAGGCTCGTATCAGTACAGTTATGTAACCGATACGATATGCTCTGACCTGTATGGACCACCAAAAAAACTTGTCACAACCCGCACCCACTTTTCGGGTCGCGAGAGCGTGAGCAAGCCAACTATGAATCAAGCAGACTCCAGCCTGACTCGAATACGTAAACGCTGTAACGGCTATGGTATACTGCTAAATCATGGCAATGCAATCTATATCTCAAATCCACAAGAGTAATATAAGCATGAATAAACAACTATGGGTCATGGTCTGCAGCCCAATAGAATAATGTCCGATAAGACTCCAAAGAATATAATAAGAGTCTACAAACTGAATCAATAAATAGGATATCTCATGATAATGAAAGGAAAGCACGAGCTGGATGAGCTGGATAATAAACATGGTATCAATCCCTGAATCTCACAAGCAATATCGTAATCATCTGAAACCCATAAGTGTCATAATCATCCGCCATCCAGAACTGCTAACTCCACGCAATAACTAACCTGAAGAGATCATCAGGTCCTCAAAGGGATATAGCAAGATATATAAAAATATGTATATCTAGCAGTTTAATCATGCATAAACTATAAACAGGATATAAGCAAGGAACGAGACATACACATGGCAAGAGACTACGACCAAGACTGCTAACAAGTGACTATCGACAAGTGGCTACTGACAGGTGACTATGAACTGGAATACAAGAACAACTACACGTAACTGAACTGCTGGATGAACAAGTGAACACGAGATCAATGGAATACCAAACCCTCACCCCGAGTGGACTCGCAAGTTTGAACTAATCACTAACCCTCGTCCCGAGTGTGGACTCTTTGGTTAGTTCAAGGCAAGGCACCCTCGTCCCGAGTGTGGACTCTCTGGTGCAAGTAAACAAGACAACACCCTCGTCCCGAGTGTGGACTCACGGATGTAAACAAATCAAGATAAATACCCTCATCCCGAGTGTGGACTCTCTGGTGCAACTGGTCAACCCTCATCCCGAGTGTGGACTCTCTAGTTGAGAAAACGATAACAAGGATTTAGCAGTTCAACTACACGTACTCATTCTATGAAACGACTCAAGCAAGGTACTGGTGAGACAAGGTACGACTCAGTCAAGACACAGATAAAGACCACTCTAGCATGAACTATGATGTGAACAAGTCCAGTATAACTACACTACCAAGTCGAGCAAGACAATAAACTGGTAAACATGATATGTAGAAAATAGATAAATCAAGTCAACTAGAAAGCTAATGATAACATATAAGATCTATAGCAAATAGAGTATCTAATGATAATACAATAACAACATGAAAACTATAAACATGAAATTAAACTGTAGAAGAAGGCAAGGTATCTTGCCTGGTGGTAGCACGAAGAACCAACCATAAACTGTCAACTGGTAAGCCAATAAGTCCAAATCTCACAACTGTCTCCGAAAGCTAAAATAGACATTGCCAACATTCTCAAAATAGTCAAATTAGATAGGATTGCCTATCCTTAAGTCCAATTCTGGACATAGGGACAAAACGATAATTTTGGGCCAAAACGATGTCCGTCGTTGGACCCGCTTTGTACCGAAAAGTGTGCCAGAGTCAGTGGTCTCTAAAGTCGTCAAACTATATGTCCACAGATTCATTTTGATGATACAAACCCAACGATATGTCCAATTTTGGATTCCGACAGGCTGTGCACAAAATCGCTCGTTGAGTCGGATCGTAGGGCCTGTAAAATGGCGATCCGATCAACTGTCTCAGAATCGGACCAAACTTGGCACACAGGACCAGAAAAATGATACAGTCTTGTTGGCACAAGTTTTGTCTTAATTTGACGAACGTGCACAAAGTAATTGGAGTTTCTGCAAAGTGGCCGATACGGGGGTTTTCGACGGATAAGCATCAAATTCGTCGCGCACACGCGACCAACCAATTTGAGTTCCGTCAAAGCCCACACATCAACAACACCCGTACGTGCCTTTCGAAGCTTACGGGATGCAACCACGTCGCCCGGTTTGGCGGAACGCACGTCGTATCGAAGAGTTTTATGATTTTCTAATATTTTAAAAACAGATTTTTTTTTTAATCTTTGAAATCCTATAACTTGTTGTCCAGTGGATGAAAAGTAATTCTACAAAAGGGATTTTGAACTTGTATATGTTGTCTACAACTGTCTTTAAATAGATTTTCTAAGCAGTTACTGGGTTGCCAAGAATTTATCAGTAAGCAGGGGCAATTGGATTACCTATAAACTATTTTTGAAACAGTTTTTCCTTGATGTTAACATCGATTTTCGGGATCGATGGATTGATTCACCTCAAAACTGAGTGTGAGAACTTCGAGAGGGTCAGAAAGGCTCTCTAGAGAAATTCACGAATTCGAAAATGACCCAGTATACAAGAAGATATTGGGTCGACTAGGGAGGTACCTGGCTGTGTTTGAAGAAGCAGAGCATTGCTCTGTTCTGTCGACCTTGGCATGGTGCGACGGCATCGAGGTGGCCGACGACGGCTCGTGGAGGCCAAGAAGGGTCTCCCAGTCCCAAAATACGTAGGACTAAGTACGTAGACATGCTAGCTGTATACATACGAAGCACAGGGGCCTTGTCTGTATACATAAGCTGTAAAATACAGTAAACCACAACCAACTAATCTCATCCAAAAAATAAGGGAGTAAAAGATATCATATAATAAAAAATTTTGGTACAATATGTTGGGTGGAGACAAATCTACTACCAACAAGTGTAATGCCCATATCTCGTATTACGTATTTGGAATACGTGTACGTATTTTGACCCGTATTGCGTGTCTCCCTGCTTGATTTATTTTGGCATTTCATTGATTGGTTTATCTTGGTTCGGTTCGATTTGTTTGGCTTGGTTCGGTTTTGCTTGATTTTATGTGAACCAACCCACTTCCACCTACCACCACTCCCACCATAAATATCAATCCCACTCTCTCTCTTCCATTATTACTCATTACTCATTTCTTCTTCTCCATCTTTACTCTTCACCTACCAGGAGAGAGAGAGAGCTTAGGCAAGTACATCTTGCTTCATGGAGGAAGTCCATTTTTATTGTTCTATTGTCTTCCTCATGTGTTTCTAACCCACTTTAGTACTTAGCACTTTTCATTTCTGTGGTTAATTTCTTGTAGATCTAGCTTTGTGGTATTTTTGGTTCTCACGAGTTTTGATCTAACAAACTTGCATATTTTTGTTATTTGATGGTTCCATGATGTAGAGAATTTCATTCTGCTCCAATTTGACTTATGGAAGTTCGAATTTAGACTCTGGATGACGAATTTATGGATCTTGGAAGCACGGCTTCATGGTGTTCTTCTTCTCGGAAAGTGGAGAAGAAGAACAGTTCTCTGGCCGCACGGCCATTTAATTGAATTAATTATTTTGGCCGCATGAGCCTTTCCTTGCACAGTCGCATGCGGCACTGCTTAGCTGGCATGGCCACTATTATTTGTATTGGCCGCATAAGAATTATTCCATAGCTTTTTTTATTATTATTATTTTTGTTTAATATAATATTTGTGAGCCGCATGTCGCAGTTGAGCCGCATATGATGTCGCGAATGAGCCGCATAAGGTACATGTCGCAGTTGGCCGTATATGATGTCGCGAATGAGCCGCATGTCGCAGTTGGCCGCATATGATATCGCAGTTGAGCCGCATAAGCCGCATGTCACAGTTGAGCCGCATATGATGTCGCAGTTGAGCCGCATGAGCGCATATCGTAGTTGGCCGCATATGATGTCACGAATGAGTCGCATGTCGCAGTTGGCCGCATATGATATCGCAGTTGAGCCGCATAAGCCGCATGTCGCAGTTGAGCCGCATATGATGTCGCAGTTGAGCCGCATGAGCGCATGTCGCAGTTGGCCACATATGGTGTCGCAGAATAGGCCGTATAATGCCTATTTTGGCTATTTCTAACTGTTATATGTCCTAATTGGCCGAATTGTGGCTCAAATTTCTTCCAACTCCCAACGTGAAAGTTGTAGATCTTTTCCTTGGCATCAAGAATATGCCACTAGTTATTTTATGCAAGTTTCTCTCATTCATGATAATATAAGAATAGAACACGATAGTGGCCCGCTGTTGCGCACTCTTGACAAGTAAACTGACATGATATATCTCGGCATGCTGTTACGACAGCTAGCCTGACATGACAAGTATGAAAGATCTGGACACCGTGGGCGATTGTGTTTGTACAAATAAACTGGTACTGTCTTGCATCATATCTAAGATGGGGATCTCTGAGCACCACGGTCAGGGGTACCTACTGAATTCAACTAAGGCTAATAACTAGAATAATCCAGTAGTCATGAAGAGATTTCCCAGCTACAGGTAATCCCGTTATCTGGGTGCTCAAGTGGACTTGTAGCCTACCGACGAGTAGGGCACATTTCCAGCACACATTCACGTGTTGTATTCTTCATAAACGGACATTCGACCTGGATAACCTGGATGGTCTGCAGGGCTTGTGGTTGTCGGGATAATCTCATTGCATCTTGCTAGTAACTAGGCCTGTGATAACCCTAGTTAGTTAAAAGTATCAAGCCGTACTCTTGATTGGCCGTGATTGATTGAATGGAGTTTATCCCAGCTTAGTCTTATCCTGATCCTGTGCAAGATTGTGACATGACATGATTATTGATGCTTGCCTTAACAATAACGATCGGGGGTCCAGTTTGGTTCAGGCGAAAGGTTACAACTCCGGTCCTTGTTTGGTTTAAGGGTTGTAACCTGGCTCCCGGAGCAGTTATGTGTCCTCTCTTCATTTATTGTCTTATTTCAACCCCATGTCATGTTCGTCATGTTTTACCTTACCTTAATACCATGATTATTTATACTGGCCTTAGCAATAAAGATCAGGGGTCAAGTTCTGTTCAGGCGAAGGGTTACAACCCCGGTCCTTGTTTGGTTTAAGGGTTGTAACCTGGCTCCCGGAGCAGTTCTGTGTCCTCTCTTCGTTTATTGTCTTCACTGTACCAATAGTATTTGAGACGGGTTTCTATTCAGGTGAAGGGTTACAACTCCGGTCCCTGTTTGGTTTAAGGGTTGTGACCTGGCTACTTGAATGGTTTCTTCGTACTCAGTTTACTGTTGTTATCTCTACTATTATCAGTTCTTTATTTATTATTTATCTTTAATATTCTATTGTGATATGCTGGTTTTAGTTCCTAAGTGAAGCCTCCTTTGTGGCACTTACTCTTTCTGGGGTCTGATCCAGCTGGTTTTGTATGGCCAGATACCGGAGCAGCACCATAGGATCTACCGACCTTCCAGCCACATGGTGACCACTAGACGGAACCCTGGCAACGAGTGGGTTTATTTTGACTCTCCTACTCTATTGTAAAATTATTCTTTTTAGGCATTTAGCCACTGAGCAAGTGTTAGCTCGTGTACATTTTTACTTATTGTCCGCCTACGGGCTGTAACATGATTGGCAACCTAGGGTTGATCATGTATGACTAAACTCTTGCTAGTCCTCATATTTTGTAACGACTAGCTTCATGATCAGCTGAATATGTAATGTTTGGGACGCCTTACTATTGTATATTTGGTGATCTTACATCTTGTAACGTTTACTTACTTGCTTGTGATTGAGACACTAGGCTTGTTTTTGACCATAAGAGACTGATAGCTTGTAGATAAACCCTCATATATCTACACAGCCGTGACCGTATAGTGGAGTGGATCCTATTTTATTATACGTAGCTGGCTATGTCTTCCCCCGCTCTCCAGTGTTCTGGTTCTGGGGCGTGACAACAAGTAAGGAAAGAAATACATGGAAAATAAAACGAATTTGGTGAACGAAGCGAAAATGATCTAAGCGCAATCATCCTCGAAGAATATAGAGATGATCACGGCCACGGCTAGAACACCTGCGAATGACAAGAACACACACCTGGAGAATAACCAGGTCCTCAGAGGGACGTAACAAGATACAGAAAGAATATGCTAATATGAACTGTCAAAATAATAATAATATACAAAAGACTATCCTAAACACAAATATGCAAAAGAGAATGCTAACCATCTATTGTGCAATTTAGAGGACAACTTTCATGCGCATGGGTGGAATTTAGGCTACATGTACGTAACTGGCATCCAGTCATCCGTATCCGTCCGTAACGTCTAAAACGTCAGAGGGCATCTGCAAATATATATCGCCATAGTTTCTTTCGAAAATTATGGTTTACCTGTTTGGCTTTCCATACGCACTAGCGACTGTCCTATCCCAGTATTTTCCACACTATTCAATTCATGTCCATAACCTGTCCAGTTTTGTAACTGCTTGAGTCTCTATACCCTAGTCATAGCAGTAACGAACAACTACCGTCACACGACTTTAGAGATGGCCAATCCATAAGTCGTGTCCCTAGCAAAATGTCTCAAACCGTGTAGTGTGAGTGTCGAGGCCCAAGAAGATATAAGGATATCTCCCAATAAGAAGGTAGTCCGCTAAAACTAAGTTAGCATGCATATAGTAAAGTAAAACGACTAATAGAGTCGCTTGCACCCAAGTGTGGCTTGGACGCACAGTTTATAACAATTAAAAATAACAAATATGAAACAAAATAAATAATGCAAAAAATAAATAATATGACAGTTCATTAGTAAGGTATACTTGCCTAGGTCCTGAGCACTATGGTGGCAAAGATCAAACAGGAAAGTAGGTGGAACAACGGCTGCTGGGAACTAAGGTCCAAACAAACATCTCCGGATGCTGAAAATAGTCTATTATCTAATTATAATTAATATTATACCTATTTGATTTATTTAATAAATTCTGAAATTAGTATATGGCATAGGTTTTCTTATTAGCTTTCCGAAAAAATAAACGGATCGCATTTTTGTTTCCGGAATCTCCCGAAATCGCAAAAAATACTGAAACACGTTTATTTTTGGGACACTAGATACTCAAACAGTTTTGTAGAAATCTAAAGAACGAATTTTGTCTATTAAAATATGTTTCTGAAAATCTTACCTCGATACGCTTCTTTTAAAAAAAACTGGAGACAAAACGGAGTTCGGAGGTAGGAGATATCGTCGTTCCAAGTTGCTCTTGAAAAGTGGGGCTGAATTCTAATGACGAATTTTATAGTTTCTATTGGACTAAAAATAATTTCGAATTATGGCTGATAGAAGGAGGATGTATTGGGTTTATATAGGTATTTATTTCAGATTTATCTCCTAAATTAGATAGGATTTGATTTAAATAAATTAGAGTTTGCTTTGTTAGGATAGGATATAGATAGAGATGTTTTCCTAGTAAAAGTATGATTAGTATTTATTTAAAATAGTGTTTATATTTATCTAAATTATCTATAACATTATTTAAAATTACTATAGATAATAAATAGAGTTAATATTTATTTAAACAATCTTTATCTAATCTCATTTATACAAGCTGAAATATTTAATACTAAATTGACATTTATTCTATATTATGTAAATAGTGTACAATATAAGTAACATGTAAAAAGTAATAAAAGTTATGAAATAAATCCTAAAATTTTGAGAAAAATTGTATAATATAGTTTAGATCCTTAATGTACTAGAAAAATAGCTTTATATATTTTTATACTAAATTCACTAATGAGCACTATACTAAATATATGTAAAATAATACAAATTATATAATAAGTCAATAAATAGTTATTTAAAAATCCAAAAATTCTACAAATATTTATTTTGAAAAATTAGGAGGTTTACAAAAGTCTTATCTAGATAAGGACTAAGAAGAGTTTTAATTCCCCTTGGATTTTTCACTATTTAATTCAAATTGATTTAAAAGTAACTCAATCAAATATAATCCAATGTAGATAGATTCTACCTCTAATTTGAACTGTATTTAAATAACTTAATTTTTTTTCCAACTTAAATCACCATAATTAATTACATATTAAATCAACCCATATTTAATATACTTTTTTCGAAATAATATATTAGTGATAATAATTAATTTCAAAAATACAAATATATATACACTCGCATGCAAAAATAATACTTACATAAAACACAGTTTTTCTAAACTACTAGTTATACTAGTACCAAAAAATAAAATGGCCTTTCTTAAATAAAAATAAAGTTTGGCAATCCTCGACGCGACGCATTTATAACTTCAAGCAATATAAAATATTTATCGTCTATTATTTTGAAATATTTTCTACATCTATATAATTAAAACGTTTTATAAAAATATGTACTTCGCACTTATTCGTACTTGACGAAAAATTTATGAAACGCAAACTCGTACGCGACGTACAAATACGAAGTACAAAAATCAATACCATATTTATTAAAAAAATCTTAGTAGAAATTTAGGAGTTTTACATCCTACCCAACTTACAAGAATTTTGTCCTCGAAATTTAGGAATAGCTAGGGTAGGGAAGATAGAAAGAGTTCATCAATACTGAAATACGATTAAATTTTGGATGAGGCGATGAAACGACGTTCGACACAAACATGCATTAGAAGATCGTGATTTTGATATCTGCAAAAATACATCATGGTTATGGAATTGAAGAAGGGTTGCTAGTTAAGGTAATAAAATTATGATAACATGAATTAGAGAATAGAAAGGAATTGAGTAGGTCAAAGAGAATAATTTAGACATTTAAGAGAGATGGTTTCTTGAGCGAATATAGTCGTCTAGGTTTAAGGTATGGTTAAGGAAATGATTTGAATCATTTTCAAGTTTCAAAAACGATTAGAAGGTTGCGATAATGAATCTAGGGTAGAGGAAAAAAGGTAACTCAAGACGGGGATATAGTCACATTGGTTGGTCAGTGGTTAACTATCTTGGCAATTGATGGTGGGCAACTAAGGGGATATCAGGTACGAGTGTTTGTCTTTCTAATATAGGCGAAAGACGAAAATAATAAAGAGTTCGAAGAAGATATTATCGAATATGAATAAGTGGTTCAAAGATGATTGAATATTTTTTAAAAGAATTGCCAAGGCAGTCGCGGATGGAATTCTAGAGGCCAAGTTTAACTATGTCTCCATCCACGTCGAACAATATATAAAAAATGAACCAAAGTGCACTAGGTTGATCAGACCATCATACACCGGTTCTGATTAGACAATGTATTGGTGGGCGTCCCCAATAATACATATGTCATGAACAAGCTCGATAAAAGAATAAGCTTGCAAAACTAAGGCTAAATTAGCATCATAAGATAGTCAAAATATAAGTAAGGAATACTAATGAAGAAAATTAAATAGTCGAAGATCTATTAAAATGTAAGTCTTGCCCGAAGTTTGGGCTTATGCAGTCGTCATAGTATTTTCTTATCTATGGCTTGGTTGACTAGATAAGTTACGGTCCTCTGAATTCTATAGTCTAAGTAAACTTATCAATATGGGTCACAAGGACAAAGGTTTGTTAGGTCATGAGGTATTCTACCCAACTTATAAGAGTTAAACTAGTAGTGTGATGGGACAATGGGTCAAGGAATCAAGATAAAGCATAAAGTTAAGCATTTAAGGAATTAAGTAGAACAAAATCACATATCGGATCGAAAGAATTGATTCGAGGTTGAGTCCCTATCCTTGGTCGAAAAATATATAGGTATCATGGTAAAGGTTATAATCTAGTCTTTATGATCCGAAAGTCATAAAATAGAGTACCAAGGGACGTGTTTGAGTGGGACATGATATACCTACATGAAGGTGAGCTGGTCTAGGTCTTACATATGAAATTTTTTGGAAGATAACAGCTAGTCTCGTGCTCCGAATATCAACGTCACGATAGGGGACACCAAATGATCAAAAATAGAAAGTGGGTGTTCATGAGGTGCTAATTAATGCAAACAAAATAAAAAGGATCAAGTTAAAGCATGAAATAAAGATAATTAAGGAATCTAGTAGATCAATGTAAAATAAGTTAGGGACAAGGTTTCTAGAGAGAAGATAGTCTCCTAGATGGATACAGTCAAGGAACGATTAATTCATTTCTCACATTTCAAACGGTTAGAAGGTCACAATAAAAGATCTGGATTTGGGGAAAGGTCGAGTAAGTCAAAATTGAGATATAATCACATGGTTTGGTAGAAAACTAACTTCACTTGTGTATGTGCAATGATCATAGATGATATGGCAATTAATGGGGTATACTTCCATCTCATTAAGGTGACCCTATGTCTATCTTGGTTTCTTATCAATACAAGTCTAAACTTCTAATTTTTCGAGCTTCCTTAACAATTCTCAATGGGATTCTCAAATTAATTTACCAAAAATTATTTTATGTCGCCAAGTATAATCATACTTTAAAATTTTAATTCCTTCAATAAATTTCGAGGTATACGTTTAGATTATTGTCAACACCTTTCCTCTCCTCATTTTTTTACCAACATTTAATACACAAATCGAAACCTTAAACTCAAAATCTAAATAACTTTATTTTTAAATCACATGACACGAAAAACTTAAGATATGTTTTTTTTTTCTCTTTCACATCCCCATATATCATAAGTATTTCTAAAACCTTCAAATAAAATTTTGTTTTCTCTATCTTATAGGATTTATCGGTCCTTTCGTGAATACCTTCCAACAGTCTCAAATTAACCTTTATCATAACACCAATAAATTGTTCATCAAGTTTTTAATGTTATCAATCCAACTTTAAACTCAAAATAATCTTATCAATCAATCATCAAATATAAATTTGAAATTTGAACTTTCCTTCAATCAATTTCATATCTTCCAAAATATTTTAAACCAAAATTTTTACTATCATCCTTCAAAAATAAACTTGTAAATCGTACCACTAAATTTAAAAATCTTAAGCTATTTCTTATATCGATTTCATACTCAAATAAATCGTAACTTTTTCACAAAAATTAACATTTTATTTTCTCAATTTATCAATCCTTTAGTAGTATCAAGATAAAATCCATCTCTACTACCCAACTTAGAATTTACTAACTCTTAAGATCATACTTTTAGGAAACATAAATTCTTTTATACACAAATAAGACCTCAATGCATACTAATTGTCAATGTAATCCTTCTAGCCATGTGTTTAACCTATGAGCATATACTAGTGTATTCATCTTCCTAGTTGTCACTAAGCACGAAACTAAAAATTTACGATAGAAGGAGTCAAGCAAGATGCAAATCAAGAAGGTCGAACGAGAGTTTAAAATTTAAAGTCAAGAAAGGATGTCAAGTAGATGGATGAGATTCTAGACTATAATCCTATATGAAGGCTCACATCGGTACAATAACGTAACCGAAGTGATAAACTTGACCTGCATGGGCCACCACAAAAACATGTAACGCCCCAGTCCCAAAATATGTAGGACTAAGTACGTAGACATGCCAGCTGTATACATACGAAGTACAGGGGCCTTGTCTGTATACATAAGCTGTAAAATACAGTAAACCACAACTAACTAATCTCATCCAAAAAATAAGAGAATAAAAGATATCATATAATGAATTGTTTTGGTACAATATGTTGGGTGGAGACAAATCCACTACCAACAAGTAAGGGAAGAAATACATGGAAAATAAAACAAATTTGGTGAACGAAGCAAAAATGATCCAAGAGCAATCATCCTCGAAGAATATAGAGATGATCACGGCCACGGCTAGAACACTTGCGAAGGACAAGAACACACACCTGGAGAATAACCAGGTCCTCAGAGAGACGTAACAAGATACAGAAAGAATATGCTAATATGAACTGTCATAATAATAATAATATACAAAAGACTATCCTAGACACAAATATGCAAAAGAGAATGGTAACCATCTATTGTGTAATTTAGACGACAACTTTCATGCACATAGGTGGGATTTATGCTACATGTACGTAACTGGCATCCAGTCATCCGTATCCGTCCATAACGTCCAAAACGTCAGAGGGCATCTGCAAATATATATCGCCATAGTTCCTTTCGAAAACTATGGTTTACCAGTTTGGCTTCCCATACGCACTAGCGATTGTCCTTCCCCAGTATTTTCAACACTGTTCAAGTCATGTCCATAACCTGTCCAGTTTTGTAACTGCTTGAGTCTCTATACCTGAGTCATAGCAGTTACGAATAACTACCGTTACACGACTTTAGAGATGGCCAATCCATAAGTCGTGTCCCTAGCAAAATGTCTCAAATCGTGTAGTGTGAGTGTCATGGCCCAAGGAGATATAAGGATATCCCCCAATAAGAAAGTAGTCCGCTAAAACTAAGTTAACATGCATATAGTAATGTAAAACGACTAATAGAGTCGCTTGCACCCAAGTGTGGCTTGGACGCGCAGTTTATAACAATTAAAAATAACAAATATAAAATAAAATAAATAATGAGAAAAATAAATAATATGACATTTAATTAGCAAGGTATACTTGTCTGGGTCCTGAGCACTGTGGTGGCGAAGATCAAACAGAAAAGTAGGTGGAACAACGGCTGCTGAGGAACTAAGGTCCAAACAAATATCTCCGGATGCTGAAAATAGTCTATTATCTAATTATAATTAATATTATACCTATTTGATTTATTTAATAAATTCTAAAATTAGTATATGGCATAGGTTTTCTTATTAGCTTTTCGAAAAACTAAACGATCGCATTTTCGTTTCCGGAATCTCCCGAAATCGCAAAAATACTGAAAAACGTTTATTTTTGGGACACTAGATACTCAAACAGTTTTGTAGAAATCTACAGAATAAATTTTGTCTATTAAAATATGTTTCTGAAAAGCTTACCTCGATATGCTTCTTTTAAAAAAAACTGGAGACAAAACGGAGTTCGGAGCTAGGAGATATCGTCGTTCCAAGTTGCTCTTGCTGCTAAAAAGTGGGGCTGAATTCTAATGACGAATTTTATAGTTTCTATTGGACTAAAAATAATTTCGAATTATGGCTGATAGAAGGGGGATGTAGGTATTTATTTCAGATTTGTCTCCTAAATTAGATAGGATTTGATTTAAATAAATTGGAGTTTGCTTTGTTATGATAGGATATAGATAGAGATATTTTCCTAGTAGAAGTAGGATTAGTATTTATTTAAAATATTGTTTATATTTATCTAAATTATCTATAACATTATTTAAAATTACTATAGATAATAAATAGAGTTAATATTTATTTAAACAACCTTTATCTAATCTCATTTATATAAGCTAAAATATTTAATACTAAATTGACATTTATTCTATATTATGTAAATAGTGTACAATATAAGTAACATGTAAAAAGTAATAAAAGTTATGAAATAAATCCTAAAATTTTGAGAAAAATTGTATAATATAGTTTAGATCCTTAATGTACTAGAAAAATAGCTTTATATATTTTTATACTAAATTCACTAATGAGCACTATACTAAATATATGTAAAATAATATAAATTATATAATAAGTCAATAAATAGTTATTTAAAAATCCAAAAATTCTACAAATATTTATTTTGAAAAATTAGGAGGTTTACAAAAGTCTTATCTAGATAAAGACTAAGAAGAGTTTTAATTCTCCTTGGATTTTTCACTATTTAATTCAAATTGATTTAAAAGTAACTCAATCAAATATAATCCAATGTAGATAGATTCTACCTCTAATTTAAACTGTATTTAAATAACTTAATATTTTTTTTCCAACTTAAATTACCATAATTAATTACATATTAAATCAACCCATATTTAATATATTTTTTTCGAAATAATATATTAGTGATAATAATTAATTTCGAAAATACAAATATATATACACTCGCATGCAAAAATAATACTTACATAGAACACAGTTTTTCTAAATTACTAGTTATACTAGTACCATAAAATAAAATGGCCTTTCTTAAATAAAAATAAAGTTTGGCAATCCTCGACGCGACGCATTTACAACTTCAAGCAATATAAAATATTTTTCGTCTATTATTTTGAAATATTTTCTATATCTATATAATTAAAACGTTTTATAAAAATATGTACTTCGCACTTATTCGTACTTGACGAAAAAATTACGAAACGCAAACTCGTACGCGACGTACAAATACGAAGTACAAAAATCAATACCATATTTATTAAAAAAATCTTAGCAGAAATTTAGGGATTTTACAAAAAAATATTTTAAAAATTTTCGAAAAGAGGAGTTATAATTAGGACGACGATCCTGGCCATTCTGTTGTACATGTTGAGGAGATCGAAGAGCTGGGCCTCGATTTTGATGATTTTTTTTGCGACAGAGCGTCCTGTCTTCACAGTCGGAAAAGACAATCTCTAGCGTAGTGCCCCCTTTTTTTCTATAAAAGTGACAATCTATGTTCAAGGTACGGCACTCGCTGGCATTGTGTTCGATATAGTTACATTTTATGCAACGAGGCCTAGTGTTCTATCCCTGGTTGCCCCCGTTGTTTGGATGCTTTACAACATGATTGTTGCCTCCCGTATAGCTAGGACGTTTGTTATTGTAATGGTGCACAACGTCGACAGTGATGGAAGGGTAGTGGCTTTCAAGACGCAGAGCATGATTTAGAGTATCATCCGTGGTCTTGTAATCCGGTACCGCCACATGAGCGGCAATAGAGGACCGCAGACCCATTTTAAATCGTCGCACATGACACTCCTCTGTAGGAAGAAATGTATCAGCAAATTTGGACAATATGTTGAAATTTACCGCATACAGTTGTACTGTATGGTTCCCTTGCTTCAACTGCATGAATTTATTTTTCTTTTCTTGACGAGCGGCTAAGGAAAGGTACTAGACTTCAAAGGCTTTATGAAACATGGCCCAAGAGATCGGCGCTAAGCTGTTATCACGTCGGATCGCTCGTTTATGCACGGTCCACCAGTCGTGCGCGTTCAAACGTAGTTGAAGTTGTGCACAGGCGACTTGCTAGGATTCTTCAATGCCAAGGAGCTCGAAGTGATCTTCCAGCTCTTCCAACCAGTTGATTGCCATAGAAGGGCCTTTGGTGCCGATGAAGGAGATGCGGCATGCTTTCCTGAATTCTGACACTTCAAAGTTGTAACTTCTCGGTGGCGCAGGTTGACGCTCGGGCTCCTCTCGATCGACTTTGATGGTTTGACACGTCGGCTCGGTGACAGTAGGCACAGTTGCAGAGTTTCCTTTGGCTACCATCGTCTGGACGATCTGCTGTAGAGTATCTGGCTGCTTTTGTTGCATCTTGGTTTAAGCAACGAAACGAGCTTCGAATTGGGCCCGTCGTGCCTCCGTCTGCTGATGTCTATTCTCGAACTATTTCTGCTGTACCTCCATTATGCGCAGCATCCTCTCGATGGCACTTTGTTCTTGCTCGGCCACGGTTTTTGCCACGAGTTCCATCACTTCTGTAATTCGTAGACACACACATTAGTCTCAACATATTACAGACTTATTGTATGGAACAACTTATCTCATCTATGCGAGGTCAAAGGTTTAAAACTCTAGACGGGAGGCCAAAGAATGTAAAGCCGTGCTCTGATACCATTATGTCACGTCCCTATTCTGTAGAATCGATAGTCGTCCCCCGGACATGATGTCGTGCGAACCTAAGTTGCGATCGCACATGGCATAGTCATAAGGTTATCCGAAACACAACATCAAGTAGAGTACGCAGAGAAATTGAACAAACACATTTGAAAACAGAAGGAACTTTTGTTTTACTTATAATAAACATCATTTACATGACTCTGTTACATTCATTTGCCTTGCGGGCTATAACATAACTCGATTATAAAATGAACGCTGATGAAATAGCTGTTCTATACATTACACCCCCATTTACAACAAAATATTTCCAAAGACCTGGAATCGTGGGGAGTCAAGACGTCATTTTTTTCTGGACTGAATGTGGAGTCTTCAAAAGGATCAAAACAAGCCTTCAACACACGGATGAGACTTCAAATGTTCTTGCGTCGCCTTGAGCTTAAGTGGCATGCCCTTCTTGGTTCGGGGTACCTGTGGAGAGCGATGATCAGTACATTACACTTTGTACTAGCGAGTGGCTAATTTATATACCACACTCTCATTTGTTCAAGAAATGTTATGGCTTAATTTTGTGATCTTTCTAGTCATCCTAATAAATTTTAGACAAGCATATGATAGGCATAATATAAATTACACTAGAACTTACCCTCAGCAGAGCGTGTCGTGCAATGTGAGGCTTACCATGTTCTTCCTTGTTAATCATTATCATTTAGCGTATGCAGTTTGGATATGTGAAGGTCACTGGCACCACAAGCCATTTTGGACTATAGCTGGGTTAGACGGCGACCCTCTCAGCGCGAGTAGCGAGCCCCGCTGCAAGTTTCCCGAATAACCATGTTTTGCTTCGTCGAGCTCAGCTATCTTTTGCTTCCTCCTAGGCCGAAATGATCCCTTGTCTCGGGGTATCGCTCGAGGAAGCCGTTCCTCGTGCACAAGTTGTCCAATGACCGTGCAAGGTTAGATTAGTTATTCAAGCAAAATCTTTAGTTCGTGAGTAACATAACCATTGTCATCGTTGTTTTGTTGTGTTACGGCGACAGTTATTCAATGATTCAAAACTTTGTTTATCTCGGTTTTATAATAGACATAAGGTATTAAGTATACGATATTTTCTTGGCATAATAGTTCTATAGCGTGCGTACGTGATGAATCGTGCAACGGTTTATTGAAATCTAAGTTTTCGTGCACTTACATAACCAACTATCATTCTATTGATTGATTTGATATTGAAGAAGGTCAAGGAAAAGAAGGGTCCAACCACTCACTTTGATTATTTGTTTGAGGCAAAAGACCCGTTGGTTGCGCTAGACGGCACCTACACGATCATCTGAAATCACATAAGCAACTAATTAGAACATTGTACAATTCAAGGAGTTCGATATGTAAATGCGAGTTCGAAAACGCAAGCCATGAAAACCATTGAAAACATTCACGAAAATGTATTCCAAAAAACCAAATCCAAAGGGCAAGTGCGGCATGAAAAACAGAGCAATGGGAGGTCTCTCCCGACTCAGCCACAGAGTCTATCCTTGAGGCGCAATCCGCTGAATATGGGACTTGATTCCGAAGAAGCCTTTCCATAACGAGAAAAGGATCTTAATTCAATCGTTCCTCTTCGACCGATTCAACTGATCCCGATCTATCGGTTCCGATCCAATCGGTAGCGACAGTGTTCCTTTCTCGCGCACCTCATGGACGAAAATAGGGACGATATAGGGACGGGGCACTACAATTGAGGCAACATTAGAATTAACATCTTAAGCATGTCACAGAAATTCGTATGGAAGGGCAACAGTCTAGCATCATTCGATTAGCATGTTAAGCAGACAAGTGAATTCAATATGTAAATAACCATATCACATTTAAGTGATTTCTTATTGATAGCCGACTCCCTTGCACCTATATAAAAATACAAGATAATATAATATATTTACTATTTCTGCACAAAATATTCAATATCATGCATCCTGACTACATAGTCGTTAGTAAAACTGCATCATAAAGGACTTTCCATCTGGTATTCCGACGCACCATTCCAGGGTAGGTTGCAAGCCTAGACGAATATTCCATATTACCTCGTGCCACCATAGCACGACCAATATTTCCTTCCAGGTCGAATCGGTCCCAGCGCCCCAGGTACCGTTCGAGGAAACTTACTCAGACTTGTGCACAAGTACGTCCATGACCATACGAATGTGTGTCAACTCGATAAACACAAGTGCATGGTAAAACAACTGAAAGTAAGTGTCACGACCCGCACCCGCTTTTCGGATATGAGGCGTGTCCAAGCCCAGCCTACGCCGCAGCGTCGGCGGTAGAACGCTGTCTAATACATATACAAGCCACATGGTCTATAGAACGAACATGGTTATCTAGATCTCATCCACAGAAATATGTCACAATCAACTGAATATAAAATGAATAAAATGAAATATCAAACTCATCATGAATCCAGGTCACGTCCGGTGGACACAAATCTACTACCAGTAGACAGAATAAAATAGTACATGAAATGGAAATAACTGAGTCAAACTACTAATCGTCAAAGTACCCTCGTCTGCAGTGGCACCATGGTCCAATGATGGCTCAAACCTGCTCACGTGCACCTGGCTCAATACTCGGCTAAATATGAAGAGATCATCAGGTCCTCAGAGGACTAGCAAGATACATAATATACAAGCCTTTCTAACAGTTTAACATGCATGAAAGAAATCCAGGATATAAACAGGAAAAACTAAACAATCGCGAGACATGAATGTATGAACAACTACGTATAAATGAACTGCTGGAAAACAAGTAAACAAGAGATCAATGGAATGCCAACCCTCGCCCCGAATGTGGACTCGCAGGTCAGTTTCAAGACAAGTCACCCTCGTCCCGTATGTGGACTCGCAGGTGCAATGGACAACCCTCGTCCCGTGTGTGGACTCGCGGGTTGTAAACAATCAAAATAAGGAAAATAGCAGTTCAATCTATAACGTAATCGTCCTACGATACAACTCAAACCAGTACAAGTGAAAAGCAAGTCCGATAAAGCTACAAGGCTAACTGTAAACAATGATGAAGCACATGTCAGCAATCAACTGAATAATAAAAGCAGATAAGCATGTAGATAAAGCTGTAACGAAAGGCAAGGTATACTTGCCTGTGGACCTGAGCTGCTGGTATGAATCGAGCACTGAGTCAAAGTCCAAGTAACCTGTTTGTAGCATATACCTACTGTCAACATAAATCAAAAGTAATACTAGTCTATATATATATATATATATATATATATATATATATATATATATATATATATATATATATATATATATATATATATATATATATATATATATATATATTTGTTAGTTTTCTAGTTTGGCTCTTATGGAGAGTTTGTGTATTTGGTTAGACATGGTTTTATTAGGGCTCTATGGTGGGACTGTCTTTGTGTTCCTTTAACTAGTTGGTTGGCTTTACTCACTAACACCCATTTGGTTTGCCACATATATTCATGCTTCTATTTATACATACATTCCTATACCATCTTATTGCTAGTAGCCTAGTGATATTTCCTAGCTGTTTGTATATAATAGATACTAATTCTCCTCTATACTAGGACCTGGGTACACAGGAACCATTGTGTACCCACTGCTAGCTCCTGGTACATTCATGTAGTGCCCCGTCCCGTTCAGTCAATCGGAGGAATAAGAACGCCGACGACGTTCAGACTTAGCCTTGCAACGGCTCCTCGAAGACATCGCTCGGTCGAGGTGACCGCTCGCTCAGGTGGGGTAGTTTCGGTAAACTTGCCTCATCTTAGCCTTCACATAATAAATCGCATGTTTTCAACTTGCACAAGTAGGCTTGATAATAAAAGAGACGAATCTACATAGCTAAGGGAATAATCCCGACAGGTTGAAATGAGTTAGAATATGGAAAGGTCCAATGGTCGGCTTAGAGTTGGTGCACGGCGTGCTTTAAAAATGACACTCGATCCTTCGTCCCGTGGCTTGGGAGAAGGAAAGTTTGTTGAGTAGGCGAAGTTATAAACGTAGCCTAAGTCATAGGCGTCGTCCGCATGAATGTTTCATAAAGTGCGCACGGTCCCATCGTCCAAGGCTTGGCATAGCCTTGGTTTGCCCATGAGTTAAGTTGCGTTGAACGGATTGTGACATAAGTCTAGGCACCCAAATGACTTGGTCTTTCGAAGTCGAATGCGTGCACGATACGTTCCCACGATGCAAGGCTTGACGCAATCTTTGCTCGTCAAGTTGTTGTAAAGTTAAGTAAGGCAAGGACTATCAAATAGGCGTTCCTGAGTTGAATAGTCCCACAATCCCAAGGCCCATAGTATAAAGTATGACTCAGGCGGTAGTGTTGCGTAGAACACGATTGTCTTAAGGCACGATGCACGGACTTAGCGTTTAAGGCATGAACCACGGTTGATTCATTGAGTTTGGAAAAGGGCAAGAAAGAAGTATGCTCGCGGCTATAGGTCGGCGAGGCGGTCTCATAAGAAAGAAGTATGCTCGCGGCTATAAGTTGGCGAGGCGGTCTCAGAAGAAAGAAGTATTGAACTTGGCCCTGAAAGAAATAGTGACACTAGAGGTAGCATGACTGTGTGAGACGTCAGTTTGAGTCGAGTCTTGCATGGTCATGGACAACTTGTCGACAAGGTGGGTCGTTTTCCTGTACGGCAACCCGACGGCCACGGGACCGTTGCGGTCGCGATTAGAAACGAGTAATTAGCTGTGTTGGGCACGGGTTAGGCGGGGACTTGCAGCGAGGCTAGCTACCTTGCGTTGAAAGGGCACCCGTCTAACAAAAGCTAGAGGAGTCCACGATGGCTCTGGGAGTCAGTGACCAATTCATATAGATGAGTCGGCACGGGCGGCAATCCGCGTGTGTGCCTTTGGATTGAGTAGAGTTGTTGAATGTGTGTGTAGTTAGAACACAAATGTTTGGGCCTAAGATTTAGCTGCAACGTAGACACCGTGCTTCGGCACGAGATGTGGCGTCGAGTTTTGAGTTGTTGGATAGAGTTGCATAAGTTGGGATTGAGTTGTTCGAGTTTAAGTCAGGAATCACCGCAAGGCAAGTTGGTTAAGTGACACTAAGTTCACAAGTCTTGATTTGGTCTGTTGGTGATCAAAGTAGCAAGGGCCGCTAGGCGGCAAGGGCCACGAGGCGGTAATACGGTTAAGTCACACTGAGTTGCGAGGCACGGCCTCAGCAAGGGTTTGTAGCACAGTTATACGGAAATAGAGTCTACCGTGTAGTTGCGTCTCTGATTTGGGCCGTAAGACAAACACGACTTGATAGGTTAACGTTGTTGGCACGAGAAGGGTCTAGAGGTGAAGTATGAGTTAAAGTTGTTGTTGCAATCACGGGATGGTCTAGAGACACGAAATAGGCCAAGGCGTCGGTCCTAAAATAATCCTAAGGCAAGAGTAGAAAGACAATACAAAGGGGACTAAGCTGCACAAAGTAAATTAACGTGTTAGTTTTGTATGGGTGGACGAGGAGCTCATTCCACCAGTACAGTTGAGTACTGACACCCACATAGTTTACATGTGCAGGAACAGGTAGAAGCTCGTGGCGCGGAGCTCGCTTGGATACGTCGAGGCATGGAGTTCCCTGGCGATTCGAAGCGTGCGACCGCATGTATTCAAAACTTATACAGGACATAATATATGGACGTTGCCTTCCAAAGCATCCGCTGGCTCAAGACATGTATTCAGAGATGAGAGGGAGCTGAGTGACTTGTAATGTGAGCTTGAGTGAGCTTGAGAGACTTGTAATCTTGGCCTTGCGTCCCATTGTAACCTTTATTTCAATATCAATAAAAGAGTATTCTGCAATGACTTATGTTTTGCTTCAAATTCTGCTGCTATTATTCAATATCTCTGCTTGGGACTTCTGTGCGACGACCCCGTCGCAGCCGCTGAAATCGGCCGTTATGGAACCCGCCTTGCACGAGCGCAATCTAGGCTCGTACGGCATCACGCCTTAGCGAGGTCGATCGCTCCTACGGGAGCAGGGCGTGACAATTCAAACCCTCCCTTACCTGTATAGGTTCCCATATACTTGTATGCAACAGATACTAATTTTACCACTAGGAGTGAAGTTTAGAATATCTAAAGTAGGTAAAGCCTTTCTTGCTCCCTGTTCAATACAAGCCTGCTCGTACCAGTCCCAAATCATGCTCCCTGTCAATATGTATGAAATGTTTCCCCTGGTAGCAGGGAACTCCTGACAGTACTAAATGAAGGCTCATATATAGCACTTATTTGATTCTCACAAGAAGGTTCACACTCCATTACTTGAAGGGATTCCAGGAAACCCTCCTAGTCTCTTGGTTTTCTAACTACTTCAGTTTTCCTATACTCTGTTTGTTAAACAGATACTAAGCTTCATGTATAGCCTAGTCTCACTAACAGGTACTAACCAGATATGCAGAGCCAATCTCCTATATTCTGTTCTCATGAGTTGGTTCCTTTTCTACTGTGTTCTATAACTCAAATTCCTTAACCCCTGCAATCTGATACTCAAGTAAATGTGAGTACCCTATGAATTTGTTCATATTGATATTACTGCATTCTCACGAGTGAACAGGTCTTGAGCCCAATACCACTCTGGTTGGGTTGATTTCAGGAATAACCCAAAGACACGGATCTTCTAACTAACCTTGGCTCAGGTTGGTGATATGGAAGCACATCAAAATCTAAACTGATGCATAAGGATCCAGGGCTGCAGTAAGAGACAGCAACCCTCTTAGTGAAAACCGATAAAGGCAGGCCCTAGCTCTAAGTCATCAAAGGTAGGGTAATGGGTCATACAACTGCTACTAATTTGTTCTCTGATACCCTTCCTTCTAGCCTGGACTGCAGCTTAATCCCAAACCTTGCCAATCACAGGTTTTGCACCTGACTCAGGGATGCATATAAGTGCTATCCTGCTGTTGGTAGGACATCTACCGAGCAATTATTACTCACACACACACCCTGGACACCACTGATCACTCATGTCATTCCTTTTTATATGGAGAATAGAACCCTGGCACCCCTCACATTAAGTCCTTTACTATTAACACAAGCTCAAAAGGCTGTAATAATATCTTGAACCAAATGTGCCAATTTACAAACATGAAATCAGATACGGAATAATTGATTCTCTTTTGTTTCCATCACAGTTCAAGGTGTTAACTGGGCCGGTTCGGCCCGGGCCCGCCCGTGGACCGGACCGGCCCGCCCCCCTATAAGCCCGGACCGGCCCGTCTTGGGCCCGAACCGGCCCGGCCCCCCACGCAGTAACGGTTCGGGTCGGGCCCCCCCCCCCACAGCCCGAGCCCGGCCCGGCCCGGACCGAACAAAATTTTTTTTTTTTTTTTTTTAAAAGTAGGCCCGGCCCGGTTGGACCGGCCCGGCCCGGCCCGCTGGGACCGGTCCAGCCTGAGCCGACCGTTGGGAAGTTGTTTTTTTTTTTTTTTTTTTCAAATTTTTGACCGTTTGGGGGGGGGGGTTCTTTTACCAAAATACCCCTCCCATATAGCTGTTATTAAAACGTTGGGAGGGGTATTTTGGTCCTTTTTGGCCTAAAATTACCAAAATAACCCCAAAAAATTCCTATAAATAGCCCAAAAATCTCATTTTCATACACAACTCATTCCTCACAAATTCTCTACATCTCTCTACGGTGCTCTGGTGTTCTACGACTTTCCCTCCCCGGTGCTCTACGGCTTCCCGATCTCGCTCCCAACTCCATTCCGGCTCTACGGCTTCCCGATCTTCCTCTCAATCTCTTACTTTCTTCTAACGTAGTTTACTTTATTTTATTTTATATATGGCTGGTGAAGGTTCAAACCCACCTGATCTTGCTGGACAGACATACCACTATTTTAGTTCTTTTTTTGACGGTACTGAAATTCCACCTGAACAAATTGCGACTAATCCGATTCCGGAGGGGTGCCAACAACCTCCTCCGGAAGTCGCTAGTACAACCCAACGTCCTGAAAAAAAAAAAAGGTCTAAGTATTGGGATTATTTTACTTTAATTTTTGAAACTAATCCTGATGGTTCTTTGGTTTTAGATGCCAAGGGGGAACCGAAACCGTACAAGGCGCAATGCAAGAAATGTTGCAACCAGTACGCATGGAAGAAGGGCGGTGGCACCGGGACCATATCCAGACACTACGACACTTGCTACGGGAAGGACACACTTCAAGCGTCCCAAACCCAAATAAGCTTCGGCGCCACCGGTTCTTCAATTGGTAACTTTACTTACTCAGCTGCTCGGCATAAAACCGAGTTAACTAAACATATTATTCGTGACGAACTTCCTTTCACGACGGGTGAAAGCGAATCTTTGCGAGATTATGTATCACTTTCTCTAAACCCCTCCTTTACTAAAGTGAGTAGGCAACAAACTCGAAAGGAGGCTATTCGTCTCTTCAACGAGCAGAAAGCCGCTTTGAAAGCGGAATTTCAAAATATTAGTAAGTTGGCTATTACTTCTGATATTTGGACTACTAAATGGAGTTATGCTTATATTTGTATTACTGCACACTATATAGATGCACAATGGATGTTGCAAAAACGCATCATCTCTCTTAAACTTATAGAATGTCCACACACGGGAGCTGTAATTTCAAGTGAGATTTCAAGACACGTGCGTGAATATGATATTCACGCAAAAAAATTTTCTGTCTCTTTGGACAATGCTTCAAACAACAATGCTGCTATGTGTTCTTTGTCAGTAATTTTTAAGCCTATTTTAGAAGGTAGACTTATGCATGTTAGGTGTGCTTGCCATATAATTAACTTAGTTGTTAAAGAATGTTTAAAAATTTTTGAACCACATTTAGACACTCTGCGACAATGCTTGCTCCACCTAAACTCGTCTCCAAGTAGACAACAAAGTTTTGCATGCGCTTGCGCACATTTTGGTATGACTTTTAGAAGATTTGTGAAGGATATACCAACTAGGTGGAACTCCACCTACTTGATGTTGAAATCTGCAATTCCTTTTAAGAGTGCTATTTCATATTATTGTACTTCGGATGTCACCTTTGACTATCAGGTTACTGATGATGATTGGTTAGCTGCTGAAAGTGTTTGTGAATTTTTAGAAGTTTTTTACAATGCTACATTAACTCTTTCTGGTGTTTATTATCCCACATCTTGCTTAGCTTTACGTGAACTTTGTAACATGTCTTATTTATTTTCTAAATATAGAGATTATCCAAATTTTGAAATTGCGGTGAGAAATATGGAAGCCAAATTCAGGAAATATTGGGGTGAAGTACCTCTTTTATATTGTTTGGCTTCCATATTTGATCCTACAATCAAATTGGATGGCGTAGAGGTTTTATTAGAAGGATATGGAGAATATATGGGTATAGACGTTACTGACATGAAGGCAGAAGTTAAAGTGGCTTTGGACAGGTTAGTTATACTGTACGAAGAAGGAGCAACGTCGACCCGACCAACTCAGGGGGGGGCTAGTAGTAGCTCCGGCTTGGCGTCTAAGCTATCAGCAGCCGGTCGCATACTACAAAGGAAGAAACAAAAGCAATCTTCCCAGCCTACTCAAGAGTTGTCTGCTTACCTTAGCTCTTATCAAGACGAAGATGAGACTCCAGATCACTTCGCCGTTCTAGAATGGTGGAAGAGACACGACAAGAGATTTCCTGTGCTTTCTAACATAGCACGTGATCTACTGATGGTTCCGGTGTCGACGGTAGCATCGGAGTCCTGTTTTAGTGCAAGTTCGAGGATGTTGAGCGATAGGAGGAGCCGCTTGAAGCCCGATATTTTGGAAGCGATCGTGTGCGTACAAGATTGGATGGCTGCCGATAGAAGAACACAAAACCAGAAAGATGGAGAAGATCATGACATCCACGAGCTGGATTTGGAATCGCTTTCATTGCATGAAGGCGAACAACAATGAGGCTACGGTACAAGGTATTAGGTATGTAAATTTAACATTATACATTTCAATTTTAAATTTGAACTTATACTTTCAAAAACTATTTTTTTTTTTTACTTATACTATTCAAATTTTTAATTTTAACTTATCCTATTCAAATTTTTAAACTTATACTTTCAAAAACTATTTTTTACTTTCAAAAACTATTTTATACTTTCAAAAACTATTTTTAAAAAAAACATTTTTTAACTCCGCCTATGCCAAACAAGCATTTGCCGGTCCCAAGCCCGGATAAAGGAAGAGGGAGAAATGTTTTTTTTAAATTTTTATAAATTTTTATAAACATTTCTATATATTTGTTTGTATAAAAATTATAAACATTTCTATTTATTTGTATACAAATTATAAACATTTTATAAACATAAAATTATAAACATTTCTATTTATTTGTATACAAATTATAAACATTTCTATTTATTTGTATACAAATTATAAACATTTTATAAACATAAAATTATAAACATTTTATAAATATTTTGTATAAACATTTTATAAACATTTAAGTTACAAATTAAAAAAGAAAATATAAATTTAAAATACAAATTTTTAAAATATAAACATTTTATCCTATACAAATTTTAAATTTAAAATACAAATTTTTAAACATTTAAAATTTAAAATATACATTGTATAAACATTATAAACATTTTGTATAAAAAGAAAATTTTAACTTATCCTATATACATTGTATAAACATTTTGTATAAATATTTTTAATTTTAACTTATCCTATACAAATTTTTAAATTTAAAATACAAAAGAAAATAATTAAAAAACCAAATTTAAAACAAAAACTGAAAAAAAAAAACTGCAAAAAAAAAAAAAAAAAATTAAAAAACCGGGCCGGTCCGGTTAAACCGGCCCGAACCGGCCCGAACCGTCCAAGCCCGGACCGGCCCGACCCTATAATGTCCGGTCCTCTGGGCCGGGCTGGGTCCAGAGCTACAAAACCGGGCCGGGCTTAGCCCGGACCGTAATTAACGCTGGGCCGGTCCTGGACCGGCCCGAACCCGGTCAGGCCCGCAGCCTTTGGACCGTGGGCCGGCCCGGACCGGCCCGAAAAAACCATGAATCACAGTTGGCACCCATGTGTCCGGGTACTATAGATACTCAAGGTCCTAGGATGTACTCAAACCCCTAAATCGACACACATTCAACCAACCTATCCCAGAGTCCCTACAAGGTTCCTCTCCCATGGGTGAACTGGTACAACATGCCCACACCTAGGTTCAAAGACTAAAACCGCAGTAAACACAATATAGGTATAGGGACACACACCCATGGTTGTCTATGCACAGGTCTCTATGATACTCAGATATCCAAATACAAAAGTGTTACCAAGTATCCTCAACTCCATTTACTGACACCTCTATTACTAGGACAGGGGTGCTCCTATGTACTAGTGAGTCTAGTAGACACTAGCCCTATCTACCGCCCCCATGTAATGTACACTCATGTGTACAGTACCTGGTTCCTACTTGTACTCCATGTGTCGATATACACTGTTAGGCATGACTGATACAAATACAAACCAATATAGGTGCAACAACTGATACCCTTGGTGACTGATACAAGGTAGTCGGATACAAGGTAATTATGGTTAAGGATTTCTGATATAGTGCGATACGATAATACCTATCACAGATACATAATTCCTTTATATGTAATGTTATTCCTTATCTGTGTTCAAAAGCCCACAAGTCCTGACACCCCCCCCCCCCCCAATTTACACTCTCTCTATTCCTGTTATACACAGGTTCCTGCCTATCCCACTTATACTGATACTGATTGTGTGCACACACAAAAGGGGTCATAATCAATCAGTAAATTCCAAACTGATGATGCTGAAATAAGAAGATAGACCTGACAACCAGAAATACTGTAAAATAATATAAGATGATAAGTCTACAGAAAACTAAAGTCATATCCAACTGACAAGAACCTGCCTTCGTAGGGTTTTGGAAGAAACAACAAAAAAGAAAAATAACAAATGGCAAGAATTGATCAAATGAAAGCAATGTCATCATATTGGCTGCACATCTTACATCTACTCTAAAACTTATCTACATTCTAGGTTTTGTTACTTCTTAGAAGAAGAATGAGCCAAACTAAGGATTATGGTAGATGTCAACCTAAGTGATGGATAAATAAGAAAAGTAGTTATCTTAAATTGATCGAATTGTAGTAGCCAAAACACAGTTCTCTGATCCATGGAGATCAAATAATGAGGGAACTAGATTCAAATTCAAAATGCCAGTTCTCTGATCCATGGAAATCCCACCCCCGATACTTAAAAGAAAACAACCACTATCCTAATCGAGTAGGGATACGCGCCGATATGCTGCCATATCAAATTCCATCTATCCTCGATCGTGCTTAGGTTCCCAGATTCTTTTAGGTTCCAGTTTTCTTTTATCGTAATATCACAAACGACATTCTACATATAACACTATTGATCAAGAATCAAAATTGATTAATACCTGCTATTAGAGGCTTGATCGAAGATCACCACGAAGAAAGTAGCACCAGGATTGGTTGTTGCTCAGGCGCCAGATGGGGTTAGAGGGATTTTAGGGTTCGTAAAGGTGAGGAGCGGCTGCCTCTTCTTGTGTATATATACCTAGCTACTAGATAACCCTGGGACTTTCGAAGGGATTGGAAGGGAAATTTTGAATTTGATTTAAGCTTAGCCTTTCGAAACAGGGAAAGAGAATAGTGGAGTCTTTACTCAAACTCTGGTCGTTTGAATCCTGCGACTTTAAATTGACATTTGTAATCCAGTCCCTAACAAAATAACTATTTGCAAGAAGTCCTTCATCTCTTCTTTATTAAGTAAGAAGTAATTAATATATATGTATACACATTGGTTACTATTTGCAAGAAGACCCCCCCCCCCCCCCCCCCCCCTTTCATCTCTTCTTTATTAAGTAAGAAGTAATTAATATATATGTATATATGTATACACATTGGTTATTAAAGTACTTCTATGCATTAACTAATAATTTAGCCATATTTAATAACATACAATGGAAAAACAATTTGGGCCAAGGGCTCACAGTAAGCAAAGCCAACAGTTCAACATTTCATCTTAAATTCGAGCTATGTTCAACGACTCATCATTCCATCATTCACATTGTTTCCACACTTGGTGATCCCCATGATCACCATTTCACATTCTCATTTTATCACATCGCAACAGTTCTCACATTATTCCTTTCAATAAGGAATCAACAACAATTCATTTCTCATAGGGACATTTCTCATTCATTTCATTAGGTCAATAGCATAGCCAGTTCATTTCTTATTCTATCATTCACAAAGCATCTCATTATTCAAGTGTTACATTTGTTTCATCAGCATTGGCATAAGGGACATAATCAATTCATTCTCAGGCATCAAGTCACATTAGCATTTCAAGTGTTATTCATTCAGCAGTTCAATGTTCATATTTTATTCATTTCAACAATTCTCAGCATAAGCATCTATATTATTTTAGCAACTAAAGCATGTGACATTTAGGGACATTCTATAACAACATAATACTCCATTTTATTAAGCATGAAGGAGTATGGGAGAAGGGACAGTTCCACTCATATGCATAAAGGGTCTTCTTGTTCCGATCGCACATATTCCCACTAAACATAGTTCCACCAGCGAGCCATGTTCCAACACTCATTCCATTCGCCCAGCTAAGAGACTTCATCAGTCCCAATCTCTTGATTCCAACACAAGCCACGGTCTAACATTTTGATCGCAATCCAACAAGCCAACCAAATGCCTCACGTAGACAGGGGCATTACAAGCGACCCATCTCGTACTTTCGCTTCTTCCCCTAGGCCTTCTTCTTCCCGTCGGTGGCATGGCGCTTGTGCATCGAATCACGTGAGATACCTATTTTTGGACAGCCGTCGCCGCTTCCTCTGCTGCTGACTCATATATATATATATATATATATATATATATATATATATGGGAGCGGATCAAAAGCCCCCCTTAGAAAACCTCCTGAAAACCCCCTCACTCTCAGCCGTTCATTTAATGTTAATGTTAATATTAATATTAATGTTAATATTAATGTTAATGTTAATATTAATTTTTATTTTATTTTTATATTAATGTTGATGTTAATGTTAATGTTAATATTAATATTAATGTTAATGTTAATATTAATTTTAATATTAATTTTAGTATTTAATGTTAATATTAACATTAATATTAACATTAATATTAACATTAACATTAATATTAAAATTAATATTAACATTAACATTAATATTAACATTAATATTAATATTAACATTAAATGGACGGCTGAGAGTGAGAGAATTTTTAGGAGGTTTTCTAAAGGGGGCTTTTGATCCGTATATATATGGCCGATCTTGAGCTCATGGGGCCCAAGACGAATTTTTAAATAAGGTCCCCATACATAATGTAAAAAATATTTAAAAAACTTTAAAAAAATAGCTATTATCAAGGTTTGAACTTAGGACCTTTAGTAAGGAGTCTAAAGTACTAACCACTACACCACAATAACTTTGTGTCTAAAAGTGCCCATGGTATATACTATTTTTATTTTGAGATTCAAAATTATTAACATATTTATCTTTTCACTATTTTTTTGGGCCCCTCATTTTTCGGAGGCCGTGGACGGTCGCCCTGGGTCGGGGCCGGCCCTAATATATATATATATATATATATATATATATATATATATATATATATATATATATATATATATATATATATATATATATATAGGGAGCGGATCAAAAGCCCCCCTTAGAAAACCCCCTAAAAATTCCCCTCACTCTCATCTGTAATTTAATGTTAATATTAATATTAAATACTAAAATTAACATTAAACTTAACATTAAAATTAATATTAACATTAATGTATAAAAATAAAAATAAAAATAAATATTAACATTAATATTAATATTAACATTAAATTACGGATGAGAGTAAGTATAGGAAGCGGATTAAAAGTCCCCCTTAAAACCTCCTAAAAATCTCCCTCACTCTCAGCCGTCCATTTAATGTTAATATTAATGTTAATGTTAATATTAATGTTAATATTAATGTTAAATACTAAAATTAACATTAAACTTAACATTATAATTAATATTAATATTAACATTAATATTAATATTAACATTAATATTAACATTAAATGGACGGCTGAGAGTGAGGGAGTTTTTTTGAGGGTTTTCTAAGGGAGGCTTTTGATCCGTTTCCTATATATATATATATATATATATATATATATATATATATATATATATATATATACAAGTTGGGTTTCAGATTCTTCGGGTAACCCGACACATAAATCCGAGCCCAATTTGATTTTTTATCGGATTCAAATATTTTAACCAAAATTTGAATTCGAACCCGAGTATCTTCAACAATAACCCAATCCGTGACGGGTTTACCCGATCGGGCTCAGGTTTAGCATGTCCGAGTTGCACCCCTATACTCAACCGTGGCTCTATCCACTGATCATCCGTCATCCAACCAAGATCTTATCTCTCTTCTCGGTAACCACATGCATTATTTGAGTTCGGCAAATTTAATGATAAATTCCAACTCTAAAAAAGGTTGGACATGGGCTCCTACCATGACGCAACTAATTATAAGAGGTTGGCCAACTTACGTGAGCCGGTCGCTCTTAGTTCACGTCCTAGTAGTGTCAAGTGACCGCGTTAGTGGACAAAGTGCATTGCATAACAGTACTCTACTCTACTATGTAGAGAAAAACTTCAAGATGCCTATGGATGAGAATTATTCGATTTTGGACCGAAAATCGAACTGAACCGAATAATATATTCTGTTCAATTTTTTAAAAAAAAAAGAGTTTGGTTTTGATTTTGAAAATACTAAACTATTTGGTTGGCCATTTAAACTCAGCTTTTCTGAGTTTAAAAGCTAAAGTGGGGTAAACTATGTTTGGACGACACGTTTCAGAAATAACTTTCCAAAATTTGTATTTCCAAACTTTCGTTTAAAATCGGTTTTCAAAGAGGAATGAAAACTTGCTTTCTGAAATCTCTTTTTTTCCAAAATGAGCGGGCCCTCCACAAACCACAGGTCCACAACCCCCAAGACTTCTTTGTTCTCTCTCATTTCCACTTTTTTTTTTCTCTCTCCATTGCTGTGGAGATGCTCATCTTCTCCCTCCATCCGGACCGGAGGATCCTCTGTTGGTGTTTTTGCCTTTGGACTAGAAAAGATAGTCCCACATCGGCTACACCAAATGGTGAGTATCTCAATATAATGCATTGCTTGTGTTGAGGTGTGCACATGAGGTGTAGTGGGGCACAAGTTTGTGCCATGTGGAAGTATTTTCCTAGAAGGAAAAAGGATTAAATCCAACAAGGATGCAAGTTAATTTTTGTTGTGCGGACTCGGACTCGGACGCGGACTCCAAGATGTCTCGTGCATGCACGGGAGGGTTCGGGGGGTAGGCGTGGACTGGCACACTTCTATGCTGATTGTGGGATGATCTAAAATATCAAACTCTATTTTTGAGTATTGGTATTTTAGTCCCACATCGGATAGGAGAAGAGGTGAAGTCTCAACTCCACTCTATAAATAGAGCCCCTTGGCCTCCTTTGAAAGATGCACCAAAAAGAGAGTTGAGGGAGTCTGTTAAGTCCAGGAAGCCCGTTCAAGTCTCAAATATTGACTTACGAGCGTTCCAGAAGTTCTCCTGAACTTGCTGGTTCCTGGGAGCTTATCCGTACTGCGGGTATAGCTTTGAGCGCCGGTGTTCAACACCCCAGCGAGATCCGCTCTTCTTCTTCCTTCCTCTTTCTGTTGCCTTCGAGAATCTGAGACTCAACTGTTGTTGATCATCTCTTGTTGCCTTCGAGAAACCGCTATTGCAAACGCGATTCGATTTTTTAATCGTTTAGGCTACGCAATCAGCATTATTTGCATCTCTTTTTTAGGGATTGCAACTGCATTATTTGTATCTCTTTTTTAGGGATTGCAACTGCATTCTTTGCATCTCTTCTTAGGGATTGCAACTGAGTTTTTCCATCGATTGTTTGCAAATAGACTAACAATCTCAAAGCTATACGATTCGATGGAAAACACTCGTGCTTCGCTTGTCGATACCGGCTTTAACAAGTTGGAGAAATTCGACGGCGAACACTTCCAGATCTGGAAGCGAAAGGTGACTTTGAACCTTCAACTCGTAGATGTTGATCACGTGTTGGATGAGGAAGAACCAATCGTTCCAGCAACAGGATCTGCTGCTGTTCTGGCCGCTGCTACGAGCAAGCAGACGAAGTGGAAAAAGGATAACAGCATATGCAGGCTGCTGATCCTGAATTCCATGGAAGACTCTCTGGCCGAGTCCTACACAAAGAGGACTTCTGCCAAAGAGATCTGGGAGTCCGTGGGGAAGCTGTATGACGACGACGAGGCCCGGTCGAAGATGTTCATGGTTGAAAAATACCACAAATGGGTCTTTGAAGACGAGAAGACCATGCTGCCCCAAGTGAAAGAGTTCCTGAAGCTGCGCCAGAAACTGGAGGACGATAGCATGCCCCTCGTCGACAAGTTCGTCGTTGGAGGGATCGTGGCAAAACTTCCTCCAGGATGGAGCAACATCTATGCAAGGATGCATAGGAAGAAGATGGAGATTAGCCTGGATAATCTCCTCAGCGAGATTCATGTTGAGGACGAGATGCGCTCTCAACAGAAGTTGGACACCCTGTCCAAGCAACTAGCAACGGCGAATCTGATTCAAGCCACCAGAGAGAACAAAGGGAAGCAGGCGGCTTCTCACCACAAGAAGAAGGACTTCTCGAATCTGAAAGTGAAGGGTCCAGGATTCAAGCAACAGAAGTCCAAGTCCCATGTGACTTGCTTCAACTGTGGCAAGAAGGGTCACTATAAAAGTGAATGCAAGTCCAAGCCCAAAGAGCAAGGTGAGCCTAACAAGGTTTCTTTGGTTACTAATCAGGTTGCCATGATAGCACAGGTTGCAACTGTGGGGGCAGACTTGGACTGGTGGATAGACACTGGCGCGACATGTCATGTCTGTTCAGACAAGGACTGGTTCGTCTCCTATGAGCCTACTTTCGAGAAAGTCATGATGGCGAACCAGGCACAAGCTGAAGTACTGGGGATCGGGACGGTGGAGCTGAAGCTTACATCGGGGAACATTCTGACGCTTCAAGGTGTGAAGCATGTTCCTGCAATCGCAAAGAACCTGATCTCTGGGAGCCTGCTCTGCAACGCAGGCTTGAGGATGGACATCAATGCTGGCCAAATGGTGATGTCCAAGAAGGGTACTTTCTTCGGGAAAGCTTTTCAGACTGAAGGAATGTACAAAATTCAGCTTGTTGTAACCCAGCATAATAATGTCAATGCTATCACTAGTTTGAATTACTCTCTTGAGTTGTGGCATAATAGACTAGGACATGTTCATTGTAAGCGAATAAACAAAATGTCTAGTCTAGGACTTATCTCCAAGTGTGGGGGTAAGGTAGAGAAATGTGAGATATGTGCTCAGACGAAGATCACTAGGAAACCCTTCCACAGGGTCCATCGAAGCACAGATCTTCTGGAGTTGGTTCACTCAGATATCTGTGACTTCAAACAATTCTCTACAAAGGCCGGGATGAAGTATTTCATTACTTTCATCGATGACTTCTCCAAGTATGCCTTCGTCTATTTACTCAAATCTAAAGACGAAGCATTCGAGAAGTTCAAGGAGTTCAGGGCCGAGGCTGAACGGCAAACTGGACAACAACTCAAGAGGCTGAGGAGTGATCGAGGTGGGGAATATAGGTCTCATGAATTCTCATCATTCTGCAAAGAACATGGAATCATCAACGAGACGACGGCTCCGTATTCTCCACAATCCAACGGAGTAGCAGAAAGGAAGAACAGAACGTTGACAGAGATGATGAATTCTATGCTGTTGACTGCGGGTCTCCCAAAGTGCTATTGGGGAGAAGCTGCATTAACGGCCACTTTCATTCTGAACAGAGTGCCGTATGCAACTTCCGACATAACTCCTCATGAACTCTGGTTCAAAGTCAGACCCAACCTGAATGTCATTCGAGTGTGGGGGTGCCTGGCTTATGTGAAGCTCCCGGATCTAAAGATTCAGAAGCTGGGGACAAGGACTACTAAGGCGATCTTCCTGGGGTATGCCGAGAAGAGTGATGCTCGGAGATTCCTTGATATCGAGTCAAATCATATCATCGAATCTCGCGATGCTGAATATTTTGAAGAAAAGTTTGCAAGGCACAAGAACATTGTTCTCGCCGACATTCCGGAGAATAATGAGGGTGCGGAGCAGACAGAGATCTTTATCGAACCAGTAGTCCAAGATGGAGTTGTTGTCGAGGAGACACCAGCTGAACCAGAACTCGCTGCGCCGTCAACTAAGCGAGCGAGGAGGCCGAAAGACTTCGGAGATGACTTCGTCACCTATCATGTGGAAGCAGATCCGCTTACCTATGATGAGGCGATGAAGACCAGAGATGCTATATTCTGGAAGGAGGCGATTGACAACGAGATTGACTCAATCACCTCCAATAACACATGGGTATTGGTCGACCTACCAGAAGGAGCAAGACCCATCGGATGCAAATGGATCTTCAAGAAGAAGATGAAAGCAGATGGAACCATTGACAAGTTCAAGGCCAGGCTAGTGGCCAAGGGGTTTGCTCAGAAGCAGGGGATCGACTACTTTGACACTTATGCTCCAGTAGCTCGGATGACAACTATCAGATTGTTAATTGCTTTAGCAGCAATACACAAGCTGGTGATACATCAGATGGATGTGAAAACGACATTCCTTAATGACGAGCTGACCGAAGAGATCTACATGCAACAACCAGAAGGTTTTGTCGTCAGAGGTCTGGAAGACAAAGTCTACAAGTTGATGAAGTCTCTGTATGGTTTGAAGCAAGCTCCCAAAATGTGGCATGAGAAGTTTGACAAGGTGATAAGGTCAAATGGCTACAGGGTCAGTGAAACAGACAAGTGTGTCTATACGAAGTTTGCTGACGGAAGAGGAGTAATCGTTTGTCTATACGTGGACGACATGCTAATCCTAGGTACGGATTTAAGCTGCGTCACAGAGACAAAGAAATTCCTCTCGACCAAGTTCAGTATGAAGGACTTGGGGGATGCCGACGTAATCTTGGGGCTCAAGATCATCCGGACAGGCACTGGAATAGCGCTGTCACAGTCTCATTACATTGAGAAGATGCTCTCTCGCTACGGGTATCAAGATCTTCCTATTATTGATACACCGTACAGGAGTGATCTGAAACTGGAGCCAAATTTGAAGGAGAGCGTCAGGCAGTTGAAGTACGCTAGCGTCATCGGAAGTTTGATGTACGCTACTACTGCCACAAGGCCTGACATAGCCTTTGCAGTGGAAATGTTGAGTCGATTTACGAGCAATCCAGGCGTAAAGCATTGGAAAGCTGTGAAGCGTGTTATGAGATATCTCAAGAAGACTCAGACATATGCACTATACTACAGCGGAGATCCGTCAGTAGTGGAAGGCTTCAGTGATGCTAGCTGGTGTTCAGAGGTGGAGAGCGAATATTCCACAGGTGGATATGTGTTCGCCATGGGTGGAGCTGCTATATCGTGGAAGTCGAAGAAGCAGACTATGTTATCTCGCTCCTCCATGGAATCTGAATTCTTTGTATTGGACGCTGCAGCAGATGAAGCAGAGTGGCTTCGGGAGCTCATGTATGACCTTCCAATGGTTGGGGCTCAGATACCGGCGATTCCGATATACTGTGACAACCAGGCGGCAGCAGCAGTGGCATCAAATGAACTCTTCAACGGGAAGAAGAGGACTGTGCGGTTGAAGCACAGAGCAGTGAACGATCTCATAAAAAGGGGCGTCATTGCAGTGATCGATGTTCGGAGTCAGGAAAACCTGGCGGATCCATTCACGAAGGGTCTCAAGCGTCAGCTGGTCGAGGACACAGCAAGGAAGATGGGCTTGAAGGCATTCTAATATTGTGTCATTATAATCCTATCAATAAATTTTATGTTATTGGTTCAAAGAGAAATCTACCAGATATCTAATTTTTGATTCAAGGGAGGACTATTGACTGGAAAAATATTAGTTAACAGTGGGTACTTGTTCTGCGGAACATGTAAGGATTTCGGACCCAGAACCACTGTTGTCTACTATGAATTTTCTACGGAAAATTGATCCTGTGAGAAGGATGGCATAATGCCTTAATGAGTTCTCAGACTGAGTGAAGGTCTGTTATGCTTTACAGGAAGCATGGTGGCGCAACAACCACAAAGGAGTGTTACAACTCCATGCTACAGTGGGGTGACTCCACCATGAGATTCCCAGGTAGGGGTAATGCCTCGGCTTTGTTAGCCAAGTTACAGGCGGCGTAGCACCGCATATAGGCAGGTAGCCTAATGTTGCATAATCGTAATAAAGAGATGTAGGCAGCACTACAAAGAGGCCGGTGTCCTCATGTTACAGTGGCATGACACCACGATGAGGTACCCAGGTAGGGGTAAAGCCTCGGCTTTGCAAGCCATGTCATAGTGGCGTAACACCACAAGGGAGCGCAAGGCTTCATGCTGGGTAGTTTGGCACTACAAAGAGGCTTGAGACCTCATGCTACAGTAGTATGACACTACGATGAGGTTCCCAGGTAGGGGTAATGCCTTGGCTTTGTCAGCCATGTCATAGCGGCGTAGCACCGCAAAGAAGCGCAATGCTTCATGCCAATGACTCTTTATATAGAACTCACCTATAGTGTATGGACAGAGATATCAGGCCGTCTCTTGAGGGTAAACTTGTAGACGCCCAAAAATTATACACTGAAACCAGGCTGGCACAAGGCCTTCAATGTGCAGCCAGAAGCACAGTTGATGTCACTATGTGAGTAGGAAGAATTGCAGTTATGGTGCAGAATTCAAGGCTTAGTCCATTCTTGTATCATGCTGTTATTTAACCTATGCGGGAAGATTCAAGTCGTAGCGACATCTCTCCTAATGCATGATGGACAATCACTGTGGGGAACGCTCAACCCATATATTGAGATATGTGGGAGATTGTTGGTGTTTTTGCCTTTGGACTAGAAAAGATAGTCCCACATCGGCTACACCAAATGGTGAGTATCTCAATATAATGCATTGCTTGTGTTGAGGTGTGCACATGAGGTGTAGTGGGGCACAAGTTTGTGCCATGTGGAAGTATTTTCCTAGAAGGAAAAAGGATTAAATCCAACAAGGATGCAAGTTAATTTTTGTTGTGCGGACTCGGACTCGGACGCGGACTCCAAGATGTCTCGTGCATGCACGGGAGGGTTCGGGGGGTAGGCGTGGACTGGCACACTTCTATGCTGATTGTGGGATGATCTAAAATATCAAACTCTATTTTTGAGTATTGGTATTTTAGTCCCACATCGGATAGGAGAAGAGGTGAAGTCTCAACTCCACTCTATAAATAGAGCCCCTTGGCCTCCTTTGAAAGATGCACCAAAAAGAGAGTTGAGGGAGTCTGTTAAGTCCAGGAAGCCCGTTCAAGTCTCAAATATTGACTTACGAGCGTTCCAGAAGTTCTCCTGAACTTGCTGGTTCCTGGGAGCTTATCCGTACTGCGGGTATAGCTTTGAGCGCCGGTGTTCAACACCCCAGCGAGATCCGCTCTTCTTCTTCCTTCCTCTTTCTGTTGCCTTCGAGAATCTGAGACTCAACTGTTGTTGATCATCTCTTGTTGCCTTCGAGAAACCGCTATTGCAAACGCGATTCGATTTTTTAATCGTTTAGGCTACGCAATCAGCATTATTTGCATCTCTTTTTAGGGATTGCAACTGCATTATTTGCATCTCTTTTTTAGGGATTGCAACTGCATTCTTTGCATCTCTTCTTAGGGATTGCAACTGAGTTTTTCCATCGATTGTTTGCAAATAGACTAACATCCTCTCCATCAACGCTGACGACGACCTCCGGGAGGTGGGATCTCCTAGCAACGTCATCGCCGAGGAGCCTCCTTTCTCCTTTCCTCTTTCCCACTGAGGTGGAGGTGGCGCGACCTTGGCGGTTGATTCTCGACTTCGGCGGCTCCGCCAGACTGAGGTGGAGGTGGATCTTGAGCTCGAGGTGGAGGATGGGGCCTCTCCGTCGAGCGAGCTCGCCTAGCTTGGCTCGAGCTCCGCCGTCGAGAGGTTGCGGGAATTTCGAGAGGTTGCGAAAATTTCGCTGTCATGCAAACTGTGGAGAGTATGCGGAGAGCCGAGGAGGTCGGCCTACCACGTCATCTGGTGCCGTTGCATAGATGGGTTTGGGACTGCAACAGCGACTGGGACACGAGTCAGTGAACATGTTGGATACTGTAAAGAAATATATTGTGTCAAGACACATATTCAGAAAATTTGTGACACAGGACACAAGGATTTATTAATAAAAATAATTTTTTTGTTGTTTTGCCAAACATAATTTTTAATTTTTATTTCTTAAAACTATTTTTACGATGAAAGTAACCAAACGTATACTCAGAAACTTTATATCCAAAAAACTACTTTATAACATCTTCTCTGAAAACTGTTTTCAGAACAAAGTTTTAGAAGACCTATCCAAACGGACCTTTTTTTTTTAATTTGGTTTCGATTTCGGATTTGGATTTCGGTTTCGGTCCAAAACCGAATAAGAAAATTTAGTTTATATATATATATATATATATATATATATATATATATATATATATATATATATATATATTTTTTTTTTTTTTTTTTTTTTTTTGAAGAAGGGTACTTCATTGATGAGAAAAACTATTTACAAAAGACTCATTACATGGATGAGTTCACAAAGAACAACACACTCTCAGCAAGCATCAAGCAAGCTTACTGCCGCTGCACCCCATGTACTGCTATGGCACTTTCTCCCCCATACTTCTAATATCTGCTTCGATGTTGTTTATCATACCTGCCATCGAAGCTCCGCTTCCTTCAAACACCCGTCTGTTTCTTTCCCTCCAAACATGCCAAATAGCGGATAAGAGACGGATGCGAGCTCTATTGTATATCTCCCTTCTATGGGTCTTATAGCTCAGTATCTCTGCCACAGTCTCAGTTAACACTGCATTAGAACCACCAGCTATTCCAAGCTTCCGTTGACAGTGCCTCCAAACCTGGTTGGAAAACGCGCATAAGAAGAAGAGATGATCCCTACTTTCTGGCCCTCCTCCACATAGAACACACGCCATGTTATCCACCATAATTCCTAGCCTGTGCAACCGATCTCTGGTCAGTAATCTGTTGCGGATAGCTTTGTATGCACAGAGTTGCATCTTCTTCGCCGCTCCCGACTTCCATATTACCTCCGCCCAATCTAATGTTGGTCCGTGTCCTCTCGTCCGTTCATAAGCTTCTTTACATGAAAATATTCCATCTACTATCCCTTCCCATTCCCAACTATCAGTTAACGTTTCTGTATGAAGGGGAATTACCTCAATTTCTTCCCGAAATAGCATACTGATTGGTCGGTGACCAACCTGTTGGGAAAGAAGCGCGGAAACCTTTCTCCAAACCGGAGAGTACCTGCGAGAGAACCGAGCAAACAACGCACGAACCCAAAAACAAGCACACAAAAACAATCACGCAGACACAGAGAATTTTTGACGTGGAAAATCCTTGCGGGAAAAACCACGGGACGATCGGAGTCCAACCCTGAGAAGCCTCCACTAATGGAATAGAAGAATTACACCCTCTACAAACTCCTCCGATCCAAATCGGATCCCCACAACACTCAGAGAAAAGAACAACGATTAAAAGGCTACGAAGAACGAGAACGACGAGTAGAGATTACCCGAACACGATCTCCTCCGAATATCAACCTTCAATCCTCCGCCTTCTTCTCCGAAGTTGCAATGGCACTCTTGCCTCCTTTCTCTCTCAAACTTGGATAGCCTCCAAAAGTTACCAATGTGCGCTATGGGATTAGGGTTGAGATATCTCAACTTAATACCCTAATCCCGCAACAAATCTGGACCGTCGGATTAGATCCAATGATGAAAACTCATCCAGAATCCCGCTTCAGCCCCCGACAACACAGAGTTCGGCCAGAACTCTGTGTGTGGCAACCAGCACTGGGTGGCCAAACCCTGGAACGGCCAGACCGAGTTCGGCCAGAACTCGGCCTGGGACCGAGTTCGGCCCGAACTCGGCAGACTTGGTCCAGAACCCCCTTTGGGGCAGCAGCAGCAGTAACAACTACTCCCGAGCTTCTCCGACATCGGACGGCGCTCGTCGCACTCCGGGATCTTCTCCACATAGGTTGGGAACCCCACCCACTCCAACAAATCTCCCCCTTCACAACTATGGGAAGGACGTCGTCATCCCGACGACCTGCCTGCAGTACTCAAACTTTCCCCTTGGTAGAATCTTCGTGAACATATCAGCTCCGTTGTCATCTGTATGCACCTTCTTAAGCTCCGCGTCCTTCTTCTCAACCACATCCCGTATCCAATGATACCGAGTCTCGATGTGCTTGGACCGGCTATGAAACGTCTGATTCTTCACAAGATGGATAGCACTCTGACTGTCGCAAAGCAAAGTATACTGCTCTTGCTTCAGTCCCATTTCCTGCAGCAGCTTCTTCATCCACAACAGCTCCTTGCAAGCCTCCGTCGCCGCAATGTATTCCGCCTCCGTCGTCGACAAGGCAACACACTTCTGCAACCGCGACTGCCACGACACTGCTCCTCCCGCAAACATCATTACGTAGCCTGAAGTCGATCGCCTCGTGTCTACATCTCCAGCCATATCAGCGTCAGTATACCCAACCAGCTTCGGCTCGTCACCACCAAAGGAAAGTCTCCAACCAGCAGTGCCCTGAAGATATCGTAGAATCCACTTGACCGCACTCCAGTGTACCCTTCCAGGATTCGAAAGATACCTGCTAACCGTACCAACTGCATGAGCAATATCTGGCCTCGTACACACCATGGCATACATAAGGCTTCCCACAGCTGAGGCATATGGAACCCGCTCCATATCTTCCTTTTCGTCCTCGGTAGATGGACACTGCTCCTCAGTGAACTTAAAGTGAGCCGCGAGGGGAGAACTCACTTTCTTCGACCCGTCCATCCCGAAACGCTGAAGTACCCGGTGAATGTACTTCTTTTAGGACAAGTGTAGCAGCTTGGACTCTCTCTCTCGGCTGATCTCCATCCCAAGAATAGTCTTCGCTGCGCCCAAATTCTTCATAGAGAAGGCCGCGCCCAGTTGGCGCTTCAACTCCGCTATCCTAGTGGCATTCCAACCCACTAATAGCATATCATCAACATAGAGCAATAAGATGATAAAATCATCATCGGCAAAATACCTCACAAATACACAATGGTCCGACGTCGTCCGTGCATAACCATGCTCCCCCATAAACGACTCGAACTTTCTGTACCACTGCCTCGGAGCCTGCTTCAGACCATACAAGCTCTTCCTCAACCGGCAGACCAAATGTGACTTGCACTTCTCACAGAATCCCTCCGGCTGCTCCATGTACAACTCCTCCTCAAGATCACCGTGGAGGAACGCCGTCTTCACGTCCATCTGCTCGACCTCCAAGTCGAAACTGGCTGCTAATGCTAGCACCACCCGAATAGACGAATGCTTGACGACAGGCGAAAAGATTTCATCATAATCCACGCCTTTCCGCTGACCGTAGCCCTTGACTACCAGCCTCGCTTTGTATCGAGGGCGAGTAGCATCATCCGTCTGCTTCACTCTGAACACCCATCGATTCTTCAAAGCCTTCTTGCCCTTTGGCAACCGCACCAGATCATAAGTAGAATTGGTGTGCAAGGAACTCATCTCCTCCTGCATAGCCACCATCCACTCCTGCCTGTGTTCGTCTTCCATAGCCTCTGCGAAACTTTCGGGCTCTCCCCCGTCAGTCAATAGCACATACTCATCCGGCGAGTATCTCGTAGATGGTCGACGATCCCTGTTGCTCCTTCTCAGTGGAGCCACTGGTGCTGGCTGTATACCGACAGCCTCCTCCCCTTCAGGAACTACCTCTCCGGCATGCTCATCCTCCTGAGGGACACCCTGACCACCATCAGCAGGCTGATGATCAAGGTTGGGAGCAACTCCATGTACCGGCTCCCCCATAACTGGATCCTCTGCGATGTCCTCTGGAAACTGCTCGAAGCGAAATGACTCTAACTCAGGCAATTCCTCAGCCTCAGAAGGCGTCTCGGAATCCTGAGTGTTGGTCATGGTCTGATCCTCGACGAACACCACGTCCCTGCTTCTGTAGAGCTTTCCTTCCACTGGGTCGTAGAGTCTATAGCCAAACTCATCCCGACCGTAGCCGACAAAGACGCATCGCCTCGTCTTCGGCTCAAGTTTGGTCCTCTCGTCCTTCGGTACATGCACGAAGGCTTTACAACCAAACGCCCGCAGGTGACTGTATGACGGCTCCTTGCCGTACCATACTTTGTCAGGCACATCACCCTGCAAAGGAGCACTAGGAGACAAATTAATAATATAAGCAGCTGTGAGAAGAGCCTCACCCCAATAACTGCCCGGCAAGTTTGCTTCTGACAGCAAATACCGCACCCTCTCCATCAGTGTCCTGTTCATGCGCTCCGCTACACCATTGAGCTGAGGTGTCTTTGGCGGAGTCTTCTGGTGTCGTATCCCTTACTCTCTGCAATACGCATCAAAGGGACCGATGTATTCGTCGCCATTGTCGGACCGAACACACAACAACTTCTTGCCCGTCTCCCTTTCAACGGAGGCCTGAAACTCCTTGAAAGTAGGCAGCACCTGATCCTTGGTCTTTAAGGCATAGACCCAAACCTTCCTGGAACAGTCATCAATAAAAGTCACAAAGTAAGAAGCACCACCAAGAGATTTTACCTTCATAGGACCGCAGACATCCGAGTGAATCAACTCGAGCAACGCCGGCTTCCTCGAACTTGGGTGACTTTGGAAAGACACCCTATTTTGCTTCCCAGCCAAACAGTGCGTGCATTTCTCCAACTTTGTAGACTTGAGCCCCGGAATCACTTTCCTGTTCACCAAGTAGCTCATCCCCTTCTCGCTGATATGGCCGAGCCGCCTGTGCCACAACTCGGTAGACGCGTCACTGACTGCGTTCACCTCCTGTGCCCCCTCTGCGCTCCCCTCCATATAGTAGAGACCGGACTTCTTGCTTCCTCTGGCAATCACCATCGAACCTCTGGAAAGCTTCCACTGACTATTCCCGAAGAGACTGAAGAATCCCTCGTCATCCAACCTTCCAACCGACACCAGGTTGAAACGGATATCAGGGACATGACGAACATCCTTGAGAACAAGAACCGCACCCGTCTTTGTTCTCAAATGCACATCTCCAATGGCAACCGCCTTCGACACATCTCCGTTGCCCATCTTTAACACGCCACAGTCGCCTGTCGTGTAAGTGGCAAACAGTGCCCTATTGTGAGATACATGTGCTGAAGCCCCTGAGTCCACCAGCCAAGAATTGTCATCGCAGGCGAGGTTAGTAATGACCTCATCACCTACGACAATCACATCGCCTCCATGCACCGAGGCCGCCGCTGTAGTGTTCTCTTCTTGCTTCCCCTTGTCGCCCTTCTTCTCCTTCTTCCAAGCGAAACAATTCCGCTTGATATGGCCTTTCTTACCGCAATGATAACACTCTGAGTCCTCGTACCGACCCTTGGACTTTCCCCTGCTCTTGTCTCTGCCACCACCTGGACCCCTGCTTTTGCCCCTTCCGCGGCTCTCTGAAACAAGTGCCTCTGAGTGGTGGGATGTGGATGAAGTGCCCTGAGAACGTCTCCGTATCTCTTCATTCAACACCCCGCTCTTGGCAAACTCCAGACTGACCACGCCCTCTGGAGCAGAAGCGATCATAGATACTCGTACGGTCTCCCACGAGTCTGGCAAGGTACACAGCAGCCACAGTCCCTGAACTTCGTCGTCGAACTTGACTCCCATAGAAGATAGCTGGTCAACCACGCCCTGGAAATCACTCAAGTGATCCGTAATAGACGCCCCATCCTTGTACCGCAGACCCATCATCGTTCGGATCAGAAACAACTTGTTTACCCCGGTCTTCTTCGCATACAAGGATTCCAGCTTATCCCACAACGTCTTCGCGTGCTCAATATTGGCAACGTGATTGTACACGTTCTCATCAACAAACTGCCGTATGTACCCATATACCTGTATGTGCTCGAACTTCCAGTCCTCCTCGGATTTATCACTGGGCCTCTCGGTTGCAAACACAGGTAGATGCAGCTTCTTGACAAATAGCAAATCCTTCATCTTGCTCCGCCAATAATGATAGTTTGTGCCATTAAGGTTCACCATGCGCACCGGCTTCGCGTCCATCTCTCCTCTCTGGTTCCTCTGTCAACTCCTGACACCCTTTGAACCCAAAGCTCTGATACCACTCTGTTGGTATCAGCCAGAACAGAACCTTGCTCTGATACCACTCTGTTGGAAAAGAAGCGCGGAAACCTTTCCCCAAACCGGAGAGTACCTGCGAGAGAACCGAGCAAACAACGTACGAACCCAAAAACAAGCACACAAAAACAATCACGCAGACACAGAGAATTTTTGACGTGGAAAACCCTTGCGGGAAAAACCACGGGACGATCGGAGTCCAACCCTGAGAAGCCTCCACTAATGGAATAGAAGAATTACACCCTCTACAAACTCCTCCGATCCAAATCGGATCCCCACAACACTCAGAGAAAAGAACAACGATTACAAGGCTACGAAGAACGAGAACGACGAGTAGAGATTACCCGAACACGATCTCCTCCGAATATTAACCTTCAATCCTCCGCCTTCTTCTCCGAAGTTGCAATGGCACTCTTGCCTCCTTTCTCTCTCAAACTTGGATAGCCTCCAAAAGTTACCAATGTGCGCTATGGGATTAGGGTTGAGATATCTCAACTTAATACCCTAATCCCGCAACAAACCTGGACCGTCGGATTAGATCCAATGATGAAAACTCATCCAGAATCCCGCTTCAGCCCCCGACAACACAGAGTTCAGCCAGAACTCTGTGTGTGGCAACCAGCACTGGGTGGCCAAACCCTGGAACGGCCAGACCGAGTTCGGCCAGAACTCGGCCTGGGACCGAGTTCGGCCCGAACTCGGCAGACTTGGTCCAGAACCCCCTTTGGGGCAGCAGCAGCAGTAACAACTACTCCCGAGCTTCTCCGACATCGGACGGCGCTCGTCGCACTCCGGGATCTTCTCCACATAGGTTGGGAACCCCACCCACTCCAACACAACCTGCCACCGGTTATTGTCTATGATCACTGCTAGCGGCTCGTCCCTCCCGATTATCTCGAACGCCGGCCAACCCGCCCTCTCCACCAAAGTTGTGTGATTAAGCCATGGGTCAAACCACAAGTTGGTTGTAGAGCCGTCTCCAATTACCCGAACCAATCGGCTCTTCAAAACAGGACGCAACCGAAGAATATTCTTGTATGTCACCGAATAGTTATTGTTAATATCTTGCACCCAGAAATTGCTTTGTCGTTGATACCGACTCTTGGTCCAACGCGCCCATAAGGAGTTACTCTCAAATAATCGCCATGCCAATTTATAGAGAGCAACGTCTCGGAGTGTACGTAATGATCGGATGCCGACCCCTCCCTCCTCTACAGGACGGGCCAAGTCCTCCCATCCGATTGTGTGAAGACCCCCTCGCCATAGAAAATTCGCACAAAGTTTTTCGATCTTCTGGATGGTCCTATCAGGCACATAGATCGCTTGAAGCCAAAAACTGGATATGGCATAAATCACGGACCGGATGAGTTCTATTCGGCCTCCGAAAGACAGTAGTTGGGATTGCCAACCTTCCAGTCTGGACTGGACTTGTTGAAGCAGTCCTTGACAATCCGTATGGCGGGCATAATTGATAGAGAGCGGGAGTCCGAGGTACCGGACAGGAAGTTGTCCACTCTCGATCTGCATCATTTGAGACCATTTATCTTTCTCCGGGCAATCCCGATTCAAATAGATCTGGCTCTTGTCTCTATTTATTTGCAACCCCGACGTCTTGCCAAACTCCTCTAATACTTTATTCAGGGAGGTGATACTCCTCTCCGAAGGCTCTACAAACACCAACAAATCATCAGCATATATCAAATGTGAGATATTTGGTTGTACCTTTGAAAAGAGAGGCTTAATCTGCTTCTTGTGAACCGCAATGTCCATCAGACAGCTAAAGTGCTCCATGACAATTGTGAATAAGTATGGAGACAGAGGGTCGCCCTGCCGAATGCCTCGATTACTGCCGAAGAATCCGCATGGCTGACCTTTAATAAGGATAGAGAAAGTCGGGGAAGTAATACATTCTTGGATTCGCGCCACCCACCAGTCATCAAATCCCATGCTAAGCAACATTTGGCATATGAACTTCCTGTTCACCATATCATAGGCTTTGCGAAGATCTAATTTAATGCATCCTTTTCTGCCTCCCCTTTTATTGAAGTCGCGCACAAGTTCATGTGCGAGCAAACAATTCTCTGCAATGGATCGACCTTTAATAAATGCTGCTTGGTTGTCCGAAATTAATCCCTTCAAAATTCCTTGCATTCTTTTACACATAATATGAGTAATTATTTTGTATATAAAATTACAGCATGATATTGGTCGAAAATCTCCAAGATCTGTTGCAACCCTCCTTTTTGGGAATCAATGTCAAAAAGGTATGATTGAGCTCTTTTATTAACCTTCCAGTTTTGAAGAAGTCCCGCACTACCTGGAGGACATGAAATTTCAATATACTCCAATGTCTTTTATAGAAAGCAGCATTAAACCCGTCAGGTCCTGGCGATTTATTAGGATCAGCATTCGTAATAATTTCATTTATTTCCTCAATGTCCACCTCTTTGCGGAGAGTGTCATTCCCTTTTTCTGTCACAATTCTTTTGCAAATAATAACTGGGAAAGAGTCCGAATAGTCAGATTGATTGTAAAGGGAAGTGTAATACCTGATGGCCGCTTCCCTCAATTTCTTTGTCATTGTTAATAGAATTACCTTCCATATCTAACAACGGACCGAACGAATTTTTATGTTGACGAGCCTTCACCATGGCGTGGAAGAATTTTGAACATCTATCCCCATCTTTCAGCCAAGAGCACTTTGCTTGTTGTTGCAGATGTACCTCCTCTTGGAAGCGTACCTGTCTCAATGTTTCTTGAAGCTCCAATTCCTTATTAGCAAGAACCGAATTTAATGGGTCAGCTTGAACCTGGCATTGGATGGAATGAAGTTCCTCCTCTAAGGAATTACTGCTCATAGGTGGACGGTCCCGAGCCCAATTCTTCAAGTCTGCCTTAACTCTTTTCAGAATATGGATCAAGCGGTATTGAGGGGTACTAGAAATCTGGGAATAGAGGCCTCCTTCTACCGCTTCTTCATAACCTGCCAGCAAAGGCCAAGCATTGTTGAAACGAAAAGGTCGGCGACGCGGCCTCTGCGTCGAATGCAATCGGATCAATAACGGGGTATGATCACTAGTGCCGCTAGGAAGGCCCTCTGCTTTGACGTCCGGGAATGTAGCAAGCCAGCAATTATTACAAAGGACTCTATCAAGTTGACAAACAACTCGGTTTAGAACGGAGCTATTGCTCCAGCTCCATGTGTGTCCAGTCCTTGCCATGCAACTCAGGCCAGAGGATAACAGACAATCTTGGAAATCCGCAAGAATAGGGGCAGGCACCTGACGTCCACCGATCTTCTCATTTTCTGTTAACATGGCGTTAAAGTCGCCCATCACCAGAAGGGGGATCCTGTCGTTATTTTCAGAGGAAATTTTAATAAGATCCTTCCAGAGTTGGAATCGTCTCCTGCGATCATTATGCCCATAAACAGCCCCCACCATAACTTGGAGCCCTCCTCTGTTAGAGAATTCCACAACTGTGAGTTGTTCAGATTGGAATTTCACCACTCCCGACCATACACGGACGTCCCACATCATCCATATCCGAGCCATACCACACAGGCCTCCGTTGTGAACGGACTCCCACTGACTAGGGGTACGGCTGGTAATCCTACTAGCAGACTTAATTTTACTCTCCAATAAGCCAACAATCGAGCAATTATTACTACGAATGGTCTTAGTAATCTCCTTCCAACGGCCGATAGAGTTACAGCCGCGGACGTTCCATGAGATGACAGACATTAGACTTAATTGAGGGGGTTGTCCGAATCTGACCTCCGACACTCTCGTGGACAATCCGAGAGCGTATTCGACATACCAGACACTTGTGGATGAGAGGTTTGCAGAAGCAACTGCTGCCACTCCGGATTCGCAATTGTAAGTGCCATGCTTTCATCCATCTGTTGGGTACCATTACCTCCTTCTTCGCTAATTTGGGCCACCGCTGGTCGCCGTTGTGATGTAGTTCTTTTGCTACTCCTTGGCTGGTCATCATTCTCGGTGCCTCCCTTGTTGCCGTCTCTTCGACTATCCTCCGTCGTTGGATGATCCACTTCTGGGTCGACGTTTTCTGTCCCCACAAGAACCATAGCAAGGGCCCCTATACTCGATGATGTGTTTCTCGATTCAGAGACTGGTCTCTTCCCGAGTATTGTACTCATGCTAGTTTCTGATGCTCTGGATGGTTGGGACTCTAATCCCTCCACCTCCATAAGCGTAGCTGCCGTTGGGGCGAGTTGCTGTTGTGGGCGTTGCTCCATGTCCACCCTTTCTTCTTGATCCTGACTCGGCCTGTCTTCCTGCATTGTCCCGTCATCCGAAGTCTCCGTCTTCTCTCTACACTTCGAATCAGTATGTCCGAAGCACTTGCATCTGGAGCACGAAGGGGGCACCCACTCATAGTCAATCTCTTGGGTACCCTTCTCGCCATTAGGCAGAAGTAGATCTATGCTCCGGGGAAGGCTTGTGCCCGCTTCAATTTCCACGAAGATTCTCGCGAAAGATAGTCGCTGCCGTCTTGCCGTTTGAATATCAGTTCGGATCGGCACGCCCACCATACTAGCCATTTTCATGATAGAAGGGATACTCCAGAGTTGTGGAGAAAGCCACGGCAGTCTAATCCATATAGGGACCTTTGAGAGGCGATCTTTTTCGAAATTAATAGTGGGATTCCACCTCTTCAGGACCACCAGACGTCCATCGAATGTCCAAGGACCCCCTTCCAGTATCCGATCCAGGTCCTCCCCTAAGTCGAATTTGATAAAATAGAAGCCGTTTTCCTCGGGAGAAAATACTCATCTCCCCTTTTGGTCGCCAGACTCTATGTGCGAACGCGCGAATTTGCCCATAGTATGGTCGATCTCCCATGACGTACAAGATAAGAGTATTTTTCCAGTATTTCGTCGTTTCCTGGATGTCATCTTGAGTTATTTCCACAACCTTTTTGCCATCAATGATGCTGGGCTCGATATATTGCATATCAACCTCTTCATGTACTGCCGCAGGCTTACACAAGTCCGCCCAAGAGACCGGAGATGTCGTCTTCCCCTTGTTTGCTCCTTTATTCATACTCCCCTGGCCATTAGAGGATGCTGGATTGCTATGAGTCATAGTCATCTTCCTGGTGGTTCTTTCTTTCTCCGGGAAAAGTGGCATCTTCCCCTTCAATAGACGCCTATCCTCATCTCCTCGCCCATTGCCCGGAGGGTTTCCGAGTTGACGAGGACGCCAGTTCCTACCCTCATTGGCTGCGGTGTTCCGTCCTACAACCCCGGATGTCGCTGGTCTCCCCGGCAAGGCCCGTTCCAGCTGTGCTCTCGTACGTCGTCGACGGTCAACCGTCGTCCAGCCCCCCGCTACCTCGGTGATGTCTACTTGAGCTCCCCCACCGGCTTCCTCCTCCGGCAACTCATTGGACCCTTTCGAAGTTTCTGTGCCTCCTCCGTCAGGATGCAGACGGCCTTCCGTCGATGCATCTGTGCCTCCATCGCCAGGGTGCGGATGCCCTAACCCTAGCGCAGACATGTTTATTATATATATATATATATATATATATATATATATATATATATATATATATATATATATATATATATATATATATATATAAAATGGGCTAATTCGGTTCGGTTTCGATTTTGCTTATTAGATTTTGGTCCAATTCGATTTTCGGTTATTCGGTTCGATTTGAAACAAATTAACCGAATTCTTGGGTTGGTGAAATTTCGACCATGATCGACCCCGAGCAAGTGTCCCATCCGTTCTGGGTCCCACATTTACTGAGGTCCCAAAATTAAAATGTTAGTTGTAAGTTATAAAAATTAGTTGTGACGTAATTGTTAACATAAAATAATTATGACGTAGTGTTTAACCTATTAGTCTTGCACTTTAATATTTTTAGTTTAAATATTGATAATAAGAATAATTTTTAATTATTAATTATTTGTTACTAGTATATATAGGAGTGGTTTTGAAAGTTTCCTTGGAATCTCACGAGCTTAGATCCGTTCCTGATTCGAAATGTGGGTTGAAGGGTTTGTTCCGATAATTTTTGGACCTTTGACTAAATTGGTTCGAACAGACCAACCTGTTCTTGTTGGCAGACCAAATTGACTTTTTCGAAACTGTACTGAATTTTCATCAAAACTTGTACTAAAAATACATTTTGACTGCAGCTATCCAAAGTATAGTTTCTCATGGAGATACATGATATCATTTCAGGTATACTTTAATATTTTTCATTTAGAAGCATTGTCATTTACAAATATAATTTGTTAATTTTGCAACATTATTATCAACATAATGTGTTCCGAATTAACGGGGTCAATATAGTCAAATATTATAAGCAAATGCATCCTCAAAAATGGATCCGGAGGAATAATTGTCAGAAGAAAATATATTACCAAAAAGACCCTGCCTCCATTGACGGCATATAGCAAAATCGTTGGTAAATAGTCTTTTACGCAAATAAAGACAATATGTTGACAATAATGGAACATTGGGATCCACAACTACCAAAATCCCTAAACTACCCCCTTTGTGTTCAAGGTGTCTCGTTCCATACGTTCAGGACATTTGTGTCATTTTGGTAGCACCGAAAGACGGTAGAGAACGGACGAATGGGATTACTATTAAAAAAAGGAAAAGAACGGCAGACCTTGGTCCTGAGATCTAGCCGACAATATATAAATGAAATTTGACAGTGACATGCTTTCATTTGTATTTATTTTTATGCATATTTAATTAGAAATCAACTGCTACTAATAATTCTTTTGTTTATTTTGTATGATTTGTTCTTAGAAGTAACATTTTTTGTTTTTTAGTATCTACTTTTTAATAACCGGAGGTTGTTTTCAAAAACTAATTTTACTTTCCTTAAAGTACAACAATAATTACAATATATATATATATATATATATATATATATATATATATATATATATATATATATATATATATATATATATATATATATATATATATATTTTATTGAGGAAGACACATGTTAGTTTGGAAATACAAATTATCTATTTTCTGTTTAGCAACTCGTTTTTTTTTCCAAAATTAAAGTCCCAGTTTAAAAAAATTGAAACATTTGTTCAATGGTCAAAGTAACCACGAGCATGGTCATAATGCAATCTTTAACATTGGTCTATGAAGACCTAATTATTGTCATATTTTGTACATATTTGAAAGCTTGATAGGAGTCTAAATATAAGATGAGTATGTTGAGTAATATGTTGACTTGATTCGACCAACTATTGTCGATATCCAATTAGGAAACTGGATAAATGGTGACAAAAGATACTAGTCATTTATCAAAACAAGTTTTTCATATCCAAAACTGAGATTCATCAAGGAAGTCCTGATGCGAAAAATAAATAGAAACATATTCTTATAAAAAAAATTCTAATAAAATATTCAAAAATTAAAGTATCCAAAATTAACATCAACTAAAAAAAAATCATTCAACTACCTCAAGGGTTATCCAAACACGCATTTGTTGAATCTTTTCATTTATAACTTTTTAGTAAAATGTTAGGTATGTCTCAATCTTTTTCCTAAACACCTAATAAAAGTTTTTTTTTTAACTACTAGGAGAAAAAAAAATTATATTATAAAAAAGGACTAAACTTTGTGAGCTTGATAAGATTCCTAACATTGTCATTATTGTCATGCGAGTGATCTAATTTTCCAAAGATCACTTAAAGTCCGTTTTCAGACATTACTTACATGTTGCATAACTTATGTAAAAAACTTGCATGTGCAATAACTTATGAAAATAGTCAAAAAAAATAATTATTTTAGAAAGAGGATGATGTCAACAAATCTTATCCATGCAAACTAAATTGTCAAACTAAATAAGATCTATGCTACAATCTCAACATACAAGACAATGCTAACTCTCATATTCATTGAAACCCCAACCGCAACCAACCAAACAACCAAATATTACACCAATATATCAATTTTCTTCTCATTTTTAGGTTATTTATAAAGGCACAACTTCAATTATTAGAAAACAATACAAAAAATTAAAAGTTTTATTAACAAATTGTCATTGTCAAAATTGATACAGACATTCCATAGTTAAGTATAAAAATCAACCGGTTAGGATTGTCAGAATGTTGGCAAGATCTCTATTAAAGAACAATTACGATTCTGATAGCCTCTGTGCCTCCAACGATACTGTCAAATTTCAAGATTGAAAATTATAATTTTGAATTATAAACTTTAAAAAAATACCCATAAAAAAATTATTAACCTATAATCTAATAATGTTTTAAAACATATGAGAATGACATATAAGCTAGAACCTTCCCAAAATATAGAATTGGCAGAGGAAAAAATGTTAAAAATAGAGAATAAGAAAAGAAAGAAAAGATTACTTTCATTGGAAACTAGTTTTGTGGTGAGTTGAAAGAAAAAAAAAAGATAATTGGGAAGAAAAAAAATAAGGAAGAAGAGAGAGTGAGATACTGTGTTTAAAGAGAAAATGTGTTGACCCTCATCATTTTTATATTATATAACAAAAAGTAAAAATAAATTTATAGTTGTCCCATAACAATCGGGCTGTGTCTTATAGATAACCTTTTTTTAAGGAAGTTTTTTTTTTCAACAATACAAATGCCGATCACTTATGCATTAAGAAAAGAATAATATTCTAAAAAAGAGTTAATTAATTCCACTCTAATGAAAAAGTACCAAGAACTTATTGACAAATAACCGGCACATGGAGAACAAATATATCACCACTTTGTTAATTCTCTCCCCCTTTCCTTTTCTCTCTCTCTCTCTGATCTCTTATTCCGACACCGATCCGGCCATCCTCCGGCGACTCGGATCCGGAACCTTCTCGAAGCTTCTAGAGGGATCTAGAAGCCCCTCCGATGGAGTCGATCATCGCGCGAGCTCTGGAGTACACGCTCAAGTACTGGCTCAAGTCCTTCTCCCGCGACCAGTTCAAGCTCCAGGGGCGCACCGCCCAGCTCTCCAACCTAGGTTTTTCTGAAATTTCTCAAGAAAAGGAAAACTCCTATATTTTTTTAGAAATTTGTTCAAAATTACAGCAATTTCTTCAATTTTCTGCAGATTTAAACGGAGACGCGCTGCACGCGAGCATCGGATTGCCGCCGGCTCTCAATGTGACCACCGCAAGAGTTGGGAAGCTCGAAATTACGGTAATTTACAAGTATTTTTTCTTTCGGTAAATTTCGGATTTTGTTTCTTTTAATTATAAAACCGGGGAATTCGTAGGGAATTTACTCAACATTTTTTTTGTGTGTGGACGCAATTGTGAAGTTTTTCTTGAGTTAGGTTGTGAATGTGTTGATTTCTTGATTGATCACATGAAAGCTTAGTTGTAATGACTGTTTTTTTTTGTTTTTTTTATTTGGGAACTTTACGGAGTGACGAGTGAGTTTGGGATTTTGATGGGTTCATCTGTATTTACAGTGAAATTTATAAGGGGGTTTATTTGGTTTTTTGTTACTAATTTATTTGAAGGGTTTATTTGAGTTATGCTGCTTGATTGCATGAAAACTTAGTTATAATCACTACTTTTCCTTGGAAATGAGTGAGTTTGGGAGGGTTTTAGAGGGTGCAGTGATTAGTTGCTTAGTTACTTGAAATGCATGATATGGGATGTATCAGTTTCTTCCTTAATGGTTTTAAATTCAGTTTTTTTTTTAGGATTTTAAGTAAAACTGGGATTTCGGCGGGAGAGGAAGAGAATTGTTGTTTCGATTTTTTTGATACCGCAATACATGTGGAACGCACTGTTTTTTTTCTTCTTAATTACATGTACGTTGTGTTTGATTGGGTTTTTTTCCATGGAAAATATTTCCATCACAAATTTTCCACCAATTGTAGTGTTTGATAGCTTATATTTTCCATGAAATTATTTTCCAAAAAATATTATTTTTCATATTTTCTTTTAAAATGGTGGAAAATGAAACTTGTCTAACCCATAGGAAAATATCATTTTTCATGGAAAATAATGGCAATAAAATACCCAAATTAAGTTTTCCATGATTTTTTTTTTTAAAATTCCATGAAATTTTTTTCCTTGGAAAATAATTCCATGGAATTAATTTCTTTTTCACATATTTTCTACCTTGCAATCAAACGCACCCGTAGAGTTTTACTTTTTTCTTACTATGCTAAGGATTTTTGGATATTTTCTTTAGCTGGTCAGCAAATCAGCCTCTCGAGGATGAGTGGTGAATTGACTTCTTCCTCGATTTTTAAATTTAATTAGAGTTGTTTTTTTAATATAATTTTTTGGATATAAAGGCAACATAAAACCACCAAATTCATTTTGATAGTGGAAAACTATTACTTTATGGAGAGGATTTTTGTAGAGACTAAAGAGAAAATAAGATTAAGAGATACTCTTTCACATAAAAAAGAGTAATACCTACATTTGGAAAATCTAACTTGAAATATTCTTTCGTCTCGTAACTGTGGAGATTTTGCTTGGTTATTTTAAATTTAGCTAACTTGTCAAGCTTAGTTACATATGCATGTTCTTTTGCTATTAGTATTGTTGTTTTCTTAGTTGCATAATCTTATATCAGAAAGATGGGTTGAGGGATCATTGACTGTCAAATGTCCTTGTTCTTTTCTTTTAGATTCAACTAGACCTGGAATTTTATTATATATTCTGTTTTATGTCGTTGGGTAGGGTAGGGAGAATGTACTTAGTCTATTTTTGTTCTTTTTATCAAACCTATTATTTTTATTGTAAATGGCTGGAATTATGACGGTGTATTGGTTTTGTTTTCCTGTTTTAACCAAGCTTGGTGTTCTATAGATAAATGACATAATGGAGGGAGTAATATTTTGTTGCTTAATTATTAATTTTCTCAGCTCCCAGCCGTTTCTTATGTACAAGTGGAACCAATTGTGGTCCAAATCGACAGGCTTGATGTGGTTCTTGAGGAGAATTCAGATACGGATAATGCCGGAAGCTCCAACAGGTAATTGAATGACACCGATAAATTTCCTATCAAAATCTAAGCTTGGGCGTCTGTTAATGTTATTACTTCTGGTTGTTACAGTGCTCAATCGTCAACAAGCTCTGCAAAAGGCAGTGGTTATGGATATGCAGATAAGGTATTGGTTATGTTTCGTGGACTCAACACGGCATGTTTCAGACACTTATTATAGTGTGTACTAGTGTATTTTGGAGTGTCCATACGTGTCCGATACGTGTGTCCGACACGACACGGGCATGCCATGAATTTTGGAATGTCAGTGTTTCTTAAGGTATTGGTTTTAAATCATTGTGTGCTCGGCTTTGTTCTGTATTGTACTATTATATACTATAATAGAATTATGGTTTTTCATTTTGTTAGTTATCTTTTTCATACACTTGATAAACCACCCAATTCATGCTAGTCAAAATATAACCAGTCCTTAGATAAATATATTAGGACGTGAGTAGTGTGCTTCATGCTTCTCGCAACTGTTTGGTTGAGGGTGACAATTTTATGGATTCCTTAGGCTGTTTTAGTCCTTTGATGGTTCACATGAAACATTTAACTCCTTTGGAAGAGAATATATGCTAGTAATTTTTCAGCAAAATACTAGAGTTTCTGAAGTACTTGTTCTGTGTGAGATGAGGAGTAATTTATGTGATATCTGGTGTGTGTTTTCAGATTGCAGATGGAATGACTGTGGAAATAGGGACTGTTAATCTCTTGATTGAAACACGCGGTGGTGCTGGGAGCAAAGGTGGTGCAACATGGTAAGTTCCTTGTACTGCGATTCTCTAAATCACCAATACTAAATTGTAATACTTATAGCCCAAGTCCAATCATGATACACGGTAAAGTTTTCCCAATCACGTCATCTACATGTTCCATATAAATGGGATATAACTCATGCAGTTTATTAGGTGTATGTAACATTTTCTACCTTTGATATCTAATGCCCCTTAGCCTGATCCTGCACATTATTTTGGTTAACAGGGATATTTGGATGTGTTATATTAGCTATAACTTAGTTTTTCTGAGATTTCTAAACTGTTTTGTACTTTTGACATGTAGTTCCATCTAGACCTTTGTTTCAGATTGTTTCTTCTCCCTTTTGTTATAGTATTTCTTACCATTTTTTAGTCTGAACATGAATCTGATTCACCACCTCATGAATGTGGAGACTAATCTAATTGCAATTTGTTCTATCTATTTCCCCCATGAATGAAGATGTGATGGAGGTCTTTGATGGTCAACGCCACAATTATAATTACGAGGGGAGCATATAATATTTTCATCTGCTACTTTAGATGTTTACTCATCAGGACATCACATCCAGCATTCAAGGCCTGGTTCTCAACAACTCAATAAGCTGTTAATTTGTGCTTTATTGACCACATAACTTGGCATTACTTAATATGTAGTTTTTTTCTTTGGCTAGGCCTAGGACCATTGTTCTAGTCGTTAGCTCATTCGTGTATATTGTTTTGTTGTCTTAGGTTCAGTTCCAAGGTGCTTCTTGCCTTAGCCAAGAATCTAGGCCCAATTTATAGAGGATTGGCATTAGAAATACAAACCATCATATGGTTTGATCAATTTTTGTGTGTAGTTTCTTGATTTTATTGGCCTTTTTAGTTAGGTACACGTAAAATGCTTATCCAGTTGCACTGTCCGCGTCAAGAGTTTTGGCAACTTATCCCATGATAGGGTTCTTGTTATCACTTTTGTTGCTAGCTTATTTTCCATACGAAATACCTCTAAGTAATTGATTGGTGAAGGATTTGCTCCTCCATTGTTATTTCAGCTTGCTCCTCAGTCCTCTGATTGGCAGTATCTTGTGCAATCATCTACCAAACAACATAGTGCAACCAGTTACGGAGAGTCATGCTGCAGCTGCTTGAATTGCAGGTGAAAGCAGCTGCAGCTAACCAATAGTCCCTAGGTTAAGTACCATACATAATCCTATTTTATTGAAATGGTTTAGATGGTTTTTCAACTAAGGGATATCGTAACCTTTTATTTTGTTCCTTCTTCCTATTTGGTGTTCATTTTTTGTGGTTGGTGATTATGCTATCTGCTACAAGACTGATAATTACTGTCCTTGGTCGCATCCACTTGCTTGCTAGCTTTCTCCTGTGTTGTTGACTTTTATTGTGTTTGCTATTTGACATTTTCTTTAGACCTTACTTGGATATCTTTTTTCCATTGCCTTAGCTTCTTAGGCTGCAGCTGCCATCCAAGGTGCCTTTACCAAGTTGTTTCCAACACTTGTTCTTTAGTTTATTGTTTTTGGTTTATGGCCCTAATTTTTGGTATCTGAGTTTTAACACGGTCAAAGTTCTCAGAGTCGAACTAGCTTCAAAGACACATACCCAGTAACTCAATCAAAGAACTAATCTCTAAACACATTAATCCTTTGTCTGTTAATGGGCAACACTCTATTGCGTTTTCTCTCCTAACTGTTTACAGCTTCCTAATCCCTTTAGCTACTTCATCACAAGGATTGTTATCGAGGATTTCACCACTAGATTTTTAGTGGATGTTGGTGGAACTTTTGCAACGGGTTTGGAGATTTACCAGAGAACACCTTGATATACTTATCGCAAGATTTATAATGCTATGAAATGCTGATTTAGACAATATTTCATTTGGTTAATGAAAATGAAAAGTTTAAGATACACCATCTTGTCGAAGAAGAAGAGGGCAAGACGGTGGGGAACAATGAATTACCACTAAGGGCTAGTGTGGATTGCAACTACTTTTCATCCATGCTTGTTTGATGGCATATTTTTGGAACACTGGTTGGGCTAGCATTTTGGATATGTCCATTTGAACCCCTAAATGAATGACAGCGTGACCAAATGCTCATCCGGAACCCGGAACGCAAGTCATGTGACTTCCCTATTGTGTTTGGAACTAAATAGAGTTATGGATGAAACGTATCTACAATCCAAACTAGCCAAGAATAATGGCTACAAGTCTACTTCATGAGCTTCCACAAAATCTCGGGGCTTCCTACCTCCTATTTCCCCACTCTCCTTGTAGGTGGTGGCCAGGGCTTGCTGCAGTTATTGGAGACTCCTAACCAACTACCTATGGCCCTTTAAATAGGGAGCGGCCGCTTTGAGACTTCCAACTTCTCCATCGTGGGAGTAAAAGTCATGTCATTATATATTAACTCACCTCATCTGATAGGAGAAAAAGGAAAAAAGAAAACAAGGAAATTATGGAGGGACCGCATTTATGAAAAGCTAGAGAACGTTGATCTGCATATCCGTTTATTATGTTGAAGTTAAGAGGTTAGCTACAGGTAGAAGATTCTCAATCCAAGTCAACAAGCCCTGTCTTGCAACTTGATTCCTTAATAAATCTAACTCACAAAGAGTCCTGGTACTTTCCAGGTATATCTGTTGGCGGACAAGGAGTTCACTTCTTACAGGTAGAAGATTCTCAATCCAAGTCAACAAGCCCTGTCTTGCAACTTGATTCCTTAATAAATCTAACTCACAAAGAGTCCTGGTACTTTCCAGGTATTTCTGTTGGCGGACAAGGAGGACGCACACACACACACACACACACCATCCTATTTGCACTTACACACCACCCTATTTGCACTTACAAAGTGCGTGAAAACACACTAAGGTCTTAAATCAATTAGTTGCATAAAGATAAATCATAATTTATCTGTGCTGCACTGCAGAAAGAAGTGTCTGAGCGGCAATTCCCAAAGGCCTTCTACAAACAGGACATCACAAGCCTGATATATATAGTTCTTCAATCTCATCATCTTCCTCTTATCTTGAGAAGTTACTACTGTCAAACCCATATATATGACCATAAAAAATGAAAGAGTTCCGAACTTTGCTTATCTTAGGAATCTGCGACAATTGTTATTGGTTAGTGTATGCTCAAACAGTAAAGTTAATTGGTTAGACTCCTTGCTTATCAACTGGTACTTGAAGTTTTGTCACCCTTCCATCTGGGTCAAAATGGTCTCATCCTAAGCTTCACATCCATTTTATAGTAACATTATTCCCCAAGAGTCGTGCTCTAGAACTATTCAAACTTATATGGGATTGTACTTACTACTAGGGCGGTTAAATTAAGCTTAACATAATAAATTCATATGTACACCAATCTTTGTTGCACAAATACTGACACGGAAACGGATAATGACACGATACAAAACGGGATACAGATATTTCAAATAGGTCATATGTAGTCCCCCATGATGCACAATACGAACATGGATATGGGTACAAACCTGATATGGATATGAGCACCACTTACCCGTGGCTGTGCAACATAGACGCCAATAAAATACTTGAGTAAAGTATTCTATTCGCCACGTATATTGTTCGAACCATGAATCTTCTGTTAACATTGATACAGAGCTCCCTGTATATGGATGTTGTTGACATAATGATTTCTCAGTTCTCAATGATGTACAAAAGGAGAGCCATAATGATTCATATATAACTGTCCTAGCATGTATTTGATTTTAAAGCAGGGATGTTTAGATCATAATCTTTATTGCTTTCTTTTGGTAGATCCTACTTTATCTCAGGTGTATCATATAGTAGTTGGTTGGCTGTCTGACTATAATTCTAATGTTGAAAGACATGATTGCCAGGTCATCACCATTAGCTTCTATCACAATCCGCAACCTTCTGCTGTATACTACAAATGAAAATTGGCAGGTAGGTTTGTTTCTTTGCATTTTGGTATCTTCTCTTCTATCATTACCCTCTGAACTCATTTCATTTGAAATGTACTCGGTGACAGGTTGTCAGCCTCAAGGAGGCCAGGGACTTCTCCAATAATAAGAAGTGCATCTATGTGTTCAAGGTTGTTAGTTAATGTAGTACTTTGTTTTAGAAATTGTTCTGCTGTTGCCACATTTAAATGACTTGAACTTACCTATCTTCTCAGAGCTCCAAAGCTATGATGGTTGGTTAATAACATAGTGATTAGCTTGTTTTCTTATATTGCAGAAACTGGAGTGGCAGTCATTATCAGTTGACCTGTTACCTCATCCTGACATGTTTACTGATTCTCGCTTGACCTCCTCTAGCAATGGAGCTAGCAGGAGAGATGATGATGGTGCGAAGCGATTGTTTTTTGGTGGTGAAAGATTCCTAGAAGGAATATCTGGACAGGCTTATGTAATTGAAAATCTTATCTTAACATTTAACATTTCATGATTAGAGTTTTGAGCTTCATATCATTTCTAGATTTGTAATCTTTCTGATCTTATGTTAACTCCAGATCACTGTGCAAAGGACAGAACTGAACAGTCCACTTGGGCTTGAGGTTCAATTGCATATTACAGAAGCTGTATGTCCTGCATTAAGTGAACCAGGTAAACCGCGATTGATGTAATCACATTTACTAGTGCTGATAAGTGTACTATTGTTGTAGCAAGATTTTGACATTTGAGCAGGTTTACGTGCTCTTCTTCGGTTCATGACGGGATTTTACGTTTGTTTGAATAGGGGGGATGTGGACCCAAAGGCTCAACAGGTTTTATTTCAACTAATATATATTTATATTTTCTTTCAAATCTATGCTTCACTTTCTTGAGTGTTATTAGTAAATGGGAGTATTGAATGTTTGCAGCGTTGTACAGAAGCAGCTGGTCGGTCGCTGGTTTCAGTTATAGTAGATCATATATTTCTGTGCATTAAAGATGCAGGTAAAATTTTCTCTAGTGAGAAAAATATTGAACCCAATAACTAGTCATTCTGACCTTGTTGAATTAGTACTCTATTGCTGCACTTCATACTTAATGTTAAGGATCTTCCATAACATTGACGAGGTTAAAATTATTTCCAGAGTTTCGGCTTGAACTTCTGATGCAGTCTCTACATTTTTCTCGGGTAATATATCCTCGTTCGACATCCCTTTAATTGGATAACTTCTATACATCACACAATTTTGTACATTGTTCAGATTGAAGAGTGATAATGTTTGTTATGTCCTTGTATAATATTCATGTCACAGCCAGTAATGAACAGAAATATCAATTGATAGTCCCTTCAAAGTAGGAACCTTAGGCCTGTTTTCCCCTTATTACCATTAGATTGTTTTAGTGCTTTTGTGGAGTAACCTACCTTTTGCAATCCTTTATATTTCTTGCTTTCTGAATTTGCATCTAATTTCAGCTTTTATTTTTTGTGTTATCACCAACTATTATATATTCTATCCCTTTTCAGGCAAGTGTATCTGATGGAGAAATAACAAAGAACTTGTCTTGCATTATGATTGGTGGGTTGTTTCTAAGGTATTATTCATCCATTCTGTATAACATCGAGATTAATGTTAATTACCAAAATAGGGCATACTAGTGCCATCAGGCTCTGGGGAGGTCAAATTATACGCTACCTTCCCAAGTATATCGAGTCTGTTTTAGTGACTCGAACCTGCAACTCCAGGATGCAAAGCATCAAGCGTTTACTGCCACGCCACAACGCCCTCCATTAATCTTAACCGGCGATTGTATATTTTCTTATCTTATTTGAGTAAAGTTCTTGTTTTGGAAATTATCCGTGATAAAGATATTTGCTAAAATAATAGTTTTGTCTTTCTTACCCTTGTCTATTTCTTGATTGGTTATTTTCAATTACTAGAACGATCTTAGTTTCTTCCTTCAACCGCCTTTTTGAGTGGGAACTTCTGCCAAAATTGGTATTATTAGTTTGGTTGCCTTATAATTTTGTTGAGAAGAGACCTACGGACCTGCCTGCATTCTATGCTCATTATATATAGAGTTAAATTTCATTCTGTACGGTAACAAAGTTATACTTATACTGCTTTTTTTTGTGTACAATTGATGGTGGTAAATTATTCTGTGCAGGGATACCTTTTCACACCCACCGTGCACCTTGGTACAGCCATCAATGTGTTTTGTTGCAAAGGAACCACAGCGAACCCCTGAATTTGGTCCTTATCTTTATTTTCATGGCTATACTTTATACATTTGCTATTACTGTCTTACTTCTGTTGAGAATATTATTAACTGATCTTATATATCGATGTTGACACAGGTGAGAATTTCTGCCCTCCTATTTATCCTTTGGGAGACGAGCATTGGCAGTTCAATGTTGGCATTCCTCTCATTTGCCTCCATTCTCTTCAGATTAAACCCTCACCTGCTGCTCCAAATTTTGCTTCACAGACTGTTGTTAACTGTCAACCTCTTACAGTACGTACGATGAGGACCTTTCCCATTGTTGACTGAATTAATTTTCATGGATTAACTCTATTCTTTTCCTCTCAATAACCAAATATTTCTTCTTCTATTAGATCATTCTCCAGGAAGAATCCTGCTTGAGGATCTCCTCTTTCCTAGCTGATGGGATTATTGTTAACCCTGGTGATGTTTTGCCTGATTACTCAGTCAATTCCTTTCAGTTCACTCTGAAAGAGTTTGATCTTATCGTTCCCCTAAATGCTGGACAAACTGAAACTTTTACTGCAATTGGTGATATTCACCCCCACAATTTATTCTCTGGAGCCAGGCTTCATGTAAAGGACCTATATTTCTCGCAATCACCGGCACTCAAGTGCGCGCTTCTGAATCTTGATAAAGATCCTGCCTGTTTTAGTCTTTGGGAGTGTCAACCGGTTGATGCCAGTCAAAGAAAATGGACAATGCGAGTTTCACATCTCAGCCTCTCACTGGAGACCGATAGAGAATCAAAAGAACAGAAAGGTTCTGCCGACTGGTCTGCAGGTCTTTGGAGATGTGTTGAATTGCACGAGGCTTGCTTTGAGGCAGCTATGGTCACTGCAGATGGGGGACCAGTGTTCCATGTGCCCCCTCCAGAAGGCATTGTCAGGCTAGGAATTGCCTGCCAACAGTTTTCATCCAATACTTCAGTTGAGCAGATGTTCTTTGTCTTATATCTCTATGCATACTTTGGTGAAGTTAGTGAAAAGATAAGAAAGATCAGCAAAAATAATGGACATAGGTGGGATGAGTCCTTGGGTAAAAAAATAATGGAAAAAATTCCTAGTGATACTGCAGTAAGTTTGGCTGTAAATAGCCTACATCTCAAATTTCTTGACTTATCATCAGTGAATTTTCAAGGGATGCCTTTAGTTCAGTTTAGTGGAGAAGATCTGTTCCTGAAAGTTTCCCATCGTAGTTTAGGTGGTGCTTTCGCTGTGTCGACCATCTTACGCTGGGAAACGGTCTGTATTGACTGTGTGGATGGAGAAGGGGTGTTGCCTCACGAGAATGGCATGTCTTTGCCTGGTGAGCATGGTGCACTGGCAATTGAAAACGGGTGCCCACAAATGAGAGCAGTTCTTTGGATTGAAAACCTAGCTAAATTTCAGAAGAAACCAGTTCCATTTCTTGAGATAAGTGCAGTTCATGTCATGCCCTATGATGTGCAGGATATGGAGTGTCATAGTCTAAATGTCTCTGCAAAGATTGCTGGTGTACGACTTGGTGGTGGAATGAATTACACTGAAGCTCTGCTCCATCGTTTTGGTATACTTGGACCAGATGGTGGTCCTGGGGAGGAACTATCAAAAGGATTGAAAAAATTGTCTTCAGGGCCCTTGGCAAAGCTTTTCAAAGCATCACCTCTTTTGGAGGTTGACCAAGAAGAGGGTATGGAATTCCTCATTTTTGGTTTGGCCGTGCTGACAATGTCAAGTTTTTTTTTTTTCCCATGAAGATTAACACCCAGATATCAGAATTTTCAATTCAGCTTACTTTCTGCCCAACTTATTCTTGATTTTTCATGACCTGAAATATCTATTAACTTGACAATGACATCTCATAATCATTCATCTTGCTGCACGAATTTGGTCAGATCATGATTGTAAATTCTATTTTCATTTCATGACCGACCAAATACTATTACTAAGTAACAGCATTTTAACTTGAAACATTTTACTTCTTTCAAATTTTTATTTCTCATGTTTGAGTATGCCCTTGATATGTACTATTCTATCTTTATGTTGTTCCCTCGTCCTCCCCCTGATTGTCATGTTTTTATGAGAGAAAGGAACAATTAGGCTGTCAAACTCCAATTTTGGTAACCATACTGAAATTTCTGCAGAGTCATAAAAATGCAATTTCATAAAATACGTCCCATGTCCTTATTTTAGTGAATGAGTTCTTCTGTATTATCAAGTTTATTTTGATACATGATAGATATATACATAGACAGTTGTGATCCTTGTGTCAATGTAATTTGAGTTTACAGTTTTGTTATTTTGGATCATGGAATGGAGTTTTAAAGAAGGAAATGGTCTTTATTAGTCTTAAATGAGCTGAATGGTAGGAAAGGATTCAAATAGCTGACCCCAATAATTTGTGATAAAGGCTTTGTTGTTGTTGTGGATTTTGTTATGTTGAATATGAACAGAAGTATTTTATTGAAAGAAAGGTTGTTTAAGTTTTCTCTACGGCTCCCTTCATTTTGTGCTTGCTATCTAAAAGGTTACTTTGTTGTTGTTGTTGTTGTTATCTCAGAGGGATGTTTGGAAGAAGAGTCCATTAACCTTTTGGACTTGGGAATGCCAGATGATGTTGATATAGCTATAGAGTTAAAGAATTGGTTATTCGCCCTTGAAGGCACACAGGAAATGCAAGAAAGGTGGACAACTTGCATAGGGGATGATGTTAGCAGAGAAGAAAGGTGCTGGCACACAACATTCCGGAGTTTACTTGTAAAAGCGAAAAGCAGTCCACATAATTTGACCAGCAAAGAAAAGTTGAACACGAGAAAGAAATTTCCTGTGGAATTGATCACGGTAAGAATGTTATGGATTTTGTTTCCCAAGGAAAATTTATTGTAGATTCTTATTTAAAAAGCGTAACTAGTAGATGGAAACAGGAGAAATATTATTTTATTTTGTTTGCTTTAGTATTTTGATGCATAAATATAGATACAATACTAAAACCTGAAGTTTATTAGTAGTTTCCAGTTTGTACATCTAAACTTAGTATTCAGTTATGATGTTTAATATGTTAATGTTGTTAACATATTATGGTTCATCCAGCACGATATGCTAGGAAAACCTTGCTAATCATTGTGAGAACTGAAAACCACACTTTTGATGCCCATTTCCCAGGCCAGTACTACTAAAAGCTTCTGTTGATCCCTACTGAAGAGAAGACTTGGTCCTTAACACTTGGAAATTCTTTCTTCTAACACTGTAAAATTTGTCTTCTATGATCTTGTCCCTTCTGCCCTTGGTCATACTAGAGTTTGTCAGTAAGGAACTTGTTTGGTCTTGGAAAAGCTTCATACTCTGTTAGGTCCCTTGGTTCAATGGTTGCTATGTGATTGGTTTAATCCCGAATCATTACAACATCAAATTACAATAACCAAGTGTTAGTGGGGGATAAGGGGACAGGTACTATGTGGAGGAACAAATGCATGGGCTTCCAGCAGTGATTCCATCAAAGTGGACAGGAGATTAATACATCCGTAAGACAAAAATGTATGTTTTTTCTATGCTTTATATTAGACGGCAACTCGAGTAGACAGTTGTACCAACTGGGTCATGCCATAGCATTATGCCATTATCCGCTCTTCCATGCGCTTGCATCTTCTTCGATGAGTCATTCTTAACATTTTTTTGACTTAGATGCGCCATAGAGATTAAGGCAATTCTCCGTTGCAAATTGTGTCATCTTACCTTTTCGTTTAGGCTCTTTATAGTCTAGGGGAACTTGGATGCTCCTTGATTGCATGATTGCGACTGCATATCCAAAAGTTAGCCCTACCTACCTGCCACTTCTCCGCCTAGGTTTTGTGCATGACCCTCCCATGCTCATAGCTAACTTGGCCTGGAATTGGCACTAGTATAGAGGGTTGATGACAGGTCGATAACCGATCATAATTGTTGAGAATCAATAAGGGACTTTTAGTCCCACATCGGAATATGTAGTATGTAGAGGAGCTAGACTCCCTATAAGTAGTGAAGTAGTCCATCAATAAAATCATCCAACCATTATTTTCTACATGGTATCAGAGCCATAACTCTCTCTCTCTCTCTCCACAAAAAAAAAAAAAAAATTTGCCGCCCCCCCTTCCCTTGTCGACCCCCCCCTCGCCGACCCCCCCCGACGCAGCAGCCCACCCGACCCCCCTCCCCGACGCAGCAGCCCCCCCGACCCCCCCCCCCCCCCCCCCCCCCCGACCCTCCCCCCCCACCAGCAGCCCCCCCCCTCCCCCCGACTCCCCCGACGCAGCCCCCCCCCCGCCCCCCCCCGCGACCACCGGCGGCCCCCCCTTCCCAAACCCTAACCCTAGCCACCACCATGTCTAACCCTAGCCTTTCCATCTACTACAAACCCTAGCCGTACTCCTTTTTTTTTCTGCAAAAAAAAAGGCGTCTTTCGAAGACAGACGGCTGCCAAATACTTTATTTGCATCAACTCTGATCCTCACTTACGCCGTTTGGAACTAACAAATGCTTTATTTGTTATTCCTTCTTCACATCGGGATCTCTACAGAGACTGATCATGTCTTTTCTGGTGACCTGACATGTTCACTTTACATGCGCGTGCCGGTGCTGGCCAAGTTAGTAGCGCATTCGTAAAGTCTGTGACGTCGAAGAAGACGACGAAGTTGGGGAAGTTGCCGACTCCGACGTCGAAGAAGCCGAAGAAGACGACGAATATGGTTCACAGTTGAAGAAGCCATGGATTCGATCAGTGGCAAACTGACGGCCGAAGAGATGAAGGCCTTGGTTGATGATATCTTATCAAAAAGATTAACCGAGGCAACCCCACGAGTGATCCATACTGATGTGGATCCGTCACCTTACAAAATAGGAAAATTGGAGAAGCTGGAGACGAAGTTGGAAGGAACGTCCAACTACTTGAAGTGGTCGCGGCAGGCGATGCGGACATTGAAGGGACGTGGCTTGGTTGGCTGTCACTGGCCAAGCCAAGGCGCCAGCCGATCACTCCGCAAAGGAGTTTGCTGTTTGGGAGATTGTCAACAACGTCGTGGCTGGGTGGTTGACTGCCTCATTAACCGACCAGGTGTCGGGCAATGTCGAGGCAATGGAGGCTGCTGCTGATATATGACAAACTCTAAAAGATATGTACTCCGGCTCCGGCAACCCTATGCGAGTTTTTCAACTACAAGATGAACTCGATAGGGTGGCCCAAGACGAACGTACCATCTCTGAGTACGCAGCCATGTTGAAGAAGTACTGGTCTGGTCTGGATCATTATGATCCTCTTGGGATGGAAGATGCACAAGTCGAACCGGCATTCGCGAAGTACTTTCAGACGTTCCTGGCTTATATTTTTCGGCAGCGTATGATGAAATTCCTGAAGGGACTACACCCTGTATTTGAGCAGAGACGGAATATCCTCCTATCCCAACCCACTCCGTCCTTGGAAGAAGCTATAGCCGTCATGACACAGGAAGAAGCTCGACTGAAGTTGATGCCCAACAAGGGCTCCTACCAGGGGGAGCAAGCCGCGGTTGAAAAGTCTGCCCTTGCTGCCTTCAATCAACCTCCGTCTATGGGTGGTGTTTGCCACAATTGTGGTGACTCCGGATATTACATCCGATTTTGTCCAAAACCCTTGCACAATCAGTCTAATGATCGAGGACGGGGTCGTGGAGGCCGACGTGGTAGTAGAGGAGGATATGCTGGTAGAAGGGGCGGACACAAAGCAAATCTGGCAGAGGAAGGGGGAGAGAATCAACTGGCTGAAATAACCCCGCTTGAGTGGGAGTTCCTTGAGAAGTTGCGAGGCACAAAGCTGGGTTCGGCCGACAGTCCTGGGGCGTCTTCTACCTCGGGAGATCACATCACTTGTTTTGCCCAAACCAGCATCGGTAATTCTGCGCGTGCTCTTGCATCTGTCCATTAGCCAGGATGGATTATGGACTCTGGGGCATCTCGCCATGTCACGGGGTCCCGTTGTGCGTTTCAGGACTATACTCACCTACCATTGCCGGAGAGTATTCAGACCGCTGATGGTACATCCATCCCTGTAATGGGTAAAGGCACTGTCGCATGCACCCCTTCCATTACTCTAACCAATGTCTTACATGCTCCGTCTTTTCCTGTCAATCTTCTATCAATTAGTGCCATTATACTTGATCTTAACTGTACTGTTTCCTTTGACATTCCTACGGTGACTTTTTAGGAGAAAGGGACAGGACGACGACTTGGGACTGGCACATGGCATAAGGGGCTGTGGTATTTAGACAGGACTGGACTGGACAACGCATTGGCATCCTTGGTAGCAGACGCACCACCAGAAGCTTCCTGTCGCAGTGTTGAAGCCGACTTGCTACTCCACCACCAGCGTGTCGGTCATTCCTCTTTTAAAGTTATTAGTCGAATGTATCCGTCCTTATATCAACGGGCTGATAAAGAGAAGTTATTTTGTAATGCTTGTGAGTTGGGAAAACATACCAGAAGCTCGTATGTGAGCTCGGAGAATATGAGTTCCGCTGCTTTTGACATGATACATTCAGACGTATGGGGCCCTTGTCCTACAACCGGAATTAACGGCTTTCGATGGTTCGTCACCTTTATTGACTGTTATACCCGCGTGACATGGGTCTACCTTATGAAGAATAAAAGTGACGTCCTTGAGGCCTTTCGGGACTTTCATCGACGGATGGAAACACAATATGGCGCTAAAATTAAGTGTTTTCGGTCTGACAATGGGACGGAGTATACTAATAAGCGGGTTGCTGAGTATTTTTTCACTCATGGCATACTACATCAAACTTCATGTGCTTATACTCCGGCACAAAATGGTGTGGCTGAACGAAAGAACCGACACCTGCTGGAAGTCGCACGGACGATGATGCTGGCTATGAATGTTCCGAAACACTTATGGGGGCAGGCTATATTGACGGCCTCTTATCTCATCAACAGAATGCCATCTCAAGTATTGGACTGGAAGACACCGTTAGAGATGCTTACTGGGGCAACTACATACACTGTTCCACCGAAAGTTTTTGGATGTGTGTTTTGTCCAAGATAATAGGCCAGGTGTTGGCAAACTGGATCCTAGGGCAGTTAAATGTGTCTTTGTCGGTTACACGACGACTCAGAAGGGATATGCCTGTTGGAGTTCAGTCGAGCGGAAAATGTTTGTAAGCATGGACGTTACATTCAGAGAACTCGAACCATACTATGGTTCGGATGAAGGTTCCGTATTTGGTGACACACCTAACACAGATGGTGTTAGATGTGAGGGGGAGATAATAAGCCCAAATGTGGTCGTCGGATCGGTTCCGTGTCCGGTTGTAGAAAACTGGACGAAAGGGGGAGAGCACAGTGACTCAGATACAGAGAATGAAGAAGAAGATACATATGTTACACAGGGGGAGCAGCAGACAAGGGAAAAGGAGCTCTAAGTCTACAGAAGGAGACAACAAAAGTCCAGTACTGTGCCTATGCCGTGCCCTGTGCCTACTGTACCAAGTCCCTCGTCTACTTCTGCTCTAACTCCTGAAGATGTTGCCCCCGCACTGAATCACTCGGATTCTGATGCGGATCTCTCCGACTCGGATGGTATGATCTCTCCACCACCTATTGCTCCCTTAAGGAGATCTTCTCGCATCAATGCGGGTAAGGCTCCTGCTCGTTTTGATGATTACGAACATGACATTGCCAACTTCTTGTCTTATTCTAACATTTCTTCGAATTATCGAGCCTTCATTGCATCGTTAGACTCTACTTCGTTGCCCAAGTGTTGGCAGGAAGCAAAGAAAGATCCAAGGTGGAAAGCTGCAATGATGGAAGAACTTGGGACACTGGAGAAAAATAAGACATGGGAGCTGGTTCCATTACCCAAAGGGAAGAAAGCTGTGGGATGCAAATGGGTGTACACAGTGAAAGAGACGCCAGAAGGAAAAGTAGAGCGGTATAAGGCGAGGTTGGTTGCAAAAGGATTCACACAGTCATATGGCATAGACTATGATGAGACGTTTGCCTCAGTAGCAAAAATGAGCACCGTGAGAACTCTGGTCTCCGTTGCAGCGAACTATGGGTGGAAGCTGTACCAGCTGGATGTGAAGAATGCCTTTCTTCATGGGGACCTGCAAGAAGAAGTATACATGGAGCTCCCGCCAGAGTGCTACGCGACGGAATCAGACGGAGAGACGTCGCAAGGAAAGGTGTGTAAACTGAAGAAGTCGCTATACGGGCTCAAGCAATCTCCTCGAGCCTGGTTTGACAGATTCAGAAAGGCTGTTACAGGCATGGGATACCGTCAAACAAATGCAGATCATACGGTCTTCCTCCAGCATGCAAGAGGCCACATCACTATACTTGCTGTATATATGGATGATATAGTGATCACAGGTGATGATGAAGTCGAGATCACTAAGCTGAAGTCAAAACTCGCGAAGGAGTTTGAGGTGAAGGATTTAGGAGCGATGAGGTACTTTCTAGGTATCGAAGTGTGTGAAGGCGAACAGGGAATTGTTCTATCACAAAGAAAATACGCACTAGATCTGCTGAAGGAGACAGAGATGCTGGGATGCAAAGCAGCCGTTACTCCAATTGACCAGAAGAGTAAGCTTGGAGCAGAAGCAAGAGAGCCTGTTGATCGTGAAAGATATCAAAGACTTGTAGGGAGATTGATTTATCTGGGACACACTCGCCCTGATATCTCATTTGCGGTGAGTGTAGTGAGTCGCTACATGCATGATCCAAGAAAGGATCATATGGAAGCAGTATTTCAGATCTTGAGATATATGAAAGGAACGCCGGGAAAGGGGCTATGGTTCAAGAAGAATGGACGCATAGAAGTTGAGGGATACTGTGATGCAGACTGGGCGAGCTGCATAGACGACAGAAGGTCTACCACGGGATACTGTATTTTTGTAGGAGGAAATCTGGTCTCATGGAGAAGCAAGAAACAGTCAGTGGTAGCACGGTCGACAGCTGAAGCAGAATACAGAGCAATGGCTCTGGGAGTGTCAGAGTTGCTGTGGGTGAAAGCATTGCTGACAGAGTTGAAGCTGGATAAGGGAGCACCATTGCGTCTTTTGAGCGATAGTCAAGCTGCAATAAGTATAGCTAACAATCCAGTTCAGCACGACAGAACGAAGCACATCGAGATTGATCGATTCTTCATCAAGGAGAAGCTGGAACAAGGGATACTGAAGATTGACCATGTCCGCTCAGAAGAACAAGTTGCAGACTGTCTGACTAAGGGTCTTAGTTCATTAAGTCTGTCGAAGCTATGTAACAAGATGGGGATGATCAATATCTATCGCCCATCTTGAGGGGGAGTGTTGAGAATCAATAAGGGACTTTTAGTCCCACATCGGAATATGTAGTATGTAGAGGAGCTAGACTCCCTATAAGTAGTGAAGTAGTCCATCAATAAAATCATCCAACCATTATTTTCTACAATAATTTTTTTTTTTGGGTCAAATCTTGTATGGAGCTTTCTTATGCTCCATAGCCGACCCCAGTCATGGGAGAAGGCTTGGATGATGATGCTTCTTCGTTGAGTAAAATTTATATTTTGTTAGTCATTTCTTATATTTGTACTGTAATTTTATTCTTCCCAAGTTTCTTTGGCTTATTGCAAGAAATAGCCTAACAGGCATTCTAAAAGCGCATCCTTAACTGTATCTCCTCTGTCAAGTTTACTCGATTTATTATGACAAAAAGCATTCTAAAAGTACATCCTTCACTTCTCCAATGTTGAATTTGAGCTAAAGAAAACTGTTGCACCATTTCTCTTTGTGGTAGATCTTATTCTAGTCTGCCAAAGACACTATAAGCAGTATGGGGATTTAAGGATCCAATATTGAGTCTGAACTCTAAAGTATTCTAAAATAAGAATTCGTACTACTTTATCTAATTTTATCTTTTGACTTCTCTTTCTTTTTTGCAACTCAATTTCAATATTGTTAGCCTTGTTAGAGCCATTTTGACTCATGGTGCAGTATGTTGCGTTTTTATTAGTATGGGTCTTGGTGTACAAAAAGAGGGGCACTAGCATCTACAACCCCGTAAGAATAGGGTTTTGATGGACATGGTTGTAATATATGGAACAACCTGCACTTTATGCACATATTTTTCTTTATGTACTTATTGAACAAAGTGATTTTGATATTCTAGAATTTGCAAAATAGATGTTCTTGCACCAATCCATTGGAACATGCTGCATACTAGTGAACTGCTGTATTTTTTGTTGATAGTGATACCTTCCCATTTTGTTTCTGGTTAATTGTGCTGGCACTTTATGCTGGTTACCTAGTATTCCTTCTAACGGTAAATAATAATATTAAAAATGTTTGCAGGTGGGCGTGGAAGGTTGGCAGGCACTGAAACCTCGCTTCAAGAATGATTTCGTCCAGGCAGACTCAAGAGGGAGAGGGAATCACCAAGTAGGCAATGATAAAAAAATCAAAGAAACTGATAGTATTGAAGGAGTGAATGTTGAAGTTCGTCTTGTTCTACCGGAAGAGGAAGGCGCTGAAGTGACAAAATGGATGGTGGAGAGCATTAAATTCTCTGTTAAACAACCGGTAAGAAGTTACCTACCGGTCTTCCTTAATCGTCATGGTTGTAACTGGAGCTTGATTCAAATCTGATGGGTTTTGTGTGCAGATTGAGGCAACTGCATCAAGAGAGGAGTTGGAGTACCTAGCCATACTCTGCCGGTCTGAGGTCGACTCGATGGGTAGAATTGCTGCAGGAATTCTGCGGTTACTGAAGATTGATGGATCCATTGGCCAGGCAACTATGGATCAGCTCAGCAATATTGGTATGTAATAGATCTCAGTGTTTTAAAATTGTCTTTATGATTATTTTCAGCTGTGAAAAATAGTGGCATTACTCTATTTACCTATGAATCGCAATCTAATCTATAAAGCTGGTCTTATGTGTAAAACTGTTCATTGAGATGCCATATTTTTATCTCATCTGTTCCAACATGATCAAATCTGATTGGATCTCTTTCCACTATGTTACAACAGTGTGCCCATGGTTATTCTGCTAGACTTGTGTCGAAAGATTCAGTTACATGAAAAACCACATGTTCTAAACATTAACATTATGTCCCTACTCTTATAACTCTTATCATCTTCTTTTGTTCTTTCCTTCACAAGATGAAGGTTGGTTTTTTGTTTGTGAAGGCACATACTCCTCTCCCTCGATCAATCCATTTGTTCCATGCCGCCTTTGGTTTCTAGAGTTATATCAAGATTTGGAGACCAACATTTTTTCTGGTCGGATTTGGATTTCACATAAATCTGATCCAAACCCGAGCCCTTGACAGCCTATATGCTCCGACCCACTTGCTAACATGGTTAAGTCAGATGTACACTAGACCCAAGCACTCAAATATAAACCAGTCAAATTCTAATCATATATACAGTGTGAGAGTATAGCTTAGGTTTCACAATCTCCAACCACCCAAAGACAGAACATCCTTATCGCAGCCCGCACAAATGAACTAGTCTCACTTAGTGCAGCGTGAATCCACTAGGTAACTTTGATACCATTTGTTTGCGCCCTAGCTCACTTGCCAAAATGGTTCACCCAGGTCCACACATTAGCACCAAAGCACTAAAATATAACCAATTGAATTCTCATCCCATATCCGATGTATGACTAAATCATGGGGATTCACAATCTCTTCTACTCAAAAGACACAACATCCTCGTCCCAGCCCATGCAAATGGCCCAATCGACTAAAATCTTGGGGTTTCGCACCTATAGCTAACCCTGGCCTTGTAAGGTTCTATGGGAGGCCCCTCTCACAGTCCAAACGCCTGTGGTTAGATGTTTGAGGGCATACAGTCATGGTGAGCAATGTTGTTTCTGCATGAGATGGCCCATCAAGTGACAATGCTGCGATGTTTGGCTGAAGCAAGCTATTTCCTGTACTCTCCATACACATATATGCACACACGGAAACATGTGCAAGCTTGGAGCCTTGGAGACTTACAAATGTTTGCACACACCACATAAATCATTTGACAAGCCATCCTTGTGATACATTGTCTCCAGATCATTCTTTTTAATGAAGGGAAAGATCACGAATGAAGAACCTGCACTAGTTAATCCAATCCTTGCTTGTAACCTCCATCCATTTCAGGTTCCTTTTCTTATCACCTTATGGAAGCTCTCAGTTCAATATATGTGATCAGACCATTACTTGGTTCTCAAATCATCTCCTTCGATAAACTCAGTCAGAGAACCTCAGCACATTTCCTAGTTCTATTGAATCTATTCCTCTTGAATAATCTTGCACATTATATACATTGCTTACTTCCCTGGCTACTGCTTTCTGTTGAGGATCTGTTCTCACTCTTATAACTACTGAAATTTTAACCATTATGATTACTTTTAATCCTTTCCCATCCCACTCCCTCTCAAATCTTACAAGGTCTTTATCCAATCCCACTTTTTAATGTGAAAATTCTATATTATTGACGACAAGCACAAACAACCCACAATCTATGGCGTATCCAAGTCAGACATGTATCAGACACGACATGGACCCTAAAAAATACACCAGGACAGGCCAACAAGTCAACTGTGCAACATGTGTCTGTAGCATATCCTTCCATATTTGTGTTTGTGCAACATAAACTACAAGTGAAAACTGATGCATGATCTGCAACATAAATACTCCAGCTTGGTAGTTTCCACCACATGTCCAGAGTTGAGACTGGTGTTTTCCTACGCCATAGTTATTACTATGGACATGGTAGTTGGGTGCATGGGACACACATGGGATATATAATCTCAAAAAAGTATGTGAAACATGGCATGGCTACCATCAATAGAAAGTGAAGAAATTAATAGGATACGTAGGAAGATTTTGTCAATCTGACAAGAAAATACATAAGAAGGTTTTTATGACACTCTTGGGAAATTCTTGGAGAACAATTATTCTAATATTTGCAGATAAAGAGTGAATTGACTACAAGGAAGAAACACCACTATTGATATTTTTCTAGATTTCTGCCAATTAACCATAGTAGTGCATTCCAACTAAATACTTCATTCTAGTCTTGTAAAGATAGTTTCACGTAAAGCATTAAACCTGTGAATGTTTTAACTAAGCTATATATCATCATCATCCAAGTCTTCTCTCATCAGAATGTGGTTGACTATGGAGCATAAGAAAGCTCCATAAAGGATCCGACAAAGCTTTTATGACCGACTATATAATGACAATGGCCCTCTATGTTGGTTCCAAAGTACTAGATAAGGTAGTTATGAGCGTTATGCCATAAAAACTAGGTGGCTAGTTAGCAGGTAGGTAGACCTATATTTTGTATACCTTTTGGATATGCAATTTAAGCTCAGGCAACCAAGGAGCACTATAAAGAATCCATACAAAGGGTAGGATAATACAATTTTCTATAGGAAATTGCATATATATATATATATATATATATATAATATATCTTTTGAAAATATGTCCTCTGGAGCGGGCGATCGCGCACGCGGGCTAGGGCATCCTCGAGGGTTGCCTCCACGGCCGCCGGACCCCTTGGCCGGCGGCGGGCGGGCCTCGGCCTTGAAGGGAGGCCCCCCTCCTGCCGCTGGGGGGGGGGGGGGCGGGAGCCAGATCTGGGGGGTCGGGCGGACCCCCCCATGCAATCGCGCGTGGCAGCTCCCCCCAAAGCAGCCGGGGGGGGGGGGGCGGGAGCACAGGAGGGGGGTCGGGGGACCCCCCTGTGGTGGCGACGACCCTCCCAGGCGGCCGGGGGAGGGGTCGGGCTCTACGGGGAGGGGGTTGGGTGTCCACCACTCCGGGACTCCCTTGAATCCGAACTTTGAATTCGGAGGAGGGTCCGGATCTCTGGGGAGTCAAACGGAGGGAGGTGGATGGACGACGGTTACGCGCCGTCGTGTGGCAAAGACCGGGGGGAAGACGGGAGGCGGACAGGGTCAGGTTAGGGATCGTCATCCCGATAATCGTCAGAACGGGACGGGGTCTCGGCCTAGCCGGGGTCCGGGGGTGTCTGCTTTGCGATCGGTGGGTTGGCGGCCCAAGGCGACCGCGGCGGCCAAGGGGAAGAGTAAGGTAGTGGATCTGGATGTTCAAGGACCTGGGACTTCTCGCCCGGTGATTGCCCCGAGGTCTATTGGGACGTCCCCACGGCCTGCTGGACGGTCCTGGGCCGAGATCTGCAAACCGGTGGGGCCGAAATCCCCCACATCGATGGAGTACGTCCCGCCGCTCAAGGTAGGGAGGGGTTTCCGGGCTGTGTTTCCTGCGGAGGAGATCCAGCAGGTGACAGCTTACTGGAAGAATATCCTTGTCCTGTATGTCTTGGGCAACAAGCCTTTCTACGGACAGATCCGGGGCTATGCAGTGCGTGTCTGGAAGCCTAAGGGGAGTATGGAGTTATATGCTCGTGAGAACGGCTTCTATTATGTGAAGTTCGGGCTGGCGGAGGATGTCGCTAGGATCCTCCAAGGCGGTCCCTGGACGTTCGACGGCAGACTGATCATTCTCAAGGAGTGGACTCCGGAGCTGCGATGCGAGAGGGAAGTTCTGAATGCCATCCCAGTATGGATTCGATTTCCCGAGTTCCCGGTTGGGTTTTGGAGCATTCCCTTGTTGATGCGACTTGCAAGTTTGGTGGGCACCCCGATCAAGGCAGATGAAGCTACTACCTTTCGGACGCGGTTGATGTACGCGAGGATTTTTATGGAGATTCGGACTGGGGAGGGGGAGCTTCCGAAGATGGTGGAGTATGAGCTACCTTCTGGGGAGGTGCTTACCCAGAAGGTGGAGTACGAATGGGTTCCACCTATCTGTTCACGCTGTTCCTGTTTCGGGCATCTGGCCAGTGCTTGCTTAGAGGCTGGCCCTCCGGTGGAGCCTTGTATTCCTCCTCGTGAGGTCCCCGAAGCCCCCTGTGATATGGATTTCAGAGTTGACAGCGGAGTGGAGGTCGTGGAGGGGGAGGTTACTAATCAGGTGAGTGATGGCGGTTTGAGCCTCGTTGTATCTACTCAGCTTGCTTCAACGGGTGGGGTGGTGTCAACTGGCCAGGGGCGGAGTAGTATAGTTACCAGAAGCATGGTTGCGACGGAGACTGAGGCACGAGGGGAGGGCGGTTCGTCTGGAGGACAGGTTTACTGTAGGAAGAGACGTGCTGTCGGCCTGCTGCGTGATGGCCCCTCCATGGTGGAGGGACGTACCATAGACAGAGAGGAGGCGGTGTGTGTTGACAATCCTGCCTGGGCGTTGGTGCTATCTCAGGTCGTTCTCCAACAGACGGTTCCGACTGGGATGGATGAGGATCCTTTAGCGACGGATGCGGCACCTTCCCCAGGTGCCGTTCCGGGAGTTTCTCAGGGGGCCCCCACCTCTAATTAATTAATGGCCATTATCGCCTGGAATGTGAGGGGGGCGTGTTCGCTAGGGAGGTGGAGAGAGATTTGTGGGGTGCTCCACAGAGAGAGATGTGACATTTCTGTTATATTAGAGTCCAAGATCAAAGGTGAGAAGACTCTTACTCGTCGGACCCCTGCTCATTGGGCCCAATTGCACAACCTGGCTCTTTGTGACATGGCTAGGATTTGGGTTCGCTGGAACCTGAAGAGTTGGGATGGTGACTTGCTCCTGCTGACGGAGCAGCTGATTGCGATCTCCTTCGTGAACACGGGTGGCTTCCGGTTCTTGCTAGGGGCTGTCTACGGCCACAATGACAGAAGGAGACGGGAGTCCCTATGGAGCGACATCTCCCGTATTTCATCTGTTGCTGACTCGTCGTGCCTTCCTCTTCTCTTGATCGGGGACTTCAATGCCCTTCTGCACCAAGGGGAAAAGCTGGGTGGCCGTCTGGTCCCAGATTCTATCCTCTATGACTTTCAGAGATGTCTCCTGCTTGCGGGGCTTCGGGGATTGTCTCGCTCAGGCTGCATCTGGACTTGGCACAACAAAGCAACTCTTAATAGGGTTGCTTGTCAGCTTGATCGAGCCCTGGGTAATGGGGAGTGGTTCCGTCACTTCCCCACCACTCCAGCTGAGGGTCTAGCAGCTGGGACGAGCGATCATTCCCCCATCAGGGTTGGCTTTTCTGCTCGGTCTCTTGGGAAGTCCCGTCCGTTCAGGTACAACAACAGTTGGTATCTCTCGGAGGGCTACCTAGAGGCTGTCGCTGAGGGGCTCACTAGTGGTCAGGAGGGGACGGCTCAATTTCGTTTGGTTCATCGTCTCAAGGCCACGAAGAGAGCCCTTAGGAGTTGGGTGAAGGGGCTGCCCAAGTCTACCTCAGAAGACAAGGAGGTGGAGTTGCGGACCTTACAACAGGATATGCAGGCTGACATGCTGAATGGGGACCTGGCGGCCAGAGAGAAAGAGCTGATCGGAGAAGTCAACATCCTGAGGCTGCAGAAGGAGATTAGCTCGGCCCAGCGAGCCAAATGCTCCTGGCTCAAGGATGGCGACCGGTGCTCCAAGTTCTTCTATGATGTTATCCGGGCAAGACAGAATAGGAATCACATCTCCCAGCTACTTGATGCAGATGGCACTCTGGTGGGGACGCCGGCTGAGATCCAGGGCGAGGCTGTCAGGTACTACTCTGAGTTATATTTCCAGACTGACTACCTTTCCATGTTCCCAGAGGTTGTGACGAAGAGATTGGTGACTCCATTTGGAAATAGCATTCTGCTTGCACCTGTTATATTGGAGAAGGTGGAGTCTATTGTCAAGGGGGCGGACCCCAACAAGGTTCCTGGTCCGGATGGCTTCAGCAGTGGTTTCTTCAAACGCCATTGGGACATTCTAAAGCATCAGGTAGTGGAGGTGGTTCAGGAATTCTTCAACAAAGGGAAGCTCTTGAAGGAACTGAATCACACTTTCCTGACCTTGGTGCCGAAGAAGGAGGGAGCGACTGCACTGGCGGATTTTCGTCCTATTGCGTGTTGTAATTATCTTTATAAGATAATTACGCACCTTATGTGCCGGCGGATGGAGGGGATCATGCAGGACTTGGTATCTCCGAATCAAGCTGCATTCATCAAGGGGAGGTCGATCGCTGAGCACAGTCTCCTGGCTCATGAGATGGTGAGGGGATTTAGCAAACCCGGAGGGGAGAAGGCTTGTGTTAAACTGGATTTGAGGAAGGCGTATGACATGGTCAATCGGGACTTCCTCTGTCATCTGATGTCCGCCATGGGATTCGCGGAGCACTGGGTCGCGTTGATTCGGGAGTGCATTACGTCCCCTACTTTTTCTGTTCTCATCCAGGGTGTTCCTTATGGGTACTTCCAGAGCAACCGTGGACTTAGACAAGGAGACCCACTGTCCCCTTACTTGTTCACGCTTGTTATGGAATACTTTACTTGCTTGATGGATCTGGAAGTGCACCGTGGACGGTTGGTTCCTCTGTTTCGGAGGATGGACCCCCCAGTTACTCATCTTATATATGCGGATGATCTGCTAGTTTTCATCCAGCCTTCGACGGAGGGGTTGCTGACGCTTGCGACTATCATGGAAGATTTGAAGTCCGTTTCGGGTCTCCAGATGAACATGGATAAGAGTAGGGTCTACTTTAGCTCCCTGTGTACCCGGAAGGAGGAGCGGGCCGATGTGTTGGGTATCGCGAGGAGTGATCTCCCGATGCGCTACTTAGGAGTGCCTCTCACTGTCAACTATGCGCGGGATCAGGACTGCCATAGTCTGGTAGAGTATGTCCAGAGAAGAGTAGAAGGGTGGCAAGCAGCAGGTCTGTCATTTGGCGGTCGCATTGAGCTAGTCAGATCGGTGATATCGGCTGTGGCCTATTTTTGGCTGCAGTCCATCCTACTTCCTGTGGCCACTATCCGACGGGTGGAGCGGCTATGTGCCGATTTCATTTGGAGGGGAGGTATGCATGCGATCTCCTGGGACCAGCTCTGTCGTCCCAGGAAGGAGGGAGGAGTGGGGCTTAGACCGTTGCTGGAGGTTAGAGAGGCTTCTGCGCTTAAGCTGGCCTGAAGATTTATCAGCGGGGGATCTATCTGGGCGGACTGGATGCACAACAGATACGTGAAGCAGGACAGTTTTTGGACGTGTCCTACTGACAACAACCATTCAGTCACGTTCAAGACTGTCTTGAGACACAGGGGGGTGCCCAAGTCTGCCATTCGAAGGGTCATGAAGGACGGGTCGGGTACGGACCTCTGGCGGGATCCTTGGATAGATCGGCGTTTGTTGCTGGACATCAGAGGAGCCCCGACTCATCAGGAGGACATGCGTGGTATGACGTGCAGTCGCATCATACGTAATGGGGAGTGGAGGCCGGACTCTTACCGTTTCACTGAGGAGCTGGGTGGGAGCATTGTGTTTACTGTCATTGATCCGTCTTTGCCTGCGGATCGGTGGATTTGGGAGCCGACTGGAGCTTCTACAGGGACTGGGGAGCTCCAATTCCGTAGCTGCTACAACCTTATCCGGCGAGCCTTTCCGCTGAGTCCTGATTACGAGTTCGTTTGGTTCAAGGGTCTGGCCAGGAAGATGCAGTTGTGCGTTTACAAGCTTCTTCTGGGCCGCCTCTTGACGAGAGATCGTCTGAGTTCGTTTGGTGTGCCGGTTCCGGATCCCAAATGTGTGCTTTGCGGGTTAGAGCCTGAATCTATAAAGCATATCTTCTTCGAGTGCACTCTGGCATGGCAGATCTGGACGGAGCAGAGTCGTGTATTGGGTGTGTGCGCCTCCGGAAAAAGTGTTGGGGACATCATCACGGTGATTCGAGATAGCAGGGGTAGAGGGCAGGACTGGTTCCGAACAACCAGAGTTCGTCTGGCTGCTGCTATTTGGCATGTATGGCGGGAGCGAAACCGTCGGATCTTTGAGGAGCTGGTCACCCCTCCAGTTGGCATTCTCCATAACATCGAGTTTGATGTAAATGCTATGGAGAATTGATGAGTGATGAGTGGGAGTCCCACTCTGGTTGTATGTTGTATGATTATGGCTTTCCTTTTGGAATAAAATTCACCTTCATAAGAACTCAGGAAGCACGATCGGAGGTTCGAATCCTCCTAAGCGCGATATGTGCTTAAATATTTAGTGGAGAAGAACCAAGAATTTCATGTAGCGGTTGGTTGAGAGCCGAACCTGGAGGAGCGATCTATTCAGACAGGGGATCGTGGTACCGACAGTTAGCCCGAGTAGAGTTGCGATAGAGATCGACCCGAGCGGTGGATTGAAGAAGGATGCATCAGACACAAAATCGAGGATCGGTGTGCAGAGACTAAGACCCAGTTAGACCGGGGAGAGAGGATGATGTAATAAATCCCATACTTAACACAAGACATAGATTGTAATGCAATTACCTTGCTGCGTGTGTACAGAAAATAATTTATAGAGTGTCAAATTTTAGATGTATTGGCTTTTTCCACTTCGTGAAACTATTTCTGGTGGCCCCTCACATGCTAAACTTGACCATTTAATAAAATTACATCTCTTATCAATGTCGCATCCCATGAGTGTTGATGTGCCTCTTGATTTGGAGTATGGTGTCAGTGTCCAACATGAGTTTCCAGGGTGTATGTAACTAAACTTGTGTGTGTGCTAGTGACCCCTGCCATGTTTAAAAGTTGAGTGTCACTTCAAGTATTATCCTTGTCCATAATATATGATTCTTCATCTATCCCGTGCATTGTCATTTCTAATTATTTTGCTTGAGGTTTATAATTAGTTTGTTTGACAGTGTGGTTTACAATTGACGAGTTCTTTTTCCCTTTTTCAAGGCTTCAAGCAGTTCAGTTTCTTCATAATCTTTTACATGTATCCGTTAAAAGCTGAAAGAAAAATTCTATTAGACAACTATTGTCACGCTCCAATCCTGCAGAGTCCTTTCGTCCTTGCTTCGGATTCTGTGGAACTGTTCGTCATCGCTTGAGCGTGATACCGTGCAAGTCTAAGTTGCGCTTGCACAAGACAAATACCTATACAATGACAAAATAGACAAGATAGACAATAACGCAGCGGAATAAAATGTAGAATATGATTGAACACAAGGTAGCATAAACGAATCTCTTTATTAATATTCTTTTGAACATATTACAAAGCTCTCATTGTCTCTCTGATACATGCCATATGGCTTACAATCTCTCAGAAACATTACATATTAGAATGATCCCGTTTCATACGTTATATCCCTTTATATACAAAACAACTCTTGCAACATATGATCGTCTTTTGAACAGAGAACCCGTCTCTTTGCATTTCTTCTGATTTCTGGCTCCTGAGGATGAGGCTCGGGCTATCGCTTCGGACTATCCATCTCGATGCATTTTGCACCTGCATACAGACTGGTGGTGGGTCAGTATATCAACATACTGGTGATTGTGAACAAAGGCTACATCGTCTGAAACGATCATTAATTCATTTAGTGAGAAAATATTTCTTGTGATGTGATCTTGCTACTTTAACCTATGTTCATTTCATGCATATTCAGAGCCAGATTACATCTTTTGAAAACACGTTCTAAAAGCCACAATTCATTTCCATTGATTTCAAGCATACAAGGGACTGTTCATTTCTTGTGAAGTGCGCAGCGTGAGTCATACTCTATTTTCAGGGACAATAGCATTAGCATTCTTTTCTCATGTTCAAGATATTCTTAGGGTCATTACAAGCACGATATCAGATGTTTTCTTCTCATGGGACTATTTCTTGGCAACATATTACTCTTTGTTACAAATCATGATCGAAAACATAAGCACACATATATCACTTTTTCAGTGATTCTTACCATAGCCGACGGTCCATCCCTGCACAAGACAAGAATTAGAAAACATAATATACATATCCGACAATTTCTGTTCGTCTCTGCATTGTTAACTCCTAGCAAAACCTTTACCGACACATGCAGACTCGATTGGCAGCTGTGACTCTCCGGTTCGGCTTTGCACCAATCAACACTTATCTATATGATGGTCTATGGGTCATTTCCCATGTTAGCTGTTGTGACTCTTAGGTTCAGCTCGTCGCTAATGGACACAGATACCGACACCCATTTTCTTCCATGGGGCTCTTAATCTCTCCTAGGCCGAGTGGTTCGAGGTGCCCCAAGAATCCACCCGAGAGATAAATTTTATTTTGTGCACAAGTTTTCCGAGACAATGCATGCTCTAACATTTCTATTAGATGAACAGATTGATCAGATTTTTCAGATAACGATACGTTTATTTCGTGCCTTTGCAGATATACGACACGTTCAATTCGTGCCTTTGCAGATATACGACACGTTCATTTCATGTCTTTATTCTTTTATATGATCTCAGAGCCGAAGCTCCTACATATTTCATTTTTTTTGCGACATGTACAAGTCCGTCTGTACATGTCTAACATTCCGAACATATTAAAGGGATAAGCAGGCGAATATCAATTTAGAAACTCGATAACAGAGCTATACAGATTAAGCATATCAAGCTTTCCTTGCAAGTATACGATACGGGACATGAAATCAGTTATTAACTTAGCAGGCATCATTGTTACTCTTATCGTGCAGATTATCTCGTTTATTGTCTTAGCATAGCAACAAGTGAATCCTCTTAAAAGCATACTGATTTGTATTAGTATTCTCAATGATTACCATCTTGTTATTAGCAATAACATTCATTCAAAAATTTAGATTCTTATTAGCCGTAAGCAAATCAAAAAATGAGTTTTCGTCCACTCACCAAGATCAATCGTCTTCTGTTGCAGAGCCAGCAATCCGATTTCTCTGTTTATCTAGTGCCTTCGTGGAGCGGGGCACTACATAATTACCCACCGAGAAAAAGTTTCGTACTCGAAACTTAAGGAGAAACTTACGATATGCATAGCAGCGATAGTCAAGGTTCTAAACAGCGGTAGGCGGGTACGCGGTGGAGAGAGTCCGCCTACCGCCTAGGCCGCCTAGGCACCGCCTAGACGGTCGATACATTTTGAACATTTTTTACTATTTTACCACTATTTTTTTGTGTGCATAATATGCATATTTTAAGGGTATTCCATGCATAACTAAGTTGTAAAACAAAGATTTATAAAGTTTTAGTTTTGTAAAAGTGAACCATAGGCCCATAATGCTTACAAAACCTTTTTCCCCAAACTATCTTGTTAGGTATTGCTCCGCCTAGGTGCCCACCTACGCCGTCTCACCTATGCCTATGCTGCCAACCTCCGTTGGCCGCCTATTCCACCGCCTACCGAAAAGCGGTGCAGAGAGCGACCGCCTACTGTCTAGGCGGCGCCTAGGCGGGCTAGGCGGCCGCCATTTAGAACACTGGCGATAGTCCTTATCCTTCGCCATCATCAATCTATAAAAATCCCAGTTCAGTTCAGATCATATCAAAACTCATGTTTAATAAAACATCTCAATCTCAATCAGCAATTGATAAAACATATGCCGACATCATAAAAATATTTACGGACTTATTGTATGGAACGGTCATCTCATCGATGATATCGAGTAGGCAAGGAATTCCGATCAAGGGAACATCTTCGAATAATCAAATTAACAATTGGCCAGAGGATCGTGTTGCTCTGATACCATTTGGTCACGTCCCAATCCCGCAGAGACCTTTCGTCCTCGCTTCGAACTCTGTGGAACCGTCCATCCTCGCTTGGGCGTGATACCGTGCAAGCCTAAGTTGCGCTTGCACAAGGCCAAGACCTGTATAATGACAAAATAGACAAGATAGACAATAACACAGCGGAATAAAATATAGAATATGATTGAACACAAGGTAGCATAAACGAATTCTCTTTATTAATATTCTTTTGAACAGATAACAAAGCTCTCATTGTCTCTCTGATACATGCCATATGGCTTACAATCTCTCAGAAACATTACATATTACAATGATCCCGTTCTATACATTATATCCCTTTATATACAAAATCAACTCTTGCAACAGATGACCGTCTTTTGAACAGAGAACCCGTCTCTTTGCATTTCTTCTGATTTCTGGCTCCTGAGGATGAGGCTCGGGCTATCGCTTCGGACTATCCATCTCGATGCATTTTGCATCTGCGTGCAGACTGGTGGTGGGTCAGTATATCAACATATTGGTGATTGTGAACAAAGACTACATCGTTTGAAACGGTCACTAATTCATTTAGTGAGAAAATATTTCTTGTGATATGATCTTGCTACTTTAACCTATGTTCATTTCATGCATATTCAGAGTCAGTTACATCTTTTGAAAACACGTTCTAAAAGCCACAATTCATTTCCATTGATTTCAAGCATACAAGGGACTGTTTATTTCTTGTGAAGTGTGCAACGCGTTTTATGAGTCCTACTCTATTTTCAGGGACAATAGCATTAGCATTCTTTTCTCATATTCAAGATATTCTTAGGGTCATTACAAGCACGATATCATATGTTTTCTTCTCATGGGACAATATTTCTTGGCAACAGATTACTCTTTGTTACAAATTATGATCGGAAACATAAGCACACATATATCACTTTTTCAGTGATTCTTACCATAGCCGACGGTTCATCCATGCACAAGACAAGGATTAGAAAACATAATATACATATCTGACAATTCCTGTTCGTCTCTGCATTGTTAACTCTTAGCAAAACCTTTACTGACACATGCAGACTCGATTGGCAGTTGTGACTCTCCGGTTCAGCTCTGCACCAATAAACACTTATCTATATGATGATTTATGGGTCATTTCCCATGTTAGCCGCTGTGACTCTTGGATTGAGCTCGTCGCTAATGGACACAGATACCAGTACCCATTTTCTCCCATAGGACTCTTAATCCCTCCTAGGCCGAGTGGTTCGAGGTGCCCCAAGAATCCACCTGGGATAAATTTTACCTTGTGCACAAGTTGTCCGAGACCAATGCATGCTCTAACATTTCTATCAGATGATTGATCAGATTTTCCAGATAACGACACGTTCATTTCGTGCTTTTGCAGATATACGACACGTTCAATTCGTGCCTTTGCAGATATACGACGTGTTCATTTCTTGCCTTTTCTGTGATCTCAGAGCCGAAGCTCCTACATATTTTATTTTCTTTGCAATAGTACAAGTCTGTCTGTACATGTTTAACATTCCGAACATATTAAAGGGACAAGCAGGCGAATATCAATTTAGAAATTCGATAACAGAGCTATACAGATTAAGCATATCAATCTTTCCTTGCAAGTATACGAACTCGGGACATGAAATCAGTCATTAACTTAGCAGGCATCATTGTTACTCTTAGCATGCAGATTATCTCGTTTATTGTCTTAGCATAGCAACATGTGAATCCTCTTAAAAGCATACTGATTTGTATTAGCATTCTCAATGATTACCATCTTGTTATTAGCAATAACATTCATTCAAAAACTCAGATTCTTATTAGGCGTAAGCGAATTAGCAAATGAGTCTTCGTCCACTCACCCAGATCAATCGTCTTCTGTTGCAGAGCCAGCAATCCGATTTCTCTGTTTATCTAGTGTCTTCGCGGAGCGGGGCACTACAACTATAAGGCCAGCCATACTGTATGAATGTAAGTGTTGGAAAATTAAGAAACAACATATAAAAAAAAGTGTTGCTGAAATGAGAATGCTAAGATGAATGACAATACATTGAAAGATGGGATAAAAGATTATTGTATTCATAAAAAGTTGGAAGCGGCATCGATTGAGGATAAGAGTAGGGGTGAGCAGATCTCGGTTTAAAAAATCGATAACCGACCCGACCCGAACCGATTTCACATTCGGTTCGGTTTAAAATAATTCGGGTTGGATTTTGGTTTTAAAATTATCAAAATCTGGTTTTCGGTTCGGGTTTCGGATTTAGGATTCGATTCCCGACCCGAACCGAAAATCGATTCTCTCTCCTATGTATTTATATTTTCCAGTTTCCACAGCGCAAGCAACCTTAAAATTTCTCTCTGCCGCCTCTCTTTCACTTGGAGCAGCCTCGCAGTTTCCACAACACAAGCAACCCTAAAATTTCTCTCATCACCGCCGCCATGGGCCACAAAGATCATCGACAAGCTCATCCTCTGCTCCGTCCTCTCCTCCTCCGACTTCGGAGTATCCTCTCTTTGCCTAAGGAACTCTTCCTCTCACTCACTTCCAGTTGTAGCCATCCGACCTGCTATCGCCTTTGCAGCTCTCGCCAGCGGTCAGGGAGATCGTTGGCGACGACCCGGACAGCTGCAGGGGGCCCTGGGGCGAACCCTCGGACGAAGAATGGCTCTCCGGCTCGGCATATGTTCGCGCAGGAGTTGCGGATATTGGACGCGGACGCTCAGAAGGAGATCGCGCATTATGCACTGACCCAGATTCAACCCAGAGTCGTCTCTTTCGAAGAACAGGTCCTATTTCATCTACTTCTTTTTCTAATTATCGTTTGTTACTTTATTTTTTGAATCATACAAAAGAGAGAATACAGATGTTAGACAGATGAGAGATTACTTGAGGCATTCAACTGGATCTTCTTCTTCTTCTTTTTTTTTCTTCTGCGTTTTGATTGCTGAGATGTCCATATTTGAAGAAATGGGGGATTATTTTTGAAGAAATGAATGACATATAAAACCGATTTAACCGAAAATCGAACCGTTTTGGTTCGGTTCGGTTATGGTTCGGTTTTGTAATACAATGGTTCGGTTCGGTTCCTAAATTTTACGGTTCAGTTTTGGTTCGGTTTTAACAAATTTCGGTTCGGTTCAACCGAACCGATTCGATGCTCACCCCTAGATAAGAGGAGAGAAAATTGTCTTTGGTGGATTGGACATGTGCAACAGACCAATAGAAGCAACATTTAGGATGAATGACAAGTTGTTCGTCAAGGGAGTTGCTAAAAACAAGGAGTAGGCCTAGACGAATTTGGGTAGAGCCATAACAAAGGATATGGGTTCCGTTAATGTTGCAATGGACATGGCCCTTAGTAGAGCTGAATGGACTAAAAAGTTTCAAATAGCCGACCCTAGAAATTTGGGATACAGGTTTTGTTGTGGATTATATTCTTTTAGAAGTAAACAGTAGATAGTAGTAGACAAGAAAAATAAAAAATGAACTAGCCAACCAAGTGCTAGGATAATGGTTCATCGATTTAAGAGCATGATTCTTAGTATAAAAAAATATCGATTGATATATCACATATCCTTAAGAGGACCATACCCCTTTATAGTGCAGGTCGGCCCCAAAGACATACTATCAAATTATCTGGAAATGATTGGTACTTGCCGACATATAACAAATTCTAAGTTTTTATTTTGTATATCCAGTTAATATTAAACAAATAAAATTTTAGTATATGAAAATTAGTTTAGTTTATTTAATTTGTAAATTTGTAGTACTAGAAATTATTTATTAAACAACGATTTTTTCTTTGGAGGATAATTTAATTCTATCAATATTTTAGAAACTCAAATAAATGCCATAGAAGTAATTAAATAACTCTAGTAGTGTAAATAGTTAACTACAAGATAACATTATGAGCATTTCTTACCGAATTACCGTAATGCATATCAAAACTAATCTAAATAAGCATTAAGCATAATGACCAATTTGTTTATTCTGTTATACACTGATATCCCCAATTTACCAGCTGTTATATTATGTTTTTGAGAAAACAAAAATCTTTTCCCATTTAGTGTCTCATGGCTGATAGAGCAATTGATATTTCAGATATACCACTAAACATCAGTATCAATTACGTATTGAAATATTGGATATCTTTGAGGACATTGTTTAAGACTCTTCATGATCATGATGTCACTCTGCTGTGCAGGAAGCGAGGGCCTAGACAAAATCTTCACACCAGGGAAACTCAGTAGGCGGAGTAGCATCAGCAGTTTTAGCGGCACCCCTACTTTTAGTGCTACCATTCCTGAGAGCCCAACTTATAGTTTGGAAACAACTCTCTCTTCATTGCAGGCTGAGGTCTCCGAGTCACAGGCCAAGTGTTCATCCCTGCTAACAGAATTAAGCAGTTCAGAGTTTTCTGGGAGCGTCGAGGACATGAAACAGCTCAACCGGAAGCTTGAAAGCATACAACTATTGCTCTCCAGATTGCAGACAATGGGTCTGAAACAGGGCAATTCTGTCTGAGAGATAATTGGTGCATTAGCCAGATTCTTTTGTACATATAGTGTATGTTGTTGAGTGTACACCAGGCTGCAATAAGGAGAGAGAGTGCCTCCGACCTTAGGAAAATTTTGGATGCCCCATATGATACCATGTATTTGTACAAGGAAGAATGGCAAAAGTAAACGTGTTTCTGCATTTCGAGTCTCATAGCCATCATCAGTTCTTGATGGAAATTTGAGATCTCATACAAACCTTGAGAGTTTGCTGACCCAAAAGGTAGGGTTAAAGGCTTCATTTTTTGTTGTTGCTGTGTAAAAAAAATCAGCTCAGTCGCATGTACTATCAATGGAACGAAGACATATCAGTAATCAGTTATTCTAAATTTTGTGCCGTTGCAAGCTATCGTCTCTAATATTTTAATACAGCAGTTTGAAGCTCCATTTTCTTTGAAAATAGACGAATGTCTACGGAAGTTTGGTCTTAGCTCGTGATCCAGAGTCGACTCCACTTTATTTTACATATTGACTGTTGTATTTTCATCTAATAGTCGATTTTTTGTCGGTACTTTTTATTCTGCGCAATTACAGTTGTATGCCAGCATAGCGAATAATGTGGGCGATATGTTTTTTTTTGTCTATGATACTGGGCACCGTTTAGTTGGTAGGTTTTGTTTCAGATATTTAGTTGGACAAAAAAAATTAAATGTAATGTAATGGTTAGTACAAGTTTGACTTTTTTTTTTCTTTTAAAACCAATTATATCATAAAACTCACCTATTCAAAATTACATTACAACTTAACATTTACAAAATTATTTCATTTATTTCCTTGATTTTATTATTATATTATTTTTCCTTTAATTTTGTATTTGTTTCTTTATTTTAAAATTTTATTATTTTATTTTTAACTTTTTATTTATTTATTTATTTTTTTAGTTTTCAAACTTCTAAAAGAATTACTTTTTTTTAGTTTTCAAATTTCTAAAAAAATTACTTTTTTTTAGTTTTTCCCATTACCTTTTCTCCAAAAAATATAGTTATTTTTAAAATTTTTTTTTATTACATTACAAACTCAATTGCATTAAATCAAACATTTCAATGCAATTAAGAACCAAAATTTTGATTTCTAAGGAATCATCTTACTGATATTCATGTTTAATAGTTGGATCAGCACACTGCTACAATCTCTTTTATAAACGTGAATTTTGGACCCTACTACCTTTTATTTTGCCCAAATAGCCGATTGTAAATAGAAAGTCAGATAAAAAAACAAGTTTCCATCGTTCCTACTAGTCATATAAGAAATATATGCAAGCAACCAAGGTAAAAAAAAAAAAATCAATACTACAGGAAGAAGTAATATTCACTAGATGGTTTATACATCATACAGTCCAGTACCCCAAAAAAAAAAAATAATGCAATATTCTGAAAAGATAATAAGTCTAGCTCTGATGTCCACAAATGTTGGTACGTTTTTTTATAATTGCAGATGAAAGTGTTTTATGATAAATCCCATATGCATTTTTCCTTGCTTCTATACGGCACTCAGTAATACCTACAGGCCGATTCTAACTTTGGAAGGACTGTGTTGTGGCGCAGCGGAAATAAATCCAAAAAACTCAGAAAAAATTCACAATCACAAAGACAATGATTTACGTGGTTCGGCTAAGATGCATATTTCCACAAACGAGTTACGAGGGTGATTTAATTCTACTATGAAGAAGAAAAGTAATTACAATAGCTCTCAACACTTCTCTTCTTGCACTCAAGAACTCTCTATCACAAAGATAAAAAAAATCTCTCAAATTTTTGTGTGTGTTGAACTTATTCAACAACTTTAGCTCTCTTGTGTTGAACTTATTCAACAACTTGAGCACAATGAGATATCTCAAGGAGCACCTATAGACCCCTTTATATAGCATAGAAATCCAATCCTATGTAGGCTAAAAAAATATAATCCTAATCCTATGTAGGATTACCACATATATGATCAAATCCAATCTTGTATAGGATTACCATATATATGGTCAAAAAAGGTCATGAGCCTATTTTTGGACAATTTCCTTCATATCTCCACCTCGGCAAAATTTTGCTACAAAATTGAGCCGACACTTCTCCACCGCATAGCTTCACCAAATCACCACTCATCAATTCCGCCCCTAAGGGCTCTCAAGCAATTGGTAGGACTTGGAGCAAGTCCAAACAATGTTGGAACTTAGCTCCAGGAACAACCTTAGTCAACATATCAGCGGAGTTGTCCTTGGTATGCACCTTTTCAAGTGCAATATCGCCGTCTTCTACAACATCCCGTATGAAGTGGTAACGAACATCAATATGCTTGGTCCTTGCATGATGGACTTGATTCTTTGCCAAGTGGATAGCACTCATACTATCACAACGCACATCAACTACATCCTGCTTCACCCTAAAGTCATTAATCAAACCACGAAGCCATAGGCCTTCTTTCACTGCTTCTGTTGCCATCATATAATCTGCTTCCGTAGTTGATAGGGCAACCGTAGCTTGCAACATAGACCTCCAACTGACTGGTGCACCATGTAAAACAAACACGTATCCAGTAGTTGACCTACGCCTATTTAGATCACCAGCATAGTCCGAATCCACATATCCACTGACTTGACTAAAGTCTCTACCAAAGTGTAATCCCACATCAGTGGTGCCCTTTAAGTACCTGAACATCCACTTCACAGCCTCCCAGTGCTTCTTTCCCGGATTAGCCATAAAGCGACTAACCACACTTACGGCTTATGCAATGTCTGATCGAGTGCACACCATAGCATACATTAAGCTGCCAACTGCACTCGCATAAGGAACTCGAGCCATGTGCTCCTTCTCCTCATCTGTAGTAGGGGATAACTTGGCCGAGAGCCTAAAGTGGCCAGCCAATGGAGTAGAAATAGTCTTTGCATCTTTCATACCAAAACGAGCAATGATCTTCTCAATGTACGACTTCTGAGACAAATACAATTTTTGTTTCTCCCTCTCCCTTTTAATCTCCATCCCCAAAATCTTCTTGGCTCCACCCAAGTCTTTCATCTCAAATTCTGAGCTAAGTTGAGATTTCAGTTTATCTATCTCTACCATGATTTTTGAGGCAATAAACATATCATCAACATAAAGCAATAGATAGATATAGTCTCCACCACGAAGTCTATGAAAGTAAACACAACAATCATACTTACTTCGGATGAAATTATGTCGTGTCATGAAGGTGTCGAACCGCTTGTACCACTGTCGAGGTGACTGCTTCAACCTGTACAACGATTTTTTTCAACAAACACACATGATTTTCGTTGCCAACCACCTTGAAGCCCTCCGGTTGATGTATATAAATTTTTTCGTCAAGATCGCCATGCAAAAATGCTGTCTTCACATCGAGTTGCTCTAACTCGAGATCATGATGAGCTACCAAGATCAACAATACGCGAATAGAAGTATGCTTGACCACCAGAGAAAAGATCTCATTGTAGTCCACTCCCTCCTTCTGCGCGAAGCCCTTTGCCATTAATCTTGCCTTGAACCGAGTGCCACCTGACTCTGGAGAAGCTTCCTTCTTTTTGTACATCCACTTGCAACCTATAGCCTTCTTGCCTTTGGGCAATGGAACCAGATCCCATGTACAATTTTGTGGAGAGACTCAATCTCTTCCTGCATAGCCACCATCCAGTTTTTGCTGTTAGTATCTTTGACTGCCTGTCTGAATGTGATAGGCTCGTCATCCTCCACTGGTAGTGCATATACCACCACATTTAGCTATCTATAATGCTTTACCGGTTCCTCAAATCCATACATATGTACTGGCTTGACTGATCTCCTTGGCCTAGTGGTGGCCAAGGAATCTTGCTGCTGGTGCTGCTCATCCTTTGGTTGTCGCTCTTGTGGGGCTTGATGAACATCTTCAGAAACCTCCACCTCATCTGATGTATCCTCAGACGACTCAATCTCAATTATTTGAGATTTGCTAGATACACCACCATCCTGTCGGAATCACTATTCTTGCTCGAAGCCAACACTGAAGACTCGTCGAATGTGACATCCCTGCTGATTAAGAACTTCTTATCCTCCAAGCAGTACAGTAGCCCTTCACTCCTTGTGCATATCTCAAGAATATTGCTTTGTTGGCTCTCGGGTCCAACTAACCCTCATTGACATGATAGTAAGCTTTGCATCCAAACATGCGCAAAGTGCTACAATCTGCTGGTTTGCCGGTCATCACCTCATATAGAGTCTTACAATGTATAGCTGGAGTTGGTGATCTATTAACCAAGTACCGCGCTATGTGTATAGCATCCGCCCACCATTCCTTGCCTAAACAGGCACTGGAGAGCATATATCTTGCTTTCTCAAGCAAGGTTCGATTCATCCTCTCTGCTAACCCATTCTGCTGCAGCGTGTTCCTAACAGTCCAATGTCGAATGATACCTTCTTGAGCACAGAAATATTTGAAAGGTCCATAGGTATATTCAGTACCATTATCAGACCTTATCATCTTTACCTTTCTGTATGTTCTGTTCTCTATAGTCGCTTTCCACTGCTTGAACTTTCCGAACACTTCATCCTTGGTTTTGATGAAATACAGCCAAAAATAACGTGTATAATCATCAATAAAAGTGACATAGTACCTTGCTCCATTCTGGGAAGGAATTATGCTAGGTCCCTACACATCTGTATGCACATAGTCGAGAATACCTCTTGTCTTCTGCTTGCTTGTACTGAAGGTCACCCTGTGCTGCTTGCCATAAACGCAATGCTCACAGAAATCCATACTTGGCTTCTTCAAGTTCTTCAGTAATCCTTGCTTGCTCAGTAAGGACATGCCTTTCTCGCTCATATGCCTAAGCCGTATATGCCCAAGACGCGTGCTATCAGACAAATCAGATGTAGTGACTGCTAAAGTCCCTATCACAGTGCTTCCCAATAAGATATAAAGATTACCCTGTCAGTGACCTTTCACCACCACCAAAGAACCACAAACGACCCGCAAGACTCCACCCTCGACGACGAACTTATTACCATTCGAGTCAAGCGTACCAAGAGAAATAAGATTTTTCTTGAGGTCGGGAACATGTCTGACATCGGTCAAAGTTCGCACAATTCTATCATACATTTTTACCTTGATAGACCCAATTCCAACAGCTCGACATGCATTGTTGTTGCCTATCAACACAGAACCACCATCTGTCGCCTTGTAGGAAGAAAACCACTTCCTCTTTGGACACATATTGTACGAACATCCGGAATCGAGAATCCAACGATCACTCATGTTGTCATGTGCCACCGAAAAACAGACCCCATCACTGTAAGCTTCTGAAGCACAGTTTGCTTCATCACCTTCTCTGACTGTCTTATTCTCCTTTTTCTTGTTCTTCTTCTTTGGATGAGGACACTTATTTGCATAATGTCCTTTCTCATTGCAGTTGAAGCACTTCACATTCTCAATAGGTGTCTTGGAGTTGGATCTTGATCTTCTGCTGTAAAATGCTCTATCGTTTGTCTTCCCTCTTGCCGCAAACCTTGGGCTTGGTCTCCACCGTTTCCGCCATTAGAAGCCAACCTTCGTACCTCATTAGACAATAAGGCACTCGTAGCTTTTTCTACGGAAATTGAGTCCTTTCCGTACAGTAACGTTTGAATAAGATTCTCATAAGAATCGGGCAAAGAAAATAATAGGATTAGTGCCAAACGATCATCTTCTTCATGTATGTCAACATCCTTCAAGTCGAAAATAATTTGATTGAATTTTGAAATATGATCCCGAATTGACGTACCTTCCTCAATCACTAGTCTGTAGAGTGACTTTAACATATAAAGTCGGTTGGTGAGAGTCTTCGTCATGTAGAGTGATTCCAACTTCAACCAGAGCCCAGCAGCGGTGGTTTCGTCCTTCACAGAGTACACGACATCCCTTTCCAAACACGGGCGAATAGCGGCACATGCTTCGAGATCCATGTCATCATAATTATCATCGGTCATGTCAGTGGGCTTCTTGGACTTTCCCCGTAAAGCTTTGTGAAGCTTTTGAGATATGAGAATGTCATTCATCTGGCTTTTCCAAAAGCCAAAATCATTCTTCCCATTGAACTTCTCAATTTTATACTTCCTGATCCTGCTTGACGGAGCCATATCAGGAATCCACCCAATTAACTTTTTCTGAGAACTTTGTCGAAAAATTTGCTAGACTCCCAAAGCTCTGATACCAATTTGTTGTGGCACAGCAGAAATAAATCTAAGAAACTCAAAGAAAATTCACAACCACAAAGATAATGATTTACGTGGTTCGGCCAAGATGCCTACTTCCAAAAACGAGGGTGATTTAATTCTACTATAAAGAAGAAAAAGAATTACAATAGCTCTCAACACTTCTCTCCTTGCACTCAAGAACTTCCTATCACAAAGATAAAAAAAAATCTCTCAATTTTTTTGTGTTGTTGAACTTATTCAACAACTTTAGCTCTTTTGTGTTGAACTTATTCAACAACTTGAGCACAATGATATATCTCAAGGAGCACCTATAGACCCCTTTATATAGCATAGAAATCTAATCCTATGTAGGCTAAAAAATATAATCCTAATCCTATGTAGGATTACCACATATATGGTCAAATTCAATATTGTATAGGACTACCATATATATATGGTCAAAAAAGGTCATGGGCATATTTTTGAACAATTTCCTTCATACTGCTACCATTATAACATTTGCAAGTGCTTCTAAACTAGTAATGCATGAAATTAACATGAAGCGCTTAGCAATAAGCACGACGAGCTTTTCTTTCCAACCTCCTGTCCATTTTTAGCTTAAGAACTGTCACGCCCCAGAACCAGAATACCGGAGAGCGGGTGAATGACTCAGCCAGCTACGTATTACGGGTAGAAGAATACCGTATAATACGATCAATGCTGTCTACAAGACGAGGGGGTGCATACTACATTAAAGGCTCACTAGGGTCAATCAACATCTATTGTCTCAATCATTCAAACAAGAAGCAATAATAGAGAACATATGAGATAAAGCAGTAAGGCGTCCCAAACGCTCAGTCAAAATATTCTCGAGATCTGACTTTACAAAACATAGCCAGATGATATAACAAGATATACACAATTGTTATCAGCTGCAGTCTGACTTAGTTACAATTATGTAAAGGTAAGTACAATACAGTCCGACTAACATGTCGGTGCCAAACGGCAAAAAGTAAGTAAGTAGTAAAAACGAGCAAGAAAGCAAAGAACCCACTCGTGTCCTCCTGCGATCATCCCTCTAGTATTGACCATCTTGGAGGCGAAAGTAAGCTGAGTCCTCGGGAGCTGGCTCTAGATCTGGCCATGCAAAACCAGAGAGGTTAGACCTCTAATAGCAAGTACCGCAAGGAAGCACGATATGAGAAAGTAGAACCAGTGGTAGGAGTTAAGAATATGATAAATAGATCTCTGCTTGCTACCGGGGTTCGCACAATATCACGATACTTCGAGACAACTCTCCAACCAAACAAGGACAGACGTTGACTCGTCATGTCCTGACATTCTGCTCCTCACAGTAGTTAACAGAGTAGGTACAGTACACAAACAAATCAGTTTAAACGGCCATGTATCTACTACGGCTTGCTACTGTAAGTTCCAAGTTATCTTGGAAATATGCGATAAGAGATTCCTCAGTTCTTACTATGTACAAGCAAGGCTAGTCTATCCAATAATCAATTGCGCCAATCATGAATTAGACGAGTCCCAGCGGGACGCCCGTCATCAATATATATAACATTATAAGCAGATACCACTCCCTGCCCGTGTGGCAGGTTTGCAGTATCTGTGGGAACCAGCCGACATGTCGGGGCACTCATTGTCCCAAAGATGGCTGCCATGTAAGAACTCGAAAATCCATTCTCTCCATGCAATCATTATTTTATTTAGCTTAATAGTCTCTATGTTGATTGAAATCTTATGTCGTGGATCATGATCATTTAAAATGAGTACTTCCGTACAGAGTACGATATGCACAACTCTACAACAATGCCTGTGCGGTTAGGTTGTAGGCCTTACATAGCGTAATGCAACAATCAACCCTAGCCACGGAATAATCATGCCTTGACTATAAGATACACATGCTGCTTTTACAGAAAAAGGGAAGTCAACATGTGTCCCTATGCCAATGTTTGGATCGGCTAGTCAATCGCAATGGTTCATGGTTCATACATGAACGTGCCTCATTCAATTCAATAAGACGACTAGCTGGTCTCTTAGTTCCAACTAGGAACGCATGATCAATCATTAGTCAAGGTAACAATCAATGTCAATTCGGGACAAGAAACAGTAAAAAGGCACTATAAATGGCAGTAGATGGATGCCCATCTATGCGGCTAGATTGGGTAAAGAACCCATAACAAGCTCATGCAGTCGAGAAGTAATTGGTTCATACGGCTGGGAATAAAAGATTCATGCGGCTGAAAAGTATCAAGCTTATGCGGTCGAGAACTAAATGGTTCATGCGGCTCGGGTTCGAGTCTCATGCGGCTCAGAGAAATCAAATCTCATGCGACAAGAAAAAGACAGGGCTCATGCGGCATGCGGCTCAATGTCATGCGGCCAGGGGGAGACTGGACCTATGCGGCTCGAGTTCCATGCGGCCCAAATTTCATGCGGCCGAAAGGAACTGGTCCTTATGCGGCTAAGGGCAACATGCGCTTATGCGGCTGAGAAAGTCAAGCGCTTATGCGGCTAAGAAGAAAAAGTCTCATGCGGCTAAAATAACATGAGCTTATGCGGCAGAGAAATCATGTGCTCATACGGCTGAGAAATGAGCTTCATGCGGCTGGATTGTCCATGCGGCTGAAAAATGCCATGCGACTCAGAAAGTCTTGTCGCATGAAAGAGTCATGCGGTCAAGCACTGTTCTTCTTCTCCACTTTTCCGAGAAGAAGAACCATGAAGGTCTTGCTTCCAAGCTCCATAAATCCTTCATTCCAAGCCCAAATCTGGACTTCCATAGGTCAAAATGGGGCAGAACAAAATCCTCTACAATATGGAACCATCAAAACTTAAAAATAACAAAGTTAAATAGATCAAACCCAAGAAATTCGAAAATGCATTAAACTTAGATCTACATGAAATGAGCCATGGAAATTGCAAATACTAAATACTAAAGAGACTTAAGAACAAGTAAGGAAGATAATGGAACAATAATACTGGGGATCCATCATGAAGCAAGTTGGTACTTGCCTATGCGGCTGGGTAGGTGGGGAGAGTTATGGAGGATGAATAAGAAGTAAATGAGAAGAAGTAATAAAGAGAGATAATGGGTTTGGGGCTTTAAATGAAGGGGTGGTAGATGGGGTTAAGATGAAACACCAAAATAAAACCAATCCAAGCCGAACCCAATGATCAAACAAAAGCAGAGAATAAAATACAAAAAAATAATTAGCGGAGAATTAAGGGAATTAAATACAGAACAAATGTATGATAAATATTAAATAAATACATTCAAGCCGTACATGTAATTTAAGATACGTATATCGGGAACGGAGAGTGACATCTCTACCCTCCTTAGAAAAATTTCGTCCTCGAAATTTCAACTCCAAGCAGGATAGAAATATCAGGGCCAAACTAATCTAAGTACAACAATTTTAATGAGCAAGCAGTCATCTTACAATATCAAATAGCAAGTAATATATTTATGCTATCTATTGACGACATTTAACAATTCTACACATAGGGCGATAAGCATGAGGAATCAAGACAATCAAGGTTTACGGAAAAAAATATACCTTGTGAGTTAAATAGGTACGGATACCGTGATCAGATATCATCCTCACGTTCCCACGTTGACTCTCCCCAGGAGTGATGACCCCAAGCAACATGGACAAGGCTAATTGTTCGGTTCTTAAGTATCTTCTCTCTCCGGTCCAAAATGGACACAGGCTGCTCCTCGTAAGACAGGTTGGTACCAACAACCAGCTCAGAATGATCGAGGATGTGGCTTGGGTCCGATACATACCTTCGCAACTGAGATACATAAAATACATCGTGTACCTCGCGTAATGAAGGTGGAAGGGACAAACGATAGGCAACATCGCCTACCCTATCAAGGATGACAAATGGGCCCACGTATCGGGGACTCAACTTCTCGCGAACGCCAAATCTAATGACCCCACGAGTAGGCGAGATCCGCTAGAAGACGTGATCCCCAACAAAAAATTCTAGCGGCCTACGATGCTGGTCTGCCCAATGACGATGCCGATCTTGCGCAACTCGAAGCCGCTCTCTAATCCTTTTCACCACTTCAACCGTCTAAACAATCAATTCTGGACCTAACATCTTCCTCTCCCCTATATCGTCCCATGCCAATGGTGACCTACACTTCTTACCATATAGTGCTTCGAATGGCACTATCTGGATACTGGCTTGATAGCTGTTATTGTACGAGAATTCGACTAGGTGCAGGTGACTCTTCCAAGATCCTCCAAAATCTAGGGTGCAAGCTCGTAACATATCTTCTAAAGTCTGAATTGTTCTTTCTGATTTTCCGTCTGTCTGTGGGTATAAGCCGTACTAAATTTTAACTTGGTACCCAAGCTATGATGTAAACTCTTCCAGAAATGTGACGTAAAACGGGTATCTCTATCTGACACAATACTGACTGGGACCCCATGGTGCCTGACTATCTGCTGCATATACAACTCTGCCAATTTTTCGGTAGATTGACCTACTCTAAAAGGAAGAAAGTGTGCCACCTTCGTAAGTCGATCTACGATCACCCAGATAGCATCCTTACCACTAGGTGATCTCGGTAAACCGGTCACAAAGTCCATTGTAATGTGCTCCCACTTCCATTTCGGGATATGAAGCGGCTGTAATAATCTAGCTGGCCTTTGTTGTTCTGCCTTCACTTGCTGACATATTAAGCAACGGGAAACGAATCTAGCTATCTCCCTCTTCATTACGTTTCACCAGAAGTGCTGCTTGATATCTTGGTACATTTTGGTCCCTCCAGGGTGTACAGAATACTGAGAACTATGGGCTTCTGACATGACCTCTTGTCTGATATCTCCACTAGGCACACATAGGCGCGATCCAAATCTAAGTATCTTCGTGAATTTTCATCTCCTTCCTGAGTCCCGACTCACATTCTGTCCTAAGTTTCTGAATCCTTGGGTCCTGTGCCTGAGCTGCCTTGATCCTGTCTACTAAGTCGGATTGAACTCGTAGACTTGCCAGAATTCCTACATCACTAGGAAGTATAACCTCAATATCCATCTCCTGAAGGTCTTCTAAAATATGCTTCTGTGATGTCAACATAAATGCGCCGTCTCTCCTGCTAAGTGCATCTGCTACCACGTTAGCCTTGCCTGGGTGATACTGAAGCTCCACGTCGTAATCCTTGATCAACTCTAACCATCTTCTCTGTCTCATGTTCAGTTCCTTCTGAGTAAAGATGTACTTCAGACTTTTGTGGTCCGTGTATATGTCCACTCGATCACCGTATAAGTAATGCCTCCACAGCTTCAAAGCAAATACTACTGCTGCCAACTCCAAGTCATAAGTTGGATATATCACTACACCATAATTGACGATTGCCCACGGTTATTACCGTTACCAAAATTTTTAGTAACGATAAAAACCGTGACGAATTAGCCGTTACAAAATATTGTAACGCTTTTCGTAACGGTTATAACCGTTAATATTTTGTGACAGATTTCCTAACGGATATAACTGTTACTAAATTTATTTTACTAACGGCTAAAACCGTTACTAAATTAACATGTCGTAACGATTATAACCATTACAAAAGTTGTTTTCAGACAAAATTAAATGTAGATTGGTAACGAAAAAAATCGTTACAAAAATGCATTTTTTTTTCCTGATACAACCATAAACCTGATAGAGCTTTGTAATAGTTATACAACCATAAACCTGTATTCATCCTGAATTTATAATAATTTTCCTGTAATCAAATAATAAAACATAAAATCACATTCCAACATCTCAACAAAAGGAGCCTTACATATTGTCCAACAAAAGTATATATATATAACCATAATAGCTAAAGCATAATAGTTAAATGCCTACAAAAGTTAACAATATTTTACCAACAAAAGTTTACATGTTTTAATATTAAGCATAATAGTTTGAATCCCCAACAAAAGCTTACATGTCTTAAAGCTTACAAATACCGGATACGTCCGCCTCCCCAAATAATATAACCTCCATCAACTAATTCACAAAGCAAAGAGATTCCATTTTGTGGACCATCATAAACCGGTGCTTCTGGTTTTATCACCTCCGACACATAAACAATTTTCTCATCGTCTTGCACTTCCCTCCCATGACAAATAGTGTGAGATGCTAGGAATTCCTTAGCTACATCCTCTCGTCCACGTCCAAGTAAAACCATATTTTGTTTTCCTCCTGAAGTTGGTCCACCATTCTTATCATGGACAACATGGCCACCATTGTTACCATTTTCATCAGGACTGACAGTGTTATTCAAAACAGGGTTCAAATTTCTTGGAGTTATAGCGATATGCATGTTGCTAGACGCACCTTCTGTCTCGGGCGTGCCAGAACCAAAAGTTGGTTTTTGAGACTTATGTGAAGTATAAACATAAGTGAGCACTTCCCTACCATACCCTCAAGGTTGTCCAACCTTTGTATAACTTCTGGATTTGTATTTTTTTTGGCTATTGCCTTTGCTGCTTGTCCGATTTTTACTTGCTTCGTCGAGGATGTGGAGCTAACTGCACGACAACGACTCCTTTTATCAGCTCCAAAAACTTCAGCAATAGGGTCAGTCTCAAAGTCTTTTATGTTTGGCACACCATCGTGACCACTCTTCTGCGGCTAGTTTTTGCCTCTTTTCTGCGGCCTCTATTTCATTCTGTGATTTGACAAGATATAAAACAAAGGTAAGACTTTAAGAAAGTAAAGAACAAAATTAAGCAAAAACCAATGTTACCTATAACAATATCATAACGGTATCAGTAAATATCATAATGGTGGGAGTTAAAAAAAATTGCGTTGCATGCTGTTATTAAATTCACCAATTGGAAGAACTGTAGTCTAACTGATCCTACTGAAATTTCCAAATATTATAAGTTCTGCAAAATAATTCAGTTAGCACTGAAATTTCCAGAGGATATGGCCTTTACCAGCGCTAAATGGAAGAAAAAAGACCCAATTGCATTCATGGCATTCTCCTTACAGACATAGAAACTCCTTACAGGTACATATATTTCACTAAAGTTATATCAGATTATTAAAAACTCTCCAAATTATCACATAATCATGTTCTGAATTCACATAATCATATATCAGATTACATGTACATATATTTCACATGTTCTCCTTACAGGTACATAGAAACTCTCCAAATTATCACATACATGTTATTATTTCACTAAAGCTACATTGCAGTGCATTAATCTTTGTTGTTTGATGCTATAAAACAGTCACAAACACCGTAGCAAGTCGACATCATGTTCTGAATTCAATTTGTATTCTAAATTATTAATCACAATTGTACTATGCAATTCCACTAATTTCCAATGAGAAAAAAAAGAGACCCAATGGACCAGTGCATTACATTATTATGCATGTTCCTGGCAAATGTACTATGCAAAGGAACCAATTCCAGTACTATGCAAAGGACCTAGCAAATGTTCCTGGCAAATGTTCTATACATTATTATGCATGTTCCTGGCAAATGTTCCTGGCAAAAAAAGACCCAATTCCAGTACTATGCAAAACCTGGACTTAAAAAAAGAAGAAAAAAGACCCAATGGACCCAATGCAGGACCTGGACTTAGAATCTTATATGGATATCGTCTAGTCCAAAACCTGGATGCATAGGACTGACCCGACCCTAACCGACACCGTATCTGGATCATACCCATAGATGAAAAAATTAAGCTTTAGAAAAGTTAATAATGCAAGGTTAATCACCTCCAAAGAGTGATATTCAAACATATATTAATTAAGCAGATGCTAATAAGGAATTAGAGTGCTACTATGAAGAGGCTGAGAAAGAGAAGCCACCCTTTCTACGGGAGTTGTCAACTTCTTAATTGATATTTAGATTCTACAAAAGCTCTGCTTGGGGATTGCTAATTCTTCGTATACTCTGTTATAGCTTTTCCTTCCAAGTGTGTGGGTGATTTTAGATTGGGCCTTATTTTCAGCATTTTTCTTGCGCTGCTCAATCTTCTTTGGAGCATACTCATTTGCAATAAACTGCTCCCACCATAGTTTATCAATATTATCAGGACATTGAGTGCTAGAGGTTTCGGTAAATATATTCCTTCTTTGTCCTTGATTGTGTCTCGTAGGTGATACTTCACTGTCCTAAAAAATTATGGAAATTTGGGTTCCAATAGTGGTCGAGCGAGGATGGGATCAATATTGAATTCAAACTTCGCCTACCACAATAACAATAAGTAAATAAGGCATTTTCCATATGCTCTTAGCAGTATAATCCACCATAACCCTGTATAAATGTTGATGGCATGAAGAACTTCAAAATAAACGAAGAAGATGAACAAAAGACTTGAAGGTATAGACTGACAAGCAGGATCAAAGGAAGGTTAAAAAGGTTTACGCATAAGCATTCAGTGCAAACAAGCTTCGAACAAAAGAAAAACTGTGTTAAGAAGTTTTATTTCAAAAACCATAACAGATGTGAAACAAAAAAACATCCTAGATGGTTTGTCAGAGCTACTCAGCTAGAATACCTGAATCGATTGGTGCCTATTGCAGCCTCTCCAAAGTCAGGATCCAAGACTTCCTCAGTTGCAGAATCATCACCATCAAGTGGGATTGTCCGTACCTTGAAGCTGGCAGGCATCAAACCTTGACTTGGACTATGGCAGTCCATTGTTTTCTCCCAACTCTACCAAAAAAGTTAAAGCAAAGCCCTTAAGGAAGAACGAATAGTCAAGATGCTAGCATCAAATATAAAAAGTCATTGGATACTATTCTAATGGTTTAAAGCAAGTTCTGAGGCCAACAAAATTGTACATTCAAAGCTGAAAGCAGTAATTTTTGCATATGATGTTAAGCTTCCTACACAAAGTAGCTTCCATGGAGCCTACCTATTATAAGGGAAGATGAAAATATAAGCAAAACAAAGAGGCAAGGTAAATTGTCAACTACTATGAAATTGAAAAAAAAAAACAGATACATCCAAATATTCTTAGTGTCTTATTGATTAGAAAAATGCTTTCAACCACACATACAAACCTGATCAAAGTTTCAGTTCCCTTTTTGGATCCGGGACAAGTTTTCCAATCATTCATCTAGGTAATGATGCTTACACATAACCTCGTGTTGAATCCAAGCTCTAAATCAACTTGTATCGTGAACAATAAAAATGAAAATGTGAACTCTCTTATTTGCCCCTTTTATTAGTGATGTTGTAAGAAATTATTTATTTACACGGACAATTTTCCATTATTGGAGATCATAGTTCCACTTGACTACCATCATGGAAAGTTCCTCATTGAATTTTTTCCACCGTTCTTACATCAAAACCATAACTTTAGCAATTAGAAAGAGGACATTTTCAATGTATGTATGATTATGCGCAGATGAATCAAAAAGACAGCAGTAAAGGATCTATATCTACCGCTTGAAAGGAACAACAAGTATGACCAAGGAGATGAAAGAGAATTTAGGATCAAATATTCACATAGGCCAAAAGAAAGTACAACACCTGCAGCTGAAGAGTGTGAAGGATAAAGTTTCGAACAATATCATACTCTCCCTTCAAAAGGAAAGCAATGCCAGAAGGTATGAAGTCACGAATGAAGACTTGATCGTAGTTTAGAACATGTCCATCTGATGGTGTTGGGTCCAAAGCAGCAATTGTTCCTACAGGACTACCACAATAAAAAAAATAATAGATTCCTGTAATAGGTGCCATGCTTCCTCCTCGACCGTGGACACTCTCCTCTTTCGAGATGCAAGTTTAGTTTCTTCAGACGTATCACTATTAGAAACAGTGCAGCCATTTTTACGTTTCAGTTGCTGCAAGTCCTCTGCGCCTAGAAAATTTTGTCCAATCACCTCACCAGGAAACTGAATGCCCCCATCCTCACTTGTTATGCTACCAGGGATACCCTCGGCCCGTTGGCATTATCATTTACGTAACTGCGACCTGCTATTTAATTTAGTTCCAAAATGATAAGATTCGTTAGAGATGTCATGTATCCTCCTGCCGTCTTGAAATAATCTTGAATAAGACTGTGATCCCAAGTAAGAAGAAGAGGTTCTCTTTTCAGACTTCACAAGGGGCACTGTTACGTATCCAAAGCAGGAATAGCCAGGTAGAGTCCCACCAAGAACTTGTATAGATGCATCAAAAGTTCCCATCATCATTGCTGATAAGAGTAAATTCAATTCAACGGTAGTAATTGAGCTGATGGAGGACCTTAGTTTATCCAATCTTCAAGTCTAAAAAGAGAGACAAGGGAAAAAAAAACAAAAACAAGCTATTGTTGGAAAGAGGATGATAACTGAACTTTGTCATATTGATTCTAGAAAATGTTCACAGTGTGCCGCACAATATAACAGCTCTAGATACAGTGGTTAACTAAGATTGATAACAGAGCACAATGTTGTCCTGAATAGTAAGTAACAAAGAGCACATTCACGAGTTTAGGCGGGGGTTTCTTAACATGTAATAAATCTAACAACAGAGTAGAGCACTAGTAATACAAGTTTTGTACCGAAGCAATAAAAGAAATATGAGGATGATAACTGGCCAGGGACGACCAAAAGATGAACATAATCCTCATTGCTAAAATATGAGGATGAACAGATTGTCATTCGTTTGAAATTAACATAAAATTAACAAAACCCAAAAATTATCAAAACCCATAAAATCACAGAGAGAGAGAGAGAACGAGGGAATTACCTTTCTTGCTTCGACGATGCTCAAATTTTCAGATTGTGAGAGAATTAAGGAAACCTGAAACCCTAAAGAAAACAAAAACCCTAACAAAATCAAAACCCTAAGAAAAACGAAACCCTAAGAAAAATGAAACCCTAAGAACCGAAATCCTAAGAAAAACGAAACCCTAAGAGATTGTGAGAGAGGAGGAGAGGTCATACCTTCGTAACATGAGAGAAAGGGGAAGCATTCGGCAGCGGCTCACAGGAGAGAAGAAGAGGGAAAGGGGAAACCATCAACATAGCTTTGTGCGGCTCACAGAAGAGAAGAAGAGGGAAGGGGGAACCATCAACATAGAAGAAAAGGGAAGTGCGGGAAAAATTTGGGAAATTTTTTCCTTTTGGTTGCTTTGTAACACTTTTCTCTTGGCACATGTTCTGCATGTGACATAAGTTATAAAGTTGTCATAGTTTTTTACTGTTACAACTAATATAAAAAATAAAAGAATTATAGAATTAGAATTTTCGTAATGGTTTTTGCCTATAGTAACGGTTATAAGTGTTACTATCTTATAACGGTAATAACTGTTACTAATTGGAAAAAAATTGTGTCACAATTTGCATATTATGGTGTAGTGATAATTCTTCTCGTGGTCTCGAAGTTGCCTGGATGCATATGCTATCACCTTCCCATGCTGCATTAGAACACACCCGAGTCCCTTTCCTGACGCGTCACAATATACAGTAAAACCTCCGGGTCCAACTGGTAATGTAAGAATAGGTGCCGATATCAACTTCTGCTTCAAATTCTTAAATGATGCCTGGCATTCTGTCGACCAGTCGAATGGCACATCCTTCCGTGTCAAGTGGGTCATGGGTGCTGAGAGTCTTGCAAATTCTGATATGAACTTTATGTAATATCCTGCCAATCCCAAGAAACTATGCACATCTGCTACGGTCTTAGGCATTGGCCAACTCTCTATTGCTTCTACCTTCTTGGGATCCACTGCCACTCCAGCTCCTGATATGATGTGCCCTAAGAATGAAATGTGGTCTGACCAAAATACACACTTGCTGAGCTTGGCATACAACTGGTTCTCTCTCAGAACCTGCAACACTTTTCTGGGGTGATCTTCATGCTCCTCCTCACTCGCTGAATATACGAGAATGTCGTCGAGGAACACAACGACAAATTGATCTAACTATGGCATAAAGATGTGGTTCATCAAATCCATAAATATTGCTGGAGCATTGGTCAAACCGAACGACATAACTAGGAATTCGTGATGCCCGTACTTTGACCTGAATGCTGTCTTGGGAATATCCTCTTCTCGAACTCTAACTTGATGATATCCTGACCGAAGATCTATCTTGGAGAAAACTCTAGCTCTGCTCAACTGATCAAACAAGTCATCGATCCTTGGTAGTGGGTATTTATTCTTTACTGTTGCTGCGTTGAGCTTTCTGTAGTCAATGCACAATCTTGATGATACATCCTTCTTCCCCACAAGTACTACTGGTGCTGCCCATGGTGACTTGCTGTCTCGAATAAACTTCTTCTCCTTCAGTTCCTCTACGTGCTGATACACCTTGGCCTGCTCTAAATCTGCCATTCTGTAAACTCGATCTGATATCGATTTAGTTCTAGGTACCAATTCTATACTGAACTCAATATCCCTAATCGGGGATAATCCTAGAAGTTCTTCGGGAAATACATCAAGAAACTCTTCAACTACCTTCGGAACTCGAACTTCTTCCATTGCCGCTACTACTCCCTCTGCTTGTTGAGTTGCCACTGATCTGACTAAGGTAAATCGCTCCACGCCTGGAATATTAAAAGATACACTCCCTCTACGATAATCTATTATCGCATGACTGTCTTTCAGCCAGTCCATGCCTAAGATAACGTCAAAATTTCCAACAGAAAATTCTATCAATCTGGCGGGTAAGGAATGCCCGCAAACTACAACACTACATGCCAGAATAACCCTACTAACTCCTACGAGCCCATTACTAGTGAGTATATTCAATCTTCCTGGCAATGCCTCGAATTCCATTCCTAGTCGTGTCGCAAATTGTGCAGATATAAAGGAGTGTGATGCTCCTGAATCAAACAATGCTACTGCGGGATATAAGACGACGAGAATGTTACCTGCCACAATATCTCTCGATGCCAATGCCTCTTCCAAGGACAGATTGAATGCCTGCCCTCGGCCTCCTTGCTGGTTCCCATGCTGCGGCCTAGCCTGGTGTTGCTGCTGGCCTCTGCCTTGGTGATGCTGGGGTGGTCTATGTTGTTGCTGCTGCATTGGCGGTTCCTGCTGCCAAAACATCTGAGCCTGTGACATCAACGGACGTTGCGCCAACGGTCTCACTGCTACCGCTGGTCCTTGGTACTGGCCTGCCCCTGATGCAGGCAGAGCAGGAAATTGCTGAACTGGTCCTCCTGACCTCGAATTCATAGGATAGGTGGAAACTCAATGATCTGGACTCCCACATATCAAACACTATCCATTCAATGCCCGACACACACCTCTAGTGTGCCCTGCCTTCCCACAATAGGTGCAGCCCGCTGGGGGTTGCTGGTTTTTCCTCTGCTCCTGCTGTTGTGGTTGTTGTCTTGCTGGTGGTGCTGGCCCTCGTATTGCCACATCGTGAATGCAAATGCCAGGGGTTGCTGTAACTCTGGGCGTTGCGCCCCCTCCTCCTTCAATCTGATTGTGAGATCTCTTCTGACCTCCAGTCCTTGATGCGATCCTCTGGATGGTGATCTCATGCCTCCGAGTGGCCGTCAATATCTCATCGAAAGTCTGGTAGTTATGCCCCTCTATCAATTACAAAAGTTCAAGATGAAACCCCTGCTGAAACCTCATAGCCCTCTGGCTCTCTGTTGCTACCATCTCCGGGGCGAACCTACTCAATTTGTAGAACTCCGCTGCATAAGCATCCACGGTCTTGCCAGCCTGCTTGAGGTTAATAAATTTCTGCTGTAGCTCAAACTACGCCACAACTCTATAGTACTTCGTCTTGAATTTTGCAGTGAAATCGTCCCAAGCAATAGGACGTCCGATGCCCACTTCTTTTGATTTCCACCATTCATGTGCAAGGTCCTGAAGCAACAGCTTCACTAGATCCACACGTTCTTCCGTCGGTACCTTAGCTGCTGTCAGAATAGCCTCGATGTCCTTATGCCATGCATCTGCTGAAATGGCATCTTCCGTGCCCTCGAAACAATGGGGGTTGTACTTGCAAAATCTGGTTGATGCCCCTGAATCCGTCCTCACTCCTCTCCCCAAAGTCGTCTGCAATACTTGGTTGAGTAATACATTCTGCTCTTGTAGCTGAGTGTGCATGCGTTGCTGGGCCAACATCTGATGTTGCTGAGTAGCCATCATCCCTCTCATGATTTCCAGAAGGGTTGGTGTGTCTACTTCTACGGGGGTAGATGGAACTGTTGGTGGTGGTGGAACCTCCGGATACTGCGATCCAACTGCTGCTTCCACTATCACCTCTTTTCGGATGGTTTCTTGAGGTAGTACTGGCCCTTGTTGCTGACCAACCTGGTCAGGTTGGTCATGTTTTCCCTGCTGCTGCCCCCAGCTCCGACAGATGCGGACGAATTACCCCTAAGAAAAGGGACAAAAGAACAATCAAACGATCGGACAGAAAAGATCAATGAAGTCAAGGGATAGTGGAATGTCAAAGTTAGAATGGAGAACAACGAATCATGAGATCAAGGGGAACCATGTGTGATTGAGACGTCCTATAAATTAAAACACCCCACAAGTCTGAAATCAGACCTGCATGGGCCACCATTAAATTTTGTCACGCCCCAGAACCGGAATACCGGAGAGCGGGAAAATGACTCAGCCAGCTACGTATTACGGGTAGAAGAATACCGTATAATACGATCAATGCTGTCTACAAGACGAGGGGGTGCATACTACATTAAAGGCTCACTAGGGTCAATCAACATCTATTGTCTCAATCATTCAAACAAGAAGCAATAATAGAGAACATATGAGATAAAGCAGTAAGGCGTCCCAAACGCTCAGTCAAAATATTCTCGAGATCTGACTTTACAAAATATAGCCAGATGATATAACAAGGTATACACAATTGTTATAAGCTGCAGTCTGACTTAGTTACAATTATGTAAAGGTAAGTACAAGACAGTCCGACTAACATGTCGGTGCCAAACGGCAAAAAGTAAGTAAGTAGTAAAAACGAGCAGGGAAGCAAAGAACCCACTCGTGTCCTCCTACGATCATCCCACTAGTATTGACCATCTTGGAGGCGGAAGTAAGCTGAGTCCTCGGGAGCTGGCTCTAGATCTGGCCATGCAACACCAGAGAGGTTAGACCTCTAATAGCAAGTACCGCAAGGAAGCACGATATGAGAAAGTAGAACCAGTGGTAGGAGTTAAGAATATGATAAATAGATCTCTGCTTGCTACCGGGGTTCGCACAATATCATGACACTTCGAGACAACTCCCCAACCAAACAAGGGCAGAAGTTGACTCGTCATGTCCTGACATTCTGCTCCTCGCAGTAGTTAACAGAGTAGGTATAGTACACAAACAAACAGTTTAAACGGCCATGCAGCTACTACGGCTTGCTATTGTAAGTTCCAAGTTATCTTAAAAATATGCGATAAGAGATTCCTCAGTTCTTATTATGTACAAGCAATGCTAGTCTATCCAATAATCAATTGCGCCAATCATGAATTAGACGAGTCCCAGTGGGACGCCCGTCATCAATATATATAACATTATAAGCAGATACCACTCCCTGCCCGCGTGGCAGGTTTGTAGTATCTGTGGGAACCAGCCGGCATGTCGGGGCACTCATTGTCCCAAAGATGGCTGCCATGTAAGAACTCGGGAATCCATTCTCTCCATACAATCATTATTTTATTTAGCTTAATAGTCTCTATGTTGATTGAAATCTCATGACGTGGATCATGATCATTCAAAATGAGTACTTTCGTACAGAGTACGATATGCACAACTCTACAACAATGCCCGTACGGTTAGGTTGTAGGTCTTACATAACGTAATACAACAATCAACCCTAGTTACGGAATAATCATGCCTTGACTATAAGATACACATGCTGCTTTTGCAGAAAAGGGGAAGTCAATATGTGTCCCTATGCTAATGTTTGGATCGACTAGTCAATCGCAATAGTTCATGGTTCATACATGAACGTGCCTCATTCAATTTAATAAGACGACTAGCTGGTCTCTTAGTTCCAACTAGGAATACATGATCAATCATTAGTCAAGGTAACAATCAATGTCAATTCGGGACAAGAAACAGTAAAAAAGTACTATAAATGGCAGTAGATGGATGCCCATCTATACGGCTAGATTGGGTAAAGACCCCATAACAAGCTCATGCGGTCGAGAAGTAATTGGTTCATGCGGCTGGGAATAAAAGATTCATACGGCTGAAAAGTATCAAGCTTATGCGGTCGAGAACTAAATGGTTCATGCGGCTCGGGTTCGAGTCTCATGCGGCTCAGAGAAATCAAATCTCATGCGGCAAGAAAAAGACAGGGCTCATGCGGCATGCGGCTCAATGTCATACGGCCAGGGGGAGACTGGGCCTATGCGGCTCGAGTTCCATGCGGCCCAAATTTTATGTGGCCGAAAGGAACTGGTCCTTATGCGGCTGAGAAAGTCAAGCGCTTATGCGGCTAAGAAGAAAAAGTCTCATGCGGCTAAAATAACATGAGCTTATGTGGCAGCAAAATCATGTGCTCATGCGGCTGAGAAATGAGCTTCATGCGGCTGGATTGTCCATGCGGCTGAAAAATGCCATGCGGCTCAGAAAGTCTTGTCGCATGAAAGAGTCATGCGGTCAACCACTGTTCTTCTTCTCCACTTTTTCGAGAAGAAGAACCATGAAGGCCTTGCTTCCAAGCTCCATAAATCCTTCATTCCAAGCCCAAATCTGGACTTTCGTAGGTCAAAATGGGGCAGAACAAAATTTTCTACAACATGGAACCATCAAAACTTGAAAATAACAGAGTTAAATAGATCAAACCCAAGAAATCCGAAAATACATTAAACTTAGATCTACATAAAATGAGCCATGGAAATTGCAAATACTAAATACTAAAGAGACTTAAGAACAAGTAAGGAAGATGATGGAACAAAAATACTGGGGATCCATTATGAAGCAAGTTGGTACTTGCCTATGCGGCTGGGTAGGTGGAAAGAGTTATGGAGGATGAAGAAAAAGTAAATGAGAAGAAGTAATGAAGAGAGAGAATGGGTTTGGGGCTTTAAATGAAGGGGTGGTAGGTGGGGTTAAGATGAAACACCAAAATAAAACCAATCCAAGCCGAACCCAATGATCAAACAAAAGCAGAGAATAAAATACAGAAAAATAATTAGCGGAGAATTAAAGGAATTAAATACAGAACAAATGCATAATAAATATTAAACAAATACATTCAAACCGTACACATAATTTAAGATACGTATACTGGGAACGGAGAGTGACAAGAACCCAAGCTCATGATATGCAACAGAGGTGCTTCAGAACTCCGATCTCATGATATGTAACAGAGACAGAACATCTGGAGAAAGGAAAAGAAAAAACAACGTGAGGATTGCTGCTCGTGAGATACAAGAATTCCTAAAAAGTCTTTTGGGTATTTGCACCATCGATGGCTTATTCTTGCGTTACTTGCTAAACATATTGCCGTCTTGCACTCATACAACAAATCTCATTCATTTCGGGAAGATTTTTCAGAAATAGAGTTTTTGAGTTGAATCTCAATGATGAAAAGAGAGTGCAACGCAATGAATAAATGAAGCCTACTGCTATTATATAGATTCCCGTCTTTGGTTCTATACCCAAAAACAAATACTCTGATTACGGAACAGTGAGATGATAACAAATCATGCAAGAAAAGTAAACCGCAAAATGAAAACAGTATGTTACTAAAGCTACCAAACATGTACAGAAACTATAACCAAATAGCTGGAGGGTGGAGTGGGCCTTTAGATCAAAATTGTCACCCTCCGATTCCGAAGAATCGATAGTCGTCTCCCGGGCATGATGCCGTGCGAACCTAAGTTGCGATCGCACAAGACATAGTCATAAGGTTATCCAAAACACAACATCAAATAGAGTACGCTGAGAAATTGAACACATTGAAATGAGAGAAACTTTTATTTTCATTGATAATAAAACTTCATTTACAAGACTCCATTACAATCATTGTCGTGCGGACTACAACTTGACTCGATTACAAAATAAACACTGATGAGATAGTCGTTCCATACATTACATTCCCCTTTACAAAAAAAAATATTTTCAAGGACCTGGAATCGTGGGGAGTCGAGACGCCATTTCTTCTTGGACTGAAAGTGGAGTCTTCAAAAGGATTCAAAACAAGCCTTCAACACACGGACGAGGCTTCAATGTACTTGCGTCACCTTGAGCTTAAGTGGCACATCCTTCTTGGTTCGGGGTACCTATGTGGAGAGCGAGGATCAGTACATTACACTTTGTACTGGACAAATTAAGTTTTGTGCTCTCATTTGATTGAAAAGTTTATATGACTTAGTTGGTGAATCTTTCTAACCATTCTAATGAATTTCAGACAAGCATATGACAAGCATAATATAAACTACGCTAGAACTTACCCACGGCAGAACGTTGGTTTGCGAAATATTCTGTAGATTGGTTTTGAGAAATTCTGTTGGTTTGCTTCTGTGATATTTTCGGGTTTCTGAGTAACTTCGGTTTTCCGAATACTGAAAACGTGCTGTGGATGTGTATTTTCGGGTTCGATATTATTTTCGGGTTTTAATATTATTGGTGGAAATGAATTCATGGGTTATTTCCCTGGTTGGGATATTATTTGTGTGTTGTTGGCACAAATTCCCAGTATTGGGTTGTCCCAAATACAGAGGGAATGCTGCCGAAATTTTCAGAAAAATATTTTAAAAGGGTTTTCTATAAAATTTCTAAATTGGCTTTTTGTTGATTTGAATTCCGATTACTTTTCCAAGCGACGACCGTATCGGTCAATGGGCCCTTAGCGAAATGCAAACGAAACTGACATTGTTCCGGACGTTGCGGCATTAGCTATTTGCAAACATGACCTTTGGACCAAGTCTGAGACCCTTCCTTTATTATATATTTAATATTAATTATATTTTCTTATAACGTGTTACTGGCCTAGAGTATTTTGGTGCAGGGCCTCGGCCTGCTGAATGGACCGCTTCCCGGCGTTCAGTTTACCATTCTTATTTTAATTTATTTATGTAAATAATTGTAAGGACATAAGCCAGCTTTTTATCTTTATTTTCTGTGGCCTGTAATAATGTAGTGCAGTTTTTATTTCTTTTCTGGCTGTTGATTTGACATAAACGCGTAAGATGTTAAATAAATATTGATTAATATCATTCTTCTCACAATAAATAACTAGGAAAATTACAAGTTTGTAATTTAACAAATTCACGTTTTTCTCATTAAAAACCTAATTTTTATATATATTACAAAGTACAAAGTTTTGTCAAATAATCAGAAAATACGAATTTTTTCAATAAATATTAAATTGACTTTTCCTTCGTAAATTAATAACTCACATCGATAAACGTGTTCTGGTAGATTTTGTAAATGACCTAAAACTTGACTAGGATCAAATTTTAGAGATTGTAACTAGCACACCTAGATATGGTTTCCTCATTTATGCTAAGTCGAGATTCTCAATATAGGATTTCGAGGATGAGTCTGATTTTCTTTCCGGAATCGACTCTTCAAACCCAGTCATAAACAAAGGCAAGTACGATTGTGTTTATTTTTCAATTTAGTTAATAATTATTATATTGCAAGATTAAACCACATTGCTACACGGAACTCTCTCCTAGAGTATTGATTGTTATTGATTGTGGGATTGGGAGAGTAATGTAGTGTATTATGGCCAATACCTCTCATATTGCATATTGATTGTGCGAGCTTACCCCTCTTACACACGGGGATAAACCGTATCGTATCACTAGGATACAATTGTACAACCCAAGCCGGTCATAAGCATTACATACTCAAATCACATTGTTTTCAATTGTGGAAAATTGCTGAAAAATATTGTTCAAGTATTTAAACTGTTTAAATTACAAATATCTAATTATTAGTGGAATTGTTAAATTTTTATAATTGTACTTTGCTCATTTCCTGACTGGATCCCCCACCCCCAATAGGTTCCATTGATGAGGCAGAGCTATTGATTAATAGCTATTATGATCCGGTGCTCTACCCTGCAGTGCTTCCAGATTATCACTTGGAAGATGTTGATCCTGAGGCTGATGAGCCAACTTCCTAGATGATGATTTTTCTTTTAGTTTTGATGTATAAATAAAAGACAATTTTTATTTTATCTGATGTATTAAATGAACCTTTTGTTGGACAAGTTTTAATATTCGAAGTTTAGATGTTGTGGCAAAATATATATTGTATTGTTGTGATTACCTGCATTTGGATACAGCTTACTGCCGCCGTCTCACAACGGTGCAGGCTGGGCATGATCCGATTCGACCCAATAATTTGGGATCGGGTCGTGACATGTTTTTAGTGGTGGCCCATGCAGGTCCGATCAACGACTTAGGTAAACATATATAGAAACATTTAGAACACTAGAACATTGATTTGTCACAAAATAGGACCGAAATATATTATAAATAAATATTTTTGTTTGTTATAGACTGGTAGGCTACCTTGCTTATGTTTTGCAATCCTAAACCTTCCAGAGTATGGCCACAGACAAGACCAACACTGCTGACGATGGGTTATCATAACCTGATCACACCCCACCTCCTCAATCGAGTCCGGATCCTATACCCCGACAGCTGACCAATCGTCCCCATAATGCACCAACACCCCGTAGATTTTATACTATAACTCAAGTGTTAGATCCTATGTCTTCCCAGACTGAACAGCAAGCCCCTACGGTGGTGCCCGATCCAGCTGCCCACCAGTGCCCGTGAACCCTACCGACCTCGTAGGCCTGCTACAAGGAGTGCTTGAGGCACAGAGAACTCAAGCTGAAGCTCATCGCGAACAGACGGCGATTATGAGCTGAAGGCCCTTGGATTTATCAGAGATGGAGCTTCACCCTGGGGAGCACCTGTCTTGTTCGTACCCAAGAAGGACGGGACTGTGCGAATGTGCATCGACTATCGGGCGCTGAACAACATCACCATCAAGAACAAGTATCCTCTGTCCCGAATCGATGATCTGTTTGATCAACTCAGTGGAGCCAAGGTGTTCTCGAAGATAGACCTTAGATCTGGCTACCATCAAATCAAGGTCAGGAAGGAGGATATCCCAAAGACGGCGTTCAATACCAAATATGGTCAGTATGAATTTTTGGTCATGCCGTTTGGATTGACGAATGCCCCTGCAGTATTCATGAACCTTATGAACAAGGTCTTCCATGAATATCTGGATCAGTTTGTTGTTGTCTTCATTGAAGACATCCTGATCTACTCGAAGACCGAAGAAGAGAATGAAGAGCACTTGAGGAAAGTTCTGGGAACCTTAAGGAAGGAGAAGCTCTACGGTAAGGTATCTAAATGTGAATTCTTCTTAGCCAAGGTGGATTTTCTGGGCCATGTTGTCACAGGAGAAGGAATTTCGGTGGATCCAAAGAAGATAGCTGCCATTGAGAAGAGGAGTACACCAAGTTCAGTTGCTGAAATCAGAAGTTTCATGGACTTAGCTGGCTACTACCGAAAATTTATGAAGGACTTCACCAGGATTGCTGAGCCAATGACGAAGCTCACAAGGAAGAACGAAGAATTTGTGTGGACTGAACATGCAGCATTTGAGGAACTGAAGAAGAGACTTACAACGGCACCGATACTTGCGCTACCCGCAGGTACCGACGGTTTCTCAATCTACAGTGATACTTCTGGTAAAGGATTGGGTTGTGTTCTTCAACAACACGGAAAAGTAATTGCTTACGCATCTAGGCAATTACGGACTCATGAGAAGAACTATCCCAAACATGATTTGGAGCTCGCAGCGTTGATATTTGCTTTGAAGTTATGGAAGCACTACCTCTATGGAGAGAGAGTGAAAATATTTACAGACTACAAAAGTCTTAAATATGTTTTCACTCAGAAGGAGCTGAACATGCGACAGAGGCGATGGCTGGAGCTGATGAAAGATTTCGACATCGACCTGCAGTACCATCCGGGTAAGGCTAATGTAGTTGCAGATGCACTTAGTCGATACCCGATGGCGATGTTTTTGACCAAGGAGCGGCATTTGATGGAAGACATAGAGAAGCTTGGATTAGAGATTGTATTGCCTGAAGAGGAAATGAAGAAGCTGGGAAGAGAAGAAATTATACCAGGAGTTGAATCATCAATGATGCAGTTGCAAGTGCATTCAAGTCTGATAGACAAAGTTAAGGAGACAATTTCAAGACGAGACGCTTTGCAAACTCAGAGATCAAGTGTTGGCAGGAACACTTGAAGGATTCTCAATCGCCAGCGACGGAACATTGAGGCATGGTACGAGACTTTGCGTACCAACTGGCGAACTGAGAAATGAGCTGATGCAAGAAGCGCACCAGTCGCAGTGTTCCATACATCCAGGAGCTAATAAAATATATAGGGATATGCGTACTGTTGTATGGTGGTATAGAATGAAGAAGGACGTATCCAGATTTGTGGCTAGATGCTTGATTTGTCAACATGTGAAAGCTAGCAGACAGAGACCAGCAGGACTGTTGCAGCCGCTAGACATCCCGAAGTGGAAATAGAAACACATAACGATGAACTTTGTGTCGGGACTGCCTCGATCCCAAGGAGGGAAGGATGCCATTTGGGTTATTGTTGACCGACTAACAATGTCAGCTCACTTTATCCCCTTCAAGGTTGGTCTATCCACCGAGAAGTTGGCAGTACTGTACATGCAGCATATCTACCGGATTCATGGGATTTCGGTAAGTATCGTATCTGACAGAGATACTAGATTTACCTCTCACTTCTGGAAGAGTTTGCATGACAGTTTGGGAACACAACTGAAGTTCAGTACCGCCTATCATCCCCAAACTGACGAACAATCGGAGAGAACAATCCAGACGCTAGAAGACATGCTGAGATCTTGTATCTTGGAATTTGGAGGGTCTTGGGAGGACCATTTGCACTTGGTAGAGTTTTCCTACAACAACAGCTACCAAGCTAGCATCGGTATGACTCCGTTCGAAGCACTCTATGGACGTCGTTGCCGCACTCCACTTGCTTGGGACGACGTAGGAGAAAGGGTACTGCTTGGACCTGAGATGGTGACCGATGCAGCAGAGAAAGTAAATGTGATTAGAGACATGCTCAGGATTGCCCAAGACAGACATAAGCATTGGGCTGATAGCAGTCGTCGACCACTAGAGTTCGAAGCAGGAGATAGTGTCTTTGTCAAGATCTTCCCTACCAGAGGAACTATCAGATTTGGCAGAGCAGGAAAGCTGAGTCCCAGGTACATCGGCCCATTCAAAGTTTTGAGCCGAATTGGAGAAGTAGCGTACCGATTAGCTCTACCAGCTAATCTTGAGGGTGTGCACAACGTCTTCCACGTTTCACAGCTCAGACGCTATATTCCGGATCCGAGCCACATCTTGGACCATTCGGAGCTGGAGATTGGACCTAGCCTTACAGTGCCAGAGAAGCCAGTGGCGATTTTAGACAGAGGCGAGAAGAAAACCAGGAACTCGGTGACGCCTATAGTCAGAGTGATGTGGCGGCACAATTATCCAAGCGAGTCTAACTGGGAGAGAGAAGATGAGATGCGGGAGCAGTATCCATATCTATTTGAGACCTGAGGTAATTCCTAACCCTATCCTTTAAATTTCGAGGACGAAATTTTCTAAGGAGGGAAGGTTGTAAAATCCGTAAAATTTCGATTTTTTTTATTAAATATGTGTTTGCTAATTTAATTTTTCAAATTATTATTATTATTAGTTAAATAGAAAATTATTTTCAAAATAAATAAACTTGGACTTTTGATTGCCTGGCCCAGTCCCGAACCCAATTCTGAGCCCGAATATATTTTAGATTAATTTTTAGAGTTCCAAAATTTTAGTTACAATTTTTCCTAAAAAAATGATATTTAAATCTTTAAACCCAATCCATTTTTTTAAAGTCCATTAACCTTTTGCCTTAAGCCATAAATCCAATAGCCCAACAGCAATACCCTTACAAACCCATTATATAACTCTTTAGCCCAAACCCATTAAAGCCTTTACTAAGCCCATTTAATTCCTTTTTCATTCCATCTCTCTGTTAACTTTCTATTTGAGAAACGAAGAGCTTTCGGGTTTTCTCCGACCCGAGCTCTTCCAAACTGCCGCCGCCGCCATCACTTCGGTGACCGCTGGCCTCTCCGAACGGCCGCCCCTTCCTTTTTCGGTAACCTCGTTTCCCTCTACTATTTAACCCCTCTACCATTCCCATCTCCACCACCATCTTCCCCAAATTCTGTGCCCTAATCCAATTTTTCGGCCGACCCCTTTCCAGCGCCCCTCCCGGCATTTCCCCGGCGCCACCATCGCCGTTCCCGGCCGACCCGCGTGGCCGACCGCCCCAGCGCGCCGCTTCCCGGCCGCGTACGGCTGCTGGCCGACGAGTCCCTGTTTCCGGCAAGTCCTCGTGTGGTCCCGTGAACCGCTCACCGTTCGATCCCGCTGTCCCGTTTCCATTTCCAAGATTATCCCGCGGCTACCCGACCAACGGATAGTGGGTAAATTCTGATAATCTCAGTAGTTCGTCCCTCCAGAGTCGATGATGATTTTGGTTCCCCGATCCCGTTGCGGGATTCGGTTTTGACGAATTCGATTTCGGAAATTTCCGAAGTCCTCTTTGGTTGTAAGTGTGTGCTGTGGTTGGTTTCTCTTTGGAGAAATTAAGTTCTGTTGGTTTTTGATCTTCTGTTAGTTTCGGAATTTCTGAACTATTATGTTTATGTGGTTTTCGTTTCCTGTGGCTTCTCGAAAATTCCGAGTTATGTTTCGAAAATATTCTGTAGATTGGTTTTGAAAAATTCTATTGGTTTGCTTCTGTGATATTTTCGGGTTGCTGAGTAACTTCGGTTTTCCGAATACTGGAAACGTGCCGTGGATGTATATTTTCGGGTTCGATATTATTTTCGGGTTTTAATATTATTGGTGGAAATGAATTCATGGGTTATTGTCCTGGTTGGGATATTATTTGTGTGTTGTTGGCACAAATTCCCAGTATTGGTTTGTCCCAAATATAGAGGGAATGCTGCCCAAATTTTCAGAAAAATATTTTAAAAGGGTTTTCTATAAAATTTCTAAATTGGCTTTTTGTTGATTTGAATTCCGATTACTTTTCCAAGCGACGACCGTATCGGTCAATGGGCCCTTAGCGAAATGCAAACGAAACCGACATTGTTCCGGACGTTGAGGCATTAGCTATTTGCAAACATGACCTTTGGACCAAGTCTGAGACCCTTCCTTTATTATATATTTAATATTAATTATATTTTCTTATAACGTGTTACTGGCCTAGAGTATTTTGGTGCAGGGCCTCGGCCTGCTGAATGGACCGCTTCCCGGCGTTCAGTTTACCATTCTTATTTTAATTTATTTATGTAAATAATTGTAAGGACATAAGCCCAGCTTTTTATCTTTATTTTCTGTGGCCTGTAATAATGTAGTGTAGTTTTTATTTCTTTTCTGGTTGTTGATTTTGTTGGCACATTTTATTTTGATTATTAACAGCATCTTCGTAGTTTAGTCTTCAGTTCTTCAGATTCAAATAATTCTCAGAAGATCTACTACATGGAGTTCTTCCGTTCAGCGCTATCATCTTTCACTTTGAAGACTGAAGCAGTTACCGGCGTTCCCTGCATAAGACGGCGTCTTCTTGCTTAGAGTCTTTGAGTCTGTACAAGTCTAGGTATATCTGTAAACACCTAAGGACGGATGACAATTAAAAAGCACAAGTCAAAAATCAAATACTTACAGAGCGGCATACTGGCGGCATGCTTCGGCATACCGACGGTATACCGTTTCTAGCATCCAGAAAGTTGCTGTGACAAATTGTCGGCATACCGGTGGCATGCTCCAGCATACCGGCGGCATACCGATTTTTGTGTCCAGAAAGTTACTATGACAAATTGTCGGCATACCGACGGCATGCTCCGGCATACCGGCGGTATACCGTTTTTAGCAACCCAAAAGTTGCTGTGACAAATTGTCGGCATACCGACGGCATGCTCCGGCATACCGGCGGTATACCGTTTTTAGCAATCCAAAACTTGCTGTGACAAATTGTCGGCATACCAGCGGTATACCGAGTTTCAAATATTTGGTTTTTGAATTGCCCTGACTAGCATTAATGGCCGCATTTAATGCTCTCTAACGGTCATTAATATGACTGTTACTATTTGGACGGTATACCGACGGTATGTCGCTGCATACCGACGGCATGCCGGTCTGTCTGTATTCAGAGGATTAAATGCCACCAACTCTTGGTTCTCTTATAAAAGAAAGCTCTCTCTCTCTCTTGAGCTTCTTCACCAACTCTTACCATAAATTTTCCAACAACCAAGAGCTCCACCATTAATACTCTTCCAAGCTTTTCATTGTCATCCTCTCCCAAAGTGCTAGAGTATTAAAGAGTTGTACATTTCGATCTTCACGTGTTAGAAGATCAACAAGTTCTCATTCTCTTTTATTTGAAGTTGGCGAGCCTTCGTAAGAAAACTCGTGTGTAGAAGTTGGCGAGTCTTCGGATCCAAACTCGTATTGAAGTTGGCGAGTTCTTCGGATCCAAAATCGTGTGTACTATTTGGTTAAATAGTGGATTAAAGCCGGAGAGAGTTCCGGGACTGGACTGCCTCAAAAGAGGATACCAGGATACATCCTTGCGTTTGATCTTTCTACTCTTTACTTTCAATTGTCTTTATTGCATCAATTGTTGTAGTTAATTTTTAATTACCCTATTCACCCCCCCTCTAGGGTTCTACAATTGGTATCAGAGCTGTGTTCTCTTGATTTGGATTTACACCCTTGAGTGATCCATGGCCTCTAACCCTAGTATCAACACGTTTCACAATGAAGGGCACTCCACAAATAGGCCTCCCCTATTTGATGGTACCAACTACAACTACTGGAAGATTAGGATGAGCATTTATCTAAAGTCCATAGATTTCGACTTATGGGATTGCGTGATAAATGGTCTTCCTACTCCTTCCAGAGCTATTAAGGATATTGCTTCTAACACCCTTCGGGACACCCTCTCTGAAAACATCAAGAAGCTTGCAAGTCGAGATGCCAAGGCAATGAATGCTCTTTATTGTGCTCTCGACAGTAGTGAATTCAACCGAATCTCTACTTGCAAGACTTCCAATGAGATTTGGAAATTACTTGAAGTCACACACGAGGGGACTTCACAAGTGAAGGAGTCTAAGATTAGTAGACTCACGCAAGAATATGAGTCTTTTAAAATGAAGCATGATGAATCTATTACTTCTATGTTCACTCGATTTGGTGATATTATTAATCCTCTCTCCTCTCTTGGTAAGGAATATCCGGCTCATGAAAAGATCAGAAAAATCCTTAGAGGATTGACGAAAGTTTGGAGTCCTAAAGCTACCGCAATCATTGAGGGGAACGACTTGACTGTCATGAACCTTGAGACTCTCATGGGCAAGCTAATGACTCACGAGCTCGATATGAAGGATCAAGAGGAATCCTCCATACAAGAGAAGGAGAAGGAGAAGACCAAAGAGAAGGAGAAGACTCTTGCTCTCAAAACAACAAGGTCCTACTCCAAGGATAGCTCCGACGACAATGAGTCGGACGACGATGAAGAAATAGCTCTCACAGCTAAGCACTTCCGGAAGTTCCTAAAATTCAACAAGGCCAACCGCTCTAGATGGGACAATGAAGAAGATCCGGCGTGTTATCAATGTAGAAGACCCGGACATATCAAGAGGGACTGTCCGATGATATGAAGAGATTCAAGCAAGTACGAGAAGCCAAGCAAAGGAAGCTCGTCCTCTAAAAAATTTGCCAACACTAGCATTTGGTGTGAGAGTGATGCTAGTGACTCCGACAATGACAAGGAGTGCAAACACAATGCAAACGTTTGCCTCATGGCAACTGATGAGGTACTTGATGATCTTTCCTTAAACACTCTTACTTATGATGATTTGAAAAAAGCTATCCTTGAATTACACGAAGAACACAAAGGTGTTAGAAATAAATACAAGAAGTCTCTAAAAGACATTGATGCCCTTCAACTTGAAGTAGAGAGACTCTCTAATATCATTTTTGATATAAAAAGGAAATCTCCCGCATCTGACACGGATGAGATAGAGTCCTTAAGACTCAAATATCTAGAATCTCTTGACACCATCAAGAAAAGGGATGATGAGATTCTATCCATGAGAAGTTCTTATGAGTTTTCTATGCGCAAATGTCAAGATGCTAATAGAAGAGAATATGCCACTTCTATTAAGTATAATGATCTTCTTACACGGAGTAAGAATACCACTCACATGCATGCTCCAAGACACCCCCACACTCATCACAATGCTAGGCATACCCCTTTCATGAACACTACACACAACTCCTTTTCTAACACAAGAAAGGGACCTTTTGTTAAGAAGAACACCTCACATCATGCTTTTTACTATCATCCTCATAACACTCATGGTAGAACTTCTCACACTAGAAACTCACATATGCACAACACTCGCACTTCTTCTTCTAAATCTTCTTTGATGTGCAATTATTGTGGTTTGATCGGACATACTTCTAATTTTTGTTATACAAGGAAACAAGTTGACATGAAAGTGCTTAAATGGGTTCCTAGAACTAACAATCAAGGACCCAAACAATCATGGGTACCAAATCGTTCATCTTCAATTTATGTTGTAGGTGACGAATCCTTTTCATGCTAGAAGCAAGTGGATTCTCGATAGCGGTTGTTCACGGCACATGACCGGTGATGCTTCACTTTTTATAACGATATCGATGAAGAAGGAAGGACACGTCTCCTTCGGCAACAATCTTAAAGGTTATATTATTGGAAATGGTAATATCGGTTCTCCTCCTTATCCTTGTATTAATAATGTATGTCTTGTTACTAATCTCAAGCATAACCTCCTTAGTATTAGCCATCTTACCGATAATGGCTATGATATCAAGTTTGTTAAACTCAAGTGCTACATTACCGATAGTTCTAATGGAACTATTGTTTATGAAGGCATTAGAGAAAACAACATTTATGTTCTTTATCTTGTTGAAGGTACTAACAATGACAGATGCCTAGTTGCAAAGAACGATGAGAGTTGGCTTTGGCACATGAGGCTTGGACACGCCAACATGGACACCATCTCACGCCTCGCCTCCAAGAAGCTTGTACGAGGTCTCCCAAGTATCCCATTCAAAAAGGATATGGTATGTGAAGAATACGAGAAAAGTAAGTTGACCAAGTCATCCTTCAAATCCATCAACTCTGTGAGTACTTCTAGACCCCTTCAACTTATCCATATGGATCTTTTTGGTCCTAGTAGAGTAGCTAGCCTTGGTGGCAAACTTTATGCTTTTGTTTTAGTTGATGATTTTTCGAGATTTACTTGGGTTATTTTTCTTGCTTGCAAAAGTGATACTTTTCGTGAATTTGTTGCTTTTTGTAAACGTGTTCAAAATGAGAAAGGTTTTTCTATCAACAAAATTAGGAGTAATCATGGAGGGAAATTTGATAATGTTGATTTCAAAAGATTTTGTGAAAAGAATGGTTTTGGACATGATTTTGCTTGTCCACGAACTCCTCAACAAAATAGTGTTGTGGAGAGAAAGAATAGAACCCTTGGCGATATGGCCCGGGTTATGTTAAACCAATATAAGCTCCCCCAATATTTTTGGACGGAAGTCGTTAATACGGCATGTCATGTTATTAATAGGGTCTTGATTAGACCTATTTCTAAGAAGACTCCTTATGAGCTTTGGTTTGACAAAATTCCCTCTATTGAATATTTCAAAGTTTTTGGTTGCAATTGTTTTATTTTGAATACCAAGGATAACCTAGGCAAGTTTGAAGAAAAACCCTATGAAGGAATATTCCTTGGATACTCTACTCATAGTAAAGGTTTTCGTGTTTTTAACAAAGAAGTCTTATTGTCGAAGAGTCAATCAATGTCTCTTTTAATGAACTCAACTCTTCTACATTCTCCTCTTCCGAGGATATTGATGACATCTCGTTTGGGTTGGAGAACTCCTCTATTGAGGATCGTCCTTCTTCATCTAACAATGAAGTTGTGACCCCATCAAAAGAGTCTTCTCCTCCTCTCGAGCCTCCTCAAAAGGATCTCCCAAAAGAATGGAGATTTGTCACCAATCATCCTAAGGAGCTTATCATTGGGGATCCTTCCTCAAGTGTTAGCACAAGATCCGCCACTCGTGATCTTCGTACAAATGTGGCTTTTATCTCTCAAATAGAGCCTAAAAATGTTAATGATGCTTTTCTTGATGAGTTTTGGATGATAGCTATGCAAGAGGAGCTAAATCAATTTGAGCGAAACAAGGTTTGGGAACTTGTCCCAAAACCTAGCAATCATTCCATTATTGGAACTAAATGGGTATTTCGTAACAAACTTAATGAAGATGGGTTAGTGACTCGTAACAAAGCCCGATTGGTTGCTCAAGGCTATAACCAAGAGGAAGGCATTGACTACGACGAAACCTATGCTCCGGTTGCACGTCTTGAATCCATTCGTATGCTTTGTGCTTTTGCTTGTTTTAATGACTTTAAGCTATTTCAAATGGATGTTAAGAGTGCTTTTCTAAATGGTATTATTAAAGTGGAAGTTTATGTTAAACAACCTCCCGGATTTGAAGATTTTCAATTTTCTAATCACGTGTTCAAACTCCATAAAGCCCTTTATGGCCTCAAACAAGCTCCCCGTGCTTGGTATGAGCGTCTTAGCTCTTTTTTTGTTTCTCACAATTTTTCAAAGGGGAAAGTTGACACCACACTTTTTATTAAATCCCATGATGGGACTCTCTTATTGGTTCAAATTTATGTCGATGATATTATTTTTTGGTTCTACTAACAACATACTTTGTGTAGAATTTGCCAAAGTTATACATGAAGAGTTTGAAATGAGTATGATGGGTGAACTCTCCTTCTTCTTGGGGTTACAAATCAAACAAGGACCCAAAGGAACCTTCATCAATCAAGCGAAATATACAAAGGACCTCCTCAAGCGTTTCGACCTCGACTCATCCAAATCAATGAGGACTCCTATGGCCACAACGACAAAGCTTGACAATGATGAAGATGGCACATCGGTCGACATTCGTAAGTATAGAGGTATGATCGGCAGCTTACTTTATTTAACTGCTAGCCGTCCTGATATCATGTTTAGTGTTTACTTGTGTGCACGATATCAAGCCAATCCAAAGGAATCTCATTTGTGTGCCGTTAAGCGCATTTTTCGTTATCTCAAAGGCACCATTAACATGGATCTTTGGTATCCGAAATCCTCATCCTTTGAGCTTCACGGTTTTTCGGATGCGGATTTTGTCGGATGCAAGATTGACCGAAAAAGCACTAGTGGCACATGTCAATTCCTCGGGAAGTCTTTGGTATCGTGGTTTAGTAAGAAGCAAAATTCTGTTGCTCTTTCTACCACTGAGGCAGAATATATTGCGGCTGGTTGTTGTTGTGCACAAATTCTTTGGATGTCACAAACACTTTTAGATTATGGCATTTCTCATTCATGCACCCCTATTAAATGTGATAACACTAGCTCTATCAATCTCACGAAAAACCCGATTTGTCACTCACGCACGAAGCACATTGAAATTAGATACCATTTTCTTCGTGACCATCAACAAAAGGGAGATATTCGTCTTGAATTTATTGATACTACCTATCAATTAGCCGATATTTCACAAAACTGCTCCCGGAAGATCGCTTCACCTACCTTTGCCGTGAATTAGGCATTTTATCTTTGATCCATAATCCCTCTCGGCCGGCACACCGACGGTATACAGCGGTATACCGGCGGCATACCATTTTTTGATTCAGAATTAGGTTCTGTTTCGAAACTCGGCATACCGTCGGTATACGTCGGCATACCGCCGGTATGCCGGATGGAGGCGGACAGGACATCATATCAGGATTCGGGCCCACCTTTCTCTTATACTTTCTTTATTCTTTTTAACCTATTTTTATTCCCTCTCATCCATCCCATCCCTCATAACTACCCATCTCTTCACCTCCCATCTCATTTATTACTCTTCAATCACATCCCCCCTTTCTCTCCTCTTTTACTCCACCCTCATAACTACCCACCACCTTTTTACCTCCCCTTCATTAAAACCCTCCTCTACAACCGTTCCCACCCTCCTACCCTTTTCAAAAATCCATCTCTTCATCTTCCTCCTCCTCTTTAAAATTCTCCTTCCTCCATCATTTCTCCTACTCCTCCTTCATCCACTCCAAAAACCTAATCTCTCTTCATGGCAAACCCTAAGCGCCCCCGATCCTCCTCCTCCTTGTTCAACCCCTTTATCCCGGTGGCGTAACCTCAAGGCTATGACCAACGCATCTTCTCCAACTCTTTGGCGGCCGAGCTTTGGTTCCAGCACTTCGTCCATCACAACGTGTTCAAGGGACGGGCGATAAACTGGAACCTCTTCCCCGGTCACGTCCCCTTGTTTGACGACGCCGGACTCTCCTCTCTACTTCGGCGCCAAATACCCGTCTACCCCGCTGCTGTCCGACTTTTCTATTGCAACTTGGTCGGGGACGACGATCACCCCGCCATTCAGTCTATGGTCAATGACCGTCACTTCCGTCTCACATCTCGGGAAGTGGGGAACATCCTCGGCATCCCAGACAAAGGGGAAGCGTTACCATCCTTGGGTGCTCTCAACTCCTCGGCGGCGTCACCCTTCGACGAATTCTGCCGTATCATCTGCAAGGGCCCCAACCCTCCTGCCATCCCGGCCCTCTTTGCCCAGCTGGAGCCGTTTTACTACGAGCTCCATAGGATAGTATGTCACACACTATTTCCTAAGGGCGGGAACTACGACGCCATTACCGGTGATGCCCTCGTCTGCATGTATTATCTCTATGCCCGGAAGCCATTCTCCTTCCCGAAGACTCTCCTTCAGCTCTTCCGGCGTGTCATGCCTTCGGGAAAGCAAAACCTCTACTACGGCTCCCTTATCACTCTCCTTCTGGAGGCCAAACAAGTTGACCTATCTCTTTGCTCCTCGGATGGCGTGCCCTCCTACCTTGCTGTCTCTCGTTCCCTTAGCGGCACCTCTGCTTCCTGTGCCTCGTCTTCCCAAGAGCGTCCGGCATCCACTCCTGCTGCTCCCACATCTACCCCTCCTGCTTCGGGCTGTTATATGCCGCTCACTCAGCAGCACTTTGATATGCGTATGGCCCAGGCGGAGGAGCAGATGCGGGCCCACACTCGTGGACTTGGCGCCCTGATCCAGACCCGTTTCCACGATCAGGGGTACTTTATTCAGCGCACTCTTCAAGACCGTGATGCTTTTCTGGATCTTAATCTTCAGGATCCCATGTACACGGCCCCATACTTTTCTGATCCCAATGCCTATGGGTTTATGTACCCTGACGGCATTGATCCTTTTGGCGCCTTCCAGCAAGCTCATGGTGATGATGACGATCCGGCTGATGAGTAGGGATGGATTTCCTTTTGGGTGATGGTCTCGTTTTATGCGTGTTTTTAGTTTTTATGTGTTTGTTTTTATGTTGTCTTTTGTGGTCCTTCGGGGACCGGTGTGTGGTTGGTACCTGTTAGTTGCAGTCCTTCGGGGACTTTATCTGTGCTTATCTCTTGTGTGCGGCTCTCGTTGAGGAGAGTCTTTCTATTTTCATTATGCTATGTATGTGTCGGGCATGTATTCTCCTTTCACTTCAATATATTAATACATGCTTCTCTTTATATGCTCTTGTCATTATCAGTTTGCACGTTTTCTATTATTATCCCCATCTTTGACTAAGTGACAAAGGGGGAGAATCGTATTGAGGGGGAGCTGTCTACCTACGGGGGAGCAACTCCCTGAAGATGCTATCTCTCTATTTTGTCAATTATCAAAATGGGGAGTTTGTTGGCACATTTTATTTGATTATTAACAGCACCTTCGTAATTTAGTCTTCAGTTCTTCAGATTCAAATAATTCTCAGAAGATCTACTACATGGAGTTCTTCCGTTCAGCGCTATCATCTTTCACTTTGAAGACTGAAGCAGTTACCGGCGTTCCCTGCATAAGACGGCGTCTTCCTGCTTAGAGTCTTTGAGTCTGTACAAGTCTAGGTATATCTGTAAACACCTAAGGACGGATGACAATTAAAAAGCACAAGTCAAAAATCAAATACTTACAGAGCGGCATACCGGCGGCATGCTTCGGCATACCGGCGGTATACCGTTTCTAGCATCCAGAAAGTTGCTGTGACAAATTGTCGGTAACGCGGCATGCTCCAGCATACCGGCGGCATACGATTGTGTCCAGAAAGTTGCTGTGAAATTGTCGGCATTACGACGGCATGCTCCGGCATACGGCGGTATACGTTTTAGCAACCCAAAGTTGCTGTGACAAATTGC
>JANAVB010034218.1:4315021-4350021 GCA_029216955.1 Iris pallida
GAGAAGACGATTACCTCTGTCGGGGGAGTGCTCCACGACAGCGTAGTCGTGCGGGGGAGAGGGTCGACGACGCGACGGAGGTGCGCTTCGTCGACGCAAAAACGTTGGGGAAACCGCCACACGTCGGGGACGCGTGCGCACAGCTTCGAAACGTCGGGAAGGAGCTCGGAAGGAGCGCCTCGCTGCTTGGAGGGTCGTCGGCCTAGGTGGTGGTCCGGCGGTGGCCGGGATCGCAGGCGCGGCGACGTGGGAAGCGCACGGCAGGCGCGGCGGCACGGGAAGCGCACGGCAGCCGCGACAGCAGCTTGTGCAGCAGCTGCAGCAATAACAGCGTACGCGCTGCTGTGGGCGGGGAGGGGGGGCTCCGACAGCAAGGGGGCCCACCTCCTGGAGGTTCGCCGGCCGGGGAGGGAAGGTCGGCGGTCGGCCTCCTGGCGCGCGACGAGAAAACGCAGCGGCAGCAGCAACAATTCGAGGAGGAGGAGGAGAATGGTGATGGAGGTGATGGTGGCTGTGGTGGTGGTGCTCTCGGTTGGAGGAGGAGGAGGAGAGGTGATGGGGATGATGTTATTTATGAAGAAGGATGAAGAAAGGAAGGGGTGTTCTCGGTTGGAGTGGGAGAAGAGTGAGAGAGATAGATGTGAGGAGAGAGGGGGTGATTTGAAAAAGAGGGAGAGAGGAATTGGCTGGCCGGTCATGTGGGGAGGAGAGAGGAAATAGAGTGTTTGAGAGGGTGTAACACCCAGTTTTTCAGATGAGGGTAATTTTGAAATTTTGTAATTATAATTATTATTTATTGATAATTATTTCATATTATGATTTTTGGTGATTTTTAATCATTTTTAAAACTATTTAAAATTATAACTTGTGATTTTGATATTTTACTATTGTTTGGTTTTAAATTCGAGGAATTTGTCACCCCCAGTTTTCAGGAACAGGAGTATTTTTGTCATTTTGTATTTTTGAAATATTTTTGAAATTTATTTTATTATTTATGATATTGTTTTGGGATTATTTGAGTCGGGTTCGAATTTCAACTCAATCCGACTTGAAACGGGGACCCGGGAATAGTTTGACTCTAGTGGGACCCACACACTAGTTAGGCATGGCCCACATGATATTAATTTTAGTCCACATGATAGAAATATTTTAGTTAGAGGTTAGACTAATTATTATGGATAAGGTTAGTGTGATTAGAGACTTTAGAATGACTAATTTATCCCCAACCAATTAGCCCTTTCCTAATACTCATAGAATAGGTTAGTGGGGGCATTTTAGACCTTACCATAATAGGACAAATAGCCCATATGGCCAGCCACTTTGGGAGAGGATAGGCTCAAGTTCATTTCATTATTCTCATCCACACTCTCTCTCTTGTTCTTCCCCAAATTCCTAGAGAGCAATCCCTAGCAATTTCTCCACCAAATCCTTCCATTTCGCCACCAAATCTTCTTTTTTCCTTCTCCATTCTAGCCAAGGAGGAAGCTACCCAAGTTTGGGAGGATTCGGAGCTCGTTCGTGTCCTTTTGGAATCTCTACGTGTTGGTGTCGCTCCGGGAAGGCTTTTCTTCGATTCGATCTACCGGGAGGTATAAATCCCTTCTCCTTTTCATTTTTTCATGCATATATGTCTATTTTGAACCCATAGAAATGACCCCCATGGTTAGGGGTGAGCAAAACTCGGTTTAAAATCGAAAACCGACCCGAACCGAACCGAAAATTGCATTCGGTTCGGTTTTTTGAAAAAACCGGTTCGAAATTCGGTTCTCTGTTTAGTGGATTTGCGGTTTTCGGGTCGGATAAGGGTTTTGGGTTTCGGTGGCCGACCCGACCCGAAAACCGAAATTAATAAGTGAAATTACTATTTTACCCCTCCCCCCATATAAAAGTTCTCATCCAACGAACAGTGGCTCATTTCAGCCCTAGTTTTCTCTCTCATGTCTCATCCGCCGCTGCCGCTCCGCTCATTTTCTGCCCTAGTTTTCTCTCTCATCCGCCGCTCCTCTCCGGCCGCCGGCGTAGCCGGCCTTTAGGGGGTTTTTTTCCTCTTCTCCTCTTCGTGTTTAGATCTACAGGCCAGTTTAGATCTACAGGCCAGATCTCTGGGCTAGATCTCGAATTAGATCTGAACTTGGAAGTTAGATCTACTGATCTACAAGCTAGATCTCGACTTGAGCACGTCATTCTCCGACTTTGGTAAGTTTTTTCTTCGTGTTCCTTTCTTCTAAAATTTATATTTTATTTACTTTGTATTTTGTAATGTTTGGGCCAAATAATAAATTTGTTTTTTGTATTAATTTGTTTTGACAGATTTGGAATTTTTGACCAAATTCTCGATCTCGTGCTTTCGGCTTCAGCCTTCACTGGTATAAATCTGTTTTCAAATATAGTCAATTACTTGTTTGTAAAGAGCAATATGTGTATACTGAAGATGAATTAGGAATTAATTTTGAAATTAGTTGTCCCAAAAAAATAACATGCATGATAATTGATCAACCGTATCACGTATGTTTCTACTGAAGATGAATTAGGGATTCATTCACATGATAAGCAATATTTCAGTTAACAGCGTAAAAAATAGCATGCATATAGGCAATATGTGTTATTCACTGCAGCTATAAATTATGTTGCTGCTGCTTGTTGGGTTATTCACTGCAGCTATAAATTCTGTTGCTGCTGCTTGTTGGGTTATTCACTGCAGCTATAAATTGAATTTATGTTGCTGCTTGTTGGGAGAATTTATACTGCTGCTGCTGCTTGTATTATTGTTTACTGCAGCTTGTAGGTTGGAACTTGGAAGTTTTCCATTGGCGAGGCATTTACTGCAGCCATTTACTGAAATGTACAGCTGTTGGCGAGGCATTTAATGCAGCCATTTAGTTGGTACATCTATCAATCTATGTGGTTAATTTGTTTAATTTTTTCCTTAAAATTTTACTAACATATTTGAGGAGAAAGTGGCAATGATGATGTTGGCTTGAGAATACGAGAACTGATACTACATGCATCCAACTATGATGCATAAATAAGCCATATCTGAGCCGCATTTAGTTTTTTTTTTTCCTTCTTTTTATTGTTGTCTTCTGCAGGAAAAGGGGGTGGGAGTCTTGGGACCAATATGCTGACCTGCTGAGTGTTGCTACTGCTGTGAAATGGACCAATATGTATTTCAGCCAATATTCCTTATTATTGCTGTGGACAGTGGATGAGTGGACCACTTGTATAGTTGTATATAATTCAGATGTGATAAACAATATGCTGCATTTTTTTGGTATATGCTGAATTTTTTTTTTTAGCCAATATGTATTTCAGCCAATATGTATTTCACTACTTGTATAGAATTCAGATGTGGACCAATAGGCTGCATTTTTTTTTCATACCTGAGCCATATTGTTGTGGACCAATCTATGTATCTTTTTTTTTTTGTATATGCTGAATTTTTATTATATGCTGCATTTTTTGGGTAGTGTTTTTTTGGCCCGGCCCATTTGGCCCACAAAACCGATCCGAACCGAATAACCGAAATTCTAATTCGGTTCGGTTTTGAACGGTTTAGCAGATTTTGGTTCGGTTTTCGGTTTGCATAAATACGGTTTTCGGGTTGGTCGGTTTTTGCTGCTTTCGGTTCGGTTTGGACCGAACCGAACCGTTGCTCTCCCCTACCCATGGTTGTATCTCCATTTGTGTCCATTTCGTGTCCATTTGGAGGTCATAAGAGTGTCCTTTGTGTTGTGGTTGTGTCCATGTGGGAAAATCCCAAATTTGGACACACTATGTGTTGTTGTTATGTATGAATGAATTATTACATGTTTAATCTCATATTTTTGTATTGGAGATGTGTTCTATAGTGTCATATATATATATTAGTGTAGAGAGTGAGTTCTTGATATATTATGTTATATACTTGTGTTCTTTTGTCTCAAACTACCCAAATCCGTCATGATTTTTATCCACGTTTTTAATTTCAGCTATAACTTAGAAATGTCATAACTTCTAGCTCAAAGCTCGGTTTAATCTCTCGTTTTTTTTTTAAAAGAAGCATATTGAAGTTAGCTTTCCAAAAACATGTATTAATAGGTCTAATTCTTTCTGTAACTTTCTGGAAAATTATTTGAGTGTCAGCTGTACGAAAGACAAACGCGTTCTCGGTGTTTTCGCGATTCTGGGAGTTTCCGGAAACGAAAACGCGATCCGTTTGAAGTTTCGGAAAGCTAACACATAGATCTATAACATACTTTAATCCTAGATTTTAATTCATGCTGAGATGGTACAGTATTGATTATTAGTAGGAGTTACTATTCGACATATGCATTTTGTGCACCCTTGTGTGTAATATAATGTTCTATTTGATTTTAACCCATGTTAATGTATATACATTATGTAATTAAATAGAGAATGCAAGCATGAGTAAATGGTTAAATAAATGATGTATGAGGTGTAAGTATCCTATCTAATGTAAGCATGTATAAGTATGGCTTGTAATGAATATGTAGGTTCCATAGTATGTAATATATGTAAGTAATGCATAAATGCATGAATGAAAGAATGATATACAATGCATGCATGAAAGTATATAATGAATGCTAGATATAAATGAAGGTATATATGTAATGATAGATATGAATGCATAATGTATAAATATTGTAAATGCAATATCAAATTTTATATGTAGACATAGAACCAATGCATGAGCTGTATGCATATGGGATGTTGGCTTAATGGCAGATTTCAGATAACATGGTTCATTTTATGTGGTTAGTTACACCAGTTTATGGGATAGCTCACTTTAGTTTATATGTAAATGTGGAACTAAACTGAGAATAAACTTCACCCTCTGCACAAGGACACCCCACTCTATATCAACCACCATGCCATGTAACCCTTCTCTAAATAATTTCTATAATATATATAGATTTATGTAAAATATAGATGCATGTTAGTTATAACTTAAATAGTCTCTACTCTAATGTATATAGATGTATACTTGTAGCCATGCATGTTAAGTATAATACATATGTAATGCAGATGGGTTAGCTTTGTGCCATGTGTAGTGTAAACTCATAACTAGTGTTGATTTCTCTTTTCATGTACACACACACACAGGTTTCACACCCTCAAGTGACACTCTCATGTCACATGACACACACACACATACACTTGAACACATGCACTTTCATTCTCCTTTTTTCCTATGGATATGTGTACACACACATATTTTATATATATATATATATATATATATATACATATGTGCATGTTAGACTCACATTTTTAATGTATCCTACAAATATATGAGTGCACTATATTATATTAGATACATTTATGGACATGTGTGTATATATGTGAGATGCATATGGCCTATGTGTATGATATGAATACACCAATGTTGTGTGTTGATAGTCTAGTATGACTTATGATTGGTGTGTGATTGCTAGACTAGGCTTGGTTAGGCCTAGTGAGACTTGTTAGACTTGTTTGGCTTAGGCTTGACCTAGTTTAACCAGTCTAGTTGACTAGAGTTGACCGAGAGTTGACTTTGGTCTAGTTTGACCTAGACAGCATGCAGATGCATTGTAGATTACATTTATCATCTCCTGTATACATCTTGACTTGTGTTGCTCTAAATAGGAGTCAGGTACCTCATCTCGGACGGTACATTTACTTCAGACATTCAGATACGAGACGAGTACATTCTCTGACCGTTTCATACTTGTCTGGATTTACATTCTTGCTCTAGATTACTGTACTTGATGCTGACACGATCATTATCACGGATTGGTACTATGTGGATCTTCTTCTGAGATATTATCTCCTTGTATTCACTAAATACATATTGTGATGTGCGTTTCACTTACATATTGTATTTATTGAATACCCTTATCATTGTACACTCATTGTGCATATTGTACTCTCATTATTACATTGAGCCATTATACAAGCCATTGTATAAGCCATTGTACAAGCCATTGTATAAGGTAACGTAATTGAATTGGATCCTTGTGTATTGATTGGGGAGGGAGAGTAAAATTGGTTATGTGATCGATCATATTGTATAAGAAATTGTATATGTCCATTGTACACCCACGTACAAAGGAGTCCTATTTTATTGTATAACCTAACCCGTTTACATAACCATATTGTGCTCTAAATCACATGTTGCTTACAGTTCTTACTTATCTTATATAGATATTTTCCATTATCAAATCTCTGCTATTTTCATATACATTCTTCTTTCAGCGTTTCATATACCTTACTCTATTGCATGCTTTATATTTCCTAACATGATATGAACTGTGTGAGATGTTTTGTGCTCGCTCCCGTCCTGACTGGACCTGTTAAAAATTTTACAGAGGATGATGAGGAACCCTGCACCCTTACTTGGAGTTTGCCTAGTTGACACTCGCGACCTAGACCCCTGGGGAGGTTCAGGCAGCTGCTCAGGATGATACCTTGTATAGTGTAGATAGCTTAGACTGTCCTTTCTTTTCATGTTTAGTTGTTGTCTTATTTTCAGAGTTGTATATTTTAGAGATGTTGAGACTTTGTTATTTCTTTCTGTTGTACCTCAGTTGAGGATTTCTTATCTATTTTCCATCATGCTACATTCTACCTTAGATTGTGATTGAGTTGTACCACTGTGTTGGCCTCCTTATGGAGAGTATTCATATTATGTTAGTTATAGTTCATGACCTAGAACAACGTTCTACCGCCGACACTGCGACGTAGGCTGGGTGTTGTTACGCTCTCGTACCCTCACAGTGGGTGCGGGTCGTGACAGAGGGGGGTTTCCAAGGAGAGGGGAGTGATGGTGAGGGTGTGTGTGCTTTGGGAGTTGTGTGAGGTGATGTGGTGAGGTGATGTTTGGTGTTGGTGTTTTGTAGGGGTAATTGGTGTTGTGTGTTTGGGGTATGAATGAGGGGATGTCATGGTGTTTGGGTTGGGTCTAATTTAGTTGGGTTGGGTCACAAGTTGGTCTAATTGAGCCTTAGTGATTAAAATAACTTAAATTAGTCATTTATAATCATTGGTAAATAAATAGTACATGGAGACTCAATTGGACGAGACACAAGTGACATGCATGTAGTAGGCTTAAAATGGTCCGTGTCCATATCTTGGGTCGACCAGTTTGGGTCAAAATGGTATCTCCAATTTAAGTTGGAAGTAAATGTGACTCCGTGGGATAAATCGAGATTGGGTCAAATGTCCGAAAAGTTGTGCGATAAAAATGAAGCACAAGATGATATGTCTGAGTGAGACACGAAGGTCACGGGTGAAGAGTGTCTCGAGTAGATCATGTATGACAAGTTGGTTTGGAGAAAATGACTAGTCTTGTGCTCCTAAATTAAAAGTCACGGTAAGGTGCACATAATGGTCAAAAATAAAAGTGAGAATTTAATAATAACTAAAAATGATCAAATGGCCTAATTTGATCCGAAAGTTCTGTGATGCAAATAGAGCACAAGGGAACAAGTTCGGGTGGGACATGATATATCAACATGAAGATAAACTTGTCTAGATCAAACTCATGAAGAACGTTTCGAGAGGTTGACATCTCTTGCGCTCAAAAAATTAAAGTTACGGAAGAGTACATCTAATAATTAAAAGTAATTATAATTTAAAAGTATATTTGAAATTAATTCATTAAAAAGTTTAAAATAACCCTAAAATCCAGGGGACTTACAGCGGCAGGAGCATTTGTTAGGCCGAATGGCATTACCAAGAACTCGCAGTGGCCGTAACGAGTGCGGAAGGCTGACTTTGGCACGTCGCCTGACTTGATCTTGAGTTGATGATAGCCTGAGCGGAGGTCGATATTCGAAAATACCAAGGCACCTTACAACTGATCGAATAAATCGTCTATGCAGGACAATGGATACTTGTTCCGGATGGTGGCTTTATTCAGCTCTCAGTAGTCGACACACAGACGCAATGACCCATTCTTTTTCTTCACAAACAACACGGCCGCTCCCCATGGCGAGACGCTAGGACAAATGAATCCCCTGTCGAGCAACTCTAGCAATTGGACCTTGAGCTCTTTTAGTTCTGCAGGTGCCATTCTGTACGGGACCTTGGAAATCGGTCGGGTATCAGGGAATGTGTCAATGTGTGTCAATGTTGAGCTCGATTTCTCGATCGGGTGGCATTCTGGATAGCTCGTCCGGGAACACGTCGGGAAATTCTGCCACAACGTCAGTCTGATCCGCGTTTGCACCATCCTGTTGCGTGTCTCGAACGGACGCCAAGTAGCCTTCGTATTCTGAATGCAGCATCCTCCGAGCAGAAATTGTCGAGATCACCATACAGGTCGACGATGCTTCACCACATGAGTAGCAGAATTCGGGCACTCCAGGTATGCGGAAGGTGACCTTCTTTCCTGCGCAGTCAATGGTGGCGTTGCAAGGGCCGAGCAAATCCATTTCCAGAATGATGTCGTAGTCCTTAATGTCTAGAACTATCGCATCGAGATAGACCTTTTTCCCCTATACAGATGATTCTGTTCTTGCAGGCTATGTTTGTGAGTAGTGACGTGCCCGACGGTATGTGAACGCTAAGATCAAGGCCTAACGGTGTCACGGAAATTTTGTGCTCGACGGTAAAGTCTGCCGATATGAAACTATGCGTGGCACCTGAATCAAACAGTACACGAGCAGGTTTATTATTGAAAGGCAGTATACCTGTCACGACTGTATCTGAGGCGAACGCCTCGTCACAAGTCATGGCGTAAACGTGCCCTTGAGCATTAGGACGGCGGTCTTGGCCATTGGGTTGCGTGGCTTGAGGAGGGCGAGGCGCCTGTCCTCGGTTTTTTGACGGTTTTGATGTGGCAGGGCATTGCGATTCGGTCTTCGGGTCATGCAGTCTCGTAATTGGTGACCCCTTTTTCCGCAAAAGAAGCATCCCCTCTCGAGGACAAAGCAGTTGTTGGCATTGTGTCCGACGTGGTTGCACCTGGTGCAACGTGGTAATGGATTTCGTCCCTGATAGCCGCCATGGTTTGGACGCTTTGACGCGTGATTGTTGCCTCCCGTATAGCTAGAACGTTTGTGGTTGAACACAACGTCTGTAGCAACGGGAGGGTACTGGCTCTCAAGGCGGAGATCCTGATTTAGAGCATCACCCGTGGTCTTGTACTCCGGAACCGCTACATGAGCACCAATAGAGCGTCGCAGACCCACTTCGAACCGTCGCACACGACACTCCTCTGTAGGAAGAAACGCACCAGCAAATTTGGACAATTTGTTGAATTCTGCGGCATACTATTCTACTGTCCGGTTCCCTTGCCTCAACTGCATAAATTCATTTTCCTTCACTTGACGAATGACGGAGGGAAGGTACTCGACTTCAAAGGCCTTACGGAACGTGGCCCAAGAGATCGGCACTGAGTTATTGTTGCATCGGATCGCTCATTTGTGCACGGCCCACCAGTCGTGCGCGTTCAAACGTAGTTGAAGTTGTGCGTAGGCGACTTGCTTGGATTCTTCAATGCCGAGGAGCTCGAAGTGATCTTCCAGCTCTTCCAACCAGTCGATTGCAATAGAAGGCCCTTCGGTACCGCTGAAGGAAGTGCGACACGCTTCTTGAATTCTGACACTTCAAAGTTGTATCTTTTCGGTGTCGCAGGTTGACGCCCGGGCTCCTCTCGATCGACTTCGATGGGTTGACCCATCGGCTCGGTGACAGTAGGCACAGTTGCGGAGTTTCCGTTGGCCACAATCGTCTGGATGATCTGCTGTAGAGTATCAAGCTGCTTTTGCTGTATTTTGGTTTGGACATCGAAGCGAGCCTCGAATTGGGCATGTCGTGCCTCCGTCTGCTGATATCGGTTCTCGGACTGTTTCTGTTGCGCCTCCATCATGCACGACATCTTCTCGATGGCATTGTTAGAAGGGCCGGCCCGTGAGCTGCTCGAACCGCTCGAAGCACTTTGTCACGCCCCAGAACCAGAATACTGGAGAGCGGGGGACAGACACAGCCAGCTACGTTCATTGAAGTGAATCCCACCTCGCAATACGGTCACGGCTGTCTAGATGCATGAGGGTTTACTATAAGCCATTAGTCTCTTAGTCAAGAACAAGCCTAGTGTCTCAATCTCAAGCAAGCAAGTAAATGTAACAAGATGGTAGATCATCAGACATACAAAGTAAGGCGTCCCAAACATTACATATTCAGATGATCATGAAACTAGTCATACAAAATGCGAAGACTAGCAAGAGTTTAAGTCATACATGATCAACCCTAGAATTTGTCAATCATGTTACAGCCCTTAGGCAGACATGAATGTAAATTCAACACGAGCTAACACTTGCTCGGCGGCTAAACGTCTCAAAAGAATAATTTTACAATTAGAGTGGGAGAGCAAAAAAACTCACTCGTTGCCAGAATTTCTTCTAGTGTTCACCATCTGGCTGGAAGGCTAGGAGATCCTCGGGAGCTACTCCGAAATCTGGCCATACAAAACCAGCTGGGTCAGACCCCAGAAAGAGCAAGTGCCACAAGGGAGGCTTCACTTAAGAACTAAAACCAATATATTAGCACATAAAGACATAATTGATAATGAAAGATATGGATTAAGGAAATTAAGATGATAAACGATAAGATAACTAAGGAACTATTCAAGTAACCAAGTTACAACCCGTAAACAAAACAAGGACCAGGGTTGTAACCATTCACCTGAACAGAACTTAGTCTCTAACCAATCATCGAATAAGTAAAGCATAACAGTAACGATCTGATGTACTGGTCTTGTCTAGGCAAGAGTAGACTAGACTCCATCCATCAATCACGGCCAAGCAATGAGTACGGTTTGATACTTTAACTAACTAGGGTTATCACAAGCCTAGTTACTAACAAGATGCATTGAGATGTTCCAACAGCCACAAGCCCTGCAGGCTTAATCCAGGTTATCCAGTAGCAAGTTGAGAGAGTTGGATTAGGTGACTTGGGGGTGCAACACATGACAGTGTGCTGGAAATGTGCCCTACTCGACGGCAGGCTACAAGTACCATTAAAGCGCCCAGATAACGGGACTGCCTGTAGCTGGAAAATCTCTTCATGAACTACTTGATCAATCTAGTCATTATCCTAGTCAGATTCAGTATGAATCCCTGACCGTGGTAACCAGGAATTCATGTCCTAGACATGATACAAGATGAGGCATATAGCTTATACAAGCACAAACACCCACGGTGTCAAGACAAGAGTTACTTAGCAAGTCAAGATAGCCGTCATAATAGCATATCAAGATTATCATGTTAGGTTTACTTATCAAGAGTGCGCCACGACGGGGCACTATCATGTATTATCATGCCAAGGTTGCTTGTCGAGAGTGTGCCACGATGGGCCACTATCATGTTATGTTACTTGTCAAGAGTGCACCACGACTGGTCACTATCAAGAATTATCATGTCAAGTTACTTGTTACTTGTTAAGAGTGCGCCTTAACAGGCCACTATCGTGTTCTATCCTTATATTATCATGAATGAGAGAAACTTGCATAAAATAGCTAGTAACATATTCTTGAAGCCAAGAAAAAGATCTACAACTTTCATGTTGGGAGTTGGAAAAAATTTTGGCCACAATTCAGCCAAATATGTCATAAAACAGCCAAAATAGGCACTATGCGGCCTTCGGCGGCACTATGCGGCATTCTGCGGTACTATGTCGCAGGCTACGTCACCATGTGGCACTATACGGCAGGCTGCACCATGCCGCAGGCTGCGTTACCATGCGGCATGCTGCACTATGCCGCAGGTTGCGTCACCATGTGGCACTATACGGCAGGTTGTACTATACGACAGGCTGCACTATGAGGCAGGCTGCGTCACCATGCGGCACTATGCGACAGGCTGCACTATGTGGCAGGCTGCATCACCATGCGGCACTATTCATCGTCCCTGCCAGATTCAAGACAGATGAACTTAGAAAATGTTCAAATCTTATTTTGGTCATAACTTCCTCAAAACAAGTCGAAATCTAACTTTTCAAAGGTCCATTTTGGGTAAAATCGAATTCTCAACAACATAGAACAATCAAAACTTGAAAATAATGAAGTTTGGTAGATCAAAATCCAAGAAAACTGAAAAGACTACAAACTTAGATCTACAAAAATTCATCTGTCCAAACCGAAAACTCCAAGTCCTAAAGATGCTTAGAATCATGTAGAGAAGAAGATAGAACTATAAAATGGAAGATCTATCATGAAGCAAGTTGCACTTGCCTAAGCTCTCTAGGTTGGTGGGAGAGTAAAGGAGAAGAAGGAGAAGAAATAAATGGAAGTAATGAAAAGAGAGAAATGGGTGGTTGGGCTTTATAAAGAGAGGGTTTTCTCATAATGAACCAAGCCCAATCAAACCAAGCTAAACCAAAATAAACCAAGCCAAGTCATGACCAACCAAGACTAGGCTAGTAAGTCAAGTCCAACTACGGGTCACCTGACAAACGTCAGAGATCTCGTATACGCATACGAAAATACGTATAACGGGAAACGGAAGTGACACACTTTGTTCTTGCTCGGCCGCGGTTTTCACTACGGGTTCCGTCACTTCTGCAATGCGCAGACACACACATCAGTCTCAAAATATTACGGACTCATTGTATGGTACAAGTTATCTCATCGACGCGAGGTCAAAGGTTTGAGACTCAAGACGGAAGGCCAAAGGATGTAAAGCCGTATCCTGATACCATATGTGACGCCCCGATTCCGAAGAATCGATAGTCGTCCCCCGAACGTGATGCCGTGCGAACCTAAGTTGCGATCGCACAAGGCATAGTCATAAGGTTATCCGAAACACAACATCAAATAGAGTACGCAGAGAAAATGACCATATTGAAATGAAAGAAACTTTTGTTTTTATTGATAATAAAACTTTATTTACAAGACTCCATTACAATCATTGTCGCGTGGGCTACAACATGACTCGATTATAAAATGAACACAGATGAGATAGTCGTTCCATACATTACATCCCCCTTTACAAACAAAACATTCCCAAGGACATGGAATCGTGGGGAGTCGAGACGCCATTTTTTCTTGAACTGAATGTGGAGTCTTCAAAAGGATTCAAAACAAGCCTTCAACACACAGACGAGACTTCAATGTACTTGCATCGCCTTGAGCTTAAGTGGCACGTCCTTCTTGGTTCGGGGTACTTGTGTGGAGAGCGAGGATCGGTATATTATACTTTGTACTGGTGCATGACAAATTAAGTTCCGTGCTCTCATTTGGTTGAAGAGTTTATATGACTTAGTTGGTGAATCTTTCTAACCATCCTAATGAATTTCAGACAAACATATGACAAACATAATGTAAACTACGCTAGAACTTACCCACAACAGAACGTGCCGTGCAATGTGAGACTTACCATGTTCTTCCATGTCAATTGTTATCGCTAGCATAGCGTGTGCAATTTATGTGTGATTGGTCACTGACACTACAAGCCATCCTGGACTTATAGCTTTGTCAGTCGAAGCCCTTTCAACGCAAGTAGCGAGCCCCGCTGAAAGTTCCCGTCTAACCCGTGCTAGCATCCAGCACAGCTATACCGTGTTTCCTCCTAGGCCGAAATGGTCTCGTGGCCACGGGATGCTGCTCGAGGAAACTTTTACCTTGTCGACAAGTTGTCTATGACCGTGTTAGAATAATTAGTTACTAAGGCATGGTCTATATTTTTTTTTGAGAACTTAATCATTTCATCGTGTCCCGCCTTGTCGTGGCTTCTATTTGTTCGATGAGTCAATCTTTTGTTCAACACAGTTTTATAAGGTAAGTAGACGTGTCCGTGCCCTTACATCTGTCATTTCATTCGTATTAATGTTATCGATTGAACTAAGAAGGGGGTCGAGAAGAGAAGGGTCAGCCACTCACCTTGATTTTTGTTCGAGACGAGAGACTTGTTGGTCGCGTTAGTCGTCACCTAAGCGATTACCTGAAATCGCACAAGCAACCGATTAGAACACTGTATTATTCAAGGAGTTCGATATGTAAATGCGAGTTCGAAAATACAAGCCATGAAAACCATCGAAAACATTCACGAAAATATATTCAGAAAACCAAAGCCAAAGAAGCAAGTGCGGCATGAAAAGCAGAACAACGGGAGGTCTCTTCCGACTCAGCCGCAGATTCTATCCTCGAGACGCAACCCGCTCAATATGGAACTTGATTTCAAAGAAGCCTTTACATAACGAAAAAAGGATCTTAATTCAATCGTTCCCGTTCGACCGATTCGATTGATCCCGACCTATCGGTTCTGACCGAATCGATAGCGACAGTGTTCCTTTCTCGTGCACCCCGTGGATGGAGAACAGGGCACGATATAGGGACGGGACACTACAAAAATCTCGCAAAAAATTAGATATATTAAGGATCTAATCCGAACGGTTAAAAAAGAGAGTCCAATAACTGCTATTTAAGGAACATGCTATTTCGAGAACATGTAGAGATACTTAAAAGCGGGGATCCGAATCCCTTCTCATATATATATATATATATATATATATATATATATATATATATATATATATATATATAGGGAAAACGGGATATGAGCCATAGGCTCATACTCTTATATGAGCCATTCCATGTGGCTTCCATGTGGACGAATAAAAATATAGTGGCTTGAAAAAATAATAATTACATAGATAGAAATAAAAGATCCCATAAAGATTTGATAAATAATAACTTATCATATCTTTACCTAAGAACTTACCAAATATGTTTACGTAAGAATTTAAATCGAAAAAAATAAAAGATCCCATAATGTTAATGTTGAGATTAATGTTAAGATTAATGTTAATATTAATTTTAATGTTAATGTTAATATTAATATTAATATTATTGTTAACATTAATATTAATATTAATATTAATATTAATTTTAATTTTAATTTTAATTTTAATTTTAATTTTAATAATAATGTTAATATTAATGTTAATGTTAATTTAATATTAATATTAATATTAATATTAATATTAGTATTAATGTTAATGTTAATATTATTGTTAATATTAATTTTAATGTTAATATTAATGTTAATGTTAATTTTAATGTTAATATTAATGTTAATATTAATGTTAATATTAATATTAATTTTAATTTTAATTTCAATGTTAATGTTAATATTAATATTAATTTTAATATTAATTTTAATGTTAATTTTAATTTTAATTTGGAGGGACAAATGATATTATTCCTATTTAAATTCCTAGGCAAACTCTTTTGGTAAGTATCTAAGCAAATATATGGTAAGTTATTATTTATCAAATATTTTATGAGATCTTTTATTTACATCTATTTAAATTTTCTATTCCAATTCAATATATTTTTATTGGTCCACATGGAAGCCACGTGGGATGGCTCATTTAAAAGTATGAGCCTATGGCTCATATCCCGTTTTCCCATATATATATATATATATATATATATATATATATATATATATCCAAACATTTATGGTAGTGTGCATGGAGATTTCACGTGCTCTCAAACAAAATTTGACTCTCTTTTTAAGTTCTCATTCTAGACCTACCTAATTCCCAAGAGAGGAATTTTTTTTTTTTATGTATTTGATAAAAATACAAAGAATAATTTGTGAAAATAAACTTGAGAATCAATGTATTAGAGAACAATCAAGACTAGCATTGTGATATATGAAATTATTTCCAAAAATCATGAAAATAAACAATTACAGATGCCATATTACAAACATAACAATGATGTAGAAACCATAACAAAAATCAGGTGAAAAATATCACAAAATGTCGTACGTCTTGATACATTGACTAAAACGGTCACAATGTCCCATTTGATCCTGGATTCCGAGATGACTTTGAAAATTGCTTCAAAGAATTTAAAGCTACAACAAAGGTTCCGTCAACTCCTACCGGAAAGAGAGACTTGCTACCAATTATCTTCAGGTAACAACATCCCACCGCCAAATTGAGCCGTCCTCACAACAGCTAAGAATGGTACTGTGCAAGACAAAAACATGTTACCATAATTTTATGATCAATAGAAGGTTGTAAAAACAGGTCGCCCAAATCTAATTGTGGATATTCTTCAAGAATTTATTTGAGCTTATAACAAAAAAGTTTGATCCAGGTTACATAAGTACCTTCCATCAAAGGACATGGCTGTCTGCCTTATTGTAGACTTGCATTGAGCATGAGCTAGCCTGAGAAAGTGAATATTTTTTTTTGGCTACGACTAGTCCGGAAACTTAAGATACAGGACAAGAATTCAAAATTGAAGTACCACAACCTTATAAAAGAGGGCAAATAATTAATGAAAATGATGGAAGTTTGAGGTCACAGCTGACCTGGCTATGAGAACAGGTGGGCTGGACTGGAGCTCCCAAACAAAGATCTTCCCTTCGCGGTTACCTGTACATTAAAAAAAAAAACCAGTCCAAGTCAACACAACTAGATAGAAAATTTGATCAGGTGCATCACAGTCGCAGATATCACAATCTAGCTTTAAGGCTTCCAAACTCGTAACAGAGACATGGGGTGTGATGGTGGTGGTGGTTGGGTGAGTGTGAGTGTCAGATTCCTGAAAAGTGTGCACTTTTAACCTTGAGAGCTCAACTACCTTTCTTCTTGGGATAAAGCTAGTACATAGATTTTGCAGTTAAGGAGTCTCGTCTATAACAATCAACTATTTCTTCAGAAAAGAATTGTGGTTACATTCACCATTTAACTGATGGCTACATGTGGTCATATTCATTACTTAGAGAAGCTCATGTGCTTACATGACAGCTTCGCCAAATGATGGAGTAGACAACACAAATCTCGCAAGCTTATGGAAGTCACTCCTGAACTGTTCTCACTTTCCAAAAAATCTCTCCTTTTCAAAAGAAAAAAAAAAGCCATAGATTCTATGTATAGAAAAGGAATACATGTTGAGAGAGGTACATAGGAATGGCCTCATAGCATAGTACTTTACCAATGGCTACTGCATTGTAATGAAAATCACAAGAAAACTTGATGAACCATATATCACATTCAGGCACAGGATACTTCTGCAGGATATCAACCGATCCCTGAGAAAGTTTGATAGGAAGCTGTTAGTAATTGACCAGTGAAAATAATGCCAATTTACTGATTGACATGCCCTCCAGAGCTAGCAATCATGATGACAAACATAGTTTTGCAAATAGCTTTATGTACATGCACATAATAAAGAAGAGGTCTAGATAACAAGCCATGGAATTGCCACCAACAAAATTGGACTACCAATTAATAAAATTCAAAAATCTCACCTCCCCAGGACTCTGTTCCTTTGTTTTTGGTTCCCACAAAACAATTTCACTGTCAACGCTCTACAGTACTCAAATACTAGCATATTAGCAATAATTTATTTCAAGCAAATTTTCTACATTAAATTTACTAGTTCACCTTCGATAAGATGAAATCACCGAGCCATCTATTGCAGTCAACATAGTTGGAGTGAACAGAGGCTGTAAAAACCTGGACAAGAATAGAAAATGAATTAGTAAATTTCATCATCTTAAACTAAGGCAATAATGCCTCAAACAGTACTCCACTACTTATTGTGGGTGGGTGGTGGTGGGCACTATTACAGATACAATAGAATATTGAGACTCACAGGGAATTGAACATATTTTGTGGGAAATTTTGATGGAAGGTCAGTCCATGTAAAAGACTTCTCAACATATGTCCAGAACTCTGCACAAAGTAGCCAAAGTTACGATATAGCTACTTAAGACATCCACATCAAATTGATCGGTTCAAAAAACTCATTTACCTTTCATCGACCAGATCTTCACAGTATTATCCATACCACAACTTGCAATGCGGTAAATGTCAGAACGATGGAAGTCCTAAAATATGACGTTCCCTCAAGTAGTTAACCACTGACAGTCATGATAATTAAAGATAGAGGCAAGTGGTGTTTTAGCACTTACAACACTTAACACTTCATTGCGATGGCCACCTGCTCCAGCAAATATCAAAATACATATCCCAGTTTGTACATTCCATAACCGGACAGATTCATCCTATTTTTTGAAAAACACCAGAAATATGAGAGGTTGCAGTGTCGAAGGATTGAGACAGATATGTAGTTTTTCTTACCTTGCTGGCAGAGATCACAAGTGAAGGTTTCAGTGCTTGGGTCCGAATCTCATTTATCGAGTCCCCGTGGCCGACAAAGCTCTGCAATTTTATTTTAGTTTTGTGCGTGGAGACAAATTGAACATAATTATTAGTATTGTTGTTGATATTTCTACTAACACCTACATTTTCTTAGGACATTATATGAGAGGGGTGGTGAGAAGCTTTTAAAACTAAAGGACATAGAATTTGTAAGATGAAACAGAGTCTAAATTCGTAGCTTAGCAAAAATAAGGCCATAATATACCGTTGATAGAAGAAAAAAAAATAGAAGCTTTTTTATTTAGGATCGACCTGGCATGACTGAGGACGCTGCCATTCATAGACTAAAGCAGGATGCTTGAAAAGAAGCAGCAATTTTGCAGTACTTTGTTACTGTGTAGCATCCTTGAACTGAAAATAAAACTCTATAACCTCGATATAAGGTCATCATGCTACGTGGGTCAGAAATTCTATAACCCCATTGTGATAAGTAATAGGATCCTTATTAAGATGACTGTTTGAGATGGTTTGTTGGAGACTAATAGATGCACCTGTTAGGATGAGAGGGTGAGCAATAGGATCCTCATGAATAGTTAAGGTACACACATTGTAAAGCTGCTAGAACTAAGGAAGGCCAAAACAAACATGGTCGGGACCATAAAGGATGTTAAAGAAGGATATTACAGATGCTAATGCTATAGAGGAGAAGGCCCTTAATAGAGTTGAAAGCAAGAAGAGGATTCACGTAAGAAACCACAAATTTTGTGTTAGGACTTCACTTACGATGTTCAGTGTTAACTATAATGGACAAATGTCAACAAAAGCCATATACTGCTATTATTATCCTGACATTTTAAAAAAAATTACTTATCCTTGTTAAGGGCATTAATAGGTATTCTAAAATGCAAGTACAAAAAGAATCATATCCTGATGGAATTGGAGCAACATGCAGTGTTCCATTTATTCTGCAGAATGAGATTATCATATGTGAATTTGCACAGAGCATTTCATCAGAAAAAGAATGCATATCACCTTATGTAACTTTTCACTGCCAGCATTTATGACACGAATTATACCATTGCTTCCACCGGCCACTAAGAATGGAGTGCTGTCAACATTGCAAGCCCAGCTCAAAGTATAGAATGATTCGTCCTTCTGAACTACAGCATGCCCATGAGATCATTAGGATTTAGGAAGAAGATAGTGAAAGCTTAATCAACTGGACACGTCTTTTAGTATTCAAATATCTAATATAATGATTAATTTATAGTAAATCCAATGTGCATATTTTCAGGGCCGGTCCAGTGTTTTTGGGTGCCCTAGATAAAAATTAAAATGGTGCCCCTCCTAAAAAATATATACATAAAAAAACTGAAAAAAAGAAAGAACCAAATACAACACTAGGACTTCAACTTATGCCCTTTTATATAGGAGGTGTAAGTGAAAAGCAGCTTTGCTAAGTAAGTTATTATGTTTTATTGTATGAGCACTAATATTTAAAATACTACCAAAGGTTATATATGTATATATAAAAAAATCTTTTTTTTTGGTGTCCCTCAAAATTTTGGGCCGCCACGGTTGCCCGGTCTGCCCTGGGTAAGGGCCGGCCCTGCATATTTTACCAGTATGTAAAATGACATCCTAATTATTAACTATATTCATGTGATGATAAAGTATTTATATAATATAATCACATGTATACACCATTTGAAGTTTACATTGTCATAAAGGTAGATTTGAACCCAAATCGCACTACAAACTGGGATGCCATATACACTGTTCTATTCACATGAGAAACAACAACAAAATGTCTAGAGTTTGCGAGCATAGGGACGAAGAATCCACTCATGAGCATTAACCTCAAATGCTTGGATATATGACAGCCTATAGATCAAATCAAATAGCCTTTCTTCATGAAGTTCTAAAACTTGTAGTCGACAATCACTAGCATGCATCTCAACTAACTATACGTGCATGTATGTGTTGCCAGTGCCCTAACTTTAACATCCAATCACTAGTTTTAACAATATATACTGAAGCTCTCACATCTTCGTCGACGTAGGCCTGCAAGACTGTAACCACACCCCCTTCAAGGCATCGATAAATTGTTACCTACAACAAAATGCAAAAAAAATTATGTTGATATAAATCTCAATAATGAATGTAACTTTAAAAAAAATGCCAATAATCAAAGTCTATGCCGTGTCCATAACGTGTCCTGTTCCTGCAAACACCTACCAGAAATAATGAGAGAGCTTCCAAAGTTCACCATTATAACCCAAAGCAATTAGCTTTGCATACAAAATCCAAAAGAAGGGCTAACCATTCGGAAAGCCATCTGATGATGCCCTAAAGTTGTATTGTTCTACTGATGAGCTAAAAGCAATGAAAAAAAGAGTCAACTAATAAAAGAAAAGCCCTAAAAAAATTTCACTCCCAAATCAAATAAACTGCAACCCTAAAATTGGCAACTGCCCAATGGACGAGACGTCAAATTGGCACATGCCAATTTCCCATTTTTAGGTCTAGAACAAAAAAGCCACCAATTGTAGAGATTTGAGTCGAGGAATAGTTACTGAACTCTGGTTCCGCCGACAGTGGCGAAGACGTCGTAGTATCGGGAGTCGAGGAAGTTGAAGGCTATTGCGTAGAGCGGCTTCTTCCCTTCGTGGAGGCGATTGCTGACTCTGTAGTCCCTCTTCTTCGACGCCGTCACCGTCAGCGATCCCACAGCCGGCTCGCAACCCAGCCCGACCTTCGCCGCCATTCTCATTCTTCTTCTTCTTCACTCTCACCACAAAGTTCCCGACTTTCCTTGTCCAAACACTTGACAATGAATGAAAATACAATTTCTTTAAAGAAGACTGGAAAATTATACAGAAATTGTCATTCAGGATAAAAAATATAAATAAATTATAAAAATGGTTATTTACACTAATTACGTATAAGTTGTGGATGATATTCCTACTTGTAAAATAATTATATTAAGCACCTCCATGTTTTTTATTTATTACACGGCGGGAAAACTCTATCATTAAATTGACAATCATCAAATCTTGTAGTAAAGACATCACCGGTCATTGATTTTTAAATATCTTATTATGGAAGAAAATTCAAACTAATGTATATATAAAATAATATATTTTGGGTACTTTTGTATTTTTTTAATATAATCCGATTCATATATACAACAATGTGAAGTAGTACACTTTAGAATTCAAATAAATAAAATAATAGAAATAACCAATTCACATGAACTAATTTAATGAAATTAACTAACTCCAAATAAGTGAAGAAAATTTTAAGATATTCTAGATTAATTTCATAGTTCATACGAAAACATATAGAAATAAAATTTATAATAGATTATCATAAATTTTCTATTTTGAATGAAATTGTGAACATGTTCAATACATATTTAGATTTAAAACTAAACGAAAAGTATATCTAGAAAACTTACGTTCTAATCGATCGATAAACACATAAATCAAATATGTATTTAATTTTACTAAAATATGCATGTATCTAAGTATATAAGATTAGACTTACCTCTTCAATACATTTCTTTTCTTAAGAGAACTATTTCTCCCTTCTTCTATTTCCTAGAGCATCGTGCTGATAACGTATTGTAAAGCAAAGAAATGGTGATAGACAAATGGGAGAAATTGTTTCTTCATTCACTTGTCTCAATCATCTTGAGAAGAGCCATTTACGTAGGTTTACAATGGAGGTTTAACATCATCATGATAATTAAAGGAGAAATGCTAAAAGACATAAGTTATGGATAACCAAATGTCATAGGTTATGGATAACCAAAAGACATAGGTTATGTACACCAAATAATAATATGAATTATCCATATTTACAACATACCCCTATTTTTTATTTTTTTTCTAAAGGAAGGAGTGGTCAATGTAATTAGTTTAAAAGTAGGGGTACTTCGAATTATAAACCCAAAACTTAGGGGTAGTTAGTATAAATAAACCTTGTAAAAAAGATAAAAAGTTTCGAAAAATTCATATAAGGATACAAGGCAATATAGTTTTTTTTTTTTTTTTTTTTACAAAATATTTCATACGAGGAAGAATATTTCAAATAATAGCAGATAAATAGAGAAGTTTGGAAAATTTTCGTATTGGGGGGGACAACTAGCCAAATCAATTGGCGAGATGGACGAAATCGCCAACTCACTTGGTGAGTTGCCCATTCACCGTCAAGTGACTTGGCGTGAGAGGGGGTTAAATAAAAATGACAAAGTAGGCCGACAAGGGACTTGGCCTGAGGGTGTGGGGTGGGGGGGGGGGGGGGGGGGGGGGGGGGGGGTGGTTTGTGGGCAGGGTTAGATGCAAATAACAAGTAGCCAGGGACTTAGTAAGTGTATATAGGTCTATCTTAACACAAAAATGTCCTAAATAATTTTTTTTTGTTACATGTTGACAGTTATTACATACAGGCAAGAACATTTTCAGTTTGTTTGAATATTTAAATGCAGAGAGAACCAAAAAATATCCTTAATAAGGGTGATTTTGTTATAGTTTTCCAAAAGTTATTTTTTTTGCATGTAATTAATGAAAATATAATATTTTGTACGAAAAGTTTCGATTAAAATGTAGTTGTAATAAAAAATTAATTAATTTTTTTTCTTTTTTATTTAGCTATTACATGAGCAGATAAAAAAATTCTATTAAGTTTTTTTTGGAAATGCCCTTAGTAAGGGCGTTTTCGATAGTTTATTATTTTTAAGGACATTTCTTTCTCTCTGTCTAATTCTGTCAAACTTATTTCTCTACAACTAATTTAATCAAAGTATAATTCACTATAAAAATTGAATATGTATCAAAAATGTGAGCCCTGCCCCCATGTCAAGTTCCTAGGCGGGCTACTTTATCATTTTGCATTTAACACTCCCTCCCCCTCTCATGCCAAGTCACTTGGCGAGCTACTTGCGTTGAATGGGCAACTCGCCAAGTGAGTTGGCTATTTCGTCCATCTCGCCAACTGATTTGGCGAGTTGTCCCATCATACGAAAATTTTGCAAACTTTTTCCTTCACCTGCTATTATGACATTACCCCCCTCCCCCCCATATGTAAAATTATTTTTTTAAAATCCCGTAATACATAAAATAGAAGAATCGCATGGCAAAATGGTGATCATGTCGCCAATAACATTGGCGATTTGGCTGCATTTTTTGGTCAAAATTTTCTAACCGCCACCAAACCATATTAATTCTCCCCCTTACACCTATTAGTTCTCCCCACCCCCTCTCCTCCCAGACCCCCTCCCCTCCCCTCCCAGACCCCCCTCCCCACAAAGAACCCCATATGCCGCAATGGAGATCTCTTGTCGATAAAATTTTTGTCAACCATGTGATTTTTTTTTTCGGTCTTCCAGCTTTGCGTCATAGAATAGGTACCCCAATTTGTCATGTAACCAATTCACTTTGTGGAGTGTAAGGGAGTGGAATTGGTTCCATACGTGGTTCATATACAATTCTATATTTTTCAATATAAAGTTGAGTAGGATAATAATTTTCAATTGGCATGTTACAATATTTACACACAAAATAAACATGCACACATGGTAATAAAGTATGATACCACATACCACATGAATAATATCTACTAAAACCATATATGTTCTACTTGTTTCATTATCTAATATTTTAAATAAAAATTATCAATACGCAAAAAATAAAAATATTGTGATTCATTTCGGATGCGGACATAGCTTGAAGTATTCTAGGACAATTTTTTTGAGGTGTCCATTTCTCCAGGCCGACTAGCAACACCAAGGGGGATTCGAACCGTGCCCATCCCCACGGGACCCTAAGTATACCCAACGGGCTACACCCCCACGGACATTCTCAGACAATAATCACTATTCAAATTTTGGATAATTTGTCTGTAATTATCATGAAGAGATTAAATCTTGGCGATTATTGGTTTAGCGCGTATTTATTTATCCAATTATTAAAATATTCTGCAAGATTTAAAGTGTTAATATCAAATGTAGGACATGGTGAATATGCTATTATCACACGAGTCTTGTCACATGAACCAATAATCCATTTATAAACACTCATGTTTTCTGTTTTAACTCTTTCAAGCCACATATTTTGCATCTGTTTAAGATCTAGCAATCTTATGTAGCCATACTTGAAACACTTTCACTCCGGTTACTTCGATAGATTTACTTTTTATATTTTGTTTAAAATGTTGAATACAAAAAATGTGGCGAGTCTGGAAAAAAAATTCATGCATATCATTTATTAATCCATTATGTTTATCTGAAATAAATGAAATACTATCTCATTGATTAAAAAAGTTTTCAAACGATCTCTTTAAGCAGCCTAAAACCAAGTCCATGAGTCAGTATTTTTATTTTCGGCAACTACATATTGGGTATAATTTGTAGTTGGGATCGTGAGCACAAGTAACAAATAAATTACTTTGATATCTAGATGCAAGAAAAGTAGCATCATTACTAATAACATGTAAACAACCGTTTAAAAAAATCAATACGTGCCTTGAAATAAATAAATATTCTTTGAAAGATATTATTTTCTACAATTTTTTTAAAAAACATCTACTACCTGGATTTGTTTCAATAATTATGAAAGCATATTTTTCAAGACTACCATATTCATCTATATAACTACCATAGATTTCAGATAATGTATTCTTTCGGGCTCTCTAAGCTTTATCATATGAAATATATATACGATGGTCTCTAAGCATATCTTTTACAATGTGTGTTGCACTATATGAATTGTTATATTGAATATTACCAATAATCTTTATTTTACCCCTGAAGTAGTAGCTAACGTATTATACCCACTTTTAAATTGACCTAAACATGAATGCCTACTTTTTAATGTACTAATAACAAATGTTTCACTACACTAAAATTTTTTTTTTTGCCTTCACCAACGGTTTTAGCGTACACTCTCCAAAAATAATTTGGTTAATTCATCACATGAATATATAATTTTATGTCCATTGTTTAAACTAGTTGAACAAGTAAATTATGTTCAATTGCTAAATTGCATATATAATCTCTAAAAATAGTACGTGAATCAAAAAATTTTTTCAACAAATAATTCTAGAGTGTCAACAATTGAACTATTGTCAACATTGTCATCTAAATTTTTAATCAAATCAACACTATTTACATCATCGTTGTTTTCTTCAAATTGATTTGAAGAACTAGGATCAACATTAAAACTTGGGTGATCAGAAATATGTTGACTACTAGCAATGATATTTGTGTCAAATCTGCTAATGATTGAGTAATAAAATCTTTATACATAATGAACCTAAGTTACTTCTAACAACAGAATTCCATGGATCTTCAGTATCTATTGTTAAAATAGTTTCAGAATAAATTTATTTTATTATAAAGTTATATTGGATAACAAAATGACCGACAATAATATTTCGTAAATTATCTAACGTAGTATTATGATTTACTAAAGTAAAATGATACTACCTCATTCATACGATAATCCGTTAAATGTTCCTCCATAAGAGCATATTACATTTAGAGTTGCATCCATGTTATTACACCAGAGAGCTTATGGAGTCGAAATTGTTTTCTTTTCTTCTTTTGAAATTTGTAATAAAATAATAATAATTAGAGTAAACGTTACCGGCCTCCGGGGAAGTCGCGCATGTAGCACTGCCCTAAGAGTTAATCCGGGTCTATGTGCAGACTTTGTCCGAATGCTCCTAGTGGTAAAATTTCAGCTCCACCGGTATCTTCTCGTTGCACACAAGTTGGAGAGAGTGACCTTGAACTTAGCCCTGCCTAGAGCTTGAACGAACACAGTTTTGTTGATAGAGAATTGAAGAAGAGATCGAAGGAACGAGTATAATTTTTTCATAGTCTCGAAAGAAGGAATAGGGCCTGAATATATAGCCAGTCAAAGCAAAACGATCGGATGATAAATAGCCACAAAATATGTAACGGTTGGCTGATAAATGGTGACATAAAGTATGTAACGGTTGGCTGATAAATGGTCACATAAAAACGTGGTGTTAAGGAGTAACAAAGCTGAGCGTTACAAAAGAATAACGAAATACAAAAAACATGGTTCAAAGAACCTGGACAAAATAAATGTGTCCAAACGTTTCAAAATTTTAATGGATTATAACGGTTAAAAAATTTGAAGAGGAGCAAAAAAATTTTAGGGTCTCAGCCTGAACCCGAAGAGAAAATCGAATCGGCATTCGGCGTTCGCAGATGTGGACACGTACCGCACCCGTTACGCCCATAGAAATGAACCGAACCGGACCGGGCGACGGCGGCGCGCGCGTGTGACCCATAGGGCTCCCACGTCATACTTCAAAGAAGAAACAAGGAGCAAAGTAATATAACCTCAAACAATTCCCTACACCTAGCCGATGTGGGACTATATGGGTTTAGAAGTGTTGGTTTTTGTAGAGCACAGCACTAACAATCCCCTCCCAAAAACCAAATTCTGAATAAGAAAAGATATGAGTAGAAAAGATCTGGCCAGGTATATACTAATCATAGATGAGATGGACTACAGCCTTTAATCTCACTTAGTGACTATTGTCTTTATCTGAAGAAGTGCTTGATGGACTATGCCTTGAATCGGACTTCTTGGACCAGATTCAGAAAATAACACACATAGTAAGCTAGCGATTCTTAGGTCTATCGGATGGCATGTTTGATTGGTCATGTGCACTTTTTCACATTCATAATAGTTTTCTAAGATCGTCCTGTCCTATAGTCGCGGCCCTCACGACCTCTCATATAGATAAGTCCTCAAGGGTTGGTGATAGGAATCAACCTGTATATCATATTTAGACTTATTAAGAGTTAAAACTCAGCCTAACCATATCACATCAGAACATTGTCACCATAGGGATGTGGTATCTATGTACACATGTATAGCCCCTTGGGTATTTATTTTAAGAGAATTTAATCTCAGGGTCAGTGTTCCATAATAGCCACCTAGTCCAGCTTCTTTCTACCCATTGAACCGACTTTTTGGGATCTTCAGTCAGACTCGGTTGGGTTGCCACTGCTGGTGACTAACTTATGGGATTAACTCCATCTCCCTCGATGATTCTAGGATCAATGTCCTAGACAGACCCTTCGTCAAGTGGTCTGCAAGGTTCTTTTCTGACTTTATATAGTCAAGAACCACATATTTGCCTAATAGGCTCTTTATCGATTTGAAGCGCAGCTACAGGTGCCTGTTCATCTTAGCATTCCCAGAATCATGCTTTAGTAGTTCTATAACAGATTTATTATCACAGTTTATAGAAATTACAGGAATATGACTAACAGAAATAGGTATATGCATAATAAGATTTCTAAGCCATTCGACTTCTGTACAAGTAGTGTCCAAAGCTATCATTTCAGAGTCCATTATACTCCTGGCAAAGATAGTTTATTTACATGATCTCCAGGAGATTGCAGCTCCTCCTAGGGTAAAAACATATTCAGTAGTGGATTTCACATCATATGAATCAGTTATCCAATTTGCATCTGAGTAACCTTCTATAATATCAGGATGTCTTGTATAACGAAGTTTATAATCTAGAATATCCTTAAGATATCTAAATACTCTGTCCAATACAGTCCATTGTGACTTATTTTGGGTTACTAGTATATCTACGTAGTCTTCCAATAGCAAATGCAATATCGGGTCTGGTCCTATTTGTTATGTACATAAGTGATCCTATCATTTGTGAATATTTATGTTATTATATAGGTGATCATTCATTCTTCTTTAGAACAATATTACTGTCATAAGGAGTAAGGACAGATTTTTTGTCAAAATACTCAAATTTTCTTAGCATTTTCTAAATTGAATGTGTTAAGTATAGAGTATAGCCCTCTTTGCATTTGGACACTTGCATTCCTAGGATCAAGTTTACTTCACCTAGATCTTTCATATCAAACTGGTTAGATAAATAATTCTTAGTATTGTTTATCAAATTCAGTGATGATACTAGAATAAGGATATCATCAACATACAAGCATAAGATGACACAATTACTTTTATTTATATTTTTAGAATACAAACATTTGTTATATTCATTTGGCACAAAATCAAATTCTAAAATAACCTTGGCAAATTTGTTGTGCCATTGCTTGGTGGCTTGCTTTAGGCCATAAAATAATTTTACTAATCTACAAACCTTCTTTTCTTGACCTTTGGCAATGAAACCTTCAGATTGCTCCATATATATTTCTTCCTCTAAATCTCTATTTAAAAATGTTGTCTTTGCATCCATTTGATGGATCAACATATCATGAATGGAAGCTATGGCTAGACGGGTTCAAATATAAGTGACTCTAGCTACAGGAGAGTAGGTATCAAAATAGTCTAATTCTTTTTTTGGGTAAAATATTTGGCTACCAGTCTAGCCTTGTATTTTTCTATGGCACCATCGGCTCTAAGTTTTTTTTTGAAGATCCACTTACAACCTATGAGTTTACTACCTAAAGGTAGGTCGGCTAAAAACTAAGTAATATTCTCCATAATGGAGTTGTATTCATTGTTAATAGCTTTTTTCTGGAATGGGGTATCAGGAGAAGATATGGCTTCTTCATAAGTTGAGAGATCACCCACTATCAAAAATATGAAGAATCTTTCTCCTAAATTCTTTTCAATTCTTTCTCTTTTACTCCTTCTAGGTTCTATATCTTGTTCTGGTTGAGAATTTGATATTTGAACATGAGAACTAGTAGATGAAGTGAGAAAGGTTGGAGGAAGATGATGAAGTTCTATCCTTAAAGAAAATTATATTCTCAAAGTAAACTGCATCTCTAGCTTCTATAATTATATTTAGAGATTTCATTTACTTTAGAATGAGTTACAAGGAATCTATTGACATTACTGTCTATGGCATATCCTATGAACACAACATCTACAGTCTTAGGTCCAATCTTCCTCTTTTTGGGTTCAGGAATTCCTACCTTACCTAGACACCCCCAAACTTTGAGGTAATTAATACTAGGAGTTCGGCCTTTCCATAACTCATATGGTGTCATATCATTAGACTTACTGGATATCATGTTAAGGATATAACATACTGACAATAAGGCTTCTACCCACAGATTATTAGGGGTACCTGAACTGAGAAGCATTGCATTTACCATGTCTAATATAGTGCGATTCTTTCTTTCAGCAACTCCGTTGGACTGTGGTGAATAAGGAGTAGTTATCTCATAAATTATTCTATGTTCTTCACAAAAATTAGTCATTTCATTTGAGGTATACTCTCCACCACGATCTGATCTAAATTTTTTAATCTTTTTCTCTAACTGGTTCTCAACTTCAGATTTATAGATCTTAAATCTGTCTACAACTTCATCTTTGGTTTTAAGAAGGTAGGTGTAACAATACTTTGAATGATCATATATAAAAGTGACAAAATATTTTTTACCGTCTCAGGTCAAAACCCTATTAGAATCACAAATGTTACTATGGATAAGTTCTAGAAGTTTGGAATCCCTTTGGACAGATTTGAAAGGTAGTCTAGTGTGTTTGGCTTGAACACAAATCTCACATTTGTATTTATCATCTATAGGAGTCTTAGGAATAAGATCTATGTTCATCATTTTTTTAAGAGATCATAGATTTACATGACCTAGTCTGCCATGCCAAACATTGAAGGATTCAACATTAGGAACAACAAGAGAAGAATTTGAAATTTTATTCATAGTACTCAAAATAAAGAGTCCGTCCTTTACAAATTATGTTCCCACAAAAAGTTTATTCTTAGAAAAAACTATTTTATTAGCCTCCATTACAATCTTGTATCCTGAGACTACAAGTAGAGAACCAATAACTAGATTCCTTCTAACCGACGGCACATGAAGCACATCATAGAGAGGTAGAATTTTTTCGATGTCATCTTCAGATCTATTCTTCATATTCTTACAATCTGTGTCGTTGAGCCATTTTCTATGGTCACATCTTCTCCACCTGATTCCTGATAGTTTGAAAAACATGAGCGATCAAATAAAACGTGAACATTAGCTCCGGAATCCAACCACCAATCATCAGAATGGTAAAAAATATTTACTACAGGTTGATAGCTTACAGACCTGAAGGAGCTAGAAGACCCATTTAGAATCATGTTAGCCTCCGGCTTGATAGAGACTTTCCCTTTGAAGGAGGTCCTGACATCTTCTTTCTTTCGATGGAAGCAGTTGATGGCCGTATGGTTTGTTTTACCAGACACAAAACAAAATCTTCTCTGATCCTGAGTCTGACAAAGTTTTTAGATTTCTGAGATTGCTGGTGATGAGGGTTTTGGTAATGTGGTTGAAAACTCTGCTTATTTTTGAAGAAATTCTTCTTGGATTTGAGATTGTGGTTAGACTTGAGTTTGTCATGGACTTTTACAAGGTTTACCTTAGCTTTAGAATCAGACCTAGCTTTGGACTTTATCCTAAACTCTTCTTATGTTCTAAGTCTCTTTAGAACTTGAGGATATGTAAGAGTTCCTTGTAAATGGGTAAGATCTTTGGCAGTATCGGACCAAGATGGAGGGAGTTTGTCTATCAAGCATGCTATTTTATGCTCAGTAGAAAAGAATGTACATTTGGCTTGAACATGCCTAAGGTGTTCCTGTAATTCATGAATTTGGTCATTAATGTAATACCTCGCTCCGTACGAGGCATTTGGTTGGCTTGTTGGATGTAATCAGAATGTTGGACCGTGACTTGTGTTGGAAATCAAGAAATTTGAGACTGATGCAGTCTCTCTTAGCTGGCCGGATTGGAATGAGTATGGGAACATGGCTCGCTGGTGGGGCTACGTCTAGTGGGAATACGTGTGATGGAACAGAAAGACCCTTTATGCAAGTGAATGGAACTGTCCCTTCTCCCATACTCCTTCATGCTTAATAAAATAGAGTATTGTGTTGTTATGAATTGTTCCTAAATGTTCCATATTTTAGTTGCTAAATAATAGAGATACTTTGTTGGAAATTATTGAAATGAATAACACATAAACATTGAACTGCTGAATGAATAACACTTGAACTGCTAATGTGACTTGATGCCTGAGAATGAATTGATAATGTCTCTTAGACTTAACGTTGCTGAAATAAGTAAAACACTTGAATAATGCGATGCCTTGTGAATGATACCTGATAAATAAATTGGCTACGTTATTGACACCAAGATATGAATGCAACACTTGAATCATGTCCACTCTGTGTAACTGTTGCGTAGATATGAGATTTTGCCTATTTTTTATAAGCAATAAAATAAATGCTAATTGCCTCTGTGAAATGAATGAAATGCTAATTGTTCCTCGTGAAAGGAATGCTGTGAGAATTATTGCCATGAACTAATGCAATGAAAAATGATGAGGCTTGGGATCACCGAGATCACCAAGTGGAAAGGATAGTAAAGATGAAATGATGCATTGATGCCTTACTCACTTCAAATATTCTTACCATGCGTTTATATACACGATCGGGTTAGACACGCATTCGCATGGTCATGAACAACTTGTATATAAGGTATTATTTTCAAGAATGGTACCCAGGGACGTTAGGGGGACTGATTCGACTTAGGAGGAAATGTTATCATGCTTTGGTGGCACGACGTATCGGAACATTCATTCGGGCTCACAATCCGATGAATGGCGTATCGCATACCCTTCGAAGTCATATATGGCAATGTCCTAAATGGTGCACTAACACCAGTGGTCATGTTGTAAGGATGCACGCTAATAAATGTTTTGTACAGACAGAGTAAGTGTATCATCTAACCTGTATTTGACGCAGGTAAGAGGAAGTCGGCTATCGGTAAGAAATCACTTAATGTGATATGTTCATTATACATGTTAATTCAACTTGACCGCTGAACATATTAGATACAATATGCGAAGATGTTGCCTTTCCATGAATAGTGCCATAACATGCCTAACATTATAACACCAAGTATGCTACAATGTTGTCTTGCTATGAAACTGCTTAATCATGACATACATGCTAAACGACGTCTTTCGATGAATACTGCTATAACATGCTTAGCCTGTTAACTCAAATGCATGCTTAAATGATGCCTTTATATGAATACTGTGAGAACAAGTTTATATGCTTTCCAATGAATATTGCTCATGAACTGTAAATTGATGCTAAGCCCCAAATAAAAAGATCACTCTAATAAACGTTTGCACAGATGACGACTTAGTGTTGGTTTAGGCGAGTGGACTGGTTCTGGTCGCCAGTACATAGATGATGTACTAACCTACGTTGTGGACACTCTTTTTAGGTGCTCGTGCTTGAAAAGTTTTGTACACGAAGATTGACTTGATCGGTTCCGCGGCATCGAAGATTTGTTGGACATGCATAATGTCACGCCCCATTCCCGTAGGAGCGATCGTCCTCGCTAAGGCGTGATGCCGTACGAGACTAAGTTGCTCTCGTGCAAGACCAAGTCCAGAAACGGCCGATTTGAGCTAGGCCACAGAATCGCACAGAGTGTCCCCATTTGCAGCGGAAAGTAAAAGAACACAAGTTGGAACAAATTTAATTCTCTTTATTGATATTCAAGAAGTTTACAAGCGGCGCTAGGCCGAGTTTACAAGTCACTCAAGCTCTCTCTCTCTCTCTGAAACATAAAAGACGTGCCAAGAGGCTTACAAGATAGAATGATTCATGGCGATGTTCCGATACATTATGTCCTGTATATGGTGCTTTAGCTCCTTGCAACGCTCCAAGGCTCCAGAGTTAGCTCCGTGCCTTAGTACGTTTGAGGGAAGCCCCACACCCGACGATGTCTCCTGTATCCTGCAAGCAAACTGTGGGGTTATCAGTACATTGTTATGCACTGGTGGAGAGGCTAGCTCGCCCACAATGCTATCATTACCAAACACGTTCTATTTACTTTTGTGCACCGTCTATCATTCATTGTCTTTCTAATCTTGCCTTAGGATCAGTTTTATGGCATATTTCATAACCTATCTCGTGTTACCGATTTCAAGTGTTTGTATGGAATTACATGCACGACTTACCCATACTTACCGTCCGGTCTTCCCTGTCCAAAGTAAACCTAGTTAGTCAACAATTCATATATATCGACTTAACGTAATTCACGTAAATATTCAGTGTCAAGGGCGTATCCCTGCCTCAGATTCTACGACGTGTTCCCGCTTGTAAAGATACGTTATGACCACGCCTTGTTCAGATAATCATTCTCACTTGGATATCCTATCTACTCAACCAGACAGTTGTGTTATACTCGAAGGGTTTTGTTATAACGACCACTTTCTTTCAACTATCCAATTGTTTAGTTAACTTAGACTACTTCGTTTCAATGCAAGGACTTGCACGTGGATTGCCACCAGCAAGCCCACTTAATCTATATGTACCGGTTGCTGGCATCACAAGCCATTTGGACATGTTCCCCTTGGTATTCTCACCTATCATAGCGTGATGGCTGGTATACCTTGAAAGTCTTTTGAAATACCCGGCCTTACGTCTCCTGTGTGTCTGAGCCCACACACAGGCCGGCACCGTAAGCCATGATTCCGTCTAGGCCGGCCACGATGTTGCTGATCGTTGCCTTGGAATCCCTTATTGCTCTTTTTCCTCGTATACGAGTAGGTTGTCCACGACCATTTTGTATTGTCTTGTCATTTTAACTTAACGGCTGTCTCTGAGCCATAGGCTGTCTGTGAGCCATAATGCATTATCGACCAGGTTGGCGGCGGCGTCCGTGCAGCACGGGTAGCGAGCCCTGTTGCACGTCCCCGTCATACCTGTCGCTAACCATTTATTTCTTCCTTATCTTTTATTCATTCCTTCTTTTCTTTCTTTCACTTGTTCGTTCGTTCATTGATTCATTTACGTATTCATTCAATGATTCATTCATTCACTTATTCGTTCATTCGTTCATTCATACATTATGCAACTCCCTGTGCGGGAGTCGCCTTGGCGACCTATCGGGCCCAAAATCTTCCAATGTTCCTATACTCTACTCGGAACGACTATGTCGATAGTCTTCCTGTTTTATTATTGTAAACCATTCATTGCTTCATTATTGAACGCATAAGGAACTTGAAATGTAAGCTTGTGCCTTGGTACGAGCGTGGAGTGCGGTACGAGAGTTCCTATATTTTTCGAATTCTTTTCCATGTTCTAAAAAAGCATACAAGATGGGATTATTCCCTTAGCTAGGTGCGTTGAGTCATTCATTAGCATGCACGGTGTTATTGCCTAGCAATTCTAGTGATAGTGTCCGTATTATTAAGTGTCTAGGCTAAGCAAAGACGGGTTCATCGGAGCCACCCACCTTAGCGATGATCGCGTCGGCTGAGCGATACTCCGAGCGCGCCTTTGAAAGTCTAAGTCTGGATTCATCTTCGATGGCCAATGTAAGTCTTTCATCGATTCTTCATCGGGTCGACGGCTCGTTTGAGTCGTTGCACTGCCGTTTGAATTGGTGTTCCGCTAGGGTGGAGCGGGTCATTACATAATACACCACTCAAAACAAGTCTCGTCCTCTCGACTTCCTGAGTGCAGATCATCCTACCGTTCCTTAACTCATGTCGTGTACGTTTCTTAGATAATCCCTATCGAATGGTTTTATCGCTCGATGGCATCGAACTATACTCGGTTATCCTTCCAAGTTTTGTGTTGCATGCATTTGGTAAATTTCATTGAATGACTTTTCACTCATTTTAGAGTTGATGGTACTTATTCAATCGTCGTGTTTCTTCGACTTGGTTGCTATTTCGACGTGTCATGGGACTTTAATGGTCGCACGTGGTGCGTTGTAATTCATCAAACATAAGAGTCGTAGGCTGAGGCTAACTCACTCATTCGTTCATGCGCATCTCAATACCCACTTGCAGCTGCATTCGAGTTCATCATATCGCTGAGTT
>JANAVB010034218.1:4352521-4630021 GCA_029216955.1 Iris pallida
AACCCCCACCTATATACCTATATATATATACATATATATACCCTATATATACTCTATATATACACCTATTTAACCCACTAAACTAACCCCTAAGTTAGTCCTAAGTGAGAGTGAAAAGTGAGTGTTTGAGAGTGTGTGTGAGTGGTTGTGTGAGATAGAAGTGAGAGGGTGATTTTGAGTTAGGAGCGTCAGAACGCGTCCAAACTTGGAGGGGACTTAGTTAGTATAAAATAGAGTTTGCGGGTAGGCTCCTAGGTTGAAGTTGGGGCTTCGTGTGGGATTAGGAGGATGGTATCGCACGATACCATTGAGTATCTTGAGATACTCAAGATAACGGGTAAACGGGTAATATGGACTGTAAGATGGACTGGATGTCCACTCTACCTAGAGAACTTGGTAGGTAATGGTTGTATAGGCTAGTATCCTACTACCCTAGGAAGCCGGGAGTGGAATTCCTAAGGGAAAGCCACTTGGCTTCAAGGTTAGAGTGGTTTAAGGGTAATGTATAAAGGGTAATCGGTAAATTCAAAATACGGGATATGGGTATTCGGTTTGACTTAAAACTTAGGTGATTTGTTAGGTACACCCTACAAATGTCATATTTGAACCAATTTTGGCTCGGTTGACCCAGAGTTGACTTTTTACCCAAAAGTCAACAATGAGTCAACCCTTTGTCTAAATTTGACCAAATCCAAAATAGAGTTGACCAGTTGACCAAAAGTCAACTGTTGGTCAACATTTGGCCAGTTTGACCTAGGGTTGACCTAGAGTTGACCAGAGTTGACCAGGGTTGACCAGTTGACTAAAGGTCAACTGTAGGCCAACTCTTGACCCCGTTTGACTTGTTTCGACTTGTGTTGACTTGCTATGACTGGTATGACCTAGAGTTGACTTAGTCTGACTTAGATTGACTTGATATAACTTGATTTGACCTAGATTGACTTGACATGACTTAGTGTGACTCAGTGAGACCTAGTTTGACCTAGATTTCATATCATTCATTATAAATCATTCTTAACTCTGTTAAACCTAAATTAACATGCAATATCTCATATTTAGGTCTCTGATTACCACACTGAGCATTGATATACCCTACATCTCAGGACAACAGGCGAGTACATTCTCTGATAGCAGTTATTTGTCTTGATATCTTCTCTACCAGCTCAGTTATAGTGTTTACTTGATTCTCGACACATTGGTGCACGGACTAGTATTGTCGGATTCCTGTCATGAGATGTCATTCCTGGATTTCTTAGGATACTGGTACTTGTTTGGCCTTGATTCTTGTACTTGTATTGACACTGATTCTTGAAGAGGACTTGCTCCCCTCTTAGGGAATCCCGCGTCATGACGTGCTATGTCCGGATCCGTATACTATTTGGGGAATGGGGAATTTTATAGATAGTGTGATCAATGCCCACCTTGAGTTACTACTTGTATCATAGCTATACCCTCACCTCACGATGGGTATAGCCTGACCTGTGCTACTACTTGCTCCATAGCTTGCCATCCCGGCCGGGCCGAGTCCACGTACTTGTAGCCGGTCGGCTGAAAGCCTGATCTTGACCCATACCGATCACATTATGCTATAATATTTGAGGCACATTTTATATTTATTACATCAGTCACATATTACAGTTCAACTTACTTTCCTGCATGATTTATCCTGACATGATTTCTAGTTTACATATCCAGTTATACTTACATCTTGATATGTTCATCTCGTACTCTGTTATGATTGACTGTTAAAGTATTTGTCATTACTATGGAATTTGTTGTCAGTGTTGTACTCGTTCATTTTCCTGACAGGATACCATTATGATTGTGAGACCCGTCTCACTGTATCGATATTTTATACGGATACGTGTTTATTCGAGCCGTATTTCGTATTTCTCGATTTGCGTAATATTTTAAAATTTTTCGAAGTACAGGGTTTTCGTGGCTTGGTTTAACTTGGATTTGGTTTTATTGGGTTTGGTTTAACTTTGACTTGGACTTGGTTTGGTTTAGTTTGGTTCTTTAAGAGATGAGTTGTATGGTTTAGATTGAGTGGAGAGGAATGAATGGTGGAGATCACTTGAGCTTGTTATATAAGCCATTTTTTCTCTCTCCCTCCTCATTCACCCTCATTCATTTCTTTTCCACCAAACCCTAGCCATTGGAAAGAGGCAAGTACACCTTGCCGAATGTTGGACGATTTCTATTTTGTTTGTTCTATTCCCTTTATTGTTACATTCTAAGCATGTTTAGAACTTAGAGTTTTCTAATTTGATGGCTAGATTGTTGTAGATCTATCTTTGAAGCAAATTCGGTTTTCATGGGTTTTGATCTATTAAAATTTGTTATTTTCAAGTTTTGATGGTTTCATGTTGTAGAGTAACTCGTTCTACCCATTTTGACCTAAGAAAGTTCGGATTTGGACTCTGGATGAAAGATTCATGGAGCTTGGAAGCCATGGCTTGAGTGGTTCTTCTTCTCGGAAGAATGAAGAAGAAGAACAGTTTACAGCCGTAAGAACTGAGCCGCATAGCTCTTATGCGGCCAGTTATCCTTTCTAGCCGCATAAGCTTACTGCATGACTTGGCCGTATGGCCTATGCTGCAGGAACTTACTCCCAGCCGCATGAAGATTTGATCCACACAGCCGCATGGACTTTTGATTCCCGGGCCGTATGACCCTGATTAGATCGAGCCGTATGGCATAGGACTTACGACTAGCCGCATGAACTTCTATCCGAGCCGCATGGAGACCCGCCCCTTTCTGGCCGTATGGCCTTACGTAGGGCTAAGCCGCATGACCTACCCTGGTGGAGCCGCATGAGACTCCCGAGCCACATATACCTGTGCTTCCTGAGCCACATAAACATTTACATCCTGGCCGTATGACCCGCATTGGTCCAGCCGCATGAACCCCCCTTCATCCCCTGGCCGCATAGGCTCATGACCAGTCTGACCGCATAAGGCTTGCATCCCCAACCGCATATGCTCATCTTTCCTGGCCGCATGGCCTTGCTCCTATTTGAGCCGCATGAAACCCCAACTTCTTGGAGCCGCATACGCCCCATTATTCCTGAGCCGCATGCGCCCTCTTTGCCCTGGCCGCATGGGACCCAGTAATCCTGGCCGCATGAGCCCCTAATTGAGCCGCATGAACCCGACTCCTTTAGCCGCATGCGCCCTGATGAATTCAGCCGCATGGGCTGTTCTCTTCATAGCCGTATGAGATTATTCCTGGCCGCATATGCTTTAGCCGCATGACTTTTCCATAACCCTGTGTACTATTATTTTATTATTATTTACCCATGTCTTGTAACCCCTTTATTGTATATTTTAACGTCTATTTTATATCCTTACGCCTTTTGTCCTGAATTTGATAAATCACGATTTGATTGACATGATTGAAATGACAAATTGTACATGACATGGTGTGACAAGGAACTAGCACGACTTAATAGTGACCCTGAGCCGCAGGGCTCCTTCCTGTGCCTCGTCCAGCTATTTAATTATTGTTATTATTATTATTTCTCTATTGTTATTTGATCTTTACCGATGACTTGTGTCTTGTAACCTCAGCATAACTTGAGTCTTCTGATTGAATGCTTATACTATATTGTCCGGCACATGTACCCTAAACACGACCGTGATCCGTAGTGGTGCACTCCTGATTAATGACCTGACATGACCAGTATGAATGGCTTGGACACCATGGGTGATTGTGTTTGTACAAATAAACCCGTCATGTCTTGCATCATGTCTAGGACATGAATCCCTAGTTTTCCACGGTCAGGGATTCATACTGAATCTGGCTAGGTTAATGACTAGATTGATCAAATAGTTCATGGAGAATTTCTCAGTTACCTGTTGTCCCTTTGGTCCCGGCCTTATATATATATATATACATGGGATTTGTTGCTATCCGTCGAGATGAGCGCACTTCCAGCCCGCCATCGAGCGTGGTACCTTAGGACACATGTATCTTACTACAGTGTGTCTGCTATATCTTGCTATCTTTTCCTTTTTGCTGGGATCACTCAGGTAGTAACAAACAGGTAACCGGACTTGGAATTCTCATTGCATCTTGCTAGTAACTAGGCCTGTGATAACCCTAGTTAGTTAAAGTATCAAGTCGTACTTATTGCTTGGCCGTGAATGTTGGATGGAGTTCAGTCTGTCTAGTCTTGTCTTGATCTTGTACATGATTGTTATATGTCCTGATTTCTTATTTTATCTTGCCGATAAATGGTGGAAAACCAAGTTTCGTTCAGACAAAGGATTACAACCCCGGTCCTTGTTTGGTTTACGGGTTGTAACCTAGTTATCTGAATAGTCCTATGGTTATTCCATCGTATATCACCTTCCCAGATCCAGTTTCTAATTGTTCCAGGATAATGAGTATAATGATTGTCACTCTATGATTTTCACTTAAGGATCTATTTATTTAAAGCATGTCTCCAGTTTACTTTATGTCAAAAGATGATTTACTTACTGTCTTTCTATGTTCGGGATAAGTGCATTGGTACTGCACGAATCTCGATCTTCCTTTACTTATTGCCTGCTTTGTTTGCTAATGATTGCTGGTTTTAAGTTCATAGTTCGGCCTCATTTGTGGTACTTGCCATTTGGGGTCTGACCCCACTGGTTTTGCATGGCCAGGTTCTAATAGAAGAGCCCGAAGGATCTACCGTACCATCTACTCGACGGTGACCAGACGGAGCACCAGAGTGCCTCAGTGGATTTCTTCTTCATTCTCCCACTGATATGTAAATTCTCCTCTTGTAACGTTTAGCCCCGAGCACGTGTTTAGCTCGTGTTTTGGTATTTTCTCTGACATTGTAGCCTACGGGCATAAACATGATATGTGTATTCCAGACTATAGCTAGTCCTTATCATGTACGACTAATACTCTAGCTAGTCCTCAGTTATGTGGTAATGGCTTCATGATCATTCATGTATATATGGTTTGGGACGCCTTACTATTGTATGTATGATGATCTTGTTCTTTACTCTGTATAATTGCCTGTGATTGAGATACCTAGGATTGTTAAACCATAGGATTGACTGATGGCTTGTAGAGTAACCCCCATGTCTTGACAGCTTATACGTGATTTCAGAGTATTAACGTACTTTGGGATTACGTAGCTGGCTATGTCTGCCCCCGCTCTCCAGTATTCTGGTTCTGGGGCGTGACAATGATATATCCAGATGATATAGATGCGGACTGCTCTACCCACTATGGGTATGGTCAGGACATAGACTGCGACCAGTTGACACCCTTGGAGCCAGTGGATGACAGTACTTCTATCTAGATCTATTAGCTAGGTTTGTCTGGACTGCGATCCAGCTAGCATTATCAGACTGTAGCTTTCTATATTATATTTTGAGACCCCGTGATGTTGTGTATATATCTGGGCTTGTGTCGGACACTGGACTTATTTCCTATTTCATCTATCATATGTTTTCTTCTGTGCTATCTACCTTAGTTTTATTCTGTGATTGAGACTGTATTGTTATGTCACCTCCACTCGGAGTGTATATACTGTACAGGTACCTTTATACTGTTAGTCATAGTATTTACAGACGTTATATACAGCGTTCTACCGCCGATACTGCGGCGTAGGCTGGACGTACCCACGTGCTCATGCCCCTCATAAGGGTGCGGGTTGTGACACATCCTACGATAGGTTATCCTCAACCAAATCCTCGACATGTTAATATCATACATCTACACTAGCAATTTTTGTAGTCTATCTCTTCAAGTATGTTTGATTAATTTTATCTATCCATTCTATCCAATTCACGTAGTCGATCACAAGGTCTGTCGTGCCCCGATCTCACGCAAGTCTGATTATCTACGGCGGACATGAATCACCATGTCAACATTCTCGCGGAATAATCGTCCTCATCGGAACGTAACTCTTGCGCTGCATCTAGACTTACTCATTTTTGATACGCGGATTGGGCCTACTCAATCCTCAACTTTACTTAGTCGTCAATCATAAGTCCGATCAATCCTTCAAATTCTCCTTCGCTTCAAACCACAAGTCGAAGAAATCAAAATTGCCATGTCATGATATTTCGAGTTCGATCATTCCCGCTGGACATAAATCACCATGCCAACGCTCACGCAGAATGATTGTCCCAAATCTGACGTGACGTATGTGCGAGGCTGGAGTTGCGCTTGCTCAAGACAAGATCGTTGTCGTTGTGATTATCACCGAACAATCAAGTCACTTTCCTTCTTCATCCAAACATTCATCTCTACCAAAATCCCCAATATAGTATCCTACGAAACAATAACTTCTAACACGATCATCATTCATCGAATCAGAGTACCCCCGAGTTATCATACATCGATCTTTAATACGTCTCAATACAATCAATGATGTACATAACCTGACGATCATCCTTTTGCAACGAATTCTGAGTCGTGCAACTTAATTCCTCAATTCGTATTATCTTATGCTAACTCGTCATTGAGCAACATCTATTCCAAATCCTTAGTCATTCTTGTATCTTCAAACCAACATTTTCCATGCACGCTATCTTCCAATCGTGCTAACTTCGGTTTTATCTGAGTATTTCGTCTCAACCAAGTTTCAATCCATTCGACTATTTGAAATCGTACGTACGATCTTCTACGTTTCTTCGACCAAAACATCCATTTATTTTATCGTTTCGAATCTCCATTCAATCGTTTCATAATTCGCACTACGCATTCTTGATTTATCCGAACGATATCTTGTTGGAGACTCTCGAATCATGACCAACTAAGCGTTATTCGTTCTAAGGCTTTGCGCGATATCATTGCTTGCCGACATACTCGTTCTATTCGTAAATCCTTTAGTTTCGCTCGAACAATTCCTATGACGTCCATACACCACTCAGAGTTTGAGCCACTCGACTAGTTGTCGACACTCACTCTTATTTTTCTTCGAAGCTATCACATACACCACTCGGGGTCAAGTCATTCTACAATTCCTCAAAAGGTCATTCGATTCCCAATCGTTATGTTCAATTGCGCGTTCGTCCGTTCCTCAAAGTCTAAGAACCGTTTCCCGCGTTCGCTTTAGCATTGGTCAAGTAGCATCTCTATCAACATACGTTCTAAGTCTCACTTATTATCGTCCTAGCGGTAGTCAATCTCACTCGCACTTGTTCGCACCAGAAGGTCTAGGTGCGCGATACTCGGCACAACTTAGCCAAAAGGCTGCGTGCATAACCATCCCGTTCGAACTATACTTCGGTCTTGTGTACTCGTTCGCTATTGTCAGCGTAAGGTGATTCAAGTATGCACTGCGTTTGCTAACTTTTAGCATTGGTTCCTTCCAACTCAAGTCCGTCGTAGTTTGGCACAAAGGCCTTCGCCTATCGATCCCGTTCAACCGAGTACTCGTACGAACTTTTAAAAATATTAGACTTATTGTATGGAACATCCCAAGACACAACGAGAGAGAGCATATACTTCTTTTGTTTTCAAACGAGCTTTCAAAACTGAGAGAATCGAAATAAAGTCCAAGGACATAAAGCCGTGCTCTGATACCAATCTGTCACGTCCCGTTCCCGTAGGAGCGATCGTCCTCGCTAAGGCATGATGCCGCACGAGACTAAGTTGCTCTCGTACAAGGCCAAGTCCAGAAATGGCCGATTTGAGCTAGGCCACAGAGTCGCACAGAGTGTCCCCATTTGCAGCGGAAAGTAAAAGAACACAAGTTGGAACAAATTCAATTCTCTTTATTGATATTCAAGAAGTTTACAAGCGACGCTAGGCCGAGTTTACAAGTCACTCAAGCTCTCTCTCTCTCTCTCTGAAACATAAAAGGCGTGCCAAGAGGCTTACAAGATGGAATGATTCATGGCGATGTTCCGATACATTATGTCATGTATATGGTGCTTCAGCTTCTTGCAACGCTCCAAGGCTCCAGAGTTAGCTCCGCGCCTTAGCACGTTCGAGGGAAGCCCCGCACCCGACGACGTCTTCTGCACCCTGCAAGCAAACTGTGGGGTTATCAGTACATTGTTATGCACTGGTGGGGAGGCTAGCTCGTCCACAATGCTATCATTATCAAACACGTTCTATTTACTTTTGTGCACCGTCTATCATTCATTATCTTTCTAATCTTGCCTTAGGATCAGTTTTATGGCATATTTTATAACCTATCTCGTGTTACCGATTTCAAGTGTTTGTATGGAATTACATGCACGACTTACCCATACTTACCGTCCGGTTTTTCCTGTCCAAAGTAAACCAAGTTAGTCAACAATTCATATATATCGACTTAACGTAATTTACGTAAACATTCAGTGTCAAGGGCGTGTCCCTGCCTCAGATTCTACGACGTGTTCCCGCTTGCAAAGATACGTTATGACCACGCCTTGTTCAGATAATCATTCTCACTTGGATATCCTATCTACTCAACCAGTCAGTTGTGTTATACTCGAAGGGTTTTGTTATAACGACCATGTTCTCTCAACTATTCAATTATTTAGTTAACTTAGACTACTTTGTTTCAATGCAAGGACTTGCACGTGGATTGCCACCAGCAAGCCCACTTAATCTATATGCATCGGTCGCTGGCATCACAAGCCATTTGGATATGTTCTCCTTGGTATTCTCACCTATCATAGCGTGATGGCTGGTACACCTTGATAGTCTTTTGAAATACCCGACCTTACGTCTCCTGTGTGTCCGAGCCCACACACAGGCCGGCACCGTAAGCCATGATTCCGCCTAGGCCGGCCACGATGTCGCTGATCGTTGCCTTGGAATCCCTTATTGCTCCTTTCCTCCGTATATGAGTGGGTTGTCCGTGACCATTTTGTATTGTCTTGTTATTTTAACTTAACGGCTGTCTTTGAGCCATAGGTTGTCTGTGATCCATAATGCGTTATCGACCAGGTTGGCGGCGGCGTCTGTGCAGCGTGGGTAGCGAGCCCCGTTGCATGCCCCCGTCATACCTGTCGCTAACCATTCCTTTCTTCCTTATATTTTATTCATTCCTTCTTTTCTTTCTTTCACTTGTTCGTTCGTTCATTGATTCATTTACGTATTCATTCATTCATTCGTTGATTCATTCATTCACTTATTCCTTCATTCGTTCATTTATACATTATGCAACTCCCTGTACGGGAGTCGCCTTGGCGACCTATCGGTCCCGAAATCTTTCAATGTTGCTATACTCTACTCGGAACGACTATGTCGATAGTCTTCCCGTTTTATTGTTGTAAACCATTTATTGCTTCATTGTTGAACGCATAAGGAACTTGAAATGTAAGCTTGTGCCTTGGCACGAGCATGGAGTGCGGTACGAGAGTTCCTATATTTTTTGAGTTCTTTTCCATGTTCTAAACAAACATACAAGATGGGATTATTCCCTTAGCTAGGTGCGTTGAGTCATTCATTAGAATGTACGGTGTTATCACCTAGCGATTCTAGTGATAGTGTCCGTATTGTTAAGTGTCTAGGCTAAGCAAAGACGGGTTCATCGGAGACATCCACCTTAGTGATGATTGCGTCGGCCGAGCGATACTTCGAGCGCGCCTTTGAAAGTCTAAGTCTGGATTCATCTTCGATGGCCAATGTAAGTCTTTCATCGATTCTTCATCGGGTCGACGCAACTCTTCGAGTCGACGGCTCGTTTGAGTCGTTGCACTGCCGTTTGAATCGGCGTTCCGCTAGGGCGGAGAGGGTCATTACACATAAGCTCTCCTTGAAAAAGATGATATCTTCTGTTCATAAAGGGCATAATGTATGGAGCATTGTAAATCTGTTGTACCAGTGAGTTATAAGCCAAGTCGGCATATCCAGTTGTAATCTAATGTATCGAGTATCTAATGTAAGCCTAAATGGCATGTGTTCGGTTGGCTATCAATGTAAAGTAAGATGTGTTATAAACCTTGCACTATACTGCAAGCCTTATATTCTATTTCAATTATCAATAAAGAGAATATATTTCTATATATCTCTGTGACTTCAAGTTATCTGCTTATTTCTACTGCTATCAATCAATGGGGTATTCTTTAGATTGAAAGATATGTCCACATTATCTTCAATTTGTCTGCTTAACCGTTGCGATGTGTTCATATTTGAAGATTTTTAATTATGTACCGTCCTTGCCTTGTACAAGTGCAATACCAGACGTATACGGCATCACGTCCAAGCGAAGATGATCGGTTCCCAGAGATAATTGTCACGATCCGCACCAGCTTTTCGGACGCGAGCTCGTGAGCAAGCCAGCAACGTATCGAGTGGACTCCAGCCCGACTCAAATACGTAAACGTTGTGAAGGCTATGGTATACTGCCAAATCATGGTAATACAATCTATATCTCAATCCGTAATAAGAATATGAAACATGAATGAACAATTATGGGTCATGGTCTGCAGCCCATTAGCATATTGTCCGATTAGACTCCAAGAATGATATGAGCCTATAAAATAAGCAGAATATATCATGGTATAGAATATAAAGCACGAAAGGATAATAAAGAAATATCACAAGCAAATACCTATATCCCTGCAGGTGTAATCACTACCATCATGATCCGCTAACTAACTCTATATAATCAGCTACCTAAAGAGATCATCAGCTCCTCAGGGGACATAGCAAGATACATAGAAACATGCCTATCTAACAGTTCTATCATGCATAAATTATAAACAGGATATAACTAAGGAACGAGACATACACATGGCAAGAGACTACGACCAAAACTGCTAACAGGTGACTAACGACAAGTGGCTACTGACAGGTGACTATGAACTGGAATACAAGAACAACTACACGTAACTGAACTGCTGGATGAACAAGCGAACACGAGATCAATGGAATACCAAACCCTCGCCCTGAGTGGACTCGCAGGTTTGAACTAATCACTAACCCTTGCCCCGCGTAGACTCGCAGGTTAGTTCACGGCAAGGCACCATCGTCCCGAGTGTGGACTTTCTGGTGCAAGTACAATATCTTCATCCCGAGTGTGGACTCACGGATGTAAAATAGATCAAGACAAACACCCTCGTCCCGAGTGGACTCTCTGGTGCCAAGGAAACAAACACCCTCGTCCCGAGTGTAGACTCTCTGGTGCAACTGATCAACCCTCGTCCTGAGTATGGACTCTCTGGTTGAGAAAAAACGATACAAGAAAATAGCAGTTCAACTACATGTACTTGTTCCAAGACACGACTCAGTCAGATACAGGTGACGACATGGTAAAACTCAGTCATGACACAGGTAAGGACTGCTCTAGCATGGACTGTAATGTGAACAAGCTGGTATACTACAGTATCCAGTCAAGCAAATAATAAACATGTGAACATGGTTTGAAGAAAATATATCAAGTCAATTTAACTAGAGAACTAAAGATAACATATAAACCCATAACAACTAGAGAAACTGAAAGATAACATGATAACAACAGGATATCTATAAGCATGGTAATAGACTGTAGAGGGAGGCAAGGTATCTTGCCTGGTGGTTGCACGCAGATCCAACAAAATATAGTCAAAATTAATAAATCCTTTATATGAAATACCTATTTGGACAATCAAAATTAATAAATGCAATATGTACGTCTACATGGACGTCTTAGGACTCACTATAAGCCTACACGGGCTTGGGCGCGGTTCGGGCCCAGTCCGGACTAGTTTGGTATAATTGAATTTCCTAAAAGTCAAAATATTAATAAATAACTAATTAAATCCTTTATAGGGATTAACTCGCAACTTGGCCTGGTTTTCTTAGTTAGAACACACCTATGGCTCGGCATTCTCCTACCATGGCTGAACACTAGTCAAAGCATGCCACTGTACTATCTGTGCCATGATCCATATTCGTCTTGTACTTCAAAACTCAACCATGGCTAAAGTCATCTACCGTAATAATTAACTAAATACTTATTTGTAAAAATATAAAAATCACCATTTAAATTAATTAAATAAATAAAAAATATTTTAAAAAAATTCCGGGAAGAGGAGTTATAAATCTACCCACCTTAAAAATAATTTCGTCCTCGAAATTCTAATTCATAGCTATTCCTTAAAATTCAAGGTCTACTAGTACCTTAATCTCCTCAAATTTAATTTCTCAAAAATATTTTATAACCTTCTTTATTCATTTTATAACTCCGAATACTTGAGGACTTCTACCCGCCTTTGGTCACACTACTCCTCAAATACGATCACTAAAACCTTATAATCTTCTAACTAGTTGCTAACAATTCTACCAACAGATATCTAGGCATATGGCAACCATAACCCCTCATATCTATAAACAACCAAAACTCAATAATCATGCAATATTATACTATAGTTTAAGAATTTTTGATGAATTCTAGACATCACGATCATTCATCACCCCGGAATAGGAAGGGACGAGAATCAATGGTACGGGAGGGCAAGGGAGAATAATCGAGAACGAATACGAGGTTTCAAAGGCGGTAGAGAAATTTTTAAGAGAATTTTTAAGGCATAGTGGTATAAGGGTTTAGTCATATTCGCAGGCTCGTACCAGTATAGTTACGTAACTGGTACGACATGCTCTGACCTGCATAGGCCACCACAAAAACTTGTCATGACCCGCACCCACTTTTCGGACGCGAGCTCGTGAGCAAGCCAGCTACGTATCGAGTGGACTCCAGCCCGACTCAAATACGTAAATGCTGTCAAGGCTATGGTATACTGCCAAATCATGGCAATGAAATCTATATCTCAATCCACACTAAGAATATGAAACATGAATGAACAATTATGGGTCATGGTCTGCAGCCTATTAGCATATTATCCGATTAGACTCCAAGAATGATATGAGTCTATAAAATAAGCAGAATATATCATGGTATGGAATATAAAGCACGAAAGGATAATAAAGAAATATCACAAGAAAATACCTGTATCCCTGCAGGTGTAATCACTACCATCATGATCCGCTAACTAACTCCATGCAATCAGCTATTTGAAGAGATCATCAGGTCCTCAGGGGACATAGCAAGATACATAGAAACATGCCTATCTAACAGTTCTATCATGCATAAATTATAAACAGGATATAACCAAGGAACGAGATATACACATGACAAGAGACTACGACCAAAATAGCTAACAGGTGACTAACGACAAGTGGCTACTGACAGGTGACTATGAACTGGAATACAAGAACAACTACACGTAACTGAACTGCTGGATGAACAAGCGAACACGAGATCAATGGAATACCAAACCCTCGCCCCGAATGGACTCGCAGGTTTGAACTAATCACTAACCCTCGCCCCGAGTGGACTCGCAGGTTAGTTCACGGCAAGGCACCCTCGTCCTGAGTGTGGACTCTCTGGTGCAAGTACAACATCCACGTCCCGAGTGTGGACTCACGGATGTAAAACAGATCAAGACAAACACCCTCGTCCCGAGTGGACTCTCTGGTGCCAAGGAAACAAACACCCTCGTCCCGAGTGTGGACTCTCTGGTGCAACTGATCAACCCTCGTCCCGAGTGTGGACTCTCTGGTTGAGGAAAAACGATACAGGAAAATAGTAATTCAACTACATGTACTTGTTCCAAGACACGACTCAGTCAGATACAGGTGACGACACGGTACAACTCAGTCATGACACAGGTAAGGAATGCTCTAGTATGGACTATAATGTGAACAAGCTGGTATACTACACTATCCAGTCAAGCAGATAATAAACAGGTGAACATGGTATGAAGAAAACATATCAAGTTAATTTATCTAGAGAACTAAAGATGACATATAAATCCATAGCAACTAGAGAAACTGAAAGATAACATGATAACAACAGGATATCTATAAGCATGGTAATAGACTGTAGAGGGAGGCAAGGTATCTTGCCTGATGGTTGCACGCAGATCCAACAAAATATAGTCAACTACTAAGCCATAAAGTCCAAATCATCACAACTGTCTCTGAAAGCTGAAATAAATATTACCAATGTTCTCAGAATAGTCAAATTAGCTAGGATTTCCTATCCTTAAGTCCAATTCTGGACACAGAGGCAAAATGATAATTTTGGGTCAAAACGGTATCCGCCGTTGGACCTGCTTTGCACCGAAAAGCGTGCCAGAGTCAATGGTCTCTAAAGTCATCAAACTACATGTCTAGGAATTTTTTTTGATGATACGAATCCAACGGTATGTCCAGTTTTGGATTCTGGTGGGCCGTGCACAAAATTGCCCGTTGAATCGGATCGTGGGGCCCGCAAAACGACGATCCGACCGACTGTCTCAGAATCGGACCAAACTTGGCATACAGAACCAGAAAAACGATACGGTCCTGTTGGTGCAAGTTTTGTCTCGATCTGATGAACGTGCACAAAGTAATTAGGAAATTTACAAAGTGGCCGCTATAGTAAATTTTGACGGATACGCATCAAATTCGTCGCGCACACGAAACCAATTTGAATTCCGTCAAAGTCCACACGTCCGTGAAGCCATTACGCACCTTTCGATGCTTTAGGTTCGCGACCATGTCGCCCGGATTGGCGGAACGCACGTCGTATTGAAGGAATTTAAGGTTTTTCAAAACAGATTTCGTATATTTTTGTGATTTTGCAAACAGTTTACTCCCTACACAACCAATGAACTTCGAAACTACGAATTGATTTTTGAAGTCCTACATGTTGTCTATATTACTGTTTAAGTGGTTCTGTGAAATCTTGTATGGTTTGGAATAAAATTGGGTGCAAAGTGGTGTCGTTGGTTTGTTTCCAATGCTCTATCTTGGACTGTTTTTTCTCGACTTTGAGTCGATATAACTGACAATCTTGGGCTGCATCCTACAAAATTTTGACGGGACTTAAAGCCCTATAGGTTGTGCTTTTATCGAACCAATTGGTTCGAGATTCAATGGCAGAACATAGAAGAATTTTACCTGTGAAGTTGGTCGTTCGTGCACTGTTGCTGCTGCTGACTGTTCCTGCTGTCCGCGCGCTTTTCTAGCGAACGTCGCCGTCGAACTCCGACGTACAGGCGTCGGGGGTGGTCGTCCGGCTTCAGGGGAGGCTCTGGGTGGTCGCACGTGGTTGGCAAGGTGCGGCTAGGGTTTTAATTTTGCGTTTTTTCCTCTCAGCCTCTCTCGATGTATATATATATATATTTTTTAGCTTCTGTTGTAAACTGAATCGGGGGTGTTCCGCTCGGCCTGGGTTTGGGAAATGATTGGGCCGGCTTTGGAAGAGCTTGGGGTTTCAGCTCGGGTGGGCTGGGCCGAATGGCTTGGTGAGGGATGGGTTTGCTGCTCTCTGTTTTTATTTTACTTTGTTTTTCTTTTTGTTTTTGTTTTATTCGTTATTACTATATGTAAATCTAAATATGTATATACATACACACATTTATATATATATTTATATATACCAACACATACACACACACACACACACACACACACACACACACACACATATATATATATATATATATATATATATATATATATATATATATATATATATATATAAAATATATTTATATATATATAAAATATATATATATTTTTTTTTTTTTTATATATATATAAAATATATATATATATATATATATATATATATATATATATATATATATATATATATATATATATATATATATATATATATATATATATATATTTTATATATATATAAATATATTTTATATATATATATATATAAAAATATATATATATATATAAAATATATATATATATATATATATATATATATATATATATATATATATATATATATATATATATATATATATATATATATATATATATATATATATATATATATATATATACTTTATATATATACTTTATATATATACACATATACATACTCATACACATATACACCTGTATTTATATGACATGTATATATGTATACATATTAATAAATCCTGAATATATATTTATATGCCTATATATATATATATATATATATATATATATATATATATATATATATATATATATATATATATATATATATATATATATATATATACTTTATATATATACTTATATATATACACATATACATACTCATACACATATACACCTGTATTTATATGACATGTATATATGTATACATATTAATAAATCCTGAATATATATTTATATGCCTATATATATATATATATATATATATATATATATATATATATATATATATATATATATATATATATATATATATATATATATACATGTTGTTATAATAACTCTATACTAGGAAGATGTAATATTATAATAATAACTCTATACTAGGAAGATGTAATATATATAATATTACATCTTCCTAGTATAGAGTTATTATAACAATATGTACACAGATAAAATACATTTGTTATCAAAAACAGGAAATAACCACTAATAATTATATACATATATACACACATCAGTTATCATAACAATACTAATAACAAAATATAGGAGGACAAAATACAGTAAATCAATACTAGATGTACTTGAAGTTGCAGGTATAGCCTAAATATCGCCAATGCACAAGGGTAGCTAAGTATGGTGTTTATCCGATCTCTAAAAATAGAATATCAATTCAATAACATTAAAAAAATATATTATCTATATTATAAATTGTCACGACCCGCACCCACTTTTCGGACGCGAGCTCGTGAGCAAGCCAGCTACGTATCGAGCGGACTCCAGCCCGACTCGAATACGTATAAGCTGTCCAGAATAGGGTATCATGTCTAATCTAAACTATATCTCAATCCGCAGGAATCATATAAAACAAAAATGAACAAGTATGGGTCGTGGTCTGCAGCCCACAAGTATATATATGTCCGATTAGACTCCAAGAGTAATATGAGTCTATAAAGCTAAGCTGATGAGCAGGATATAACATAAAAGCATGAGAAAGATAGTAAATCAATAACACTAACAAAATACCTGAATCATGCGATTGAAGTCAACTACCACATGCTCAGCTAACTAACTCCGTGCAATCAGCTACCTGAAGAGATCATCAGGTCCTCAGAGGACTAGCAAGATACATAAAACATGTCTACTAATATGACAGTAAATAATATGTGTGGAGGATAAGAACACTGCAAGAAGAACATCTAAGGACGACGAGTCGTGAGGAAATGTAATACTGGACTTGGCTAACTATCAATCAGAACTCCTATAGCTTGTAGTACAATGCAAGATACTCCCAATCTATAGTGTTTCAATTGACGTACAAAGCAGGATATCGCAGTCGAGATTAGCCAATTCTAGTATCGATCTCCTCCCCTAAAGAATACAAGGTCAAGTAGACTCCTATAAATCGTAGTACAATGCAAGATACTCCCAATTTATAGTATCGCAAGTCAAGTTAATCAATCAATCAATATATGCTATAGGTCGTAGTACAATGTAAGATACTCCCAATCTATAGTATGTCTCAAGTCAAGTCAATCAAGCAAGGTCAAGATAAAAGAATCGGCTATAGGTTGTAGTACAATATAAGATACTCCCGATCTATAGTATATCTCAACTGTAGTACAATGCAAGATACTCCTAGCCAAGAATGGTCAAGTCAAGGACATATATAGAAACTGACAACTCAATCACGAGACAAGGTAACACGAAGAGACCAATAATCTAGCAATGTCAAATATCTTATACGTGCATGTAATCTAGAACAAGTAAAGCAAGCAAGGACAAATCAATCACAGTATAGAATCATGTGACAATATAAAAAGGATTACAATAAAGAAAGAGAAAACAATGTAAATACTGTATATGTTCGGCAAGGTATACTTGCTTGAGGGTTGCACGGAGAACCAATAATATATCGCCAATCAACCAGTCAGAAAGTCCAAGTCTCACAACTGCCTCTAGAAGCTGTAATAGATGTTACCAAAGTTTCTAGATTAGTCAAATTAGCTAGGATAGCCTGTTTTTAAGTCCAATTCTGGATACAGGAGCAAAACGGTAATTTCGGGTCAAAACGGTGTCCGCCGTTGGACCCGCTTTGCATCAAAAGGCGTGCCAGAGTCAATGGTCTCTAAAGTCATCAAACTATATGTATACAGATTTTTTTTGATGATACGAACCAAACGGTATGTCCAATTTTGGATTTCGGCAGGCTGTGCACAAAATTGTCCGTTGAATCGGATCGTGGGGCCCACAAAACGGTGATCCGATCAACTATCTCAGAATTGGACCAAACTTGGCATACATGACCAAAAAAATGATACGGTCCTGATGGCGTAAGTTTTGTCTCGATCTGACGAACGTGCACAAAGTAATTAGAAAATTTGCACAGAGACCGATACGGTGAATTTCGACGGAAACGCATCAAATTCGTCGCGCACACGCGACCAATTTGAATTCCGTCAAAGCCCATACTTCCATGAAGCCATTACGTACCTTTCAATGCTTATGGTTCATGACCATATCGTCCGGATTGGCGGGACGCACGTCGTATCGAAGGTTTTTAATGTTTTGAAAACTGTTTTTGCCAAGTTTTTCCTGATTTTCAAATTGATTTTTAACAGAAAATAACCAACTAGAAATTAAACCAAAAATAGGATCTCAATCTCAGTTATCTTGTCTACAAGTCTGCTCAAGCAATTTTCCAAGTTTCACGATATCCTGGTCGTAAATCGACCACCAACTTTGGGTTTCGGGACAGTTTCCAAATTCCAAGAATTCGAGTTTTTTTCGATTTTGGGACTCATTTATCGTCGTGTACAAAGCAAATTAAAATAAACTATCTGAAGGGAAACGAAGGGGTATAGGTTAGGTTCAAACCTGTTCAAGTAGTTCATGAAATCATTGCACGACGATGGAGATAAACGCACGCAAAGTCGGCTTCACCAACTGACTTCGAAAAGTCTGCGCGCTGTTGTCGCCGCTCGTTGGAGTGCTGCCACGCCGGCCGACGGCCGATCCCTGGCCAGCCTGCGACGGTGCACGCGCAGGGGAGGGGCACGCGTGGGTGGCGGCACGGGAATTAGGGTTTTGATCTTTTGGTTTGTCGTTGTTGTCGTTTATAAACGCACAGGGTCGGGAGAAAAACTGAGCGCTCGGGTTTACTTAGGCTGCTGTTACTGGGAAATTGATCATTGGGCCTGGGTGTGCTGGCCTGGACTGGGCTGGGCTGGCCGGGCTTGGGGTCTTTTGTTTTTTTTTATTCCACAATGCTTTCATACATATATATATATATATATATATATATATATATATATATATATATATATATATATATATACGAATCCATAATTAATAACAATTATTATATAATATTTATATGTCATGACCCGTACCCACTTTTCGGGCGCGAACTCGTGAACAAGCCAGCTACGTATCAAGCGGACTACAGCCCGACTCAAATACGTATAAGCTGTCCAGAATAGGGTATCATGTCTAATCTAAACTATATCTCAATCCACAAGAATCATATAAGACAAGAATGAACAAGTATGGGTCGTGGTCTGCAGCCCACTAGCTTATATGTTCGATTAGACTCCAAGAATAATATGAGTCTATAATGCTAAGCTGATAAGCAGGATACATCATAAAAGCACGAGAAAGATAATTAATCAATAATACTAACAAAATACCTGAATCATGCAGGTGAAGTCAACTACCGCATGCTCAGCTAACTAAGTCCGTGCAATCAGCTACCTGAAGGGATCATCAGGTCCTCGGAGGACTAGCAAGATACATAAAACATGTCACGCTACAGTATAACATACATAAAGAAAATAACAAAAATAGACACTATACTTCTATACGAAATACAAGACAATGCAACATCAAGGACAATGTACGACACTTGGGCTAACAGACAGGGATACCATGACAATCGTAGCTCATCCGAAACTAATGACCAACAGAATAATCACAATCATATCTCCTCCGAGAATAACGACCAACAGAATATCACAACCGTAGTACGAACTAACGGCCAACAGAATCATCAATACAACCGAAGCTCATCCGAACTACCGACCAACAGAAACTATCATGTAGCCCGCGTGCCTAGTAAATGTCCTCTCTGTCTTAAGGAACTATAAAGTGTCCAGTCAGGTCGACTCAAGTCAAGATACAAGTAAGGTACAGTTCAAGACATATCAATGAATGCGGAACAGGAGTAAGCAACTCTATCATGATCTATACATGGAGTAAAAGAAAATAATGTACGTGCAAGTAACATGAGGAAAATATCACTGACATGAACATAAGAAGCATGTAATGGAATCTGACAGGAAAGAAACTGCAATATCAAAAAATGCATAAAATACTGTACAGTGGGCAAGGTATACTTGCCTGTTATGTTGGCCAACGTCGCGCTGTGGATATCAGGTCGCAATATTAATCCAACGAGCCTATATATATATATATATATATATATATATATATATATATATATATATATATATATATATATCCATAATATTAATATTAAACACTAATATTTTAGAAAATATAGATTTTCCTTTACTATAGTTAGTTCCACATATTATATACATATAAAACATGCATGGCTCCTATCTATGTAAATTTTAACCAATATTGTAATTATTACAAGTTGATTGGGTTAAATTGCAAAAGGTACTTTCCTTATGAAAGGAATCTTGGCTGTAGCATGTATGTATGGCTCGGATTACATGTATATATATATATATATATATATATATATATATATATATATATATATATATATATATATATATATATAACCTTTAATATAGTTTAATGAAAGAAGGGTCATTTTCTATGTTTTTGGATCTATGTGAAATTAGGTGTAAAGTTAGGGGCTAAGCCAAAAATTCTTACTTAATAGTATGCATCTTAAGAAAGAGGTGCTGCATGTGGCCTGTGGGTTGAGGCTTCATTTGCAAAGAGAAATCTCAGTGCTTTACATAGGAACTTTCGACTACACCTATATATATATTAATCATAGCAACTTCCTGGTGAACCAAAACAAATAGATGCAAATCCTATAGCCCGAGTAGAAAGGAGGGTGTTCTCTGATGGATATTTGTATGGAACAAAACAATAATTTGTCAAGTAGCTTTACCCAGAATCAAATTTTGCACAGCGGAAAGCTAGTACATCACGCGTGGCAGTTGATGACGAACCTCTCGGCCGGAAGCAATGCTCGGTTCTTGTCTCAGCGGCTGCTACAGTGACCACACTAGGGTCGCGTTGGCAGTTTATGGACGAAGTTGAGGGGAGGAAGAAAGGAAGGATGGATGGATGTGCTCTAGATGGAAAGGAAGGTAGCCGAGTTATATGAGTCGACCAGAGAGCTTTTAGGTTTAGGTTTCAATTAGTATTGCTTATCACAAAAGGACTTGTTCTAATCCAAATATTTTTTAAATATTTGTATTCTTTGCTTATTTCAGTATTGCTTCTTATCTATTTTGCATGTTACAGATATATCATGCATAGGTCTCTATATTTTTAATATTTGTCCCAAGATTTGCCTTGCTATATGTCTATTTGTTTTATACGTATTTATTTTAATATAGCAAATAAGTTTATATCATCTGGTCCTGTACTTATCACTCCTTATTTTTTTAAAAAATAATATAACTATAAAGTTATTATTGACCTAATTCTTGGAAAATTATTATTTATTATATATAACAATATTGGTTTAGCAGAATAATAATTAGACTATTAAATAAATACGAAGTATATATATACATATATAGGAATATATGATCCATTGGATATTACTGTCATATGTGTCTCTAGTCTGTAAATCAAAATAAAAGCTAAACAATTATATTTGCACATGACATCATAATTCCAGATAAAATATTGCTATCACCCTCAATAATACATACATGATATATGTGCATATATCCAATTACTTACAAAAATATATTTAGTAGAACACTAAGATAAGATACTACATACATACTATAACGACACGGTCATCTTTGGACACACTACATAACTACATGGGCTTGGGCTTGTTACGGGTCTAGTTTGATACAACCTGGTCTTCTAAAAATCACCATTTAAAACAAATAAATAATAAAAAAATATTTCAAAATTTTCGGAAAGAGGAGTTATATTACATAATCACAAAGTCTAATAATAATTTAAGTACAAATATTATAATTGATACCAATTATAATATTTACATAGAAAGAGCATTTACATATTTATAGTAAAATATTCCTATATACAGAAATATATCATTTATATAAGATATCTATATTCACTAACCTTTCTAATGAATAATGAAATCATATAATCAATTAGAAAATATCCATACATATGAATATATATATATCTACACTTATATATAATCTCCATAAACTCAAATAAATTCCAATAACATTTATTCCTAGTGTAGGGCCTACCTATATAAATATGAATGTATATATTATAACATTTATTTGACTAAAATAATATAACCAATAGTAATACTAATATTATATAATAATCATCTCAATAACTTTGATAATAAAAATAATAATAATAACGAAATTAAATAAACTAATAATGGTGTATATACCATTATGTACAGTCTAATAATCCCAAAAATGTACAAGAACCTATTTTATACAAATATCATTAATTATCAACTAATAATGATATTTATAATACTTAATTAAGAATACTTAGAAAATATTCATTAGATCATTAAAACGGAATACGACACCATCATACCAAAATACATCAACACGAATGTCATTGGACGTCCTGCATGACTACATGGGCTTGGCTCGGTTTGGGTCCAATCTGGACTAGTTTGATACAACCGGGTTCCCTAAAACTCAATAATATAATTAATAAATAAATGAATCTTCGGTAAGGGTTAAGTCACAACTTGGCTTGGTTTTTCTAGTTAGGACATCACTATGGCTCGGCCTTCCCTACCAGGGCTAATACACTAGTCAAAGCACGCCACTGCACTATCCGTACCATGATTTCTAGTCACCTTGTACTCCAATTTCTAACCATGACTAAAATCATCTACCGTAATAATTAACTAATTATTCATTTATAAAAATCCAAAAATCACCATTCAAATAAAATAAATAATAAAAATATTTCAGAATTTCCGGGAAGGGGAGCTACATAAATCCTTTATATAAAATGCCTATTTGGACAATCAAAATTAATAAATGTAATATGTACGTCTACATGGACGTCTTAGGACTCACTATAAGCCTACACGGGCTTGGGCTCGGTTCGGGCCCAGTCCGGACTAGTTTGGTATAACCGAATTTTCTAAAAGTCAAAATATTAATAAATAACTAATTAAATCCTTTATAGGGATTAACTCGCAACTTGGCCTGGTTTTCTTAGTTAGAACACACCTATGGCTCGACATTCTCCTACCATGGCTAAACACTAGTCAAAGCACGCCACTGCACTATCCGTGCCATGATCGCTATTCGTCTTGTACTTCAAAACTCAACCATGACTAAAGTCATCTACCGTAATAATTAACTAAATACTTATTTATAAAAATCTAAAAATCACCATTTAAATCAATTAAATAAATAAAAAATATTTCAAAATTTTTTTGGGAAGAGGAGTTACAATAAATGCGAGGACGAATGACTCCGCAGAATCGAGGCATGACAAATGATAGGTTTTTTTTATCTACCATGACATATCTGTTGAATGTGGAGGAATTGAATCTTCCAATTCCAGCATCATCACAACCATATTCATCTTCCAATGCATCCCAGAGTTTTTTAGCGCTTTTATATCAAAAAATATGTCATAGAGAGACTCAGACAAAGCGCTAAAGATTCTATGGAAATAGTGGTAGTCTATTTTCTTAGGGGTCTTGGATTTGGTGGAAGAAAATGACTTGGATACCCCTATGTCAGACTCAGTCTCATCCGAATCATTTGTAATGGTCATAGACCCATCAATAGCGGAGATCAGACCTAAAGTGGTAAGCCAAAACTTCATCTGGCTCTGCCACCTTTTGAAGTAAGTGCCATTGAACTTAGGAGGTTTGGCAGTGAAGGTCTCTTCCTTGATAGTCATGATTTCTAGATGTTTGTAGAAATTTATATTTATTCAATGAGGATGGATATTATTCAGGAATAATAGTTTGAATGATCTTGATAATCAACCTTTAAAAAATTTAGTCTTTTCAAGTTTTGATAAAGTTGGGTTAGCTGTAGGGGCCGGATCCCAACAAGCAGAGGTCCACTAGGGACGCTTAAGAACCGGTCGCTTAGACGATTTACATCTTGTTGACAGAGGCCATTTCGGCTTGTACCCAAACAAATCTTCACTTTTAAAACTTTAGAATGTAAAGGGATTTGTAAGATAAATAAACTATTTCTTTTTTTCCTAACTTAAGGTATTGAATAGTCCAGGATTAATGATGTCACAAATGTATTGATTGAATAATGCTTATGATGAACATGCCAATATATAAAATCACAATCGATAATATCGGTCTTAGTCCATTGAAATAACAAATATTATTTAACCAATAATAACAATTTGTTACTAATATGACAATTATTTGAAAGTTAACAAATAACTTGTTAATAGTAAGCAACAAATTTTAATTGATAAGTAACAAATATTTGTTAGAAAAATATGTTAACCATAAGCAATAAATAGCAAATTTTGTGAATTAATAGAAAATATGTTAACAACAATATATGTTCAAAACAATAAACAATAGGTAAACTGATTTACAGTAAATATTGGTTATGAGAAGAAAATAGTGTTGTTCTACACTTAATAGCAATGATACAAGAGAACTATTAAAAGATTATTGATTTTTGCGAACAACTCTATTCCTTGAAATGTTGAATATGATGAATATGTTCACTTACAAATATGTCACGCTCCAGTACCGAAATACAGAGGGTGACTAGGCCAGCTACTCCATATGAGGTATAAAAACGTCATACGGCGATCGTGGTTGGCATGAGACTAGGGGTACATGCTACAATCAAGTCTCTTATGGTCTCACAGAGCATCTATGTCTCAATCAACCAAAGCAAGAAACAACAATTAATGAACATATGAGATAAAGCAGTAAGGCGTCCCCGACACTTCATCAAAATGTTCATAGGGAATTAGCTTTATAAGTTAGCTAGCCCAGAGAGTCACAGACACATAATCGTATTTAGCTACAATCTGATTTAATTATAATTATGCAAGAAAACAAAATATCCTGAACAACCGGCTAAACAGGTGCCGGTAGCTAATGCCACTACATAAGTAAAGATACTGGAGTGGTGGAGAAAAAACCTACTCAAGTTCCCGGCAACCATGCTTCTAGTATGCACCATTAACGTCAGAAAGGAAGGTTGGATCCTCAGGCTCTGCTACATGATCTGGCCAAACAAAACCAACGGGGTCAGCCCCGAATAGCAAGTACCACAAGAGAGCACAAAAGAGTGAGATAAAATCCAAGCATATAGATAAAAATAAGACCTGGCTTATGAGTCATAGGGTGACAAAGCATCATCGAGTCCATACGGCACCATTACAACCAAACAAGGACAAACGATGCCAATATCGAAACGAGATGAGACACAACCCATGGTCATAGTCAAGTTATAAGCTTCCGACCGTAACCTCGGTCCACAGCCTGTCGTATCACGAAAGCCCAACCCAACAACCAAACAAGGACATGGGTTGGACCACGCACCATGACAGTCCGTGTCCCTCGGTTACTAACGAAAGGCACAAGGCACACGCAAGTTGTTTTTCAAGCGACCAATCATCCCTATGGCTTTTTATATTTGGCGGAGTTATCCCCGCAATGATGTTATAGGAATCTGCAGATCTGTCATTCCAGCAGGGCTAGCCAATCCAATATACATATAAATACGTAGCACATTGATTATGCATCGGTCCCCCGTAAGGCTACCACGCTAAAAACATATAACACATAGCACATATGAGTCGAAAATAGTCATCTACTGTAGGCGGATAAAACCATATCCGTGGCGGCCAACCCGACACGTCAGGACGGGACCTAGGGTGGCTAATATGGCACGATCTCGAGATTCTTCCCACCCAATGCATCTACCAGATTAGTTGCCTAGTTAAACCCTAGGTTAATTTTAGGATTCACATGTCGTGGTCGCATGCTCATCCTCCTACATGTCGTACATAGTACGAGTATCCTAAGAAAGGATTCGTACAGGCTCAAGGAGTCATACATAAGGATCCCTCCTTAGTGTAATGCAACACGCAATGCATACCACGTCAATGCTACCGATTCTTCATTATGTAAGTGCTGGAGAATTTGGATGTACTGACATATATCGTGTAGGAACACTTAGCACATGAGATAGCACTTTGGTGCTCACATAGGTTGTACCTAAGTACACGCATAGGATTCACCAGCACATGCATAGATAATCGGATCGGGAATGAAGAGCAAGTTACATAGTCGTTGGAAGCTACTGGTCACGCAAGTCACTTATGCATATAGGCTCGAGGGTCAAACATACGCGTAGCGCATGAAGGATGGCACGTTACGTAAAGGTTGGCACGACACACAGAGCGCACGAATCAACTGCGCACGGGACAGGCGCACGGACAGGCAGCACGCAGGAGCAGCGCGCATAGGGCGCACGAGCAAGCAGTGCGCGCAGGCGAGCAGCGCGCACAAGCGCGCGAGCGGCGCACCGACAAGGCTGCACGCAGGGCGCGTGAGCGGGGAATGCTGCCCACGAGGCGCACGAGCGGGAAGACTGTACGCGGGGCACGCGAGCGGAAAGGTTGCGCGATTGGCGCACAAGCGGGCATCGTCGTCCCCAACCAGCAGCTAGTTTGGCCATGAAGCTTTTGCAAACTTCCAATCTCCATAACTTGGGCTATAGGGCTCGAATTTGGGCAAAATAAAGGTCAAAATTTTACAAAATTAAATTTCCTACAACATAGAACAAGTAGTTTATGAAAATAAGCAAGTTTGATAGATCAAACCCATAAAATCCTATTTTTTAGAAACTTAGATCTACAGAAAAATAGCCATTAAAATTAAAAATACCAAGAACTAAACTTATAAAGAATGAGGAGAGGAACATTTTAGACTAATAATATCAAAGAAAAGATCAAGAACTAAAAACGCATAAATTTTCTCTTTTGAGCAAGTTGTACTTGCCTAAAAGTTGGTTGAGGAAAATAATGAAAAGTTATGAAGAGAGAGAGAAAGAGGAAGAGAATATATATAGTGGGGTTAGTGGGCTCTCATGAAAGCCCTAATTCCTAAGCATGCTCTAACCATTTAACTAATGACATGATTAATGGCTACATGCAACAACTAATAAATAGTAAATTAAATGGTGCACAAGTACAATACCTGATACCATGTACAGGATTCAAGAAGCAAATACCTATATCAGGAATGGTGAGTGACATCTCTACCCACCTTAGAAAAATTTTGTCCCCGAAATTTCAGTTATGACAAGATAGCAAAATCAAGAACACTAATTACATGACTAACTACTCATGCAATTATATCAATTCTATCAGGCATAAGAGAACAATCATCCACCCTAATGGAGGTAATGCAAGCATAGAAACATGTTACGAAGGTATAGGAATAAATATACCTTCTGAGTCGAACAAGTGCGGATATCGAGATCTAATCCCGCCCTCGCACTCCAATGTCGACTCTCCTGGTGAGTGATGGCCCCAAGCGACACGGACAAGACTAATAGTCCGGTTCTTGAGCACCATCTCTCGCCGATCCAAAATGGATACGGGTTGTTCCTCGTAAGTCAGGTCGGTACCGACGACCAGCTCAGAATGATCGAGGACATGAATCGGATCTGGAACGTACCTACGCAACTGAGATACATGAAACACATCATGTACACCATGTAGCAAAGGCGGAAGGACAAGATGATAAGCAACATCGCCTACCCGAGTGAGAATTGTAAGCCCCCTCATTTTTGGATCTTATTTTTAATTATTTTATATAGATATTTTAATTTATTAAAGTCAATAATGACTATGTTAGTAGTTTACCGTAGCTTTGATTTTTGAAGCACAACAAATATTGTTTTCTCAAATCCAGTTCCATATTTGAATTCTAGACTCGTCCACCTTCAATTTGATATATCATGTACCATACAGATTTATTTTTCAATATTCTTTTGACTTCGTGCAACTTCGGGCCAACTTAGGCCAATTTGAGCCATTGACGTAATTTTAAGCCAACTTCCAATTTGCTTTTGGGACTTGACATAGATCGAAACCGTATAACCCAATATATGGTTTTGACCCATGTTGAGTCTACAGTGCATATGCCTAGGCTACACCATCCAATCGAGTTTTCATGTGCTACTTATTTGCAAACGATACATGAGACTTATTAAATTGATTTTTGGGTCCAATTTGACTAGTAATGCTACTCGGACCCTAACCTAGTCAACCATACTAGTTAGATCCTAACTAGGAGTACCAAAACCAAGTATACATATATTTAAGGGAATTTTAGAGGTTTAATTGCAGCCATATGTAATATTTTCTTATGTATTTGGCTTAGTCAAACATCTAACCAAAATAGGAAACCTATTAATAATAGTATGATTTGGAGAACCAAATCCTATCCAAATTAGATCAAACCAAAGCCCATGCACTAAATATATATACCTATCAAACCCTAACCATCCCCCTCTCTCATAACCACCCACTACTCCATAAATCTCCCCAAATCTAGCGGCTACCACTCCAAACCCGAAATCCTAACCGACCCCCCTTTCTTCACAAAATATAATTTTTCCTCGATTTCTGCACCAACCACCACCATTTGGACGTCCCTATCAACATCCTCTTCCACCCTAGCAACTGTAGGAGCAACCTAGCGGCCGTTAGAGAGGTGCACGATGCACTACTTGGGCCGAAACTCCGTCGAATCAAAGTCTGAAACGTCACAGCAGGTTAGTCGACTTGTAGATGATGTTTTACCCACTTTTTATCATCCATTTCTCCTCAAACCAAATCTAAGAGTTACCTTTGTATGTCTACTCCAAACCTTGATCGCCGGATCTCCTAGTTCCAAGAGGTTTGCCCGTGGCGTTGATTCTACGACAGGGTATCTAGAACTGACGAATTCTGTTGCGGGCCACTTTTTGCCTATCTAAGGTCAGTTTATGTCACTACCACATTTCTAGTTTGAGGGTATTTTTGACATTTTTAGGGTAATTTAAATTTATTTGAATTTATTTGAATTTATGGAAATTTTTAGAAATTATTTTAGAATTGTTTGAATAAGGGTTGACTATGTTGACTTTGACTAGCTTTGACTTTGTGACCTAACCCTAGTTAAGTTGGATTTGACTAGATATGAGATCCTAGGTCAAGTTTAGTTAACCATACTCTAGTCTGGGAAACCAATTAGGAATATTGAGTTTGAATGGAAGGATTTTGACCACAAGTCATGACTTGTGATTTTTAAGTCATTGATTCATGGCTAAGCCCAAAGCCCAAAGCCCATTAGTCAAGTGCCCAAACCCTAACCCTAACAATTTTGTCCAGCTAACTTAACCCACCTAGGGATTCCCCCACTATATAATCTCTCCTAAAATCTAGGGCTAGCCTCTTCTTTAGGAATTTATTGCAAGAGAAGAAAGAGGTGAGTCTCCATGTTTAAAAACCCATAGAAAATCTATTTTTGATCCTTTTTCTCCCAAACAAGTTGCATTGGATCCTAATATAACTGTTCTTGCTGCTATTTGAGTTTTATTTCAGTTTGAGGTTGATTTGTTTGGATTGGGACATCAAGAGAAGAGCTATTGATTGGGGATTTTTCTTGAAAGTTCTTCAATAGGTAACTTTCTTATTTCTCCATGAAATTTTGTTTTGTCTTCATGATTAGGGAGCCCTAGACCTAACCTAACAGTAGGAATAGGAAACCCTAAGTTTTCGTGTCCTTTTGTGTCCAAACTGGACACGTATCAGTGCAATGTCCTAGGTGTTTGATGGAATGCCACAGTGGGACTTTTTGTATTATTTTCGAAATGTTTTTGAATATAAATTTGCTATTCAGTGTCATTTACACGATTCTTGTGCACTGAGATGGATTCGTGCACGTTTCGTGTCGATTTGGAGACGGGGACACGCTCGCGCGCGCTCGGGACAACATGTCCTGCTGTTCGGGGGTTGTGCCGGACACGACACGACGAGTCTTGGCGCAAGATTTTGGGGAAGTCTCGGGGCACCCACTGACACTCCACGTGTCAAATTTTGTGGGCCCACGTGGCATAACGAGGAAGAAATCCTCGACGTACGGGAATTGTACTGTTCTGTGCACTGTGTTTTTTTGTCACTGATACGGTTTAATAACTCGGACACGGGGACACGTCGACCCAAAACAGGATGACACGTAGGTAGCCTGACACCTGGCGAACCTAGGTTTGTGAACACGTGTCTTGGTTTGGTCTGTGTTGTGTGCACGACACGCGTGCACACGTGCACGACACAGTACACTGAAACAGTGCCTGTGTGCACTGTTTCGTGTCCTGTTTCATTTGGACACGTTTGTGTCCTTTTGTTTGGACACAAACACCACATATAGCATGTATGCATCATATATTTATTTTACCAACTCTTTATTTTGATTTTTAATAATTTTTCATTAGTTAATTTCCAATTTTCCAATTTATGATACTAAATACCCATTTTCTGTTTCCAGTTTTTAAAATCCAAGTTTGACACCTTTTTAACCTATTTGATTACTACTTAAACATTGGTTTTAGTACCAGTTATTGTTCCCCTATAGGTTTACTAGCTATGTGTCAGTTTTGGTGTGATTTGGTGGTGTGCGGGAATCAATTTGGAGATGTAGTGAAAACTGGAAAACTGTTATACAATTTTCTGATTTTGGATTGGTTTTTCAGTTTGGTTGGTTTGATTTCAGTTACCATCACTGTACACAGTTTTCACCTTCACAAACACACACTCACATGACTTATTCACTCTCTAGTATTACACACACACATGTCTTCTCTCATTACACAACCACTTCCTACATATTTCAAGTTCCTGTCACATATTGCAGCCCTCTTGTATTGTTCACACACACCATTGCACTCATGTTTTCACCCACACACTAAAACACTCTAACACTCACATGCACCCATGTATCACACATACATGTTCTCACATTACACACACACACTCACACTCTCTCTCTCTCTCTATATATATATATATTCCCTAGTCTTCATATAGGTAAGTTTATGTATATAGTAGGTATACATATATAATATATGTAATGTTTACCTATATGTATATATGTTGAGCTCTATATATATGTATATATATATAATGTGTTGTTTCTTAATAATTGCACGATAACCTATGTAATGTATATATAGAGTAATGTATATCTATTTGTATATGTATTATAACCTATAGTAAGGTATGTAATATAGATATCTATGTGAATGTGCCTATACCTATGTATAGGTATATAGGTAACTTAATGCTAGTGTATGTCTATGAATGTGTTAGATAATATATCATAGGTGTAGTATTATCTGGGTGAGATAATGACATATAGCCTTGTGTTAGGGGTGGCTTATAGGCATGATACAGCCTACAGCATATATGTGAATCTGTTTGCCTAGAAAGTCTAGAATGGTCTTGTATAGCTTATTTAGACCTAGAATAGACTAGTGTAGACTAGTTTGACCTAATTTAGACTTGGTTGACCTAGTTTGACCATAGTTGACTTAGGTTTGACTTCTTGGTTGACCAAGGTTGACCAAGAGTTGACTTTGGCCTAGATTGACCTAGAATCATGTAGAATGCATAGTAGGACTTCATTTTACCATTTTGGACTTGTTGTGACTTGTGCTGTTCTGATTAGGAGCCAGACACCACTCCTCGGATAGTACTTTCATATTGGACACTCAGATACCAGGCGAGTACATTCTCTGATCATTTTATATCCTGCTTAGAATTATTTCCTGCATTAAATTACTTTACTTGTGCTGTCACGACATTATCACGGATTAGTACTATACGGATCTCTTCATGCGATGTTATCCCCCTCGGAAGCATCGGGTACATTGTGTCATGTGCGTTTCACTTTCATCATATACTCCTGTGCTTTTACCATACATGTACTCTCTTGTGAACCATGTACTCTCATGTTCACAGAGCCTTCATGTATACTATCATGTGCACCCTTTCAAGGGCCCCATGTGATATCATGTACAATAACATAACCTGCTTAGCTCCTTGTATATTAATTGGGGAAACGGGGGAGTGCGAGTAGTCATGTGAACAATTCTATAGTAGTGTAGATCATGTACAACTCTTTAGTGTAGATCATGTACAAATCTGTCCCGTTCACATGTGCTATCCTGTACTCTGACTCACTAGCCACTGTTAGTTCCTTACTTATAGTAGATATTTCTATTACAGTTTTCTCTCTCTCTGATTACATACTGTATTCTTCAGCACCTGTATCTTACTTTACTGCATGATTATATTTTCTAACCTGCTATGAACTGTTGAGATGTACTGTACTCGCTCCTGTCCTGACTGGACCTGTTAAAAATATTACAGAGGGCGAGGAGGAGGCTGGTCTGGATACTTACTACGGGGCAGCCTTAGATGACACCTGCGAGCTGGACCCTCAGGAGGACCCAGCTCTAGCTGAGGATATCACCCCGATTGCCTAGACTAGATTAGTTAGGCTTATCTATCTTTTATGTAGTCTTGAGGCATGTTTTAGCTAGACTTTATTTGGAGTTCAGAGTTGTATATATTCTTTTATTCTGTATCTGAGACCATGTACTTCTGGATATTGCTGGGATTATCTTAGACTACTTTTCATCTATTTATTTCCTTGAGTTCTATTTCATATCGTGCTATCTCTTCCTTAGTTGTGATTGAGTTTTACTGCTATGTCACCCCCATTCGGGGAGTATAAACTGTTTAGAGATATATTGTTAGATGTATGTTGACCTAGGACAGCGTTCTACCGCCGACACTGCGGCGTAGGCTGGACGTACCCACGTCTCGTGCCCTTACTTTAGGGTACGGGTCGTGACACGTTTTTAGTGGTGGCCCATGCAGGTCTAGACTAGAAGTGTAGTGGTATTCGAATTAGAGTATCACTACAGCCTGCAGTAGGATATAGGACATTAATTTTAAGGTACTCAATCACTTTAGAAAATTTTCTTTCATTGCCATCTAAATCCTTTTGTCAGCTGATCCTTTGAATTATAATTGTTCGCCTTTGTTATTTCGCTTCTTTCTCAGAAATTGATACTCTTGTTTGTCTATCTTCAGGATGGTAGAGACTAGATCGCAGCGTGCCATTCATGAGGATGCTATAGAGGGGACTGCTACCTCTCAGCCAGTACGACGAGGCCAGGGGACTGCAGCTCTTGCCACCTCAGCTCGTATTGAGACCTCGGCAGCCGCAGCAGGGGGTATGCATCCACCGACTCGGAGGCAGGACCCGGTCATTCCAGGGGATCCCTTCCAGCAGCCGCCTCCAGGATACGTGGACGCAGCCCAGATGTTCGCGTATTTCCAGCAGTTTATGGACCGACAGCAGGCTCGACAGGACAGAGGCATGGAGTTGGCCGTCACGACAGCCGCAGCTCGACCAGTGGTACAGCAGCCGAGGACACCGGGGATCGAGCAGTTTCAGAAGATGAGCCCCAGAGACTTTCTGGGGATCGAGGGGATCCTATATGCCGATGAGTGGATCGAGCATATAGAGGAGATCTTCTGCTTGGCCAGGATACCAGCAGATCTTCAGATCGAGGCCGCAGCTAGCCGGATGCGAGATCTTGCTCGTATTTGGTATCAGTCAGACCCCAGGGTGGGGGTACCTGGGTAGACTTGGGAGCAGTTCAAGGGCTTCTTCAAGAAGAAGTTCTTCCCAGATTCAGCACTCAGAGCCTTGGAGTCGCAGTTTGAGAGCCTAGTCCAGGGGAGTCTCTCAGTGGAGGAGTACGCCGGGGAGTTCGGCCGCCTCGGCAGGTTTGTGGAGGGCTTGAGCGAGACGACGAAGGCCCAGAGGTTCCGAAAGGGTCTAGTCAAGGAGGTCAAGTCCTTGACCAAGGGCAACCGGGATGCTACGTTCGAGGAGATCTTGACGGGAGCCTTGCTAGCAGAGGATGATCTTGAGCTTAGGCTCAAGAGGGGGCGAGACCCAGTTGGGGGCAGCAGGAGCAGCGGGGGCCAGTCCAAGAGGCCCCACTTTCAGCATCAGCAGCAGAGGCAGTTCCAGCCACAGCCGATTCAGCAGAGGCCAGTTCACCAGCAGCAGTTTCAGCATCAGGCATCCAGGCACCAGACAGTCAGTTGTACCTTCTGCAAGAAGCCTGGGCATGTCTTCAATGAGTGCAGAAAGAGGCTCGGAAGGTACCTTCTTTGCGGAGCGGCAGATCACCAGCTGAGGGATTGTGCTAGGTCTGGGGGACGAGCAGCCCAGGGATGAGGAGCCAGAGCAGCAGCAGGCCAGCAGAGGGGACCAGCCCTACCGACGCAGCAGCAGAGGTTCGTCCAGCACCAGCAGCAGGCCAGGGGAGGCCAGCAGGGGAGAGCTTTCGCCAAGGCAGCAGAGGATACAGAGGCGATAGGAGAGCTGATTGCAGGTTCGATTCTACTCGACTCCAGTCCAGCATTTACATTATTTGATTCCGATGCTTCGCATAGCTTCATATCAGTATCTTTTACGATTAGACACGGTATCATAGTTGAATCGTTGCCTAGGACTTACAAGATCACGACCGGGGGTGGTATTATCCTCGTGAGTGATGTTTATAAGGGTCGGAGAGTAGTTTTGGGAGGCCGTGAGTTGGAGGTGAGCCTGCTCGTAATGCCATTGCCGAACTACGATATAGTACTAGGCATGGATTGGTTGAGCAGGCACCATGCCAGCATTGATTGCAAAGGGGGTAGAGTTATCTTCAGAGCACCGGGGGAGCCAGAGTTCGAGTACTCCAGACGTCAGGCAAGCAGAGCAGCGGAGTCTTCTGTGGAGTCTCGGTCGAGGAGCAGACGATTCCACACCCCTTGATAGCAGAGTATATGGATGTTTTCCCAGAGGAGTTACCGGGATTGCCACCAGACAGGGACATAGAGTTCTCGATAGACTTGGTTCCAGGAGCGGAACCCATCTCTCAGCATGTCTATCGGGTGAACAACAGTGAGCTGGTGGAGCTGAAGAAGCAAGTGGATGAGCTGCAGGACAAGGGCTTCATCCGCTCGAGTTCGTCGCCTTGGGGTGCACCAGTGTTGTTTGTACCGAAGAAGGATGGGTCAGTACGCATGTGTATTGACTATAGGGCACTCAACAACCTCACGATCAAGAACAAATACCCACTACCACGGATCGACGATCTATTTGACCAGTTGAGCGGAGCTCGGGTATTTTCCAAGATTGATCTGAGGTCGGGATATCACCAGGTGAAGGTGAAGAGGGAGAATATTCCCAAGACCGCTTTCAGGATGCGGTACGGGCAGTTCGAGTTTTTGGTTATGCCGTTTGGGCTAACCAATGCACCAGCAGTGTTTATGAACCTTATGAACAAGGTGTTCCACCAGTATCTGGATCAGTTCATGGTGGTGTTCATTGACGACATCTTGGTATATTCTAAGACTGAGGAGGAGCACGAGGAGCATTTGAGGATCGTACTGGAGACTCTCAGAAAGGAGCAGCTTTACGGGAAGCTCTCCAAGTGTGAGTTCTTCTTGGATCGGATGGACTTCTTGGGGCACGTGGTGACTGGAGATGGTATCTCAGTTGACCCCAAGAAGATTGTAGCAGTTGAGGCATGGGCAGCGCCGACTTCAATTGCAGAGATCAGGAGTTTCCTGGGGCTGGCAGGATATTATCGAAGATTTGTGCAGGATTTCTTCCGGGTTGCAGAGCCGTTGACTCGGTTGACCCGGAAGGATGCTGAGTTCATTTGGTCAGAGGAGTGTCAGGCAGCGTTTGATGAGTTGAAGAAGCGGCTTACGACAGCTCCGTGTTTGCCATTGATTGTAAAAGTACAGAATAATTATCGGAGGACTGAACTTAGACTCACAATACAAACTCGCTCGTACAAAGAAAGCCTAGGGACGAAAACCTAGGTACAGCATTCTAAGTACGATTATTTATTTTAGATTCTGGGGGGTGACGATAGAGGCTCGGGAAAGCGACGGCCGCTCTGCCTTACTCCTTGGACGATCGGTACGCAGCCTTGACTCGGGGAAGATCTGCTTGGTCGTTGACAAAGAAATGCCTTCTTGCTCTCTCTCTGATTGCTCTCCTGGCTTCTCTCTCTCTGTATATATTCTCTCTCTGACTATGGGGGAAGTCTCTCTGTGTATACGTATTCTTCTCTGGTTTTTTTCTTTTGTATATCTCTCTATATATTACAAGGGAATGGCACCTTGCTATTTATAATAGTGGGATGTGATCACTAGGGTTGCCAATGATTAGCTCTTAGAGATGGCGGCGGCCTGGGGATTGATCAATCCAGGCCGTTCGTTTCTGATTATGACGAATCAGAACCATTAAGGGTAGATTACACCAAATCCCCATTAGCAATTAATGTTGATTGGCATAAATTTTCCTTATAATGATTCTCTAATATCTGCGAATAAATCAAATTTATTCTCCTGTCACGTGCCCCAGATCGCTGGGATTCGACCCGATCTTGGATTGCCATAAATCTGGAAGATTGATCGGCTGAGGACACGTGTCCTGAGAGCCAATGGTCACTGATTGCGCATGCAGATTGGGTCGTATGAGATTTGGGCCGCATAAATTTTGGGTCGCATAAGACTTGGGACACGTGTCAGGGCTGTCTGGGCAGTGGCCCCCTCCTTCAGACTTCTGAACCATATGATGAGCCGCATGAACCGCATAATGGTGTGTCTGCTTGAGCCGCATGGGCATAATCTTCTTGAGCCGCATAGGGATGATTCCACTCGAGCCGTATGGGACAGCTTCACTCTGAACCGCATGGGAATTCTTCACTTCGAGCCGCATAAGCACACCCACGTGGCAGGGCCACGTGGCATTTTGTTGCTCTCGGGGGATCGTGTCAGAGATTTCTTTCTCTTCCCTAGAGATTCATCATCATGACAGAGTCATAATTACCTGCTTTGGTGTCTGGTCTGTCAACTTTTCAGAGGGGTCAGCCGTCAAAGCAATTAATGCAGCATGGATCGGAAGGGAGCACTGTCACGCCACATGTCTTCTGAACCGCATGGAATGCCTCCGGCCGCATAGCTCCTTATGCCGCATGACTCCCTGAGCCGCATGCGTTTTCTGAGCCGCATGGGTCTTTCTTGGCCGCATGAGTCAATTTCTTTAGTATTTTCCATGCTTCTACAGGACCCCCTTCAAAGTTTTCAATTTGTAAAATTGAAATACTTTGAATAAGAAGCATGGCCGTGCTCTTCTAACCGCATATGAAACCCTGACCGCATAGAGATCTTGTCCGCATAGATTGTTCAGCCGCATAGCTTCTCGCCACTCCATTATGTCATGCATGCAAACCTTTTTGGGGTAGGATCTTAGGAGTTTCTGACCTCTAATTAACTAGTCAGTATCAATAGCCGAAGAGTCGACTACTTTGTACGAAGCGTCGGTCTTGGTCCTCCTTTCTCTATAAATGGAAGGGTATTTAGAAGGATTTCTCTCTTAGACTCTTTCTGATTAAGATTTCTATCTTGCTTTCTTCTTCCAACTGACAAACCACGATGGCACCTAGGGCTTCCAAGGCAGTGAAGAGGGTTGTGGCTAGGAGCAGGAAGTCGGCTTCGTCTTCAATTGTCGCACCCCCCGTTCGTCTTGATATTCATGTTGTCGTCGAAGGTAAGGACTGTGCGAAAGATTGGGTGCTCTGAAACTCTAAAAGATGCTGCTCTACTGCATTGCTTCGTGCATAATCATTTTGATGCGAGCTTTTTAGATTACGTGGTCCGCATACACATCCTATGAGCCGCATGGAATATATTCCATACCCAAGCCGCATAAGAGTTGTCTTTAAACGAGCCGCATGAACACTTCTGAATATCTTCTGACTGTTTTCATCATTTCTCATCACTTTTTTTCGTCTTTTGGTTCTTATAGTGTCTCCACCGAGTGCTGATATTGCAGTGGTAGAGGATCCGTCGCTCCCTGGCGTCAATCAGGGGCCTTCCTCTGTTAAGAAGGAGACAATGAAAGAAGAATCGGAGCCTGAGAGGGACGACGTCCTCTCCACCGTCGAGACTGCTGAGGGTGACACCACTGGGAATCCTGATTCTCCCATTCTGGACGAGGATCTTCCTCAGTTGCACCCTTCATACGTAATGTGGTTGAAGGAATTGTATACGTATTTTTGTAACTAGGGGTTTGAGGTGTCTTGTCTGTAATGAAGAACTTTCCTGTAACCGTGTGGATGTAACTGATTTCTGACTGAATGGAATATATATTTGCTTCACTCTTTTGCTTTGTAATAATCCTTTTATCGGGTCATTTTGCGTGGACCCATTGTCCCTAACATCCCTGGTTTTGGATACGGACAATAAGTTTAAAAGAAAGGAACCAATCATACTGACTCAGAGGTGCTGAGGACATGGTAAGTAGGAAAGTTTTTTGAATCGTAGAGTCTTCCTACTCAGAGGTAATGAGTACATGGCAGGAGCAAACTCGACGGAGGGTATTGGTGGTCAACAGAGGACATTTGTGGTCAACAGAGGACATTTGTGGTCAACAGAGGACATTTGTGGTCAACAGAGGACATTTGTGGACCCATTACCCTTGGCGTACTCCGGTTGTGGGTACAGGTAATAGGTCGAAAGGGGATCATCATACTTACTCAGAGGTAATGAGGACATGGCAAGTATGAAAGTTTCTTCGACGGAGCCTTCCCATTCAGAGGTAATGAGGACATGACAGGAGTGGGCTCAATGAAGGGGGTACGTAGAATAACTCAGAGGTAATGAGGACATGGAAATTCTATGTAGGGGTGATTTGTTTTTGGCGGAAATGGGACGACTCAGAGGTGATGAGGATATGGTCGTCTTGGAAATTTGTGGATCTGTTACCTTTGTTGTGCACTGGGAGTGCAGGTATTAGATCATGAGGGAGGATCTCTTGTAGGAAGAAAGTTTAGCGGTATGATTATACATAACTTTCTACCTGAAAAAGTGACCAGGATGTGAGTTCAGAGGCACCATCGGGTACATGACTCGAGAATCTGGAGAATGGTGAGTGTGAGTTCAGCGGTACCAGCGGGTACATGACTCGAAGATCTGGAAAATTATGGGGTGAGTTCATTGGTACTAGCGGGTACATGACTCGACAATCCATGAATGTTGGAATCAAAGTGTAAGTTCAGAGGTACCAGCAGGTACATGACTTGGAAATTTGGGATATCTTTATGGAAGAAGGGCATGAGTTCAGCGGTACACGCGGGTACGTGACTCAAAAATCTGTGAATGTTGGAATCAAAGTGTAAGTTCAGAGGTACCAGCAGGTACATGACTTGGGAATTTGGGGTATGAGTTCAGCGGTACAAGAGGGTACGTGACTCGATAAGTTGGAAAATTAGGGGGTTGAGTTCAGAGGTACCAGCGGGCACATAACTCGAAACTCTAGAAAGTGTTGTTTAAACATAGTATTTCTTCAGGAACTTGTCGTTGACGGGCAACATGAGCAAGTCTCCGTTCTGCTTGGCGAGACGGTAAGCACCATTGGAGAACACGGCCTCAATGATAAATGGGCCTTCCCATTTTGGCTGGAACTTGCCGGTGGTCTTGTGAGTCATGACCATTGGCCTCCTGACTGCCAAAACAAGATCGCCCACTTGGAATGTTCTGACTTTGACCTTTTTGTTGAAGGCTCCTGAGATGCGTGCTTGGTATAATTCGATCCTTTGCTGGGCTAGGAGGCATTTTTCATCTAAGGCCTCTAACTCTTGTAGTCGACGTCGGTAGTTATCATCCGTTGTCAATTGATAAGTGAGGGCGACTCAGAGTAAGGGAATCTGAGTCTCTAATGGGAGAACTGCCTCACTCCCGTACACCAGAGAGAATGGTGTATTCCCGGTGGCTGTTCGAACCGTGGTGCGATAAGCCCATAAGCACTCGTCGAGCTTCTCGTTCCAGTCGCGTTTGTTGGAGGAGACAAATTTTTTGAGGAGTTTGATGATTGTTTTGTTGAATGCCTCTGCTAACCCGTTTGCTGCCGGGTTGTATGGTGTCGAAGCGACATTCTGAATGCGGTATTTGTCGCAGAATCGGTAGAATGCATAGCTTATAAACTGCGGACCATTATCATGGATGATCCTTCAGGGCAGTCCAAAGCGGTAGATGACGTGGTGCTTCAGGAAGCTGATTACGTTCGAAGTCTTGACTTCGGCGAGTGGGACAGCCTCTGCCCACTTTGAGAAGTAATCAGTAATCGCAAGTATGAAGCGATGTCCTCGGAAGGAAGGTGGGGTGATTGGACCAATGATATCCATTCCCCATGCTTCGAATGGCCAGGACGCCACTGTCGGATGTAGAAATTCGGATGGTTGGTGAATGAAGTCTGCGTGGACTTGACAGGCCTTGTATTTTCGGGCATAATCTATTGCATCAGCCACCATCGTGGGCCAGTAGTAGCCCATCCGGCGAAGGCGGTCTTGCAGCTTAGGGCCAGGCTGATGGGCCCTACAGACACCGTCATGAGCCTCTCGTACGGCTTTTTTGGCTTCTGCGTTCGACAAGCACCGAAGTAGTAATCCGTCGTAGGAGCGGCGATACAGCATTTTCGTCTCTGTATCGTAGAAGAATCTGAGAGAACGCCGTCTGATAGAAGTAGCCTCCTTCGGATTCTCGGGCAGGATGTCGTAGACCACGAAGTCTATGAATGGTTGTCTCCAGTCTGGCCCTCCGTCGGCTATCTGAGCAGAATAACTCGCCATGGCTTGAACGTTGTTCTTGGGGCAGACCAGCTCATGGCCGATTACATCGACCGAATAATGAGAGTGGTTTGGCACTGCTAGGGAAGCAGCCAGGCCTGCTAGGACATCAGCTTCGATATTTTGGAGTCTGGGGACGTGTTCGATGAAGAATTCCTCGAATAATGAGATAATGTTGATCGCTATTTGGTGGTAGGGGATCATGTCTTCATGGTGGACTTCGTACGTCCTCCGAATCTGGTTGACGATTAATTGTGAATCGCCGTATGCTTCAAGGTATTCTACCCCCAGTTCTCTTGCGAGTTAGAGGCCAATGACCAAAGCGTTGTACTCGGCCACGTTGTTAGAGCAGGGTTTCGTGAGAGAGTAGGCGCGATTGATCACTAGCCCGGTAGGAGAGACCAATACTACTCCGAATCCGACGACGATGTTTTCCTTGGGTCCGGTTCTTGAAGCGCCATCGAAGAACATCCGCCATATGTTATCGTGGGTGGTTGTATTTGAATCGACGACCTCATCTGGGATTTCTTCGTGTATTCTGGATGATTTCGATCCTGGATGGGCCGCCAAAAAGTCTGCCAGGGCTTGACCTTTGACAGCCTTCTGCGGGACGAAGATCATATAATAGGGGGACAGCAATATCGCCCATGTAGCGAGGCGGAAGCTGAGTGCCCCAGGTTTGGTCATGAGGACCCTGAGAGGGTTGATTCGTGAGATCACATGTATGGTTTGCCCCGTGACATAGTGCCGCGTCTTTTGAATGGCGAATACCAGGGCGAGGCATTCTTTCTCCACAGCGGTGTATCGGTGTTCGGGCCCGACCATCATTCGGCTGAGATAGTAAATGGCCTGCTCGTGGCCTGCGTCGTTGTTTTGTGCCAGCAGGGCACCGAAGGAGTGTTCCATTGCTCGTACATAGAGCAGGAATGGTTTTCCAGGGGCCGGGGCCACCAGGACTGGAGGATTTGATAAATATTCTTTGATGTCATCGAAAGCGCGCTGGCATTCCTCGTCCCATACGAATGGGACTCCCTTCTTCATGAGGTGGGTGAAAGGTCAACATCGCCCGGAGAGGTTGGAAATGAACCTCCTGATATAAGCTAGCCTCCCTTGGAGGCCTCTAAGTTCACGGAGATTTCTCGGAGGACCCATCTCCATGATTGCCCTCGTTTTCTCGGGGTCTACATGGATACCCCGTGCAGTGATGATGAAGCCCAAGAACTTTCCGCTGGATACACCCAAGAACGATTTCGTAGGGTTCATCTTCAGATTGTGGGCTCGTATTAAGTTGAACACCGTTCTCAGGTCTTGCAGATGATCTTCCTTACGGCGACTCTTGACGGCGATGTCGTCGACATAACATTCCACTGTCTTGCACAAATGTTCTCTGAAAATGATACTCATGGCTCGCTGATATGTAGCGCCAGCATTCTTTAGACCGAATAGCATGACTGTGTAGCAGTATGTGCCAATCGGGGTTCGGAATGAGGTGTACTTTTCGTCGTCGGGAGACATCTTGATTTGATTGTACCCCGAGAATCCATCCATGAATGATATACGTTCAAAGCTGCATGTATTGTCGATCATGATGTCTGTGATAGGAAGGGGAAATTTATCTTTGGGGCATGCCTCGTTCAGGTTGCGGAAGTCGATACAGATTCGAATCTTCCCATTCTTCTTGAGGACGGATACTATATTGGCGACCCAATCAGGATGTTGCTCTTCACGAATGAAGCCGCTGGCTATTAGCTTGTTGACTTCGGCTTCGATCGCGTCCATGACGCCTGGGCAGAAGCGTCGTTGTTGCTGCTTGACTGGCTTTGCATCTGGCCGTATATTGAGTTTGTGGAGAGCGATGTCAGGATTTAACCCCGGCATGCCTTCATAGCTCCAGGCAAACACATCAATGTATTCTCTGACAAGTTCTAACAGCGACTCTCGTTCTTCGTCAGCTAGGCTTTTACTGATAAAGATCGGTTTTGGAGAAAATTCGCTGCCGAGATCCACTTGTATGACCTCATCTTCAGTAGGAGGTTCTCTCAGTTCGAATCGCTTTTCCCATTGTGCGTCTAATTACTGGGCCCATGGCTCTAGCTCAAGGATTTCGGGGATGTCTTCGTCTTCCTCGTAAGCGTCGGTGAATGCCATGTTGACTGACATGACTTGTCTGAACACATCTCCGATGCTGGTATCTGAGTCGGAAGTCGGTGATCCGGTTGAATGTGACTGCCAGTCGCATTCTTCATCTGAGCTTTTAGGGGTCGTAGTAGGCGTTACATACCCTAAACCGTATCGGGTTTTGTTATAGTAGTTCCGTAGTTTGCCCGTCGGGGCTGGTGTCTTCAAAGGTAATCGTCGTCCAGTACCGTAGTTCAGTCCTGGCGTTGTCTCTAAATTATACTCCTGTTTCTGCATGAGATATTTGGATTGAGGGCTATAGAGATACAGAGGCAGTCTTCCAGCATCTGACCCGAAGTCGACTTCTTCCATGGCGAGGGGATGCGGGTTGTTCGTCCGGCCGAAGATGATTGGGTGGTCCTCTCCCTCGATTATTCGGTAAGCGTCTTCTACTGGAGTAAGTTGGATAGCGGTGTACACATTTGTCACCTGTGTATGTAGGTGAGTGCCTATACCGTGTTCCATAGCATACATTGTACATAGCTTATTGAGCTCGGTGTAGTTCAAAGATAACCCTTTATTGATGAAGTAAGGTATCTTTTCTAGAGGGATTACATCATCTGCGGAGGGAGCGTCAGTGTGGGTAGCCACATACTTGGCTATCTCTGGTTCCTCTTCGGCTACCCCCTGTGTGAATGAAGATTGAGAGGGCGTCCTAGTCAGCTTGATCTTCAAAGGTTCAACTGACGGAGCGGAGCGTGGGGTTGTCGGTAGACTAGCAACCCCCAGTCTGGTACTTAATGTGGAGCGAGGGGTGGCTGGTTCACTTGAAGTGTCAGACCTCTCATCGGGGTGACGACCTTTCTTAGGCAGGCGTATCGTCAGAGGTCTATCGGAGGGATTGAGCTTCTCTGTTTGGGATTGACCGACTCTCGGCAATCTGATGGTAAGTGGCCCTGTCGTGGGTCTCGGTACCTGGCCGGACCTTGGCAGCCGAATTCTCAACTGCTCTTCCTGTGCCGAGAGGCTGATCGCGTCCTTACGCGGCGTGGCCGTAAGGGGTACGAAATTGCCTGGCTTGTGAGCCTGGAGGTGGATTGTCAGAGGTTCTTCTGATCCCGTGGTTGCTTCAACATCAGTTTGTTCATTTCTTCCTTCAAGGTGCCTCTTCGACTTTTCGTATAGGCAGGAGTCCGAGTAATAAGATTCGTCCCCTTTGAAGGGATCGATGTCAGCAAATTCTGTCCTCACGAAGCCGTGCTTGTCGATATATTTGAAGCATTGGTGTAGCGTGGAAGGCACGATCATGTAATCTTGTATCCAAGGGCGCCCCAAAAGGATGTTGTATGAAGTGTCGGCATCTATGACGTAGCAAGTGACTTCTGATTAGAGATCGCCAATCTGACATTTCAGACGGATCTTCCCGATTGGGTAGCTCCTGCCCAAATTGAACCCGCTGATGGCGGTGTTTGTAGGGGTCAGGCGATGCATCGGGATGCGAAGATGATGCAGTAGTCCTTTTGGAATGATGCTTATGGAAGACCCAGGGTCAATGTGCATTCGGTCCACCTTTATGTCGCCGATGTAGCCTGTGTAGTACAATGGGCGATCGTGTAGATTAGTCTTGATGAGCATGTCTTGTGGAGTGAAGACGATGTTGGGCATTGCTCCCGTACAGGCACTGTCTTGGAGGTCTGCGGGCTGATTTTCTCCCGTAAGGTTGACCTGAGCCAGGTACGCGTCGGCATTTTGAAGTGCATCGCTCAAAGCTGTGCGGACATCCTTTGAGAGCCTCAGGAGTTCATATAAGGACAATTTGGCCGGTGTATTGGCCAATTGCGCCAAGATGTCGAAGTTGTAGGGCCTCTCCAGCCCCTGAGATGTTTTCTTTCGGAGGGATTTGTCGAAGTGAGTCTCCTTCGGCCTAGGCTTGTCGGTCGTCGAAGGCTGAGCCGGTCCCGGAGCATCCGTGGTAATGGGCGGATGATCATCAGTCGAGTTTTCAGCCACAGGTTGAGATTGTGCTCCGGATCGAGTAACAACGGTCGTGACTTCCTCTTCATCTGCTGAGGTGGTACGGCAGGATCTGACTTTTCCACTTTTCTTTTTAGAAGATGGAGTGGACTGAGTTACCTCGGGGACTAGGTCCGGATGGACCCACATGATTTCCCCTCGTGAGGTGGTGAGGGGTACTAGACCAGCAGCTTGAGCGGGCGGGAGATTAGCAATCTCCATCGTTGCCAGAGGGATGGGTATAACCCCGTCCTGGGTCTCTGTTGGAGGGAAGCTGCCGAATTATACGGACACCATGTTGGCTGCCACGGTTACCTCCTCGAAATTGATGGCCAGAGCGTTCGAATCGATGAGGTTTTGGATATATCGTTTCAGTTGGTAGCAGTCGTACGTAGTATGGTGGACGTAGCGGTGGTAATGGCAGAACTTTGGGTTCTCCAGATCAGCCGGCCGAGGCTCCCGTCTTGGTGGAGGAAGCTGAATCCTATCTCCTTGTATGAGCATGTCCAAGATAGGCTTGACGTGACTGTCTTTAAAAGAGTAAGTGATTTGAGGCCATTGTTTGTCCGCAGGTTGTGACTCAGGCTTCTGGGCTGTATCGGCCACCATAGCCTGCTTGCCTCTGTTATTCCGGTTGTTGGAGGGGCTACCCCCATTGTCGTTGGTGGTGCTGGGACGCTTGCTCTTGTTCTCTCCCTCTGAGATATGTAATCCCAGTTGGCGAGCCTTCTTTAATCGTTCTTCGGCACTTGTAGCACTAATGATAAAAGTCTTCCAGTCCTTGAATTGACTCTTGCCCATCCAGAGACTGATTGTTGGGAGTAGTCTCTTTTGGCAAATTTCGATCAAGGAATAGTCCGGGTTGCCAGATGGTAACTTCATTACGGTTTGACGAAACCGCTCAATGTAATTCCTCGTCAGCTCTTTCTTTCCTTGAATGACGTCCATGAGGGTAGACATCGTGACGTCCTATCCTACCTCATAGAACCTCTCCAAGAACAGGCGTTTGAAGCCAGCGAAGGAATGGATGCAATTGTCCGGCAGGTTGCGGTACCAATCGAAGGCGACTCCTTCCAATGCCCCAATGAATAACCGTATCAGGATAGCGTCATCATGGGGCAGATGGTCGGTAGTGACCTCAAAGTAAGTGATGTACCGACTTGCTGAGGTCTTGCCATCATAGGGGTTGATATTGAACGGCTTATATCTTGGTGGGAATGGAACATCCCTCCATTCAGCAGGATATGGTTGCCGTATTCTGATGTCTTGAGAGTTTTCTCTGGCGTGGAACATGGCTCGGAGCTCTTGAACTTCTCTTCTTACTTCTTGGGTCTCATCTGTCGCAGTCGGAGCCGTTACTTCGGGAGGATTATTGCCCGGGTTCGGTGTCGCCGAATTTGAATCTACGTTGATTGGGGGACCCATGCTTGTCTGGCCAGGTGTTACCCCCTGCAGATTAGGAAGTGCCGCTTTGATCTCGTCTACAGACTTGACCAAGGCGTGCAATATGGCCTCCAAAGTATCGATACGCTGGCGATCACCGGAACCGCCTTGATTGCTGTCTGTCATGAACACCGTCCTCATATGAGGAGTGACGGAAGGAGTGGTGGAGGATGTACCCTCTGAGTCGTACCCGTGCATCGAGAAATCATCAGGATATATGGGGATATTCTCTTCAGGTTCAGACTCGGAAGGAACACTACCCCCGGCTTCGGAGCTTGCTTCGTCTAGGATGTCCTTGGGGACGTCGGTATCTGTTGTATCCGTCGGAGGATTTGCTTCCTCCAGTCCGTATTCCTGGAATGTCAGATTGTCGTAGATGTTTGGAGGAGTGCTACCCCCAGTTCCGACGACCCCCAATGTTACAGACGACGAACTTCCTACCGCAGCAGTTTTCATCTTCGAACGGGTGTGTTGAAATACTCCAGTGGAGGATAACCCTTTAGACGACGGTTTCTTAGCTGCAGTAGTTGACACCTTTGGGCTGGAGATGCTCGTTTTCTTCCCTCTTCCCTTGGCGAGAACTTTCTGCGCGGACTTGCAGGAGACAACATGAGGTGCCTCGTCTTCTGAGCTCGGGTGATGTAGTCTTTGGAAGACGGATGGCCGGTCTTCCGTCACCGCCGTGTTGCTGCAACAGTAGTTGACGATGATCTGGGTACATTGATGTCCGTGTGAGGGCTCTTTACACCCCGAAGCTCCTTCTCTTTCCTTGTGTTTGTGGAGGATAACCTCACGCAGGTCAGAGGAACTACTTCGTCTGTTTGCCGCCGGGGGCTGGACTTGAGTGGTTTTATACAACTTCCCATCAGAGGCCCGCGTGATAATCAGCGGGACGCCCCGATAGTCAGAGGTTGGGGCAGTCGTCTGGACTTGATGAGCCCGCGCTGCCCTAGACTTCCTTCTTTTAGCACTTGTGGGTGCGTAATAGGAGGAGTCTAAGTCGAATACCACAGAGTATGGATTATCATCCAGAGAATGATCAGAGTCAGGACCGCATGAAAGCCGGTCGAAGACTGATCGAGAGAAGCGTGGGACGGATGCTATGCGGCTAGCATTGGGTACCGTGCAGGCTGTCTGCATGCGGCTGTCTTTTGTTGTAGGATGAGTCTTTATGCGGTTAGGAGTCACGACCGTGCAGGCTGACCGCATGCGGTTGGCATCTGTGGCCGTATGGGTTTTCTGCAAGCGATTGACTTTAATAGCCGTATGAGTCTCATCCTTGCGGTTGGCAACTGTAGCCGCATAAGTTATGCGGCTGACAGATGTGGCCGCATGAGTTTTCTTTATGCGGTCGGCGGTTGTAGCCGCATGGGCTTTCTTCCTGCGGCTAATACTCTTCTGCGGCTCGGATCGCGTAGAGTTCCTCTTTGCCCCTGCAAGTCCAGCATCATAGTATTTTCTTCTGCCGGACTTGGGGACAGCAGAGTTGTCTACGGTCTGAAGTGGGGCCGCAGGAGAGTCTTTCTCGCCATCTTGAGCAATAGAGAGCACCCCATCAAGGGCTTGCGGAGGAGCAAATGATTTTGGCCTCCACTCTTTGCGAGCCTTTATGGTGCGGGTGCGCTTCAGGACCGGGCCAGTGCTACCTTCAGAGAGCATCTCTTCGAACGTCTGTTGGTCGAAGCGTACGACCATCTTCTGTTGTGTAGAGCCAAGTTTGGCTGCGTCCGATTGCGTCACCAACTCCTCAGCCGTGGAGAAGTTAGTCCCCAGCAGAGTTGCCATCGTGTTTGCCATTGATTGTAAAAGTACAGAACAATTATCGGAGGACTGAACTTAGACTCACAATACAAACTCGCTCGTACAAAGAAAGCCTAGGAACGAAAACCTAGGTACAGCAGTCTAAGTACGATTGTTTATTTTAGATTCTGGGGGGTGACGATAGAGGCTCGGGAAAGCAACGGCCGCTCTGCCTTACTCCTTGGACGATCGGTACGCAGCCTTGACTCGGGGAAGATCTGCTTGGTTGTTGACGAAGAAATGCCTTCTTGCTCTCTCTCTGATTGCTCTCCTGGCTTCTCTCTCTCTGTGTATATTCTCTCTCTGACTATGGGGGAAGTCTCTCTGTGTATACGTATTCTTCTCTGATTTTTTTTCTTTTGTATATCTTTCTATATATTACAAGGAAATGTCACCTTGCTATTTATAATAGTGGGATGTGATCACTAGGGTTGCCAATAATTAGCTCTTGGAGATGGCGGCGGCCTGGAGATTGATCGATCCAGGCCGTTCGTTTCTGATTGTGACGAATCAGAACCATTAAGGGTAGATTACACCAAATCCCCATTAGCAATTAATGTTGATTGGCATAAATCTTCCTTATAATGATTCTCTAATATCTGCGAATAAATTAAATTTATTCTCCTGCCACGTGCCCCAGATCGCTGGGATTCGACCCGATCTTGGATTGCCATAAATCTGGGAGATTGATCGGCTGAGGACACGTGTCCTGAGAGCCAATGGTCACTGATTGTGCATGCAGATTGGGCCGCATGAGATTTGGGCCACATGAATTTTAGGCCGCATAAGACTTGGGACATGTGTCAGGGCTGTCTGGGCAGTGGGCCCCTCCTTCAGACTTCTGAACCATATGATGAGCCGCATGAACCGCATAATGGTGTGTCTGCTTGAGCCGCATGGGCATAATCTTCTTGAGCCGCATAGGGATGATTCCACTCGAGCCGCATGGGACAGCTTCACTCTGAACCGCATGGGAAGTCTTCACTTCGAGCCGCATAAGCACACCCACGTGGCAGGGCCACGTGGCATTTTGTTGCTCTCGGGGGATCGTGTCAGAGATTTCTTTCTCTTCCCTAGAGATTCATCATCATGACAGAGTCATAATTACCTGCTTTGGTGTCAGGTCTGTCAACTTTTCAGAGGGGTCAGCCGTCAAAGCAATTAATGCAGCATGGATCGGAGGGGAGCACTGTCATGCCACATGTCTTTTGAACCGCATGGAATGCCTCCGGCCGCATAGCTCCTTATGCCGCATGACTCCCTGAGCCGCATGCATTTTCTGAGCCGCATGGGTCTTTTTTGGCCGCATGAGTCAATTTCTTTAGCATTTTCTATGCTTCTACACTTCGATTCTGACATTGCCTTCAGGATCAGGTGGTTTCACTATTTATAGTGATGCTTCAGGGAAGGGGCTGGGTTGTGTGTTGCAGTAGCACGGGAAGGTGATTGCCTATGCTTTCAGGCAATTGCGTCCCCATGAGATGAACTACCCTACCCACGACCTGGAGCTGGCAGCAGTGATATTTGCTCTGAAGTTGTGGATGCATTATCTGTATGGTGAGGGGGTGGAGATCTTCACAGATCACAAGAGTTTAAAGTATGTGTTCACTCAGAAGGAGTTGAACATGAGACAGCGCAGATGGCTAGAGTTGATGAAGGATTTTGACATCCTACTTCAGTATCACCCAGTGAAGGCCAACGTGGTTGCCGACGCCTTGAGTAGGTATCCGACAGCCATGTGTTTGACCATGGACCGGTATTTGCTTGCCGACTTGGAGAGCCTTGGGATTGAGGTGATCGTGCCCGGAGTACAGATGCAGCTATGGGGGATGCAGATTCAGTCAGACTTGGTAGAGAGGATCAAGTCAGCACAGTTTGAAAACGTTGCTCTGCGATGTCTCCGAGAGCAGGTTCGAGCAGGATTGCTGGAGGACAAGTTTTCTCTTGCAGAGGATGGTGCCTTGAGGCACGATTCCAGGTTATGTGTGCCCAGTGGAGATCTCAGAGAGCAGGTTATGCAGGAGGCCCACGGATCTCAGTACTCTATACACCCGGGTGCCAACAAGATGTACCGAGATCTGCGGGAGCATGTTTGGTGGTCAGGAATGAAGCGAGAGGTGGCTCGCTTCGTGGCTAGGTGTTTGGTCTGTCAGTAGGTCAAGGCAGAGAGACAGAGGCCCGGTGGATTGTTGCAGCCGCTGTCCATTCCCGAGTGGAAATAGGAGTATATCACGATGGACTTCGTTTCAGGATTGCCGCGTACTCCAGGAAGAAAAGACGCGATTTGGGTCATCGTTGACAGGTTGACCAAATCGGCCCACTTCTTGCCATTCAAGATGGGTACGTCTACAGAGAGGCTGGCGGAGATGTATATACGGCAGATAGTCAGGATTCACGGAGTTCCGGTCAGCATCGTCTCAGATCGGGATAGCCGTTTTACTTTCCATTTCTGGAGGAGTCTGCAGACCAGCTTGGGCACTCAGCTCAAGTTTAGTACTGCATACCACCCCTAGACGGACGGACAGTCAGAGCGGACTATTCAGACACTTGAGGATATGCTGCGGACGTGCGTCCTGGACTTCGGAGGTTCCTGGGAGGATCATCTTCATTTGGTGGAGTTTGCCTACAATAATAGTTTCCAGACCAGCATTGAGATGTCACCTTTCGAGGCTCTGTACGGGCGTAGGTGCCGTACACCCTTATCTTGGGATGATGTTGGTGAGCGAGCTTTACTGAGGCCAGAGATGGTTGTTGATGCAGCCGAGAAGGTGAAGCTCATCAGGGACAGACTCCGCGTGGCGCAGGACAGACATCGGCACTGGGCCGATAGCCACCGGAGGCCCTTGGAGTTTGAGGTACAGATTAGAGTAGGATTAGATTTAGGTTTCCTTGTTTGTGATTTTTGATCATGTTTGTTTATTATTTTAATTGAGACCTTGCTTGTGATTAGGTCGGAGACCAGGTTTTCTTGAGAATATCTCCGACTCGTGGTACGATATGTTTCGATGGAGGCGGGAAGCTTAGCCTACGCTTCATCGGCCCTTTCGTTATCAGCGGGAGAGTCGGTGACGTTGCATACAGGCTAGACTTGCCGCCTGTACTAGTGGGGATCCATAACGTATTTCATGTATCACAGTTGAGACGGTACGTGGCTGACCCTAGCCATGTGCTCGGTCATTCAGAGATAGAGGTTGGGCCTTCTCTCAGCTATCCAGAGCAGCCAGTAGAGATTCTGGATCGACGGGAGAAGGTTCTGAGGAACCAGGTGATACCTTTGGTACGCGTCGCATGGAGGCATCATTCTCCAGGAGAGTCTACCTGGGAGCGGGAGGATGAGACGCGCGAGCGATACCCTTATCTTTTTGGACCGTGAGGTATACTTCATATCCTTCTCATCTGTTGTATTTCGCCTTTCAATTTCGAGGACGAAATTCTTTTAAGGAGGGTAGATTTGTCACTACCATATTTCTAGTTTGAGGGTATTTTTGAAATTTTTGGGGTAATTTAAATTTATTAGAATTTATGGGAATTTTTAGAAATTATTTTGGAATTGTTTGAATAAGGGTTGACTAGGTTGACTTTGACTAGCTTTGACTTTGTGACCTAACCCTAGTTAAGTTGGATTTGACTAGATATGAGATCCTAGGTCAAGTTTAGTTAACCATACTCTAGTCTGGGAAACCAATTAGGAATATTGAGTTTGAATGGAAGGATTTTGACCACAAGTCATGACTTGTGATTTTTAAGTCATTGATTCATGGCTAAGCCCAAAGCCCAAAGCCCATTAGTCAAGTGTCCAAACCCTAACCCTAACAATTTTGTCCAGCCAACTTAACCCATCTAGGGATTCCCCCACTATATAATCTCTCCTAAAATCTAGGGCTAGCCTCTTCTTTAGTAATTTATTGCAAGAGAAGAAAGAGGTGAGTCTCCATGTTTAAAAACCCATAGAAAATCTATTTTTGATCCTTTTTCTCCCAAACAAGTTGCATTGGATCCTAATATTACTGTTCTTGCTGCTATTTGAGTTTTATTTCAGTTTGAGGTTGATTTGTTTGGATTGGGACATCAAGAGAAGAGCTATTGATTGGGGATTTTTCTTGAAAGTTCTTCAATAGGTAACTTTCTCATTTCTCCCTAAAATTTTGTTTTGTCTTCTTGATTAGGGAGCCCTAGACCTAACCTAACAGTAGGAATAGAAAACCCTAAGTTTTCGTGTCCTTTCGTGTCCAAACTGGACACGTATCAGTGCACTGTCCTAGGTGTTTGATGGAATGCCATAGTGGGACTTTTTGTATTATTTTCGAAATGTTTTTGAATGTAAATTTGCTATTCAGTGTCGCTTACACGATTCTTGTGTACTGAGATGGATTCGTGCACGTTTCGTGTCGTTTTGGACACGGGGACACGCTCGCGCGCGTTGGGACAACATGTCCTGCTGTTCGGGGGTTGTGTCGGACACGACACGGCGAATCTTGGCGCAAGATTTTGGGGAAGTCTCGGGGCACCCACTGACAATCCACGTGTCAAATTTTGTGGGCCCACGTGGCATAACGAGGAAGAAATCCTCGACGCACGGGAATTGCACTGTTCTGTGCACTGTGTTTTTTTGTCACTGATACGGTTTAATAACTCGGACACGGGGACACGTCGACCCAAAACAGGATGACACGTAGGTAGCCTGACACCTGGTGAACCTAGGTTTATGAACACGTGTCTTGGTTTGGTCTGTGTTGTGTGCACGACACGCGTGCACACGTGCACGACACAGTGCACTGAAACAGTGCCTGTGTGCACTGTTTCGTGTCCTGTTTCATTTGGACACGTTTGTGTCCTTTTGTTTGGACACAAACACCACATATAGCATGTATGCATCATATATTTATTTTACCAACTCTTTATTTTGATTTTTAATAATTTTTTATTAGTTAATTTCCAATTTTCCAATTTATGATACTAAATACCCATTTTCTGTTTCCAGTTTTTAAAATCCAAGTTTGACACCTTTTTAACCTATTTGATTACTACTTAAACATTGGTTTTAGTACCAGTTATTGTTTCCCTATAGGTTTACTAGCTATGTGTCAGTTTTGGTGTGATTTGGTGGTGTGCGGGAATCAATTTGGGGATGTAGTGAAAACTGGAAAACTGTTATACAATTTTCTGATTTTGGATTGGTTTTTCAGTTTGGTTGGATTGATTTCAGTCACCATCACTGTACACAGTTTTCATCTTCACAAACACACACTCATATGACTTATTCACTCTCTAGTATTACACACACATGTCTTCTCTCATTACACAACCACTTCCTACATATTTCAAGTTCCTATCACATATTGCAGCCCTCTTGTATTGTTCACACACACCATTGCACTCATGTTTTCACCCACACACTAAAACACTCTAACACTCACATGCACCCATGTATCACACATACATGTTCTTACATTACACACACACACTCACACTCTATATATATATATATATATATATATATATATATATATATATATATATATATATATATATATATATATATATATATATATTCCCTAGTCTTCATATAGGTAAGTTTATGTATATAGTAGGTATACATATATAATATATGTAATGTTTACCTATATGTATATATGTTGAGCTATATATATGTATATATATATATATATAATGTGTTGTTTCTTAATAATTGCACTATAACCTATGTAATGTATATATATAGAGTAATGTATATCTATTTGTATATATGTATTATAACCTATAGTAAGGTATGTAATATAGATATCTATGTGAATGTGCCTATACCTATGTATAGGTATATAGGTAACTTAATGCGAGTGTATGTCTATGAATGTGTTAGATAATATATCATAGGTGTAGTATTATCTGGGTGAGATAATGACATATAGCCTTGTGTTAGGGGTGGCTTATAGGCATGATACAGCCTATGGCATATATGTGAATCTGTTTGCCTAGAAAGTCTAGAATGGTCTTGTATAGCTTATTTAGACCTAGAATAGACTAGTGTAGACTAGTTTGACCTAATTTAGACTTGGTTGACCTAGTTTGACCATAGTTGACTTAGGTTTGACTTCTTGGTTGACCAAGGTTGACCAAGAGTTAACTTTGGCCTAGATTGACCTAGAATCATGTAGAATGTATAGTAGGACTTCATTTTACCATTTTGGATTTGTTGTAACTTGTACTGTTCTGATTAGGAGCCAGACACCACTCCTCGGACAGTACTTTCATATTGGACACTAGATATCAGGCGAGTACATTCTCTGATCATTTCATATCCTGCTTAGAATTATTTCTTGCATTAAATTACTTTACTTGTGCTGTCACGACATTATCACGGATTAGTACTATACGAATCTCTTCATGCGATGTTATCCCCCTCGGGAGCATCGGGTACATTGTGTCATGTGCATTTCACTTTCATCATGTACTCCTGTGCTTTCACCATACATGTACACTCTTGTGAACCATGTACTCTCATGTTCACAGAGCCTTCATGTATACTATCATGTACACCCTTTCAAGGGCCCCATGTGATATCATGTACAATAACATAACCTGCTTAGATCCTTGTGTATTAATTGGGGAAACGGGGGAGTGCGAGTAGTCATGTGAACAATTCTATAGTAGTGTAGATCATGTACAACTCTTTAGTGTAGATCATGTACAAATTTATCCCGTTTATATGTGCTATCCTGTACTCTGACTCACTAGCCTCTGTTAGTTCCTTACTTATAGTAGATATTTCTATTACAGTTTTCTCTCTCTCTGTTTATATACTGTATTCTTCAGCACCTGTATCTTACTTTACTGCATGATTATATTTTCTAACCTGCTATGAACTGTTGAGATGTACTGTACTCGCTCCTGTCCTGACTGGACCTGTTAAAAATATTATAGAGGACGAGGAGGAGGCTGGTCTGGATACTTACTACGGGGCAGCCTTAGATGACACCTGCGAGCTGGACCCTCAGGAGGACCCAGCTCTAGCTGAGGATATCACCCCGATTGCCTAGACGAGTTTAGTTAGGCTTATCTATCTTTTATGTAGTCTTGAGGCATGTTTTAGCTAGACTTTATTTGGAGTTCAGAGTTGTATATATTCTTTCATTCTGTATCTGAGACCATGTACTTCTGGATATTGCTGGGATTATCTTAGACTACTTTTTATCTATTTATTTCCTTGAGTTCTATTTCATATCGTGCTATCTCTTCCTTAGTTGTGATTGAGTTTTACAGCTATGTCACCCCCATTCGGGGAGTATAAACTGTTTAGAGATATATTGTTAGATGTATGTTGACCTAGGACAGCGTTCTACCGCCGACACTGTGGCGTAGGCTGGACGTACCCACGTCTCGTGCCCTTACTTTAGGGTGCGGGTCGTGACAGTTTATGTAATGCCTGTGGATCGTATTACGTATTTTTGGAATACGTGTACGTATTTTATCATGTATTGCATGATTTCTTGCTTAGCTTCCTTCTTGGCTTGGTTATTCCTTGGGTTGGTTCGGCTTGGCTCGGTTTGCTTTGGTTTATTATGAACCAAGGGTGAACCCCCTACCTACCACCACCACTTCCATTTATTAAACCCCACTTCCTTCTCTCTCTTCATTATTCTTCTTCTTTCCTCCATTACTTCTTCACCTACCAGAGAGAGGGAGAGAAAGGTCTAGGCAAGTGCAACTTGCTTCATGGAGGAACTCCAAATTTTATTATTTCATTCTCTTCCTTACAGCATTTTAACTTACTTTAGTACTTGGCATTTTTACTTCCCATGGCCTGATTCTTGTAGATCTAAGTTTATCTTATTTTCGGATTTCTTGAGTTTTGATCAACTTAACCTTGTTATTTCTAAGTTTTGATGGTTCCATGTTGTAGAGAATTTCGTTCTACCCCCTTTTGACCTATGAAAGTTCAGATTTGGGCTCCGGATGATGGAGCTATGGAGCTTGAGAACTTGGCTCTCATGGTGTTCTTTTTCTCGAAATTTGGAGAAGATGAACTGTGCTTAGACTTAGCCGCATGAATATTTCATGCGGCAAGTGATTCCCCTAGCCGCATGAATTATCATGGCCGTATGAGCCCCCACTTGAGCTCAGCCGCATAGGTGCATGACCCCGCTAACCGCATATGCCACTCTTCCAGCCGTATAGGTCTCGGCATAATCCGAGCCGCATGAACTTGGTCCACTTGTAGCCGCATATAACTTGTATAAGCTCCTGAATTGACCTGGCCATATGGGTTCCTAACTGAGCCGCATGCACCCCCTTCATCTCGCTGGCCACATAGGCCGCAGTCTCCCACTGCCGCATGAGGCCGAGTTCATTTCCAGTCGCATACAGCCTTTCTCCTTGGCCGTATGGAACTTCGATCCGTGCTAGCCGCATGGGACTCGGTCAGTTCAGCCGCATAGGACTGAGGCTCTTATCCTGTCGCATAAGCTTATCTCGGCCGCATGAGTTGAACCCAGCCGCATGAACTAGCCTTCATTCTGCCGCGTGCGCCCTTGCCTTCCTAGCCGCATGCGCCCTTGTCTTTCTAGCCGCATGCTCCTGTCCTTACCAAGTTGTATGCGCTTTCCTTATTGGCCGCATGAGTTCTAGTGACCCTGAGCCGCAGGGCTCCTTCCTGTGCCTTGCCCTGTTATTTAAATTATTACTATTATTGTTAATGCTTGTCTTGTAACCTTAGCCTAACTTGGGTATCCTGATTGAATGCTTGCACTATACTGTCCTGCACATGTACCCTGAACACGATAGTGACCCGTAGTGGTGCACTCCGGACAATGACCTGACATGACCTGATAGTGGCCCGTCGTGGCGCACTCTTGACCAGTAAACTTGACATGATGACCTGACACGATATATCTTGATAAGCTGTTACGACGGCTACCTGACATGACATGACCTGTATAAATGACCTGGACACCGTGGGCGATTGTGCTTGTACAAATAATCCAGTCCTGTATTACATCATGTCTAGGATGGGACTCCTGAGTACCAGGGTCAGGAGTACCTACTGAAATGGTCTAAGGCTAAATAACTAGATTAATACATTAGTCATAAAGAGATCTCCCAGCTACAGGCAATCCCGTTACCTGGGCGCGCTTGGGATCTGTAGCCTGTCGTCGAGTAGGGCACATTTCCAGCACACTGTCATGTGTTGCACCCTTCAAGCTACCTAAGGGTACATACGTTTCCTGGACGATGTACCCACCTGAATTCAACCCCTAATTTTCGACCTGGATAACCTGGATGGTCTGCAGGGCTTGTGGCTGTGGAATAATCTCGTTGCATCTTGTTAGTAATTAGGTCTGTGATAATCCTAGCTAGTTAAAGTATCAAGCCGTACTCATTGCTTAGCCGTGATTGATTGAATGAGGAATAATCTGCCTAGTCTTGATCCTGTATAAATTGTTACATGTCCTGATTTTTTTACATTATCTTGCTGATAAATGGGAGAAACCAAGTTCGGTTCAGACAAAAGGTTACAATCCCGGTCCTTGTTTGGTTTAAGGATTGTAACCTGGTTATCTGAATGGTCCCATGGTTATCTTACCGTATATCCTCGTGATGTTATATTCTCTCCAGTTTTACTATATTATTATCTTCTGTGCTAATTGCTGGTTTTAGTTCCTAAGTGAAACTTCTTTTGTGGCACTTGCTCTTTCTGGGATCTGACCCAGCTGGTTTTGTATGGCCAGATTTTGGAGCAGCTCTAGAGGATCTACCGAATTTCCAGCCCGATGGTGACCACCAGACGTAACCAGGGCAACGAGTGGGTTTATTTTTGATCTCCCACTTTATTGTAAAAATATTCTTTTGAGGTGTTTAGCCGACGAGCACCTGTTTAGCTCGAATGCACTTACTTATTGTCTGCCTACGGGCTGTAACATGATTGACATATCCTAGGGTTGATCATGTATGACTAAACTCTTGCTAGTCCTAACATTTTGTAACGACTAGCTTCATGATCAGCTGAATATGAAATATTTGGGATGCCTTATTATTGTATATTTAATGATCATACATCTTGTGACCTTTACTTACTTGCTTATGATTGAGAGACTAGGCTTGTTCATGACCATAGGAGACTGTTGGCTTGTAGTAAACCCTCATGTATCTAGACAGTCGTGACCGTATAGCGAGATGGAATCCATTTCTTATACGTAGCTGGCTATGTCTGTCTCCGCTCTCCAGTATTCTGGTTCTGGGGCGTGACATGGTTTAAGTGGTGGCCCATACAGGTCTTGTAAATCAAGATATGTGAGGGTTTACCGAATAGATGTCTCAATCAGTATTCGCCCTTGATCTCTGCTCGTATCTTCTGAATCCCTGGATTCTTGTCCTGATCATATGCTTGTATCGTTGATCTGTCCTGGTCCTTCCTTATTGTTCCCCATGTCGTCTTCTTCAGCGGCATCGTTCCTGGACCTGCCGGTCAGCAAGGCAGAGCACTTCCCGTGGATCAGCAGCAACCCGGGGACCAAGCCCAGCATTCCGGAGTAGCCTCCAGAGTCGTGCCTTCAGGCGGAGAGCCACCAGTCCAGCCAGTTCAGCCTGCCGAACCTGATGATGGCACATTGATAGGACTCGTCAGGACCTTGATAGCTTTCCAAGATCGTCGAGGAGATGCCATGCACCAGGCAGTGACGGATGCTTTGACCAGGGGCGGTCATCAGGGTAACAGCGTGGCCAACAGCTTCAAGCGCTTGAACCCTCCCTTCTTCGACGGTAGTGAAGATGCTATCGCCGCAGATGCTTGGCTTCAGAACACAGAGGTGATTCTAGAAGCAGCCAGGACCCCAGAGAACGAGAAGGTAGCCGTGGTGCGCCTGCAGTTGCTAGATCTTGCCCGTAGCTGGTGGACAGCACAGGCCGTTGGATTAGCGGCACCCATTGCTTGGGCGGTGTTCAGAGAGAGATTCCAGACCAAGTATTTTGATGCTGTAGCTCGGTATGATCTACAGACCCGGTTCACCAATCTGAAGCAGATGGGCAGGATGGTCGACGGATATGCGGCCGAGTTTTCGAGACTCAGTCGGTTTGTTCCCACCTTGGTGGCAACCGAGTATGATAGAGCCCAGCGATTCTAGCAGGGGCTTCAACTGGAGATTCTATTGGCAGTTGAGCAGTTTGAGCATCAGACTTTTGATGCAGTCTTGAGAGCAGCTAGGAGGCATGAGTATACCTCCCAGAGGATTGTGGATAGGGACGGAGGTCGGAAGAGATTCCACGGCCAGATGAATCAGTCTTCAGCCCCAGCCCCGGCAGCCAGGGCTTTGACTATTGGAGCTCCGAGGCGGGTGGCCTCCGTGACGTCGGTTCAGCATTCAGCCCCGGCGTATCCTCAGCAGCAGCAGCAGAAGCAGAAGCAGTCTTCCGCAGTGGGATGTTCTCATTGTGGGAAGCCAGGCCATATAGTGGCAGAGTGTCGCAGGACACAGGGATTATGTCTGGCTTGTGGAGCAGCAGACCATAGGGTTGGATCCTGCCCGAATAGGGGTGGTTCGTCATCGTCCAACCTTTCTAGCTCTTCGGTGAGAGGACCAGCTCCAGTCCAGCAGTAGCAGTATCCATTACCGAGGCCCTTGCCGCCTCAGTCCCAGGTATTCCAGCAGCAGAACCCTCAGCAGCATACTCAGGCCCAAGCCTTGAGTCAGAATAGGCAGCGAGGATTTCAGCAGAGGGGACCAGCACCCCGAGGGCATGGTTAGGCTATGGTGATGACCGCAGAGGAAAGATTGGCCCCAGGAGAGGTAGTGGCAGGTACTATTCTCGTCAACTCCTTTCCAGCTTCAGCTTTATTTGATTCTGGTGCATCACATTCATTTATGTCTGCACGATTCGCGACACGGATAGGATTAAAGCCTGAGTCATTATCAGTAAGGCTCAATATACTTACTGGTAACGGACTTGTGGGAGTCGATAGAGTATTTTCCTCATGTCGGATCGTAGTTATCGGTAAGGAATTTCCCTCTAGATTGATAGAGTTCCCGATGGCCGATTATGATGTGGTCTTAGGAATGGATTGGTTGAGGAACCAGTATGCTAGAATAGACTGCCAAATTGGTAGGGTTATTTTTAGCATTCCAGGCGAGCCAGAGTTTTCCTTCTCCCGAGGCGAAGTTGAGCCTTCTCCTCCAGTATTACGGATGGCAGTAGCAACAGTGCAGTTGCCCCGGATAGTTGAAGAGTTTCCAGATGTTTTCCTATAAGAGCTTCCAGGTATGCCGCCAAAACGGAAGATCAAGTTCACCATAGACTTGATTTCCGGGACAGCCCCAGTATCAGAGAGAGTCTACAGGATGGCGCCGTCAGAATTGGAGATCTTGTACAAGATGATTGAAGAACTTTGAGCCAAAGGATTCATTCGTGCTAGTGGATCGCCTTGGGAAGCCCCGATGCTTCTTATGAAAAAGAAGGATGGTACGTCCAGGTTATGTGTTGATTATCGTACCTTGAACTCAGTGACAATCAAGAACAGATACCCTCTCTCGAGGATAGATGACTTGTTTGATCAACTCAAAGGGGCATCAGTATTTTCGAAGATTGACTTGCGCTCAGTATACCACCAGATCAGGGTCAGAGAGCAGGACATCCCGAAGACAGCTTTTAGATCGAGGTATAGGCATTGGGAGTTCCTTGTTATGCCCTTTGGAGCAACCAATGCGCTGGCAGTATTCATGGATCTCATGAATCGCATCTTCATGCCTTACTTGGATCAGTTTGTGATTGTGTTCTTGGATGACATCCTGGTCTATAGCAGGAGCGAAGCGGATCATGAGCAGCATCTCCGTGTGGTTCTTCAGATTCTCAGGGAGCACCAGTTATATGCCAAGTTCAGTAAATATGAGTTCTGGCTCGATCGTATTTCGTACTTGGGTCATATCATTACCAGAGGAGGAGTAGAAGTGGATCTCCAGAAGATTGTGGCTATTGAGTCATGGCCAGTGGCCAGCACCGTTGTAGAAGTTCGTAGTTTTCTTGGATTGGCCGGCTACTACCGGCGATTTGTTTCTGATTTTGCTCGGATTTCAGCGCCATTGACCCAGTTGACCCGCAAGGATGCACAGTTTGCTTAGACAGCAGAGTGCCAGGATTTTTTTGAGAAGTTGAAGCGAGGCTTGATGACGGCACCCATTCTCACGCTTCCAGATGGAACGGGAGGATTCTCAGTGTATTGTGATGCTTCGGTCAGAGGTTTAGGATGTGTTCTGATGCAGCATGGAAGGTACTAGCTTATGCGTCACGCCAACTTCGTGATCATGAAAGGAATTACCCAACCCATGACTTGGAGCTGGCAGCAGTAGTGTTTGCACTTAAGTTGTGGAGGCACTACTTGTACGGAGATATAGTAGAGATTTTTACCGACCATAAGAGTCTGAAGTATGTTTTCACCCAGAAGGATCTTAACATGCGTCAGAGGAGGTGGCTGGAGCTTCTTGTGGATTATGATGTCAACTTGCAGTATCATCCCGGGAAGGCCAACGTCGTTGCAGATGCATTGAGCAAGAGAGCCGGAGTTTATTTCCTAACAGCACAATCAGATATGTTAGCAAACCTTCAGAAGATGGGTATTAAAGTTGTCCTCCCTTCCAGTGTGGCATTGATGGCTAGCATACAAGTTCAGTCCACTATAGTCGAGAGGATCCGGATGGCGCAGTCAGCAGATTCCAAGCTTCAGCGACTCAGAGCAAAGTGTGAGGCAGGCCGAAGACCGGAGTTATGCATTCATGAAGACAGTACACTTAGGCATGGTAAGCGTCTTTGTGTACCCAGTGGAGATATCAGACAGGAAATCATGGCAGAGGCTCACAGTTCTCAATATTCCATTCATCCGGGCGGTACGAAGATGTACCGTGATATCCGGCAGCACTTTTGGTGGAATGGCATGAAGAGAGAGATAGCCCGGTTTGTCTCTCGGTATTTGGTTTGCCAGCAAGTTAAGGCTGAACATCAGAGGCCCGCTGGACTTCTTCAGCCATTGTCGATTCCAGAATGGAAGTGGAAACATGTGACCATGGATTTTGTGACTGGATTACCTAGGTCCCCAGCTGGTCGAGATGCTATTTGGGTTATAGTTGACAGGCTCACGAAGGTAGCTCACTTTCTCCCGTTTAGAGTTGGTCAGTCGACAGCTCAGTTAGCAGAGATGTACCTCAGGCAGATTGTCAGGTTGTACGGAGTGCCAGTCAGTATCACCTCGGACCGAGATTTAAGATTCACGTCGTACTTTTGGCGTAGCCTGCAGGAGAGTTTGGGAACTCGTCTCCATTTTAGTTCAGCATATCATCCGCAGACAGATGGTCAGTCGGAGCGCACAATCCAGACTCTTAAAGATATGTTGAGATCTTGTACACTTGACTTCGGTGGTTCATGGAAAGATCACCTACACCTGGTGGAGTTCTCGTATAACAACAGTTTCTAGGCCAGCATCCAGATGGCACCATTCGAGGTACTGTATGGTAGGAAGTGCAGATCCCCGCTAGCATGGGACGATGTCGGAGAGAGGCAGATGCTCGGTCCAGAAATGATTGCCCAGACAGTTGAAGTAGTCAGAAAAGTCAGGGATCATCTTCGAGTTGTCCAAGATCGCCAGCGCCATTGGGCTGATTCTCATCGGCGCCCTCTCGAGTTTTCTGTCGGTGACCATGTATTCCTGAGGATTTCACCTAACCGTGGCGTCATTCATTTCGGCGTACGGGGAAAGCTTAGTCCTAGGTATATAGGGCCATTTGACATTCTGGAGCGAGTAGGAGATGTATCCTATCGTCTCGCTCTTCTACCGTCGCTAAGCGAGGTGCATGACGTGTTCCATGTATCCCAATTACGACGGTATATCCCGGACCCTAGCCACATCCTGGATCATTCGGAATTGGTTGTTGGTACCAACCTTTCGTATGAGGAGAGGCCCGTGTCTATATTGGACCGGAGAGAGAAGACACTCAAGAACAAGACTATCAAGTTAGTCTGAGTCGCTTGGGGTCATCACTCTTTGGGTGAGACAACGTGGGAGCGTGAGGATGATATCCGATCGCGATATGCCGACTTGTTTGACTCGTGAGGTATAATATCTTCCTTATGCCTCATGCCTTCGATTCCTTGCTTGAATGAGTGATTGCCTGCCTAGTTATAGCTTGCTTGTGATTGATATAGCTTGTCCTCGTCTCTCTAGCCTCTTAATTAAATTCCAAAGACGGAATTCTTTTAAGGTGGGTAGAGTTGTAATGCATGTGGTTCGTATTACATATTTTTGGAATACGAGTACGTATTTTATCTTGTATTGCATGATTCCTTGCTTAGCTTCCTTCTTGGCTTGGTTATTACTTGGGTTGGTTCGGCTTGGCTCGGTTTGCTTTGGTTCATTATGAACCAAGGGTGAACCCCCTACCTACCACCACCACTACCATTTATTAACCCCCACTTCCTTCTATCTCTTCATTATTCTTCTTCTTTCCTCCATTACTTCTTCACCTACCAGAGAGAGGAAGAGAGAGGTCTAGGCAAGTGCAACTTGCTTCATGGAGGAACTTCAAATTTTATTACTTCATTCTCTTCCTTACAACATTTTAACTTACTTTAGTACTTGGTATTTTTACTTCCCATGGCCTGATTCTTGTAGATCTAAGTTTATCTTATTTTCGGATTTCTTGAGTTTTGATCTACTTAACCTTATTTTTTCTAAGTTTTGATGGTTCCATGTTGTAGAGAATTTCGTTCTACCCTATTTTGACCTATGGAAGTTCGGATTTGGGCTCCGGATGATGGAGCTATGGAGCTTGAGAACTTAGCTCTCATGGTGTTCTTCTTCTCAGAATTTGGAGAAGATGAACTGTGCTTAGACTTAGCCGCATGAATATTTCATACGGCAAGTGATTCCCCTAGCCGCTTGAATTATCCTGGCCGCATGAGCCCCCACTTGAGCTCAGCCGCATAGGCGCATGACCCCGCTAACCGCATATGCCACTCTTCCAGCCGCATAGGTCTCGGCATAATCCGAGCCACATGAACTTGGTCCACTTGTAGCCGCATATAACTTGTATAAGTTCCTGAATTGACCTGGCCACATGGGTTCCTAACTGAGCCGCATGCACCCCCTTCATCTCGCTGGCCGCATAGGCCGCAATCTTCTACTGCCGCATGAGGCCGAGTTCATTCCCAGCCGCATGCAGCCTTTCTTCTTGGCTGCATGGAACTTCGATCCGCGCTAGCCGTATGGGACTCGGTCAGTTCAGCCGCATAGGAATGAGGCTCTTATCCTGCCGCATAAGCTTATCTCGGCCGCATGAGTTGAACCCAGCCGCATGAACTAGCCTTCATTCTGCCGCGTGCGCCCTTGCCTCCCTAGCCGCATGCGCCCTTGTCTTTCTAGCCGCATGCTCCTGTCCTTACCAAGTTGTATGCGCTTTCCTTATTGATCGCATGAGTTCTTCTGACCCTGAGCCGCAGGGCTCCTTCCTGTGCCTTGCCCTGTTATTTAAATTATTACTATTATTGTTAATGTATGTCTTATAACCTTAGCCTAACTTGGGTCTCCTGATTGAATGCTTGCACTATACTGTCCTGCACATGTACCCTGAACACGACAGTGACCCGTAGTGGTACACTCCGAACAATGACCTGACATGACCTGATAGTGGCCCGTCGTGGTGCACTCTTGACCAGTAAACTTGACATGATGACCTGACACGATATATTTTGATAAGCTGTTGCGACGGCTACCTGACATGACATGACCTGTATAAATAACCTGGACACCGTAGGCGATTGTGCTTGTACAAATAATATAGTCCTGTATTGCATTATGTCTAGGATGGGACTCCTGAGTACCACGATCAGGAGTACCTACTGAAATGGACTAAGGCTAAATAACTAGATTAATACATTAGTCATAAAGAGATCTCCCAGCTATAGGCAATCCCGTTACCTAGGCGTGCTTGGGATCTGTAGCCTGCCGTCGAGTAAGGCATATTTCCAGCATACTGTCATGTGTTGCACCCTTCAAGCTACCTAAGGGTACATACGTTTCCTGGACGATGTACCCACCTGAATTCAACTCCTAATTTTCGACCTGGGTAACCTGGATGGTCTGCAGGGCTTGTGGCTGTAGAATAATCTCGTTACATCTTGTTAGTAATTAGGTCTGTGATAATCCTAGCTAGTTAAAGTATCCAGCCGTACTCATTGCTTGGTCGTGATTGATTGAATGAGGAATAATCTGTCTAGTCTTGATCCTGTATAAATTGTTACATGTCCTGATTTTCTTACATTATCTTGCTGATAAATGGGAGAAACCAAGTTCGGTTCAGACGAAGGGTTATAATTCTGTTCCTTGTTTGGTTTAAGGATTGTAACCTGGTTATCTGAATGATCCCATGGTTATCTTACCGTATATCCTCGTGATGTTATATTCTCTCCAGTTTTACTATATTATTATCTTCTGTGCTAATTGCTAGTTTTAGTTCCTAAGTGAAGCTTCCTTTGTGGCACTTGCTCTTTCTGGGATCTGACCCAGCTGGTTTTGTATGGCCGGATTTCGGAGCAGCTCCAGAGGATCTACCGTATTTTTAGCCTGATGGTGACCACCAGACGTAACCAGGGCAACGAGTGGATTTATTTTTGATCTTCCACTTTATTGTAAAAATGTTCTTTTGAGGCATTTAGCCGACGAGCACCTGTTTAGCTCGATTGTACTTACTTATTGTCTGCCTACGGGCTGTAACATGATTGACATATCATAGGATTGATCATGTATGACTAAACTCTTGCTAGTCCTAACATTTTGTAATGACTAGCTTCATGATCAGCTGAATATGTAATATTTGGGACGCCTTATTATTGTATATTTAATGATCATACATATTGTGACCTTTACTTACTTGCTTATGATTGAGACACTAGGCTTATTCATGACCATAGGAGACTGTTGGCTTGTAGTAAACCCTTATGTATCTAGACAGTCGTGGCCGTATAGCGAGATGGAATCCATTTCTTATACGTAGCTGGCTATGTCTGCCCCCGCTCTCCAGTATTCTGGTTCTGGGGCGTGACACTTTATAACCTTTTTATATTTTTATTCATAATCTAGACGTCGATACCTTTCTGACGCATATCTGAAAGGTAGGTTTCGCATCAGTTTACTATTTTTAAAAATTTATGACATTTGTCGTGTCACCGAACTTCGAAAAATTCTATTTTTCTTGTGTCCAAAAGTGTCAAAATTCCATGAATCTATATTAAACTTTATGTTGTGCAAGGTTTAACATTATAAATACTATTTTAACTAATTTTTGGAATTTTTACAAAATTTATTAATTTTATTTTATCATTGTTTCGGAACTAAATTAATGGATCGAATTGAGTAAGTCATATGTGGCATTGATATAAGACCACTTGTGAAAGGGTTTCCCTATTAAAAATATAATTATAGCAATATATAAGTATTTATAGATAAATTTCAAATTTTAAATATATTATTTTGTTATAATTGTAAAGTATTTACGAGAGGATTTGGTACCTTATGTACTTATATAATAGATGCAGTGTCGTAACAACGTTATGGCAACTAGGAGACGTAGATACTCATATAATCGATACATGATATATTGATATAGAATATTAAATATAATGTATTATTATAGGTGAGCTTGGAAGGATCGACAAGGACACCGGAGTTGGTCAGGCCTACCCGCAGATAGCAGTTACAGGCAAGCGTGCCTTGCCTTCGTTACAGATTATTCTTTTCTATTTTTTTGTTCTTTTTTATTAGCATTGCATGACGTAGGACGTTGATACTTAGTGTCTGTTTATAGGCGGATGCCGATGTCATGATAGTGACATCGAGTATTGACATTAGACATTACGTACATACTGATGTGTCCATTAACACAATTGACCACAGGACACCGACACATTCATGATGCGAGGTTTAATGACTATTCGTGGTATTGACCTCGTGTTAGCATTCTAGATTTTTTTATCATTATTGCTATTACTTTCGAGATGACTGTACACACTTGACATTGCTAGATTCTAGATATGGGGATTGGGAAGAACTTGACTACAATATCAGACCTATTGTCGTGTGGCCCGTTGTTTAGTGACCTTTATCTCTGTAGCAGAGTAAAGGATTATCACTATCGAGAATTGATTGTCCTTGGTGTGTGAGACTCGTCTAACAGTATCAGTATTTATATACAGATACGTATTTTGTAGTATATTTTGTATTTTATTGGTTTTCGTAATGCTTTAAAAATTTTCCCAACTCATAGATTTTCTCCTTGGCCGGCATACCGCCAGTATACCGGTGTATACCGACGGCATACCGCCCGGGCAGATATTCCATAATTTAGATATTTTTGATTTTATATATTTTTATGAATAGTGTTTCCAATATTTTCGTGAATAGTATTTTAGATATTTTGATGAATAGTGTTTAGATATTTTCGTGAATAGTATATATGCATCCTTTTACCCAATGGATATTTGGTTTTGTTTGAATGGCCATGATTGACTTAGATTTTAACATGGATCATGATCCAACGGCTAAGATTAATTCCCCTTCTATATATACCATTTCACTTTCTCTCTCCTCTCTCTTTTCATTCTCTTCACTCTCTCTTTATTTCTTCTTCCCTTCTCTCCCCCTTGGAGCTTGCCAAAAGCTTGGCCATGAGGCCTTGGGTGTGGTGTCTAACCCACCTAGGAGGAGGAGTAGAAGATTAGGCTTGGAGCTTAACCTAGGCAAGTACATCTTGCCAAATTCTTGAACCATATTGTTTTGTTGTCATTTTTGTTTTCCTTGGTATTAAATGCTTAGAAATTTTTCCTAAACTCATTTTGTTAAATATGTTTTCCTTGTGATTCTCGTCTATATGCTTGTTTCTAAATTTTGTTAGAAGTAGAATTTGATTTTCTGTTAAAATCCAATATTGACTTAGTAGAAAACTCGGTATCAAGAGTGATATTGGTGTTACCATCATGGATCTTGGTCACATATTTATATATGAGGCCCTCACCTAGTTTGTATACATAGATTTTGGGTTTGGTGGAAATCGGAACCCGTTTCGGTTTCCCGAGAACCTATTTTCGGACTATTTTGAGGTATTGATCTATCAAATCTTTGAATTTGTAAAAACTAAAAATTTTATGTTGTAGAAAATTAAATTTCATGCAATTTTGACTTTTGAAAATCTGAATTTCGATTTAAAACGAAGTTTTTATGGCCGAAACAAGTTTTGAGTTTTCAAAAATCAACTTTCTGTGACGGTTCAAAAAATCCGTCGGAAATCTGCGAAAATTCTTCGAAAAATCTGAACTTGCACCATAAAACTTGCTGTGACACTTCGAAAAATCTGCCGGTAATTTGCAGTAATCCGCCGGATAATCCGGTTAGGCTATTTTTGTCTGTTTTTGTCTGTTTTTGTCTATTTTTGCCCGTTTTTGATATTTTTTTCGACTATGATGATTTCTTAACATGATTAGATGATCTTGCATAGTTAAAGAATGATTGTACACCCTATATACACTTGACACTAGCGCATGTTCAATTATTTTTCTATGAAATGTACTTAGCTTTAATTATTCTTTTCCACATGCCATGATATGTCTTTTTGATAGATTCTTTCTTACAAGCTATGATAATTGTTGCCATGTCCTTCTTTGCTTACATTATAGTGGCCCGTCGTGGCATACTCTTCTTACATGTCCTCTTTGTTTACTAGATAGTGGCCCGTCGTGGCGCACTCATGATACATGTCCTTCTTTGCTTACATGATAGTGGCCTGTCATGGCGCACTCCCTATAGTGGCTCGTCGTAGCGCACTCCTAGCTTCCAGTTTATTATATTTTTTTTGTTGTGGCTTGTTATAGTGCACATTCTTACTTTTGTCCAGTCTCGCATGTCTCATATCTAGGGTGGATTCTGCGGAATGCCACACCCGGAATCCAACAAGAAAATGTTAAGGACTAAACAACTAGCTTGATTACTTAGATCATTGAGGATTTTCCAGTTACCTGTTGCCCCTTTGGTCTTGGTCTTATATATATATTTATGGGATTTGGAGCTATCTGTCATGATGAGCACACTTCCAGCACACCGTCGAGTGTTGCACCGGGTACATTTGTCTCCTGGGCGATGTACCCATTATTATATGTCTTAGGGTACATTTGCCTTCCGGGCGATGTACCCACTATTATAGGATACATTTGTCTTCCGGGCGATGTATCCACTATATACCATTGCATCCTTGGCTTGGATCATTCAGGTAGCAGCAGGTAGGTAATTGGACTTGGATTTCTCAAACTTGCATTTGTTAGTAATTAGGATTGTGATAATCCTAATTAGCTAATGTATAAAGTCGTACTCATTGCTTGGCCGTATTGGTTGTATGGAGTCCAGTCTAGTCTAGTTTGTCTAGACAGTGTCTGGATTTGTTTATTTCAATAGATCATTGTTATGCTCTACTTTTGTCGATAAATGATTAGAGACTAAGTTCTGTTCAGGAGAAGGGTTACAACCCCGGTCTTTGTTTGGTTTATGGGTTGTAACTTGGACTTCGGAATAGTTCCTAAGTCATCTTATTATTTGTCGTTCTATATAGTTACCTAACATGCTCACATGCTCCAGTTACTTAACATGCTCACATGTCCAAGTTACCTAACATGCTCACATGTTCCAGTTACCCTACATGATCACACGTTCTAGTTATCTTACATGTTTCAGTTATCTTACTTGCTCACATGTTCAGTTTAATTCACATGTCCACAGTTTACATTATGTCATATGTCCATTACTTTATGCTACATGTTGCTTTACTTATTGTCTTTTCTATTCTCGGGATAAGTGCATTGGTAGCGCACGAGTCTCGATTTGCTTTTACTTATTTCTGTTTCTACCCGTTGCTATGATTTGCATGCTAATTTTAGTTTATAGTTTGGCTTCCTTTATGGTACTTGCTATTGGGGCTCTGACCCCACTGGTTTTGTTTGGCCAGATATGGTAGAGATGCCCGAGGATCTTTCGTACCTTCCACTCGTTGGTGATTACCCAGAGCACCAGCGTACCTGAGTGGGTTCCTTCTTTTCACCCACTAGTTATGTACATTATTCTTTTGAGGCTTTTCGCCACCGAGCACTTGTTTAGCTCGTGTTTGGACTTGACATTTAGCCTACGGGCCAGAACAAGATTTGCATTATTCTAGACTATAGCTAGAGCTTATCATGTATGACTATTACTCTTGCTAGTCTTCACTCTGTATTACTAGCTTCATGATCATTGATATATGATAGTTTGGGACGCTTTACTATTTTATATTCCAGTTGATCATACTTCTTGTACTTTACATATTTGCCTGTGATTGAGATACCTAGGATTGCCTATTGGATTGTAGTAGTAACCCCCATGTCTATACAGCTTATACGTTATTTCAGAGTACTGGAGTACTTTGGTATACGTAGCTGGCCTGGTCCGTCCCTACTTGCCAGTATTCTGGTTCTGGGGCGTGACATGGTGCCACGACACAGGTACTGAGGACAATACCCTGCTGAGGTGCTAGTGAGCCTTAGTGGAAGGGGTCTGGTATTCTAGAAAAGTATCTCACTTGCATAGCACATAGACGGATACAGTAGATTACCTTAGTTCATATTTTTATTTCTGAACATTGGCATGTATATTATGCACCTTGCTAGTCCCCTGAGGACCTGACTATTTCCCAGGCTTAGACGAAGTTGAAGACTACCCGGAGGTTTACGGTTCGGGAGCTGAGACCGGAGGCGTACCGGCACAAAAGGACGAGATAGTGCCAGAGGATTTTTTATGATCGTGTTATCTTTATATTTAGTCTTGCTACATTATTTCCTTTTCTTTTCATCAGACTTGTAGTTGATTTGTACTTTGTTTCTATTTCTTTGGTTTCGGGATGTTTTACCCGCACAGACTTCATTACTTTTATTGCTAGATATTTGAGACATTTTCTTATTTATTCTTGATCTCTTTGTGGACTCTGTGGATGTGATTAGATGTATATACCTGTGGACTGTGTTGTATTTCTTGGTGTTATCATAATTTACAGCTTAAGTATTTCGCTAATGGGCTTGTTGTGTAGCTTGGCCCATTGGTAAAGTGCTGCTGGCATGTATTCATATATCTGGTCCTACGTATTTTGGGACTGGGGCGTTACAAGAATATCAAATGGATCAACGTATCTCGGACTAAGCTTTCCTCGGGTTCCAAATCTAATGATACCCCGAGTAGGCAAAATTCGTAGAAACACTTGGTCGCCAACACCGAACTCTAAAGGCCGACGATGCTAATCTGTCCAGTGTCGGTGTCTGTCTTGCGCAACTCGAAGTCGCTCTTTGATCAACTTGACTGTCTCCACTGTCTGTGTGATCATCTCTGGTCCTAATAATTTTCGTTCTCCTATGTCGTCCCATACCAGAGGGGGCCTGCATTTCCTTCCATGTAATGCTTCAAACAGAGCCATCTAAATACTTGCCTGATAACTGTTATTGTAAGAGAACTCTACTAAATGGAGATGATCTTTCTAAGTTCCGCTGAAGTCTAAGGTACAAACTCGTAACATATCTTCTAACGTCTGAATGGTTCTCTCTGACTGCCCGTCTGTCTACGGATGATAGGTTGTACTGAATCTCAACTTGGTACCCAAACTTCGATGCAAACTACGCCAAAAGTGATAGGTGAATCGTGTGTCCCAATCTGATACTATGCTGACTGAAATATAATGATGTCTCACTATATGCTTCATATACATTCCTGCCAACTGCTCAGTAGACTGCCCCACTCTGAAAGGAAAAAATGAACAACCTTTATGAGCCGATCCACTATTATCCAAACTGCGCTCCGGCTAGTCGGGGATCTAGGTAAACCGCCACAAAATCCATCGTGATGTGCTCCCACTTCCACTCCAGCATAGGAAGTGATTGTAACAATCCTGCTGGCCTCTGCTGCTCTTCCTTCACTTGCTGATATACCAAACACCTGGAAACGAATCTCGCGATCTCCCTCTTCATGCCATTCCTCCAAAAGTGATGCTTTATATCCTAATACATTTTTGTTCCTCCGGGATGAATGAAATAAAGAGAACTATGAGCCTCTGTCATAACCTCCCGTCAAAGGTCTCCACTCGGTACACAAAGACGGTTTCCGAACCTAAGCGTACCATCTTCATGGATTTCTAACTCCTTTGTGTAACATGACTCGCATTCTGACCGAAGCTTCTGGATCTGCGGGTCCTCTGCCTGTGCGGCTCTGATCCTTTTCACTAAAGTACACTGAATCTGTAAACTGGCCATGATTCCCGTATCTTGCGGCAGGATCACTTCAATTCCCATTTCCTGAAAATCTTCCAATATATGCCTCTGCAAGGTTAAAATGAATGCACCACCTCTCCGGTTCAAGGCATCTGCTATCATATTCGCCTTGCCTAGATGATACTGAAGATCCATATCGAAGTCCTTCAGCAACTCCAACCATCTTCGCTATCTCATATTCAGGTCCCTCTAGGTGAATACACACTTTAAGCTCTTATGATCCGTGTAAATCTCCACTCGATCCCCATACAAGTAGTGTCTCCATAGCTTAAGCGAAAACACCACTGCTGCTAACTCCAAATCATGGGTTGGATAGTTTTTCTCATGGTCCCGAAGCTGTCGAGACGCATATGCCATCACCTTACCATGCTGCATCAATACACACCCAAGTCCCTTCCCGGATGCATCACAATATACCGTGAACCCTTCCGATCCTACTAGAAGCATCAAGATCGGGGCTGGGATCAATCTCTTCTTCAACTCTTTAAATGATGTCTAACACGTTGCTGACCAAACAAACTATATATTCTTACGCGTCAAGGGTGTCAAAATCCTGGCAAAGTCTGCCACGAACCTCCTGTAGTAACCTGTCAATCCCAGGAAACTATGCACATCTGCTACTGTCTTCGGAACTGGCAAATTTTCTACCGCCTCAATCTTTTTCAGATCTACTGATACTTTCGCTCCAGAAATGATATGTCCAAGGAACGAAATATGATCCAACCAAAACTCATATTTACTAAGCTTCGCATAAAGTTGATGCTCCCTCAAGGTCTACAAAATTGTCCGAAGATGTTTCTCATGCTCATCTTTACCACTGAAATAGACGAGGATGTCGTCTATGAACACTACTACAAACTTGTCCAAATATGGCATACGGATACGATTCATCAAATCCATGAACACTGTTGGGGCATTAGTCAGTCCAAATGGCATTGTCAGAAATTCATAATGCCCGTATCGCGATCTAAATGCTGTCTTGGATATCTCCTGCTCCCGGACCCTCACTTGATAATATCCGGATCGAAGATCAATCTTAGAGAAGACGCAGGATTTACTCAACTGATCAAACAAGTCATCAATCCTTGGTAACGGTTACTTGTTCTTCACTGTCACTGTATTCAACTGTCGGTAATCAATGCACATTCGCGTCGATCCATCCTTCTTGGGTACTAAAATCACCGGTGCTGCCCAGGGCGATTCACTGTCTCGGATAAACTGTTTTGCTTTCAGTTCTTCTTTATGCTGGTACAACTTGTCCAACACTGACTGCGACATCCTGTGAACTTTGTCGGCTTTAGGCTCTGTTCCAGGATTCAACTCAATGCAAAACTCCACATCGCTTATCGGTGGTAAACCTGGAAGCTCATCTGAAAATACATCAAGAAATTCTATGACCACTCTTGGAATCTGCTCCTACTCTGCCAATGTCGCTTCAACTATGCCCTTGGGCCGATCCTCCAATGATCGAACAAAGACAAACTCTTCAATGCCAGGAACATAAAATACTACCCTACCTCCTCGACAATCTATCGTCGCATGATTCTCTCAACCAGTCCATGTCGAGGACAACGTCAAAGTTGCCCATAGGGAACACAATCAAAGATGCGGACAATAATCGCCCACATACTATGATCGGACACGCTAAGCACACTATGTTAACTATTACGAGCCCATCACCAGTGAGTATATTCATCCTCTCTGGCAATGCCTCGAACTCCAATCCAATATGTGTCACAAATTGCACAGATATAAAAGAATGGGTAGCCCCTGAATCAAATAATGCTACTGCAGGAAAAGAGATAACAGAAATATTACATGCAACCATGTCGCCTGAAGCTAGTGCCTCCTCTAGAGATAAGGTGAAGGCTTGGCTCTGGCCTTGCTGAGCTCCCTCCTGCTGTCTTCCTTGACCATGTTGCTGCTGTGGCCTCTGCTGGCCTCCCTGGTTCTGCGCCTAGCGAAACATCTGAGCCTACGTTGGCAGACGCTGGGCTAGTGGCCTTACTGCCAATGCTGGTCCTCTGTTCGGTGATGTCCCCGGAGCTAGCAATGCTGGAAACTGCTAAACTGGCCCTCTTAGCCTCTGCATCATAGGACAATTGGCAATCATGTGGTCTGGACAGCCACATCTCATGCACAAACCGTTAGCTGAATAACACACATCCTTAGTGTGCCCTCCCTTACCGCAGTAAGTACATCCCATGGGCACCTCCTGGCACTGCTGATGGTTCTTCGGCTGCTGATGTCGAACTGGTGTTGTTATCTCTGATACCGCCGACCTCTGCGGCGCTTCTGACACATAAAAACGGACACTGGGTGCTGGTGTCGATGTTCGTTGCACTGCTCCTCTGCCTCCACTTTGGGAGTGGGACCTCTTCTGGCCCCCAGTCATTGTTGCCAACCTTTGTTGGGTAAGCTCGTGCCTCCGAGCTGCCGTTAAAACAGCATCAAAAGTCTGATAGTCGTGCCCTTCTACCAGCTGTAAAATCTCCAGATGAAGTCCCTGATGGAACCTCATAGCCTTTTCCTACTCCGTAGCCACCATCACGGGTGCAAACCGACTCAGTCTACAGAATTCCACCGCATACCCGTCTACTGTCTTACTATCCTGCTTGAGACTGATAAACCTCTGATGTAGCTCATATCGTGCTACCACGCCAAAGTACTTGGCCTTGAATCTGGTACTGAAGCTATCCCAAGGTACATGACGCCTCATTCCAACCTCTTTTGATGCCCACCAGTCGCGGGCGAGATCCTGAAGCAATAATCTGACTTGGTCAACCTTCTCTTCTACTGGAACCTTTGTTGCTACCAAAATGACCTCAATATCTTGAAGCTAAGTATCCGCCGTAATGGCATCCTCCGTGCCATCAAAGTACCTCGGGTTAAGTCGATAAAACCTCCCCGACGCTTTCGAATCATTCCTGACACTCCTTTCATGGGCTAGCTGTAACCTCGGATTTAGTAGCACATTCTGTTCCTGTTGCTGGGTCTGCTGTTGTTAATGGGCTGCCACCTGACGCTGCTGAGTGGCCAAAAATCTCTGGATAACCTCCAAGAGTGCTGCAGCATCAGGTACTATTGTTGTTGCCGGCACCGCTGGGGGTGCAGGAGCTTCGAAAACTTATTGCTCCACTGGCTCTGACATAATTTCCACCCGAATCTGACCAGGAGGAGGCATTCCTTCTTGTGGCTGCTCCGTCGAGCCATGCTCTGTTGGACGTTCTTCAACGTTGGCCTCGCCAGTTACTAAGAAAGAAGCACCCCTATAGGGAAAGTTACAGGATATCAATTGACAGGACGAGAAAGATTCGAGAATGGAATTCAAGTTAGCATTCAAGGTGAGGAAGAAAAGACGGAGCAAGATATCAAAGGGAACAAGTTTTGATTGAGACTCCTATAATAACACCCCATAAGTCTGAAAATCAGACCTGCATAGGCTACCACTAAAACCTTGTCATGCTCCAGTACCGAAATACAGAGGGTGACTAGGCCAGCTACTCCATATGAGGTATAAAAACGTCATATGACGATCATAGCTATCATGAGACTATGGGGTGCATGATACAATCAAGTCTCCTATGGTCCCACAGAGCATCTATGTCTTAATCAACCAAAACAAGAAACAACAATTAATGAACATATGAGATAAAGCAGTAAGATGTCCCCGACACTTCATCAAAATGATCATGAGAAACTAGCTTTATAAGTTAGCTAGTCCAGAGAGTCACAGACACATAATCGTATTAATCTACAGTCTGATTTAATTATAATTATGTAAGAAGACAAAATATCCTGAACAACCGGCTAAACAGGTACTGGTGGCTAATGCAAGTACATAAGTAAAGATACTAGAGTGGTAGAGAAGAAACCCACTCAAGTACCACACCAGCCATGCTCCTAGTATGCACCATTAACGTCAGGGAGGAATATTGGATCCTCAGGCTCTACTACGTGATCTGACCAAACAAAACCAGCGTGGTCAGCCCCGAATAGCAAGTACCACAAGGAAGCACAGAAGAGAGATAAAACCCAAGCATAAAGATAAAAATAAGACTTGGCTTATGAGTCATAGGGTAACGAAGCATCATCGAGTCTATACGGCACCATTACAACCAAACAAGGACAAACGGTACCAATATCGAAATAAGATGAGACACAACCCATGGTCATGGTCAAGTTATAAGCTTTCGGTCGTAACCTCGGTCCACAGCCTATCGTAGCACGAAAGTCCAACCCAACAACCAAACAAGGACATGGGTTGGACCACGTACCATCACAGTCCGTGTCCCTCGGTTACTAACGGAAGGCACAAGACACACGCAAGTCATTTTTCAAGCGGCCAATCATTCCTACGGCTTTCTATATTTGGCTTAGTTATCCCCGCAATGATGTTATAGGAATCTACAGATCATGTTGTTCCAGCAGGGCTAGCCAATCCAATATACATATAAACACGTAGCACATTGATTATGCACCGGTCTCCCGTAAGGCTACCGCGCTAAAACATATAACACATAGCACATAGGAGTCGGATATAGTCATCTACCATAGGCAGATGAAACCATATCCATGGAGGCCAACCCGACACATCAGGACGGGACCTGGGATGGCTAGTATGGCACGATCTCGAGATTCTTCCCACCCAATGCATCTATCAGATTAGTTGTCTAGTTAAACCAGAGGATAATATCGGGATTCACATGTCGTAATCGTATGTTCATCCTCCTAGATGTCGAACATCGTACGAGTACCACAAGTAAGGATCCGTACTGGCTCAAGGAGTCATACATAAGGATCAATCCTTAGTGGAATGCAACACGCAACGCATACCACGTCATTGCTACCGACCCTTCATTATGTAAGTGCTGGAGACTTTGGATGTACTGACATATATCGCGTAGGAACCAACCGCACATGGGAAAGGCGAGCAGACAGGCAGCGTACGGGAGCAACGCGCGTGCAAGGCGCACGAGCAAGCAGTGCGCACAGGCGCGCGGACAACTCGCAAGCAGCACACAGGCGACGCGCGCAGGGCGCGCAGGCGAGCAGCGCGCGTAGGCGGGCGGACAGCGCGAGCGGCGCGTAGGCGAGGCTACGCATGGGGCATGCGAGCGGGGAGGCTGCGCGCAGGGTGCACGAGCGGGGAGAGCTGCGTGCGAGGCGCACGAGCAGGAAGGCTACGCGCGGGGCACGCGAGCGGGAAGGCTACATGCGGGGTACGCGAGCGGGAAGGCTGCGCGCAGGACGCACGAGCGGGAAGGCTGCACGAGGGGGCACGAACGGGAAGGCTGTGCGCGAGGCGCACGAGCGGACATCGTCGTCCGCTACCAGCAGCTAATTTGGCTATGGACCTTTTACAAACTTCCAATGTCCATAACTTGGGCTATAGGACTCGAATTTGGATAAAATAAGGTCAAAACTAAATGAAATTGAATTTTCTACAACATGGAGCAAGTTGTTTTCGAAAGTAAGCAAGTTTGATAGATCAAAACCATGAAGACCCATAAAACCCTATTTTTTAGAAACTTAGATCTACACAAAAATTGACATTAAAATTAAAAACACCAAGAACTAAACTTATAGAGAATGAGGAGAGGAACATTTTAGACTAATAATATCAAAGAAAAGATCAAGAACTTAAAATGCATAAATCTCCTCTTTTGAGCAAGTTGTACTTGCCTAAAAGTTGGTTGAGGGAAATAATGAAAAGTTATGAAGAGAGAGAGAAAGAGAATATATATAGTGGGGTTGTGGGCCCTCATGAAAGCCCTAATGTCTAAGCATGCTCTAACCATTTAACTAATGACATGATTAATGGCTACATGCAACAACTAATAAATAATAAATTAAATGGTGCATAAGTACAATTACCTGATACCTTGTACAGGATTCAAGAAGCAAATACGTATATCAGGAACGGGGAGTGACAAAATACTTGTTTGCTAATTTGTTTAACAGGAAGAGGGGTTTCCTTTGACAAATAAAGATGACAGAATTGTTATAAAGGTAGATAAATATGTTGACAAGAAGGGATGGTTTTGTTTGTACATTAGAAACAATGTGGTTGGCGAGACCAACTAACAATGTTGTACTAAGTTTATTTTACGGATAGAATATAAAATAATCGACAATTAATATGTTTAGATTTAACTCTTAGATTGTTGGAAATTATTTTCTTTTTTCTTTTGAAATCTGCAATAAAAAATTAATTAGAATAAACGTTACCGGCCTCCGGAGAAGTCGCGCACATAACACTGTCCTAAGAGTTAATCTGGATCTATGTGCAGACTTTGTCTGAATGCTTCTAGTTGGTAAAATTTTCGTTCCACCGGTATCTCCTCATTGTACACAAGTTGAAGAGAGCGACCTTGAACTTAGTCCTGCCCAGAGCTTGAACGAACAGAGTTTTGTTAATAGAGAATAGAAGAAGAGATCGAGGGAATAAGTATAATTTTTTCGTAGTCTCGAAAGAAGGAATAGGGCCTGAATATATGGCTCAGTCAAAGCAAAACGTTCGGGCGATAAATAGCCACAAAATATGTAACGGTTGGCTGATAAATGGTGATATAAAGTATGTAACGGTTGGCTGATAAATGGTCACATAAAAACGTGTTGTTAAGGAGTAACAAAGCTGAACGTTACAAAAGAATAACGAAATACAAAAAACGTGGTTCAAAGAATCAGCATTCAGCGCCCGCAGATGTGAGTATGTACCCGCATCCATTATGTGCGCCGAACCGAACCGAGCCGGGCCGGACGGCGACGGTGCGCACGGGTGGCCCATAGGGCTCTCGCACAATATTTCAAAGAAGCAACAAGGAGCAAAGTAATATAACCTCAAACAATTTCCTACACCTAGCCGGTGTAGGACTATATGGGTTTAGAAGTATTGGTTTTTGTAGAGAGCAGCACTAATATGGAGGAGATTATAGGAAAAAATTGGAGGAACTAGTTTCTGTAAGAGATTACAAGAGTAACAGTAAAGAATTGAGGTTCTGGAGGAGATAGAGATTTGAGGTTATGTAGGAGAGAGAGAGAGAGTTGAGATAGGAGTGGACAGAAGAGAACAACATACAAAATGGAGTAGTAGGAATAAGAACGTTACAAGTGAACATTATAAAAGAAAATTAAATATGCAACCATGTCGCCAATACTACTGGCGCTTTGGCAACATTCTGCAGTGATGTCGTTGATGCTAATGGTGACATGCACTCATATCGCCATTACTACTGGTACTTTGGCTACATTCTACATTTCCAACTAAAAAACGCTCCGATGTCGCCGTTGCTAATAGCGCATGTCGCCACTAGTAATGGCGACATGTATACTTATGAATTTTTTGGAACATTTTATCTCGTTCACAATTTATTTTATATTTCTTTATCTATATGAATTTTTGAAAACTATATAATCTTATTATTTTTTAGAATGGAAGGGTTCGCGTTTAAGAATGAATTTGATTTTTTTTTCCCCTACTAAAGTCAGGATTTGGATAGTTTTTTAGGCCAAATCCAAAACCATGAAGTATGAAATAAAAAGCACAAACTGAGATAATTAATGTGGGATTAAGCATGAAGGTGGATTTATATTTAGATTTAGATTTTGGAAACCTATATTTAGATTTTGGCCGAAATTCTGATTTTATAGTTTCAGTATTTTGGACAAAAACTGTTTGGTAAACTTGAAATTTCACATTGGAAGTGCACATAATCCAAATGCTTTGTTTGGATAATAGGATATACTTAAAAGAAAAAAATATTATAGTTAACTAATAATATAAACTACTAACAAATAATTTTCTCAAGTAATAGAGTACCCTAAGTATTGTTAGAAATGGATTGTACTTCACTGACCAGTTCTGCGAAGTTGAATGTGTCGTCGAGGCTTGAATCGTGCATTTAGCAGCACTTTCCTTAAAGTGTTTCGGGCACTCCGGTAACGTCTTGGAGTCAGCACGCCAGAACACCCAGGATAAGACAGCCTTTATGCCGGAGGTTCACTAGACGTTGTGAGACACCGGCGTAGGGAAGAACACCTTTCTGGAAACTTTGGAAGAGAAAAGAGGGAGGAATGAATACTCAGATTCTGTGTATTTTGGACTCAGAAATCTGTTGTATTTATAGATGAATTAGTGTTGTTTCGTGAAGTCGCGACCCTTCCGAAATAACATTCATTCACCTGTTCGCAGATTCATTCACCATTTCGTTGTGTGGGCTGCTGCAAAAATAGGAATTCTCGGGGCGAGAATCGCCGCGAGGAGCCCGAGGCCCGAGCCTACGCCGCTCGCCCGATGCCACGTTGCCTAAGTGCACAAATGCGTCTACTATGCGCCACTATCGCCTCTACGCCCGAGCCCGTGCCCGATCCCGAGCCCGAGCCGGAGCCCGAGCCCGAGCCCGAGCCGGTGTTGCCGGTGGCAACACCGGCTACATTTTCATGAAGAGGTTAAAACAACAACCATTTGTCACCCACTAGCAACCCTTTGGTTGTTACACACTCCACATGAGTGCACATTCCTATTTAAGCATTCCCAAAACCTTTCTCTTTTCCGATGTGGGACTAAAGTCCTTTTTCTTTCCTTTTCATCTTTTAAGAACAACAAAGGAATTAATTAATTCCAACAATCCCCCACTTGTTCCATAAATGATGGAAAGGAATTCCAGAATACATCACTTAAAGAATGTTAATACAGTTAGGTATCTTTCGATTTGAACCTAACCTTAGTAGATGCAACACAAGATTTTATCGGAATCTCTGGTAGCTGGGCTTTGAACCAATTATTCCTTGTTATAAAATCGGTGTTACTTTACACACATTCTTTTGTAGTTCTTCGCCTACATCTCTCGCTTTAGCACTATTAATGGCCATGTGCTGATCCTGTCTCGTGAATTTTTATAAGATAAACTTCAGATCTTACTGAGACGGCACCATCTCTAAATTCACATAGGTGAAGTTCTTTCAGTATCTCTATTGCTTTACAGATACATGTCAACATTACTGAACTTCATTAAGAGTTTTATAAACTCAACCCTCAAATTGCAACAGTCGACATAATCATGTCGTATATATCCAAATCAACAGTTTGTTGTTACCCATTGAATCTAAGGTTAAGGTTTTCTTAACATTAGATTGGGTTGCCACTGTTGTTGGAACTCTTACTCAAGGAGTTTCAATCCCATACCTCTCGAGGTAGACTTTACTAAATCCCTAGCTAGTGGTTTAGTAAAGGGATCAGCTAAGTTATAGCTGGTACGCACATACGTAAGAGAAATGATTCCATCTTTGATCAATTTCCTTACGTAGGTATGTCTTAGACTTATATGTCTAGACTTCCCATTATACACTTCGTTGTAGGCTCTTGCTAGAGTAGCTTGACTATCGCAATGTATTGACACTTTTGATACATTCTCTTTAGCCAGCGAAACTTCTAATAGAAGATCCCTCAACCACTCAGCTTCTTGTCCTGCAGAAGCTAGAGCCACAAACTCTGACTCCATGGTCGAATGGGTAATACACGTTTGTTTCTTGCTCTTCCAAGAAACTGCCCCTCCGGCTAGCGTAAATACCCAACCTGTCGTAGATTTGTTATCCCTGACACTTGATATCCAACTAGCGTCAGTATATCCTTCTAATACGGCAGGAAATCTACCATATTGTAATCCAAGATTCTTGGTTTTCAAAAGATAACCAAAAATTCTTCCGATAGCCCTCCAATGCTCATTACTAGGGTTGCTGGTAAATCTACTCATTTTACTAACTGCAAATGCTATATCAGGTCTTGTGCATTGCATTAAATACATAAGACATCCAATAGCACTTGCGTATTCTAATTGAGCGACGGCTCTTCTAGAATTCTTTTCTAGTTTAACACTTGGATCAAATGGAGTGTTCACTTCTTTGAACTTTAGGTGTTTGAACTTGTCTAACACTTTCTCAACATAGTGCGACTGCGTAAGTTCAAAACCCCCAATATTTTGTATTACTTTGATCTCCAAAATAGTGTCAACTTTTCCAAGATCTTTCATCTTGAATGTGGAAGTTAGAAACCTCTTTGTTTCTGTAATTCCACTCATCTCGTTGCTAATGATCAACATATCATCAACGTAGAGACAAAGAAATATCACAATATTTCCATATACTTTAGTGTATAAACACTTATCACACACATTGTGAACAAAGCCATTAGAAATTATGACTGAGTCAAATTTCTGATGCCACTGCTTTAGTGCTTGTTTTAATCCGTACAAGGATTTAACAAGTTTGCATACCTTTTGTTCATTTTCCGGGAGCACGAACCCTTCCGGTTGCTCCATGTAAATCTCCTCATCGAGATCTCCATTTAAGAATGTCGTTTTGATATCCATCTGATGAACATTAAGATGATGCAATGAAGCTAACGCAAACAATATTCTAGTTGTAGTCGTTCTTGCTACTGGTGCATATGTGTCAAAATAATCAATTCCTTCTTTTTGTCGAAATCCTTTGGCTACTAGTCTAGCCTTGTAGGTGTTTAAAGTACCATCACTATGATACTTTTTCCTGAACACCCACTTACATCCAATAGGTTTTGAACCTTTGGGCAGATCGACAATTTCCCAAGTGTGGTTAGACATTATCGAATCCATTTCATCTTGGATAGCATATTTCCAAAAAGATGAGTCCCGCGAAGCTATTGCTTCCTTAAAGGTTTTAGGATCATCTTCCACCTGAAGAATGATAGGAATCTTTCGAATAAATTTCTCTGTATTTCCTTCCACTAAGTAAAAGGAAATAAGTTGAGAATCTATTTCGTCAGATCCTAGATCCTTAGCCTTTCGAACTCTCTTGCTGATCCGAAGCTCGGGTTGTTTTTCAACTAACCGTGAAGAGCTCTCCTCACGAGACTCTTCATTAGCAGGAATTTCAGGATCCTTATTCTTAGTAATAAGATTCTCGAAAAATTCTACATCTCTAGATTCGACAATAATGTTAGACTCTAAGTTTAAAAGTCTATATGCCTTACTATTGGCAGCATAACCTACAAAAGCACTTTTGATTCCACGAGGACCTAATTTGGTCCTTTTAGGATCCATATTTTTGTAATAAGCTATGCACCCCCACACTCTAAAATAACTGATATTAGGCTTACGGCCTTTCCATATCTCATATGGTGAAATACCAGTTTTCTTCAAAGGAATTCGGTTCATTATATGACATGCAGTAAGTAAAGCTTCTCCCCACAAACTAAATGATAATTCAGAATGCATTAGCATTGCATTTATCATTTCTTGATACGTTCTATTTTTTCTTTCTGCTAGTCCGTTCTGTTGAGGTGTCCGTGGTGCAGAACATTCATGAATAATACCGTTTTCTTCATAGAAGGTATTAAATTCAAAAGAAAAATATTCACCACCTCTATCACTTCTAAGTATTTTAATCTTTCTACCAAGTTGATTTTCAACCTCTGATTTATATATTTTAAAAGCATTAAAGGCTTCATCTTTATGCTTTAATAAATATACATATGTAAATCTAGAGCAATCATCAATGAAGGTAATAAAGTATTTATTACCTCCTCGAGATAATGTGCCATTAAATTCACATAAATCAGAGTGAACTAAATCTAGTAGATTGGTATTACGCTCTACACTGTGAAAAGGTTTTTTAATCATTTTGGATTTTGCACAAATTTCACACTTATCTAAATCTTCAGAATTGTATGAAATTAATTCAGATTTAATTAACCTTTTCATAGTGCTAATACCTATATGCGCTAATCTACTATGCCATAAAGTAGAAGACTCAATCATGTAAGCAGAAGTAGAAATTTTATTGATATTATTCTCAACGATACAAAGTTTTATCATACCCTCATCGGTATATCCCTTTCCAACAAACACTCCATTACGGGTCAATATTAATTTGCCCGACTCAAAGACAGACTTTATTCCTGGTTTACCCAACAAGACTCCACTGACGAGGTTCCTACTCATATCCGGGACGTGAAGTACGTTAGTCAAAGTTACTTTCTTCCCCAAAGTGAATTGGATTTCCATATCACCTATTCCGACGACCGTTGAATGTCCTTCATTTCCCATCTGAACTTCTTGTCCATCATTGACTACAGAGTAGGTCTTGAAAGCTGCTTTATCGTATGAAACATGAACGGTAGCACAAGTATCGTACCACCATCCTGGAGCCTTCCCTTTGACCGTCATGAGTTTGCTCACCGTAGCAATTATGTCATCTGTCTCAGTGAGATTTACCTCGCTGTTTTGGGTCTTTCGAACCCGACAGTCTCTGGCATAATGTCCTGCTTTGCCACATACAAAACAGCCGGTCTTTGGTCCTTTAGCGGTGCTGGAATTCTTGAACTTTTGTTGGTCCTTCTTAGGACCGAGAAAGTTCTTCTTTCCTGCAGGTCTCTTGCCTTTCGCGCTCACCGCGTTGGCTTTAGAAACTCCGCTGTTCTCGGATTTCTGTCTTTCCTTCGATTCCTCTTCGATTCGAAGGTGTTTTTGAATCTGTTCCAGTGAGAAATCCCCAGAGCTGTGAAGTAGTTTCTTCCGATAACTATTCCAAGATGCTGGCAATTTAGTAATTATAGTACCAACTTGGAATGGTTCCGGAAGTTCTATCTTCACAGCCCTGAGTTTGTTGACTAGAACTTGTAGTTCGTGTACTTGGGCCAGTATAGGCTTTGTATCAACCATTTTGTAATCAAAATACTTTGATATAAGAAATTTCTTTGTACCTTCTTCTTCTGCTCTGAATTTGAATTCCAGAGCCTTCCAGATGTCAATAGCCGAAGGATTTTCTGTGTAGAGGTCGTACAGTCTGTCCGACAGGGTGTTCAGAATGTGACCACGGCACAGCAGTTCGTCCTCTTTGCGCTTTTTGTGTTCTGCCTTGACCGCATCAGAATCTGCTGCAGTGGGTTCTGGAATGGATGGCAGATCTGGATCGAGGACGTAGTAGATCTTCAGTGCTGTCAGAAGGAAGATCATCTTGTCCTGCCAGCGTGTGAAGTTTGTCCCGTCGAAGCGATCTAGTTTTACTAGATCCTGGTTCATGACCTTGATGCTCGAAATCGTAGCCTCGGACGCCATAATTTGCAACACTTTAAGATTGTTAGAAATGGATTGTACTTCACTGACCAGTTCTGCGAAGTTGAATGTGTCGTCGAGGCTTGAATCGTGCATTTAGCAGCACTTTCCTTAAAGTGTTTCGGGCACTCCGGTAACGTCTTGGAGTCAGCACGCCAGAACACCCAGGATAAGACAGCCTTTATGCCGGAGGTTCACTAGACGCTGTGAGACACCGGCGTAGGGAATAACACATTTCTGGAAACTTTGTAAGAGAAAAGAGGGAGGAATAAATACTCAGATTCTGTGTATTTTGGACTCAGAAATCTGTTGTATTTATAGATGAATTAGTGTTGTTTCGTGAAGTCGCGACCCTTCCGAAACAACATTCATTCACCTGTTCGCAGATTCATTCACCCTTTCGTTGTGTTGGCTGCTGCAAAAATAGGAATTCTCGGGGCGAGAATCGCCACGAGGAGCCCGAGCCTGTGCCCGATCCCGAGCCCGAGCCCGAGCCGGTGTTGCCACCGGCAACACCGGCTACATTTTCATGAAGAGGTTAAAACAACAACCATTTGTCACCCACTAGCAACCCTTTGGTTGTTGCACACTCCACATGAGTGCACATTCCTATTTAAGCATTCCCAAAACCTTTCTCTTTTCCGATGTGGGACTAAAGTCCTTTTTCTTTCCTTTTCATCTTTTAAGAACAACAAAGGAATTAATTAATTCCAACAAGTATTTCATTCATCGAAGATTCAAAGAGTTCATCTGGATTGGCCTAGGTCTTTTCCGGCTAATGAGACTTCGATTTCTGAAGCTTTGTAATTATCTTTTGGATAGGCACCTCTACATGTATATGTATAGAGAATTCACTGATCACACATGTTGGCAACATATGTTGTTTTGAGCAAAAGCTCAAGTCTAATTTTCACTTAGAGATTCAAGTCTTCTCCTCATTTATTTTTGACCGTTATAAATCCAATAAATTGGTAATGTTTGACATCTTAAATCCTGTCCAGATACATTGTATCACATATTTTTAATTTGAATTATTTATAACATTTAATTTTTTATTGGCTGGATTAAATTGCTTTCAATCTCCATTACTTCATGACTGTTGGAGAAAAGCCTATATATTGAGGCATATCTCAATACTTCGGGACACACCAAAATTCTTTTATGAATACTCTCTTCTATAATCTCGTCTTTTTCGATCCGAGCTTTCCTTTCTTCGTTGTTGCTCTGGGCAGAGCTAAGTCGGGGTCACTCTCTCTTCGTCGTGTGCGGCAAGGAGATTCCGGTGGAGCGGAGATTTTACTACTAGGAGCGTTCGGATACGGTCTGCACATAGACCCGGACTAACTCTTAGGGCAGTGCTACGTGCGCGACTTTCCCGGAGGCTGGTAACATTTACATATTTTATTTTGTTTGCAGATTTCTAAGTGAAGAATATTGAAGAAAATCCAACAATCTAAGAGTTATCCGTACAACAATAATATAGTTTTGTTAACAACATACTGTTATGAATATTATGAACTAGAAAGACCATATGTGTTGAGACATTTATTTTCTTATGTTTTTAAGAGTAGGAATCTCTTACTACACTACATCATGTTCATGTAAAAAAATTGCTTCTGTTACAAAGCTAAAATTAGATACAGTATTTTTTTTTTAGTGAATCTTGCTAAATTACGTCAAAGATATGCTCATTGAGCCTCAAGCATTGACACAACATTGATATCCAAATTCATGCATAAACATGAATTACAACAACATTCATAGTTTATATTTCAATCATAGAATAGTACAACTACCTATGGACACTCGTCATTTACTTGTCGGACATGTGCACAATTTTGTAATATATTTTCTATAGATACTTTGCAAAAACTTCTTGAGTTCTTTTTAAAGACATTCTGGTTTAATTGAGTAGTAATTTTTTTTTCTTCCTTTTCTTTACAAGAGGTAGATGTCCACAAGGACTCTTGAATTTTATATGATTGTTGAATAATGTAGCACCTTTAATTTTGAAAGGTGGAAATAAACTTCTTCTAAGATAAATTAGTAAAATAAGTTACTGGTAATCTATAACATTTATAGATAATTATGATTTTTAGTTAAGAGGATATAGTGGTGGAAGAATTATATGATTCATAATATTTTGTATTAAGCATTGTCCATTTGGTAATGGAGAAGTTGCAGTGTGATCTTTGGATAAAGATTCAGCCATTTAACTTGCTTTGCATTATTCATTCGTTAGTAGTTGAGACGATTTTAGGTAGGATTTTGCTCATATATATATTGTAAATAAAATGAGAATTTTGTTGTTAGATACACTAGATTAGATATAACTAAAGAATGAAGCCATTTCTATTTCTAACCATCCTACTGAAAAATGTCTTCTTTAGAAGATGTGACGATATATGAGATTTTTTATAAAAGATTTCATAATTGGTTCAACATGCTCTCTTAAGTCTAGTTGAGTGAGTTTTTTTTTTGGGTTTCTTTTCTAGATCGAAGTGCACGTGGCTTTTACTAGTTTGAAATACACGTGGCTTTATTGTTATTGTCAAACTTTATTTCCTTTCTCATTTGTTTAATTGTTTTGAACTATATGTAAAGGATTTGTGAACCATATGAGTAGTAAAGATTTGTCTTTCTAAACTCTACCTTTCTGCCTTGTTTGAGTCCAGAAATATAAAAATTCAGTATCTTGTTGTTTAGGTCAATATTCATGAGTTTAATGTATTATCAATACATTTACTTAATTGGATCAGTATCTTTCCAGTTTAAATTATTTGGTTTAACCAAGTTAGTCATCTTATTGAACTCTTGGAACCTAGAATTCTATCAGAAAAATTTGGTTTCAACATAGTAAATTTTGTTCATATCTACATTGAAAATAAATTTATAATTTGCAATTACAATAAATAAAAATTTGCATCTTTATAAATAGAATATACTATTTACTGGAAATTGAATTTATCTCGTTGAGAAATATTTTGGTATTTCTTTGAGAAATAATTTTCTTCATATAATTATCCCAAAATTGCAACTTCTTCTATTGTCTAATTTTTTTTAATTACTCAAAATCTATAATTTCAATAGAATTCATTTATTTCTATCATTATTGCATTTATAGCAATATTAATGTTGTTGTAACCGATTGGTTCAAATGAGTGTTGATTTGATTGTGATATTTTATACAATAACTAGAGTAAATTGTTAAGAAGACTTATTTAGATATTGGGTGTAAGGATCTTTAATATGTGGTAAGTAAATTATCGGATGAATTATAATTGTTCAAATTCAGTTTTAAATTTTGGCTTTGATTACTAATTTTATTTGGGCTGGAGCCTTGTCTTTGTTTTTAGATTTGTTTCCATTCAGATTGAGTTTCAAACTCAATAGGGTGGAAAACTAAGTCTATTTACATCACTCTCATTTTCTACAAAAAAAAAGTTGCTTGTGGATCTATAAACTTATAATAAATATATAGTATAAGTTTTCATAAAATTGATTGATTGTTATATGAGTCAGTATAATCTTATTGGATTTGAGACGATCCATCTAAAATTGCTCGTAATATTTGTATAAGTCAATATCTCGTGTAACGTGATGATATTGAAAAGTTTCGACCATTAACTATATTTGGTTCTTTGAATTTAGCTTACATTATCTTTGGCTGCTAAAGATGTGTATATTACACTAGCACACTTGCTGATTTTTTATGCTTAAGGGATCGTTTAGTAGCCATAATTAAATATTAAGGTACTTTGTTCCTTCACAAATAAGGAGTCTTCTATTGGTGTAGATGGATCCAAAGGAAATCCAATGGTAACTAAAGTTCTACAGTTATTTTATGTTTTGGATCTTTAGATTACTTTGATTTGGAAAATTATACATGATTAATCGGTCATAGTTTGGTATTTGTTCTTGCTGCATTATTTACTTATTCGATATTTTAATATAATGTATCAGATTGATGATATAAATATGTATGACTGTATGTATTGATTTTGCACTACAGAATTAATAAGGATATTTTTGTAATTAAGAAATATCTAACAAAACTATTTATCTGATTATTTTACAAATATTGTTGAATTATTGTTACTGTTAAAATTTATTGCAAAATTGTATTATAGTGCATAAATACATTGTTGTGCTAGAATGAACAAGGTGTTCATCATTTTAATTATATTTCTTATGGAAACTAACATTATTATTTTTAGGACCGAATTATTAGATATTTTATCCTTTTCGGACATTATATTTGTAATATCATCTCTTCAAGTCAGAAGTATTAGAAGTTGGGACATGTTAGAAAAGGAGCAAACATGCTACGGGATAAAAAAAATCTCTCAAATAATGTACAAATTGACATTTCTTCTGAAGTGCTATTACTAAGCCGAAATCAAAAGGTACAAAATTGCTCCGATCACGTGGAAAGGTAATTTTTTCACATTTACAATTCTTTTCATTTTGATTACTAATTTAATTGGACAAATATATGAATTCTGTAAGCCATCATTAATTCTTGGTTTATGGTTATAATGGATCATATTCGTTCCTTGATCGATTTACAATTTTGAACCTTAAATGATCATTGTGTCACATATTAGAGTTTCTACTCAGACAAAGAAACCACAATATTATTCTGTCACAAATTTAAATTATGTTGGACAAGCATTGGTTTGCATATAAACAGTGATATTATAATATCCTTTGACACGTTCAAACAAGTTAGTCAAAAGAAAATAGTGAGTGAAATTGTAAATTCTTTCAAATCTAAGTTTTAAAAGTTGAGATTATTTTGGGTATAAGCCGAAAGGGTCCTTATGTCAACCGGGCATAAATAGCCCTAAGCGACACGGTACTTAATCGTCCCCCTGTGGACCTCCGCTAGTTGGGAACCGGCCCTTACAGCTAACCCAAATTAATCAACACTTGATAAACTAAAGATTTTTTAAGATTGATTAGCAAAATCACTTAAACTATTATTCTAGTACTTAGACTGTCATTTTGTAAATACGACAAGTAAAGATAAATATTTAAAGCCAAAACTGAAAATTAATGTGTCTTACTTTAAGAAGTGATAGACTCTGATGCATTTTGACTCACTATCTAAGGGCTTATACTAAATTAGTGGAATCATACACCTTGATTCTGATGACACAAAATATGATTTATGAGTAACCCAAATATCTAGCTTAGTCAAATAAAAAGTTTCTAAAGAAATTGACTATTATTGGTTTCATAGAATTCTTAAGTGTCTTTCTGAGTCATTACATGACATTTTCTTCGGATATAAAGACACTAAAGATCACTAAGATTCAGTTTAAGGTTTCATCTGTGGAACAACTTTGATACCCATAAGTTGATAGGTCAATGTGACAAACTATCATAGCTAGGAGTATCAAAGAATTTGAAATTGTATACTTAAACATAGCTTGTACTAAAGCTGAATGGATCAGATATCTTACTATGTAAATATCAAATAGATCCAGGTCTAAAGTTTACTCTTGCTATGACTTCATGAAGTATTGAACAGATTAAGCATCTTATTATGCATATACATGATATACATATTTCTGTACCTGTCATTTCTATAAATTATGCTAAAGAACTGGTAAAGCATGATCTTGTAAATTTTAAGATGAACAGGTACTTGCAGCTGCATTTCAAGACATTAAAAGAGCCTAAAAGGCAAAAATGTGGTTCTTGATTATAAAAGAACTTTACAGATCTCTTGACGAAGAGTCTGTTTACTCTTGACGAAGAGTTTTTCTAGAAATTATTCCTAGAATCATCGAGGGGGATGGGGTTAAGCCCATAGTTTAGTCACCAGCAGTGGCAACCCAACCGAGTCTGACTGGAGATCCCAAGAAGCCGATTCAATGGGTAGGAACAAGCTGGACTAGGTGACTATTATGGAACACTGACCTTGAGATTAAATTCTCTTTAAAATAAAAGCCCAAGAGGCTGTACATGTGTACATTGATACCCCATCCCTATGGTGACAGTGTTCCTTGTGTGATATGGATAGGGTGAGTTTAAACTCTTAATAAGTCCAAGTATGATATGCAGGGTTGATTCCTATCACCAACCCTTGAGGACTTACCTATATGAGAGGTCGTGAGGGCCGCGACTATAGGACAGGACGATCCTAGACAACTCTCATGAATATATAAAAGTGCGCATGGCCAACCAAACGCGCCACCCGATAGACCCAAGTACCTCTAGCGTACTATGTGTGCTATTATCTGAATCTGGTACAAGAAGACTGATTCAAGGCGTAGTCCATCAATTTCTTCTTCATACAAAGACAATAGTCACTACGTGAGATTCAAGGCTGTAGTCCATCTTATTTATGCATAGCATATAACTGCCCAGAAATCTTACTCTTCTCATCTCTTGTTTCTTTCCTTCTACTACCTTGGAACTTGACCTTTGAGGGGGGATTGATGGCAATATATGTTGGTTTGAGCAAAATCTCAAGTCCAATTTTTACTTAGAGATTCAAGGCTCCTCCTTATTTATTTTTTACCGTTATAAATCCAATAAATTGGTAACGTTTGACATCTTAAATCCTGTCCAGATACATTGTATCACATGGTTTTTCTTTAATATCCAACAGTAGTCCAGATACATTGTATCACATATTTTTTATTTGAATTATTTGTAACGTTTAATTCTTTATTGGGTGGATTAAATTGCTTTCAATCTCCATTACTCCATGACCGTTGGAGAAAAGCCTATATATTGAGGCCTATCTCAATACTTCAGGATATACAAAATTCCTTTACAAATACTCTATTCTATAATCTCGTCTTTTCCGATCCGAGCTTTCCTTTCTTCGTTGTTGCTCTGGGCAGAGCTAAGTCGGGGTCACTCTCTCTTCGTCGTGTGCGGCAAGGAGATTTCGGTGGAGAAAAATTTTTACTACTAGGAGCGTTCGGATACGATCTGCACATAAACCAAGACTAACTCTTAGGGCAGTGCTACGTGCGCGACTTCCCCGGAGGCCAGTAACACTTGCATATTTTATTTTATTTGTAGATTTCTAAGTGAAGAATATTGAAGAAAATCCAACAACACACACGTTAAAAACATAATTATGTAATGGAAGAGAGTAATAGCAATTGGGAGCGGGACGGACTCATCGCATGACAATGGTGAATAATGAGCCTCAAATGGTATTATAATGGCACATGGTAATGTTCACAACTAACAAAAAAAAAAAATCAAACAATTGTCAAATATCATTAAAATATAATTAAGTAAGATATTATTATATTGTATTATATAATTGGACAAACTCACTATTAACCACACATTTCTGACTTTGGCTACTACATGAAGTGAGTTTGGGTTACAAATGTTCGGATACTCCCTAACAGGATTCACAGTTGATTTTTTACTTTTTGAAACATATTGTCAAAAAGTTTTTATCGTAAGCTGTTCCAATAAGTTATTATCGTAAGTTACTGAATAAACATGTTTTGTAACTAGCTACTAAAGATTGTTGTTAGAAACAATAAGATATTTGGTAGAAAAAGATATTTTTCAGAAATAAAGACATGAGATGAAATTTCAGGGGTCAAAAAAAGAAATTATAGTGGAATTTTTTAAACAGTGTAAACTGAACCGGTGCAAAAATAGTACATGGAAATCCACTTCTTCTCAATAATCAAAAAGGAGGAGAAGGTAGAAGCAACATTATAAGGGTGTTTTTTTTTTTTTACAAAATTTTGAGTTACCCTACACTTGTTTTACCATAATTCAATGTGCACCGCACTGGATTACCATAATGAATAAACGTCCCACTTTTAATAAAAACCATTACTACAATCAACTCCTTTAACCCTCATCTCTAACCAAAATACCTCAAATAAGTGGAGTGCACATTGAATTATGACCAAAATACCCTCAAATAGGTGGGTGCACATTATATTATTGTAAAATAAATCTGGTGCAACTCTTTTTTTTTTTATGTAAGTCAAAGAAGTTGACTGTTAGTCATTGATGGTTTTCGTTAAAAGTATAGGATTTTATGCATTATGGTAATTTAATAGGGTGTACCTTGAATTTGGAAGGGGGGGGGGGGGGGGGGGGGGGGGGGGGGGGGGGGTGCGCAAACTTTCTCTTTTTTTTAAATGCCCGGCTTACATTATAGGTTTGTATCATACCAAGCTTATAATAAAAATGAAATATTTGTTGGAATAGTTATGTATATGGAATGTAGACATGTGCAACAAAGATCAATAGAACAATAGATGTATCTATCCTAAGTTAAAAGAGGTTGCCATTTAGGGTAAATTTCTGCAAATCCGCAAGGATGTTGCAAGGATGTTGTAAAGATAATTATGATACTCGCCTTAGGGGTGACCCAAACTATGACCGGTCAGGAAGATCGTTTCTTCTACCATTTTTATGCAAAAAACCAATTATTGGCAGTGTTCCTGAACCAAATTATGCCCGGTCAATCCACAAATGATGTAACTGGTGCCTTTGCGAATGTTGGAGGAAACCTGGTTTTTTTTTTTTTAACCTGGTTATTTAAAAGGAGCAAGAACAGATAATTGTCACTTATGACCTGCAGTAATGGTGAGAGAATGTGGCCAGAGACTCATGACGGATATTGATATCCGACATTGTAAACCATTACCTATACATTGTGACATGACAAAGAGGACCTCCTTCCGATGTTGTCATCGCCAAGCATAATCAAACAAATATACACTACATTTACTCAGCTCTAAGGACCATATTATCGATCTACTTACCATGCCCTTTCCACCTATTCAGTTTCCTCACTTCAAGTTCCGCGAGTATAACATATATGCTCCAACATACTCAGTAATCTAAGTTGTCTACAGCCTGACAATGTGATATGATATCTATTCGGGACGACACATCATTGGGGAAAGTCAGATATTTGGTCATTAAACATAACACTTCAGAGAAACTCAATACCAACCTAGGTACACTATCTTTTCAAGTTTGATCGAGTTTGATTACGACGAGTTATTGCATATACTGCAAGTATTTCCCATAATAAAGAATCTTCTACGGCTGCTGGAACTGCAACTAAGACCAAATAAAACATCATCCTTGCTATATACTGCAAGTATTTCCCATAATAAAGAATCTTCTACGGCTGCTGGAACTGCAACTAAGACCAAATAAAACATCATCCTTGCTATATAAGATGCAAAACTATTAAGGTAGGGAGGCGATTACTTGTACATAGCGTGAGGGAAACAGTTAAACGGATAAATTACTGTATAATTTTCCCCCAGTTTGAACTCACGACAAGCAAATACAGCTTAATAGAAACATAGAAACTAAAAGTAACTTTTGAAGTTCAAATTGACAAGTACTGCTCACTGGATAAACTTTGATGGTTTACAGGCAATTCCAAGGACAAGAATAGAAACAAACATGATATTAGAAGATGAAATTAATTGTTTTATAAACATAAAAACACATAGCGGAATACACATCGAAGAACTAGTTTGGACCTGAGTTGTGTTCACTCCCAGCTCTCTAACGCCAACAATAAACAGAATGATCAAACTGGCAACGCAGAGCAAGAATGGGCCATAAAGGCATCACCAACTTCCAGCTACATCATTGGCAACATATCAAAATTAATGCATTGAAGATGCGACTATATCTGCTCAATTTCCACTTCACTGTTGAGATCTATATCTAGCATCTCGTTGTCCACTTTTTCCACATCCACATCCTCATCATCGCCCTCATACTGCAGTGGCAAAAACATGAGGTAGTGTAAATTGCTTTTATTAGCTACTTAAAAAAGTACAAACTAAATTGAGAGAAACTACTAAAAAGAAACTAATTAAGATGTTATACTATAAGATATTAAGCCATAGGTACACCACAAAACTCTTTCTGTACAAACGGGCACCTTAACTGGGAAAACAAACATTGCTAATAATGTTTACAAAATTCTTTTTTAACCCAAAAACACATCCACATCCATCCTCGTCGTCACTCATACTGAAATAGAAAACACAGGAGATCGCATAAATTGCTTTTATAAACTATGTAAACAAAAGTACAAAGTTGAGGGAAATTACTAAAAAGGATACTATTTAAGGTTATACTAAAATATTAAGCCGTTTGTACACCACAAACTCTTCTTGCACAAACAGGCACCTTGGAAACAAACATTGTCAATAAGGTTATAAAAATTCTTCATATAAACCCAACAAAAAAGAGGTTAGGAGTTGCTTAACAATGTACCTAGAGCTGAAGAATGAACTTCTGTGAACTGCACCCCCCTATTGGATTTTTACATCTTAAAACATGAGAATGACTAATATCATTTGAAGGATAACCTCATTCATGCCCTAACAAAACATATGTCCATTCGATACAGAGAACATGAATTAGGGATCTCCGGACAGTAAGAACCTTTGTCCTGAGATCTATTAGGGCCTAAAATCTACTACCCTTCTCTCTCTCTCTCTCTCTCTCTCTCTCTCTCTATATATATATATATATATATATATATATATATATATATATATATATATTACATACATATGCATTGGTAAATCACCAATTCACCCCTGTTTCAAATGATCATCAACTTTTTGGCAGTGACACAAACATATGAACTTCTATTGGGAGAAACCAAACTAATGTGTAGTTAAACAATCAACCTGTTAAAACTCACAAAAAAATAGGCTAATATACAAGAGGTCACCACTAGCAAAGCATGGAAATGAGGATGTCAATGCAACTTCAAAAATAAATAGGAGACTTCTTTTTCACCTGTTTGTAAGCAATTTGATTGACTGGTGGAGGTGGGAGCGGCAGAGTTGCTTTATTATCTGAAGCCCCATTTTCATAAGCGACATAAGCATCCAGAGCCTCAGATCTCTCCTCTATTTCAATTAATTCATCTACTGCATGAGCAGCAATACTAGTTGAAGGCAGTGAGCGTCCCCCTTCAGATGACTTCACCTGCTAATTACAAAGTATATTCTAAAACATATCACACAACATATAATAATAAACTTTTGCAACCAGCTAACAATATAGTAAAGTAAACAACAATTAATAATGTCATAAGTAAACAAGCATTAATATATAACGATCTGACCTTATCCGAGGGATTAATGCTACCATAATTATTTTTTCCTCGTTTCATCTTGTAATCATCCATCAGTAACTTGTGAACATCTTTCTTATTCTGGACTGCTTTCATTGGCTCGGTGTCCTTGTTATCCGTCTCCTGGTGGATGGTAGGTCCCTCTGATCTATTAAGCTTCTCTGATCTTGAAAATATGGCAGAGAATCTTCCTCTTTTTTGTGTATTTCCTGCAACACCATGTGTGATCTCAGTAAGACTGCACTGGAATCAAAATGGCAAAAGTGATAAAGTAATATCTTTGTATGTTTGTGTCAAATATCATGAACTTCTATGATGGGTTTCTTACCTGTTTTCGCTTCTTCACTGGTTGTAGATAAAACATGTGTTCGCTTCTTAAATGGTGAAGCATTGTTCTCCATCTCATCTTTCCTAGGACTTCTCCTGCTCCCACCATTCAGCTCCACATCACTTAGAATATTCACACTTGAATCTTCTTCATTAGTACCAGGCTTTAAAATGTCCGAACCAAGCTGATCACCCAGCCTCTCAAAACGTGCTTGTGACCTGGTCATTTTGAATTGTCATATAATATTTCTGTCACACTTGGATATCAGCACAAGTAAATTTAAAACTAGTTAAATAACTACAAAAGCATGCCTTTTCAACTCCTCTTGTGCCTTTATGTAACGCCCATGAGCTCTGACAAATTTTTTAATTTTCGAAGTAATCCTAGTAAACAAACACAGTGAGTTAAGATGTGAAAACAAATATATCAGTAGCTTCTTCACAATGGTAATATCTAATAGTAGACCGGGGAATCACAATTAGTAAATAATAAAACCTTTTGCAGTCTTCTTGCTCTTTGTTTAGTTGGATCTCAAGATCCTCATTTCTTTTGGAAAGCTTATTTGCTTCGTCAACATTCTCCTCCAGAAAGACCTATATAAAAAAGCATCCATTGGTTTATGTTATAATATGTCACAACTGAATCAAAACAGCAAAAGGATGCAATATGACCAGCTATCTATGTTGCACGGACACGACAAGGGATGCGGAACACAATGAGCCATGGACACGGTGACACATTTTTTTTCTAAAAACTAGGATGCGGCAAATAAGGACACGTTATATATATACACACATACTTTAACCATAAATATTATGTAATTGAATATTTGCATATTTGAGAAATAGGTAGATCGTTAATATGAAACTAAAATGCCACAAACAAAATGCTTTAACTTTTACCTTTCATAATTGAATTATAAACAAAAACACTACAAAAGTGTCAAGCACGTGTCCTTATTCAGAGAGTGTCGGTTTCCGATTTAAAATGAAAATATGGGGACACGAAGCGACATGTGTTCTTATATGGAGTGTCTATGCCCGATTTCAAATGAAAACACAATGACACGTAAAAATGAAGGTCTGAATTTGTCTGAAGAGTGTCAGCATGTCGGTGTCCGATATGTGCCCGACATGAGACGCGTTACTAATATGAGAGTGTGCCTACATAGCCAGCTATGATGCAGGATACATGACAAAAGGCAAATAAAGAGAACAAACTACTTCAAATGCAAATTTACAGTTTTATAGCCAGCGTTACTAAGATGAGAGTGTGCCTACATAGCCAGCTATGATGCATGATACATGATAAAAGGCAAATAAAGAGAAAAAAACTACTTGAAATGCAAATTTACAGTTCTATACCACAGGGTTCCCGATATATCAACAATACAGATTAAATGATCAAAACCCACAACTTGCTCTTGGGTTCTGTTTTGCTTCAAGAAGCTAGCAAAACAGAATGCTTCATGGTAAACAAGCATCACTAATAAACAAGGTTGTGAAAAGCGCTATGCGCTAGTCGGGCGGGCACCTTCCGCCTAGCGCCTAGCCCAACTAGGTGGGTGCCTAGGTGGCCGCCTAGATCTAGGCCTCTCAAAAAAAAAAAAAAAAAAAAGAATCCAAAAAAACTACTAAAAATTGAAGAAAAATCCATAAAACCCCAAAACATGCATAGTCGGGCGTCAGGGAGACTAGGCGGGCACCTAAGCGAACATCGGACGGGCACCCGGCGCCTACCACCTAGGCGGACGCCTTTTAGAACAGAGCTAATAGATCTGGATCTAGCATAGACAGTCATTTGTACCATTCTTTAGCATTACTCGTAAAGGTTATCTTGAATTCCAAGATAATTCTGTATCAGAATCCTAACTCAATAGACTTATGGTTGGTTCTTTAGTTGAAATGGCAGACAAGACAATAATGGACAAAGTGCTCAACACAATATTTTGGCCATGTCAATTTAAAGAGTGCAATTCCGTTGTTTGTTTACTGCAAGTAAATCCTATTACAAGGTGAATTTTCAACTCAAACTGGGAGACAAATAAAAGTCTAAAAGCTATCAAGGAAATACAAGAGGTAGCATCAAAACTCAGGAAATCAGCTAGGAAGCACGGACACATTTGAACAGGTGTCATACCCAATTTGGTACCTCGAATTATTCCAATCCGTCAGTACTTGTAATTCAGATCCAGATCATGGACTGCCTGAAATCCTTGTCAGAAAGTTTCTTGGGATGTCCAATACTTGTCCTAAATGTCTCTGGCGAAGCCTAGCTTCTTGGATTTATTCAGGCTCATTTTATTTGTTCAACTAGGCGCTTGAATAATCAACCCGCGTACTCATAAGAGAGAGGTGTAAACAAAGACATGATTGGATCACAACTCACAAGCACACAATAAAACAGAAGTTTTGGAAGAGAGAGAGAGACGGGATTTTTCCATTAACAGCACCACAGAGAAATATAGGCCCCCATGAAGTTGCAAACCATTGCCAAAGTTGTCGGAAACTCATAGAGCAGCAAATGTTCTTTCTCATGTTTTCCTGTTTTTCTTTCACTACATTTACGTTGAAATTTCCTAAGTGGTACTTCGCTACAGAGTATTTGAGTTTATGACCTGGATTTTTGGTTATTAGGGTGCTTTGAGGTTAGATATAGAGAGAGAGACGAACATAACCCATCTATTATAGATAATCTCATCAACATCTCCGGACCGGTACCCAAAAAATACTATTGGTACAAAAAATCTCGCCCTCGACTATCTCTCTCTCACACACACATATATATATAAACAACAAAGTCTTTATCCCAAATCTTTGTGGTCGGCTGCTGAATCTTTTTTTCCCATTCAACTTTGTTAAGGGCAGGACCATGTACTTTGTCACACTAACAAAGCATATCCTTCTTTAAAACCTAGATACATGTTCGTTTAGGCCTACCAATCGCTAATCCTAGCAGTGCCTTTAACTACAATCTTATTGCTCTTCCTACGTTGCACATGCCAAACCACAGACAATTTTTTTTTCTAATTCTATCCACAATCAGCGTCACCTCTAACTTTACTATAACACTTCCGTTTCTTATCTTCATCTTTCATGCATTGCCACTCATCCATCTTATCATTCTCTTTTTTGTTACACTAATTTTTTGGACATCTTGTTCTTGATTTCCCAACATAGATATAATCTCATCAATATCTCAATATAACCCCCAACTACATTATTACCCAAAAATATTGTTGTACAAAAAATCTCGCTCTCCGTTCTCCCCATCACCACCATCACCATGCATACACATATCTTCAAATTTTTAACAACTCAAAACCAAAAGGCCATAATAAGGGAGAATCATCTCCATCATCCAAGCCTTCTACCATCATAATGGGTTCACCTATGTGCATATGTTTGCTCCATAAAAGAATTGACAAAGTTTTTATGACCGGCTACCAAACAGAGATAAACCCTCTATGTTGGTGTCAGATCTCTAGCCACGTAGATATGACTTAAAAAAGACATGCCATAAAACCTAGACGACCAGTTGGTGAGTAGGTAGAGCTAGTTGTTGGCTATACAGTTTACTCTCAAGCAACCAAGGAGCACCCTCCAAATTCCAGATAAGATGATATAATTGGTACACTAAAAAGTAGGGAAGTAGTCATAACAATTACAAAAATATTAATACAAATGTCAATTGTAAAATATGAATTACCACAACCTTACGGCATCTATTTTCCACGAATGTGACTAGAATGAAGTATGTTGTGAAGCTTAAGAGAAAACAAATTACCACAATTACTGCCCATGCTTGCAAACATGTTTAAAGTGTGATGCTTGAATCAATCATTAAAAAAGCAATATGAAGGGCATAAACCCCTATTTAATACTTGAGAATCCAAAGGAACAACGGATACCACAAAACACATTTTGTTGAAATTTACCTCGAGTTGAGATTTATGATCTTCAAGCCTTTTGATATCAGAATGTAGCTGCTTTAACTGCACAAAGAATGTATAGAAGACGGCACAAGAATGACCAACAGTGAACAAAAGGAAAAATAACACATATTGCAATTCCCAAGATATATAATGATCAGTTACAGAATAATCAATTCAAACCTGCTCTTCAATAACATCTTTTCCATCATATGACGACACTTTGTCTTCTCTTTTATGATCTTCAGCACCATCAGATATTCTATAGCTTTCGGAATCATCAGTTTCTCCATCCATATGTTGCTTCTTCCTATGCCTTCTCTCACTAAACCATGTTTCATAGTGGGAATTAATGGATAATGTTAGAGACCAGCAACTAAATGATTAAGAAAGTAATCAGCCATTTCACGGGAGTAATAACAATTACATCAACATGAATACATTTTAGGGCACTATCATAGTCCAAAAAGCATACTGTTTCCATTATACAGCACGATAAAGTGGCTATGGCTATGCAATAGAGCATGTTGCATGAAACATGTCATAAATGAGCTGTTTGTGTTTTAGATAATAATAGCATCTCTCTACTGTTATAATGCGGCTTGGAATGGGTCAAAAATGACCCATCCAAGCCGTTTGTATATCCTCCACTAATTAATTAAAAGAAATCCTTATAATTAACTACCCCTGTATGTATATCCTCACGTAATTAATAATATTTTTAAAAAATCCTTATAACCACCAGTGTATGTATATTCCTCACGTAAAAAAAACTTAAAATCCTTGCAACCATCTAAATAATATCCAAAATCCTATATATATATATATATATATATATATATATATATATATAACAAATTCAAATTAAAATATAGGCTTAATTGCACTTTGCTACCCTCAACTATTCCGCTTTTTCAACTTGATACCCTAAACTTTTTTTTGTAACTAGTTGATACCTCAACTACTATTTTTTTTCAACTTGATACCTAATTTTTCAAAAAACCCCAAAATGCCCTTATCCCTTCCCTTCTCCCCCCCCCCCCTCCCCCACTCCGGCCACCCCCCACCCTCCCGCTCCGCCTCCCCTCCGGCCACCCCCCTCTCCTACGCCGGCCAACCCCCCCCCTCCCGCTTCAGGCGCCACCGTCGCGGCGGCGGCTGCGGCTGCTACTGTGGCTGCTGCGGCGGCTACTGCTGCTGCGACGGCGGCTGCTGCCGCCGCGGTGGCCGGCGGCGGTGGGGTAGGGGGGTTGGCCGGGCACGGGAGAGGGGGGTGGCCGGAGGGGAGGCGGAGCGGGAGGGGGTAGCCGGAGTGGGGGAGGGGGGGTTGGTGGAGGGGAGTAATTTTAAGGTTTGAGCAGGGGTATTTTCGTCCCAAAATTTTTTTGGGTATCAACTTGTTACAAAAAAAAGTTTAAGGTATCAAATTGAAAAAGCGGAATAGTTGAGGGTAGCAAAGTGCAATTAAGCCTAAAATATATTCAATATTTAAATTATATTTAAACTAACTACATGGTATTATCTAAACATATATCCAAAGTTCTACAAAGAACAAATTTTAATCAAAATATATTCAAATTATATTTAAAATATTTTTAGTACAATTTAAATTTCTATATATTTTTTCAATAAAATTAAAAAAAATTGTACATGCATCGCACGTGAACATGACTAGTATCACATAATACTTGTTTTCCTGCATGGCTATATCCTCTTGTACATTATACTCTTCTGACCTTTCCGTACATCATTCACCAATAGCCTGAGTGTTGAGCTTGGAGGCGAAAGATCCAAATTGCTGATTATACACTATAAGTGGTGGTGACAGGTTTGGGAAGTTTGGGGTCTTTTCACAGCACAAAGATAAATTTGTTTATTCCGGAAAACTGATGTCACATTGAACCATGAAATGGATTTAACAAACCAGTGCTTACAGCTAAAACTTTGAAGATCTTCTGGATGATAAATGAGTTTCCTACGGTTCTCTCACAGGAACATAATACACGACTATAATCAGTTTCATTAGTTATTTAGTTTCTTGTTATAGGAGATCAAAACTTCCTCAATGAGTTGTTACTTGATAAAATGTGGTTCGGAAGGTGTGTCAGCACTAATTCCTGATTATCCAAACAAGCAAGATCTATCTGAGACGACTCCAGAAGAGTGGTAATCTATACATGAGCTAAATCAAAAACTATTAGTGCATCACTGCATCTTTAAGAGGTGCCAGCAAAGCAAGGACCAGTATGGAAATTTCACCAGGAGATGAGCACTGTAGCATGATATAGTTTGTTCATTTTATCTAACATTTCCTACATCACTAATCTTATATGTTAAAAGAAATGCTACAGTGTAATATTGCTTTCACCATCAATTGAGCTCTCTCTCCAATTGTTGGCATTTTATACATCCTAGCACACACCCTAGCACAATTTGTTGACAGACTAATGCCAACCCAATCTTTATCATCCCAGACTGGGACCAGGACTGGCTGTAAAATCCCATCTTTCATGCATACCTACGATAAAGTTTGTCAAGCGCTCAAGAAATGACCAGCAGTAACTTTGCCGATCAACATGATACTATAATACAAAACATGTGTCCACAAATCTCCAGAGCCTAGTTGTAAAGGTTGGCACAAATTTTCACACCGCCTGCCAACCTCTAATGACTTGCTGCCATATTGCTAGCTAAGACCAAGACTGGGCAGGAAAGGGCCATCGCATTAAGCTTTAAATGTTAATGGAATCACATTCCCAAAGTTAGCAGCATTACAGGTATTCCGCATTGACACTTCAAACCAAAAATATTGCACAATCTTGACATTGGATACCACTCTCAGTAGCAAGGTCCACAGAATATATTTCATAATGTAGTTCAATGGAGGCATTGTAGGTCACTAACACTTTAGGATACATATTGGATTAATTTATTTCGTCCTAGAATTTAGAACATTTTCAACAACCAAGGCATATAAATGATGTTTTACGCTTGTGGCAAGAAGAAATAATGCTTAAAAGATACGAGTTAAAATGCATATTCATTACAAGTTTTTATTAAATTAACCGACTTTACCTTCCCCTCTACTTTGGTGAATTGGCTTCTTTTCTCCAGTATCCACTATTTCCATTTATAGTGATACATTCTTACATGGCTAAGTTCCAAATAAGTACCTAATTTATCAACTTTTGGCAATTTAATACCCTAAATTATTTCTTTGGCAAGTTGATACCTTAAAGTTCAAACTTGTAGTTTCTTTTTGGAGTTAGGGACAAAAAAAAGTATGAAAGACCATACTGTCACTCTAATAATTTATTATTAATTGAATTTTCTAAAAAATATTCTTTAAAGAAAAGTTATTGATGCTAGTAGAATGGGTTGGAGTTCAAAACCTAACCCACATCCTCAACCCACCCTCATGGTATTTAAGTGAATTAAGCTTTTATATTAATATAATATCTTATTTTAGATGACAAAAATGAGGCAAATATGCATCTGTATATTTATATGTTATAACGGGTTGTGCTCTAGTTTTTCAAAATTGTTGTATTGCCATCATATTCACATCATGTCGCCACATCAGTATCCATAAAACATGTCTGAAAAAAACACGTAAAAGAAGAGCCAAACAAAATATCTTAATGAGAGCACGAAACAAATATACTTATGACTCATCAAGTAAAAGGGTGTCTCGGTGCCACGAGGCTCCCGCTTACGCAAGGTCTTGGGAGGGTCGAGGCTTCCGCTTATGCAAGGTCTTGTGAGGGTCAAGATGTAAACAACCTTATCCCCATATATATGGAGATGTTTGTTTCTGTGAATCGGACATGTATCCTTCAAGATGCAAGCAACAAGCTTTATCGTTGCGCCAAACGACGCCCTCTTAAGTCTTAATAAGAGTGAATATTTCTGATTACAATGTTCTATTGTGAAGTGAATTGTAACATAAATGAGAAAATGCGCTGACATGGGGAAGGAGAAGGGGGCAAATGGTAGGGGAGGAAAGAGGGAGAAGGGTGGGTTTCGAGATGGAGGGAGGGAGGAGAGAGAGGAGGAATAAAGGAAGAAGATAGAGGGGGGGAAAGGTCTTTTACACTGTTAATTAAAAGGTTAATTAATTTTCGGCTTCTAAGCAAATAACAAGATTTGAGGGTACTTATTTAAAAATATGGTAGATTTAAGGGAGACTTGTATGCAAAAAAATTCCTGATTTGATAATTGTCCAGTTATTTAAAAGGAACAAGCATGGCAAGGGATAAATGTAACATTGTAACTTATACAAGCTACCACTACAATCATGAAAGGATTACAAAGCCTCTAGGGAGAATGCTTAAATAATAAATATTTTGCAAGAGTATAGAGTGCAGGTTACTTCATAACAAAAATCCAGAAAAAATAAAAGCAATTCACCAAATATCAGTTGAAACAGACTAATGATTTAATGAATGTCTAACACGGCATGAATGCATACAGATTAAGTAGCTTATACATTTGCTTACCCCCTTTTGACAGGTGATCTTGAAACGCTCATTCCTGCAATAAGAGTTCCAAAGGTCATAACAAGAACTAAAACATGTTATAAGGCAATTATTTTATAGGGAAAAGAGTTCTGAGATATGATTATACAATCACGGTCCATAATAATGCCTTTTACACTATGAAAGTCTAGCATATTACCTTAAAAGGGAAAAGGGAAGATTATACAGTTCTACAAAATATTTACCTTTGTCATGCAGATCTGGTTTTTGGAAAGAATGATAACTTCTTGCATCCCTTCCCGGTGAATATCTTCGATGAGGAGAATGCCTTCTGTCAAGCTTATCTCTTAGGTCAGCACTTCTATAATCCCGTCTACCTGCAAGTGCCAAAAGTGATATATTCAAGCAGGAGAAGACAGCTGCTTCTTACCTTTAGATGAAAGCAAGGAGATAACCCACGTAACCTCGTCAAGCTTACCATCACCATAAGCTATATGAGAAATTCAATAATGAAAAGCAATAGATCCTCCTTGCCAATCCAAAGGGCCACATATAAATGTGCCTATAAAATTAATTTGAGAAATGCCCATGTATGGCCTTGGATCGTTGAGGGAGCCCATAAACATACGAAATAGCTGCCTTCAGGAGAGATTAAGGAGCAATATGCCTCATAGTATAATTAGATATAGTGAAGAACTGCCCATCAAGTAAACTTGCTCTGATATCTCCCAGAACCTCCAACAATGAGCTTGTTGAACAACACCAAACCAACTGCCTGATATTCTATACTTAAGGTTTCACTAATCACTGAATCTGCTAATAATTTAGAGCGCAGAATAGATAAAGTATACTCCAACAATCACGAGGCAAACATAATATATATGATCCTTTATATAAGCTGTGACAAGAAACCATTAAGAGAACCATGTGATAAACAATATCCAGACAAGAAGCACCAAGAAAATCATCCTTCAAGTGCAGAAGATATTAGATCTTTCACATAGACTAAACTTCACACTGATGAACCACATGTAGATGGAAGCCACTGTTAGCAATAGGTAGTGCTGTTGAAAGGTGCTTTGATTGATTTGAGCAGTAAACAAAGTCAAGAAATGAACCAAGAATTATGCCACAATTGTTCTGCAATAAGCTTCACATGAGCAGATATTTTGATCAGAAGAAAACTATGACATACTTTTTTCATCTGCAGGCAATCATATTCAACCCCACAATTATTTGCAAGCAGACGGCAGAAGGCATTCATGAAACTGCATAATGCAAGCAAAAAGGAAAATATAGGAGAGAAACTAAACTAAGTCCCTGCATGACAAGATGAGAAGAAGAAAAAAATCTCACTTTGTTCAGTTAGAACTCAGTGTATTGATTCTTCCCAACTGACTTCCTATGTACCTTTTGACGAGCTAATTACTAGTCAGTGTAGTTAAAATTAGATTTTCTATTTGTCACTTATTTCTATGAACATGAAAAAAAGACATTACCTTAAACAAGCTAACAGCCCTACATCTTTTTGAAAAGCTAAATCTGCACGACTGAATACACTATACACTCAGAAAAGGACGGCAGCAAAAACCCGACATGTCCTTGGTAGCATTTGGGAATGGGTTAAATTTAGTACTATGAGGCTTTAATCCGTGCTAAGGTTGTCAAATGTCTAAAAGTTCTAAGAGTATAAGTAACGCCTAAAATTGATTGTTGAGAATCAACCTGGTTTGCTTCAAAGGAGGTCTATCATGGAACCTTTTCACTTGCTAAGAAATTTATGGAAAAAAAATTAGATACAATAAGATATGCAAATTAGTTTAATGAACACTTGAGGTGGCGTACCTTGAGAATTATGATGTGGGTATTGGAGAAGAAACAAGTTCACGATAGTTATGTTGGAATTCATAAAGATATGCACTTGTAAGATATGTATAATGGAAATGTCACTGCTACTAATAAAAATGGAGGAGATACAAGTCCATTTTCCATATGGACTTGCATCATCAAAAACCAAGTTACTCTTGCAGTAATTATGAAAATTCCAGGCACCAAAGGGCGAGGTCTGGTGGTGTATTTGTTGTTACTCGGTAAGCCTATAACTTCCAAATAGAAGTGTGGAGGGAAGCTCCTGCATCACTATGTTTTAAATTAAAAGGATAAAATCATAAATATGAAAAAAAAAAAACTTCAGAAGAATTAAAACAATAGTCCATGAATGCGCATTAGCTGACCCAAAATATTTGGCATAAAAGGCATTGCAATAAATAGGCATGGACATTGAAATTAGAAGGCTAGAATGAATGGTAAGGAACACATTAAATGATAGGACAAACAAATTAGTACATCCATAAAAGGTTAGAGGTGACACAGATTCATAATTAAGCAAGAGAAAATTGTCGAAGGAGGTTTCACGACGTCCCCACCCCCCCCCCCCCCCCCCCCCCCCCCCACACCCCCAAAAAAAAAAAAAAAAAAAAACCACCACACACTCACACAGAAGAAGAATTAATTGATGCAACAAAATTGATAGCCATTTAGCTAAACAGGAGAACTAGAGCTAGACCTGAACAATCTATAAACCTTGAACTGAGAGTGAAAATTAAGATGATTTGCACTAATATGACAGAAAGAGATGGCCCTTAACATAGCAGAATGGAAGATTAATCGTTTAAGTAGCCAAACAAAAAAAATGGTTGTTATCGTTACCATTGCTATCATCTCGGAGCTAAAGTTGAGGTCCATTTGATCTGCTTGAACTCGATTCTACGTAAATGGGGTCACATTTCTACATGGAACACTTCCAATTTTCCTTTCCTTCCCCCCACTTTCCATCAATCCAAACCATCACCAAACACTAAAATTTGTACAATATTACGTTATGAGGATTAAGAGAGTTGCACATTCTCCACGGATCGTTATGTGAATACGCATAAAACAAATAATTCCAATCATAGCAGAATATAATGACGCTTAGGGGTCATATATCAAACTAATTCAAGTAACTATGTCAAATCAAGAAATGGGAGAATTTTAACACGAATCCGCCATTAAATTTCCATGGACCTAAATATTATTAAAAAATTCCGACTTCGACGGCACGGGGGTGATAATTACCGTTGAAAGAAGAGCCGCCGGAGAATCTCCGGAGCTCGGCCTCGCCGTGGGCGAAGTTGCAGTTGGGGCGGGGGCAGCGTCCCCTCTGGTACAGTGTACACAGCCTCGTCTTGTAGTTCCGGCCGCCCTGCATCGTTCGATCTTGGGACTCGACGGTCTTGATTCGTCGGGGTTTGGTGAGGAAGGAGAGAGAGAGAGAGAGGGTGGCTGAGAGGAACCCTAGCTTTTTAGGGGGTTCTGATAAAACCCTAATTTTCGACGGAGAAGACAAAAGAGCACTCGCGTTGGTGGAGGACGTGTGTGGATATGTATGGTCGCTCTAGGGGCAAGAACCGTAATTATTTGCAAAATGAATGTGAGATTCTTGCGAATATACGAACTAGGGTGAGCGTCGGTATAATCGGTCGGTATTTTGTTAGATTTTTCGGTATTTTTTTAAATCGGTATTTAAAAAATCAATACCAGTATCGTACCATTTAGAATCGGTTTTTCGGTTTCGGTTAAATTGGTATTCGGTCGATTTTTGTTCGGTATCGGTTACCATTTAACATTTGATCAATCAACACACTTAATATGAACCTCTTAATCTAGAAAAATATTTTTTTTTACTTTTTTTTGGAAGCATTAAATTTTAAAGCCAAGCCTCTACGAAGCAAGCAATTAATCAAATTTATTAGAATAATATGTAACAAGTCGCAAACATCTAAAAAAGAGCTTAAAAGATCAAACACGATCTTGAAGTTTAATTCTTAGTATAAGTTTAACTGCACTAAAATTTATTTCAAAATTATATGAAAACACAAAAATATAAGCTCAAAAGACCAAAACTCAATTCTTAGCATTCTTAACATAACTTCAAGTCCACCAAAATCCATTCTAAGTTCTAACAAACTAATTTCCAACTAAAACAAAGATAAAAATGAAAACATGTAATATAAAATTAATCACGAACAACATTCTAACGGAAAAAAAATGTATATATATATATATATATATATATATATATATATATATATATATTGGTTCGGTTCGGTATTTTCGGTATGGTAATACATTCAAACCATTACCACTACCATTATACCATATTTTAATCGGTTCGATAATTCGGTATCGGTACATAATTTCTGTTCGATTTTTCGGAATATTTTTAATCGGTATTCGGTCGGTTTTTCGGTAGCGGTCGGTATTTGCTCACCCCTAATATGAACAGAAATTTTACTATAGCGATAGAAAGTTACAGAAAATTGGATAAAACGATCAAAGTTTCAAAAAATTGTATCCAAAGAAAGCTTCCGATAAACTGTGTGGCAAAAATTGGACGAATATATGAACAGAAAATTTACTATAGCGATAGAAAGTTACAGAAAATTGGATAAAACGATCAAAGTTTCAAAAATTGTATCCAAAGAAAGCTTCCGATAAACTGTGTGACGAAAATTGGACATGTCCAATTTTTGCCACACTGTATGTTGGATTTTGAGCATTTTGGATTTGTTTTTGGTTCATGCGAGTTTGTTTTTTATTTGTTTGGTTCATACGGTTTGGTTTATTTTATTTTGGTTTCTTTTATAGTAGCTAATATGGTTTGTTTTATTTGGTTTGGTTTTTTAGTTATTTGGTTTATGTTGTTTTTTTGTTGAGTCTAACGGCAAATTCAACGTTCCAATTCCAAAGTTTATTTCCAACGGCTATTTCATATCATCTATAAATTGGGACATAAAAGTATGAAATGAAACAATCTCATTCTCTCTCAAAAAAATTCATTCTCTTCATAATATAAACGATCATTAAGAAGGAGCTCATCTCATCCTACTTCTCCGGGAAGCTCATTTTGTAGTCAACATGGATGAAAATCTAACAATATTATGTTTGCTTGGAGGTGTACTAAATGGGTTAGCTTATGAAGGAGGTTTAACTCAAGTTCTTTTAATTGATAATAAAAAAAAAATTCTTAGTTTACGTAATCTAATTATTGAACAATATTCTATTGATTATGAATTTATATTTTTGCATCAAATTGTATAAATATAGATAGTGAACAAGCATTGAAATTTATTCTTGAAGTTAATGTACAATCACCATATATTAGTATTTATGTGACGCTACCACCACCAAGAATTAATAATGTAAGTAGTATACCTGCTTCTAATATAGATGTGAATACTGCTGCTAGTTCTTCTCACCAAGTTATCTCATTTAATGTACAATCACCATATATTATTATTTATGTCACTCCACCACCACCAAGAATTAATAGTGTAAGTAGTATACATGCTTCTAATATATATGTGAATACTGTTGCTAATTCTTCTCACCAAGTTATCCCATTTACGCAGGAAGAACATGGTAATAACGATGATAAAAATAGTGATGATTCAATTGAAATTTTAGATGATGAATTTGATAATTCTGTTGATAATGTTAGCACTCCTGAATTATTTATTGGAAAAGAATTTGAGAATCGTTCTAAATTTAGAAGTTTTATTAGTGATATAGCAATTAAACATAATTTTACTTGTTCGGCTTCTTTGAACAATGCTAGTGGGATTGTATATAAATGTAATGCTTCAACTTGTCATTGGAGAGTATACGCTAAAGTCAATGGTAAAGGCGAAAGATTTTGTATTGCTATGTTAGAAAATATACATTCTTGTTTAGGTGGGCTTACAACTGGTTGTCATCCATTAACTACTACGATATGGGTTAAAAATAAAATTATTGATAAAATTCGAGATAATCAGTCGTATAGTCCATCGCATGTTGTAAATGATATATTTAGGGAACACCGAATACGTATTAAATATTGTAAGGCTTGGAAAGCTAGAGAACTTGCTCTATCTAAAATAAATGGTAGTTATATTTATGCATATAGTAGCCTTGAAGAGTATGGTTTTAGAATCATTGAGACTAATTCAGGTAGCCAATGTTTTATAAAGATTGCAGAAAATAATAGCTTTCAAAGAATTTTTATTTGTTTCAAGGCATGCATTGATGGATTTTTACGAGGATGTTTGCTTGTGATTAGTACTGATGCTACTTTTCTTTCCTCTAGATACAAAGGTATTTTATTTATTGCTTGTGTCATGATCCTAACTATCAATTATATCCAATTGCTTATGCTGTTGCTGAGAGTGAAAACAAGGATTCTTGGGCTTGGTTTTTAAACGGTTTGAGAACATCTTTTGAAAGGTATTTTGATGCATGGAATACAATTTCTTTTATCAGATAAACAAAAAAGGATTGATAAATGCCATACATGCTATTTTTCTAGATTCGCCGCTTTTTTTTTTGTATTCAATATTTTAAACAAAATTTAAAATCAGTATGTAGATTGAAACATTTTCAACGTAGTTTGGACTATCTTGCAAGATGTTGTAATGAAACAGATGCAAACAATTGCTTGGAAATAATTAAAGCTGAAAATATAGATGTTTACAATTGGCTCATTGGAGTAAATGATGAAACTCGTGTTTTCTCACACTAGATTACAGCTTATTCTCCTTGTCCTATATTAGACATTTACACGTCAAATCTTGCTGAATGTTTCAATAACTGGATTAAAAACCTATGTGACAAACCAATAACAACACTACTTGATGGTATTCGAGCCAAGATTATAACACTTCAGGACAACAACAGACAAAAAGCTAAAAATCTTGAAACAAATTATTGTCCGAAGATGTTAAAAACTATGGCTCGTATCATGAAAGAAAACCATCAGCTTGAAAGGTTACGCATAGTTGGTTATTTGTTTTAAATATTAGATCGTAAAACAAATCGAACATATGTTGTTCACTTAAATGAGAACCATTGTTCATGTTTAAAGTGGTATCATACTTGTCTTCCATGTATACATGCATGTTATGCTGCTAATTCTTGTAATATTAGCATTGAGAGGTTTTATCCAGCTATATTTTCTAAAGAAGCACTAAGAAGTGTCTATGAGCCACACCTAGAACCAATTTCAGTCCCTTACAACCTTCAAAATACATTGGTTAGAGGCCACATTGGAGTACCAGATGTACGATGCAAAGCGGAAAGACCAAAGAAGAACCGTATTATGGCGAAGGATCAATCTTCAAGAGATCTTCGTTGCAGTAATTGTAATAGTTTAGGACACAATAGAAGAAGATGTACAAATCAACCAAGAGAGTGAAGACATTGTGTGATATATCATAAAATAAAGTTGTAGTAAAAGAAAGTTTAGTGAAAGAAAGTTGACTTTTATATAAAATTGCATTTCTAATACACAAGTACAAAAGAAAGTTTAATGAAGATACTATCTTCCCTGTCTGTCTAGTTGCCAATAGTCTGGACGGTCAACTTCTCTAAGATTGAGTCGGGCTCTCCTTCGTATAGTATTCTCCGAGGGCGCATCACCACCTTTTTCTTGAGTATCCACATGTTATGTAGGTGCCGGTGCTGATGGAGTCATTAGTAACTGTGTATAATAGTTACCATCCAACCCATAGCCTTCAAACCAGTCTATTACTCCAGCCTACTGAGAAGTCCCCTCACTGGCCCACTGAGAAATCCCCTGGCCCATCCACTGAGAAGTCCCCTCCCTGGCCCACTGAGAAGTCCCCTGGCCAGCCAACTGAGAAGTCCCCTGGCCAGCCCACTGAGAAGTCCCCTGGCCAGCCAACTGATAAGTCTCCTCAACGGCCCACTGAGAAGTCCCATGGCCAGCTTGCTGAGGCGGGCTGTCATGGATCACGTCAGCTTGCTGAGGTGGGCTATCGGGCACATACGTTTGGGTGACATGGGGCCTAAAATTATAGGGATGTGCCTGTCTTTGGCTAATAAAACCGGCAGGATAATCTGGCAAAATATGTAAAGGAGGGTTTGGAGGAACCGGATCTGCTTTCACATAGGCCAAAAAGTTTCTTACCGCCGTCCTCAATATATCAGGATTTGGGTTTTCACATGCTTGCTCCAAAGCTGGAACTTGAAATAATAAAAAAAATTCCAATCAATTAGTAATACGAAATAACAAATATTGATTAAAAATAACAGATTACATACATCGGTTCCCATTATATGTTCATAAAATTCACGCAGACTGGAATCATCTATAGCTCTATGCTGGAGTCGGGGCTCCTCATATACATAGAATATGTTACTTATCATTGGAGCTCCCGACCAAGATCTATATGCAATATCACCTACTACATCATTTAAACAAATGTCAGCATATAATATTGTATAACTTTTGAAAAGAATGTTGTGTACTTTTAAAATAACTTACGGTCATCCATAGATACTATCCTCTGAGACAACTATGTGACGTCACGTGTCTCAAGTCTACAATTCCAAACAGGAATTAATTTGCGTGCTCTTGCAGTCGCACTGCCTCTACCACGGTTGTAGCATGGCGGGTCGTCGGGTATATGTTGTTTGAAACGGAATTGTCGCATAACACGATCAGCTGGATGATACATGATATCTCCATGGTATATTATATAATACCTATGGAGACTAAATTCATACGCTGTTCTTTGTATCTCAGGAGGATAAGGATCAAGTTGATACGGTACAAATTGAACTTATTTTATGGCAAATATGTATAAGATGATAAATGTAATAAACATAATAAATGTAGAACGGTGAATTTTATTTACCTCTGAAAACTGTAGTGAGAGCAGCCGAGTAGATGCAATGTAGTTGATCTACTGCATCTGTATTCCACCGTAAGGCTACCAGAAAGATATGTGAGTCGATACTGATACGGGAGACTGGCCTACCGATAGAAAAATGCTCGTAGGACCAAACCTAAAAAATATACGATATAAGTGTACAAATTATATATTAAAGCATGTAAGTACCAAACAAAGTATAAATATCTATGAAATAAAAAAAATTGTACCTGTATCAATGTCATGCATCCATTTAAATTTTTTATCATTTTTTCTAATGACTGGGTATGCACAAAATCTGACATAGCACTGTATAGATATGCTAGCATTGATGCTCCCTATGCATGAACCATAGGTTCTGTCAAATCTTTCAGAAATGGCAGAAAACATAAATTTACCTTGTCTGATGAGTCGGAAAACATAATTGCACTAATTAGGGCTAGTAGATAAGCTCTGGTGCAAGCAATGACATGAACGGATTATGCAAAAAAATTAAAGTCGTTAAACTAAATTTTTTATCTATTATACAACAATAACATTAATATTAAATGTTATACTTACCCGATCTTCATCAATTGAGATCTCTTCGTCACCAATAAGATCTAGGTGCATACAATTATGATGGAGCCATGTATACGTTACTAAGCTTTTGTCGTATAATTTTGGTCCCTCCACACCTAGGTACTCCATGATCACAGTCTCAGGGGAGAATGACTCATCGAATATTATAGGTTCACCCGTAATAGGTAGTCCTAAAATATTTGCCACATCTGCCAGGACAATAGTCATTTCACCAAATGGTAGCTGGAAGGTATTTCGTCCAGGCCACCAACGCTCAACTAGACTGAGGATCAAGTCTCTGTTGTGACATAGAAAACGTATTTGGTCAATGTACTAAAAACCAAATACATGCAACAGGGCCTCTTAGTCGCTGGTCAACTTCCAATACCCAAGGTTGCTCTTATAACGCTATGTGACAGCTCTCGAGATCGCACTTTCATGTCATAATCACATAGCTATATATAAAATATATAAACTATATTATTACTAAACATATAATGAAATGTAAATTATAATTACTAACATAATTAAATTTTAATATACCTCTCTAGTAAATATCAGATTAGATATGTGCGACACGCGCTGCTGAATAATCAAGTCTGCAGTGGGGCCCCCAGGTATATGACCATCGTTTGGATGATCCATCTGTAAAAGGATGGTTGTCAAAACGCATATTAGAATCAGAGTCATAGTTAGTCTTATGGTTATGGTTATGGTACAAATTATGGTTAGGGTTATGATTAGGGTTACGGTATTAGGTTATAATTTCAGTTGGAATTAGGGTTAGGATTAGGGTTTTGATATAAGCTAGGGTTAGGGTTAGGGTTTAGGATTTAGGTTAGGGTTAGGGTTAGGGTTAGTACTAGTGTTAGAGTTAGGGTAAGTACTAGGGTTAGTGTTAAAGTTAGGGTTTAGTGATTAGGGTTATAGGGGGGTTAGGGTTAAGTCTAAATATGAGTTAGGGTTAGGATTAGGGTTAGGGTTAAGGTTAGTTCTAGTGTTAGGGTTAGTATTAGTACTAGGATTAATGTTAAAGTTAGGGTTTAGTGATTAGGGTTATAGGGGGATTAGGGTTAAGTCTAAATATGAGTAATGCTAATAAACATAATTAGCAACTAACTAAAAAAGGAGAATAAAATATGAATAATACTAACTAATAAATATAATTAACAACTAACTATATATAAATAACAAGTAACTAATAAATATAATTAACCACTAACCTTTTCCTCTTTCTTCCTCCTCCCTCCTTCTTCTTCTTCGTTCTTCTGACTTCACTCTCTTTCCTTTCTTCCCTCTCTTAATTTTACTCATCTTCTCTTCTTTTACTCATCTCCACTTCTTATATAGAAAAGAATTGAAGCTCCCAACCCCCCCAACCTTCAACCACCAGATACTTAAATTCAATCTCCCAACCACTTCATTAAACTATCTCATTTAAACCACATTTAAACCCCCCCACCTAACCCGACTGCTAGCTGCTGTCCAACCTGGCTGCTTGTTCATTTTTCGACATAGTGTATGACGGAAATTGGACTTTGTCCAATTTCTACCATACGGTTTGGCGAAAATTGAACTAAGCTCGTTTCCGCCAAACAGTCTATCGTTATCTATCGCTAATGCAAATTTCTCCAAACTTTCTATCCTATGGACAATTTCCTATAACTTTCTATCGCTACAGTAAATTTTCTGATATATGAATAGGTGCACAACATATAATGGCTATAAATTTGCTTCATTATAGATTAACTAGTGAATGCGCGTGCTTTGCACGTATAATAAGAATATTATTCAATTATAATCAAGGCTAAATTTTAACTTGATATTCTTAACTATTCGACATTTTCAACTTGATACCCTCAACTTTGGTAGGTACTAACTTAATACCATCCCTCAATTAATATTTGTAGTTTGATACCCTCCGCCAATACAGCATTAAGTTTTTCATTAAAAAGAAGGAAAAAAACCTAAAATACCCATTTCCTTCTTCCTTCCCCAATCACCACAACCACCCCCACCCCCTCTTGCACCTGCAGCTGTCCTCCCCCTCCCCACCCGCCCTGTGTGCCGCCCACCCAGACCCCATTGCATGACCCAAGCCACATCGTGACCCCCTCCAACCACCTTCCACGACTTCCCTCCGTCGACCTCCGCGACCACTGGCCCCGCCTGTGCCCCCCCCAATGATCCCCACCCCCTCCGGCACTAGCAGCTGCCCTCCCCCTTTCCACCTGCCCCTGTGTGCCGCCCACCCAGACCCCATTGCACGACCCCAACCACATCGCGACCCCCTCCAGCGACCTCCCACGACTTCCCTCTGTCGACCTCCGCGACCACCGGCCCCGCTCGTGCCCCCGACCCCCGCAACCCCAAGCGCTGCTCCGCGTCGGCACGCACCGCTCCTCCCACCCCTGCGTCCTCCCTCCGCTTGCGCGCGTCCCTGCCCTTGTGCCCCACCAGCTACTGTTGTTGCTGCTGCAACCCCCCTCCGGTGACCCCCGACCCTGCTCATGCCCTTCCTCCACGACCCCCGTAACCCCAGCATCGCACCGTGCCGACACGCACCGCGCCCTCGCCCCGAGCTTCCCCTCCGGCTGCGCGCGCCCCGCCCCCGTATCGGCTACTGTTGTTGTTGCCACTGCTACTGCAATGCCCCCCCTGCAGGTTGCTGGAGCTCGAGATAGGGGGTGCAAAAGAGACAGGAAACCCCCTTCCCTCTAGCGACCTCCCACGCCGGAACGGGGGGTGGGCTACGGAAGAGAGAGGGGGGGAGAATGGGAGGTAATTTTGTCATTTTACGTTTCCATTTAACACCGTTATGCCAAGCATGAGGGGAGGGTATCAACTTGATACCTATCAAAGTTGAGGATATCAAGTTGAAAAACTCGCATAGTTGAGGGTATCAAATTATAATTTAGCCTATAATCAAATATCACTTCTAACTCATGTGGTTAAGGTGGAAGATATTCTTCTTGTTTGGTTGAGTTCGATCCCCCATTTGAATATATATAACAAATTTAAACTTTTTAACAATTTTTTACATAATTTAATTTTTTTAAAATTAAATGGTTGATGATATACACACGACTTAATTGCCCCCTTATATAGTAGAGATTTGTTAAAATGATTGTTTGTCAAATCTTCTACTATATAATGCGGCTTGGAAACCATTCAAAAATGAGTTATCCAAATCGTATGTATATCATCAATCATTTAAGTATATTAAAAATTAATAAAAATATAACTAAACAACTATCTAAATACTCCACTAATTATTACAAAAATAACTAAGTATTTAATTGGTTAAGGTTGCATGCATTTTTCTTGGTTGTTTGAGTTCTATTCCTAGAAATAATAGTTTTTTATAATAAACTTTATATTTATTTATTTTAAAATATTTTTACACGTGCAATGCACGTGCACATTACTAGTTGACCAATAACCACCATATGTATCTCCCCTCCACCATTTAAGAAAAATAAATTATGAGCATATAATAAATTCTAAAATATATTTAATAATATTTAGATTAACTATATTATCTAACAAAATATATATCCAAAATCTAAAAATATATCTATAATAAAGTTTAATTAAAATATATTCAAAATTTCTTATCTAATATTTTAACGTCTAGCTTTTGTAGCTGTCACGACCCGCACCCAGTGTAGGGGCACGAGAAGTGAGTACGTCCAGCCTACGCCGCAGTGTCGGCGGTAAAACGCTGTCCTAGGTCACAACATCTAACACAGCCTAATATAACTGCACAAGATATACTCTCAGCATGCACTACTAAAATAAGGCAGATTAGCGATGTCCAGATACGTCGCTAATTATGGAAAATACGACGACTTTAGCGACGGAAAATGAAGGTCGCTTTAAAGCTAGTCGCAGATGACAAATTCGTCGCTCTACGTCGCTGTTTGCGACGTCACTGCCGTGTCGCTGGGTCGTCGCAAAGTTAGCGACGTAGAGTGACGAAAACTTTACGTTGCAAAATTAGCGACGTAGTGCGACTACTTAGCGACGTTTATTTCTATTTATATGATGACATGGCAGGTCTGCCACGTCAGCATAGTAGCGACGTACAGCGACGTAATGCCGCTAATTAGCGACGTATAGCGACGTCCCCATACGTCGCTATACATCGCAGATCCGTCACTATCCATCAGAAAATACTGAAAAAAATTTAAAAAAATATAATATGTATTTTTGTTATGCTGTGTGTCTGTGTTTACAGTGTGTGTGAAGTGCAGTATTCGAACCATCGACAGTTTCGCTTACTGTTCTATGTTTTATCTTGGATAGAAAGAGCAACAGTTCAGGGTGCACTTCTCAGAGTTTCCTCTTCACGTCCTTCTCGGGATCCTGTACGACGTCCCGAGAGAGTGAAAGATGTGAAAATGAAGCTCTCAGAAGTACACCCTGAACAGTTGCTCTTTCTGTCCAAGATAAAACATACAACAGTAATCGAAACTATCGATGGTTTCGAACACTGCATTTCACATACACTGTAAACACAGACACACATCATCACAAAAATACATATTATATTTTTAAAATTTGGGCAGCACCTCCTTTGTATATCAGATCATCGCTTATAACCCATCGTAGGTATATTTGTCATCCCCGTCGCAGATATCATCATATATAATTAACAGTCTCCCATCATAACAGTCTACAACTAATAGATGAATAACAGTCTTCCATCATAACAGTCTACAACTAAATATCATACATGTACTCAATAAAAATACCAACAAATTAAATATCATAAATATACATGTCCAACAAACATACATGTCCAACAGAGTCAAATAATAATGAAAATCAGTGTACATAACGGTCAATGGGCCCATAGGGCCAATACATACAAAGATGATAAAAAATCTACTGGATCACTGAGGACCCCTACCGCGCATCTGGGATAGCATGTACTCATACTGCTCCTGTGTGAGCTGTACCGTAGGGGCAGTAGGAGGCAGTGCAATGTCTGGAGTCGGCACCGTTGATGGACCGGGAGGACGTATCTGCTCCAGCTCTCGCAGTCGCTCACCATGCGCAGCAAGGGTACTCACCATCCTCTGAGTACTCTCCTCAATCGAAGCCGATACCAGAGTGAGTGAGGCAGACATGGTCCTCTGCGATCCCTCCAGCTCGACCTGTCTATGCTCTGTACGTTGCGTAGACTCGGTGAGCGTGTACAAGCTGGCAGCTGTAGCCTGCTGCAGACTCATTAGCTCCTGTATACTGCGCTCGACCGCATCAAATCGTCCGGTGATCATCAGAGGGTCAGATCGTCGCTCTGCGGTAAGGTGATCAGAAATCTGCTGCTACAACTCGCGATACAGCTCGTCGATCTGACGACAAATATCCTGAGCTCGTGATGACGCCTGCGAAGCTGAAGATTGCGCACTGACAGAGCGGGCCTGGGATGACTCTGAAGCCAAATAGGCACCGTAGGATCCCGTACCGTAGTACGTACCCTTCTGAAGACCGCCAACGGCGATCATCCAGAGGTCGTCCGGCGATGAAGCTGTAGGCGACTGGGAGGAAGTACCAACCCCTCCCTCTGCTGGCGCACTAGCAGCAGCAGCCGCTTCCTCTTGTAGCCGAACAAACTCGGCCTAGAACAATGTTTGCTAACGTATAAGTGTTTGCTAAAGTCTATATTGATATCTATTTTTCTGTTTTCTAAATTATAGTAAATTAATATAAAGAATAGAACATACATATGCCTGCGTCTCCCTCTCGTTAATGAACTCCCCAGCCCTCCGATGGGTGACCAGGAAGACGGTCACCATGTTGGGGTCCTCACCCTTTTTTATCTGTTAAAATATATTATCTATTATTAGTATTAAACATTCTATCCAACTATATATAAAATGATGTCCGTCATAGCAAACGTACCAGACGACGAAAATGCTCCGTCATCGGAATGGAGCCACCACACCACTTACTGGCGCTAGACCGCGCCACCTTGGCCTTGTCAGACCGCTCCTGGTACCTGGCCTCGGCGAATCTAGCCTTCATCGCAGTCCACTGCTCTGGCGTGATCCAACTATGGATCGGCTTTCCGGAGCGATCACGAGACTTCTGGTCGTAGTTCACATCACGGATGAGTTTGCCCGCGACGACAGAAAATTGGGCCTCGATCCTCGCCGCCCGTGTGGTGGATAGAAATAGGTCCTCTACAAGAAGTAAAATAGAAAAGTTATATAATATACACAAATAATTATTAAAATTTAAAAATAAACAAATTTTTTACCTTGAAGTGGGCCAACCAAAAGGCCTTCCTATCTGCGGGAGCATCTGAGTAGTTAATCCAAGGCCCACCATAGTTTTGCCTCAGAAATAACCTCAGCTGTCTCTGTACTGCAGGAGGCCGATATCTATACAATAATAAATTTCATGAATATATATGTACATATAATCATTTGAGAAATATATATTAACTAATTAACTTACTTTGTAGGCCCGTTCGTCCAAATCTCCATACGCGTCTCGTCCGGGGGAGTGCATGGAGGATCGCTCTCACCTCCTGGCTAGGCAGGATCAGTCTGATCGCCGTCCTCCATATGCTCAGCGTCGGCTCTCCCCATGGAGCCATCGGCAAGAGGAATGCTGGACGTGGAAGGAATGTTGGACGCGGGATCAGGAATGCTGGACGACGAGGGAGGAGTCGCCAACCTGCTGGAACTGCCCTGTCCCGGTAATGGACCGGGAACAGAACGATACACTGGCATACTCGGAGATGAGGATGAGGGTACGGAATCTATATCCCCAGCCCGAGGCAGACGGGACTGCCTAACATAATATCCTCCGCGTCGTCCGGGTCTAGTCATACCTGATAATAACATATGACAATAAAATAAATATATATATTTATATGATAGACATCACATAATTTTTAAAAATCTCATAGTCACAGATAAAAGTGTCACTAAAGTGTCACAGATTTATATGATAAAAGTGTCACTAAAGTATCAAATATGATGATAAAACAAACGTACAGATTTATCCTCTTCTGAAAATTTATCTAGTTCGTTTAGCTCATCATCTTCTTCTTCTTCTTCTTCTTCTTCTTCTTCTTCTTCCTCCTCCTCTACATCTTCACTTTCATCTGCATCTTCCTCTTCAGATAATTCTACTTCTTCTACACAATTAGATGTGTAATGAGGAACTTCCGTCGTATCCACTTCTACAATATTTGTTACAAGAGGTAGTTCATCCTCCTGATAAGCTATATCGTCAACCTCAAAGGTATTTCTAGCTTTGGTCTTGCATACTGCCCACCAGTCCGACCTTGTTGTTCCCCATTCAGGATAACTTGTGAAGTACACGAGCTGAGCCTGACTTGATAGGACAAATGGTTCATAGTCTTGATATCGACGCCGATAGTTTATATCCACAAGACCGTGCTTGTCTACTTTCCACCCTTGACCTTCAATCGGATCGAACCAATCACACCTGAATAACACAATCTTAGCAGGCTCTATTCCATAACTATATGTCAGCTCCACAATCTCCCGTAGGACGCCATAGAAATCGTTGCCCGCATCAACATCTTTGTAGTTCGAAGATCTGATACACAAACAACTGTTTTTGGTGGAATCGAGATCCACAAAGTTGTCTCTGATCGGACAAGTTGTTGACTTGAACCTAAACCCATTAACACAGTAGCTTGGCCATATTTTTGCAGCATAAATTAGTCCCTTGTCTAGCGTTCTAATCGACTCATTCTCAAGTCTTGCGTATGGACGATCGACCTAAATACCACGAAAAAATAAATTAAGCTCATTCTCAAGTGCATATACAGAAAGGTAATTACAGAGTTCTTAAGTCTTACATATACACTCAACCATGATGGAAAATAATGCCTCATTTCTTGTTCTAGCTCTTCTTCTGTTATGTGTGACCTACCTGACCTCACATCATCATTAAATATGCTGAAAGCAATATCATTCAATTAATATAATAGTATAATAATCAACACTATTAAAATAATGTAGACATATTAATTACTTACCCCTCCAGCTTCTCTACTTCATCATCATCGCAGTTGAGTAATACATACACCTGAGCAGCCCTTAGCTCATCATCGTTCAGATATCTCTTCTTCATTTTACCTGATGGCTTTCCTGGGGCATTGAATACCTTCAGTATTGTATCATTACATTCATAATCTCCGTCGTCGTTTCTGGAAGCTCTCGTTCTATTAGTTGCAACATGAGACTTGAAATACATCGAACAAAAGTTTGTGATCTCCTCGAGAACATAGGCTTCACAAATAGAACCCTCGACCCGTGCCTTATTTTTCACCTTTCTTTTTAGGTGATTCAAATGTCGCTCGAACGGGTACATCTATCGATATTCGACGGGTCCACCAACACGTGCCTCATAGGATAGATGAATCGGCAAATGCTCCATAGAGTCGAAGAATCCAGAAGGAAACACCCTCTCTAGCTTGCATAGTGTTACCGCAATGTCCTTCTCTTGCTTTTCTAGACGATCAACGAGCAATTTCTTAGAACAAAGATCCCTGAAGAATATACTAAGCTCTGTCAATGGATCCCAAACTGCCTGCGGTAAGAATTCCCGAAATGTAATTAGAATTAACCTCTCCATAAATACGTGACAATCGTGGCTCTTCATACCCGTCAATTTGTTTTCCTTCGGATCGACACATCTTCTCAGATTTGACACATATCCGTCTAGAAATTTTAGGCCCTGGATCCACCGACAAAGTCTCACTTTATCCTCCTTGTCCAGTGAGAAAATTGACTTCGGCAGGAACTGTTTTCCATTCTCCTCTATCAAATGCAACGCAGGGCGTTTGCATATTTCTTCTAAGTCCAACCTGGCCTTGGGATTGTCTTTCATTTTTTCCTTTACGTCCATCATAGTATTAATTATGTTATCAAACACATTCTTCTTAATATGCATGACATCAAGATTATGTCTGATCAGATTGGTACTCCAATATGGCAGATCCCAGAATATGCTCCTCTTTGTCCAGTTATGATCTCTACCAAATCCATCGCACTTGTATCCAGTTGTAGGATCTTTGATAGCACTTAGAAAATCTCTAACCTCCTTCCATATCGTGGCTTTGCACCACCTTGGCGGTGGATCACCCTTCTCTACAACGTCGGCATGGAATGCATTCCTGTTCCTTCTGAACGGATGATCTTTTGGCAAAAATTGCCGATGACAATCAAAGAAGCACGGTTTTCCTCCGTGTTTCAAGCGGAAAGCCTTAGTACGGTCCATACAATACCGACATGAGAGACGGCCATGAGTGCTCCATCCAGAAAATATTCTATAGGCCGGAAAGTCGTTGATGGTCCACATAAGGGTTGCCTTCATCTGAAAATTTTGCTTTCTGGAAACATCGTACGTGTTAGCGCCTACTTTCCATAACTGATTCAACTCATCTATCAAAGGCTGTAAGTACACATCAATGTTCCTCTTGGGATTGTTCGGACCAGGAATTATAACGGTTAGAAACATGTACTGAGTCTTCATGCACATCCAAGGCGGTAGGTTATACGGAGTGACAATCACAGGCCAACACGAATACTGGGATCCCGAAAGACCAAAAGGAGTAAAACCGTTAGAAGATAGCCCCAACCTGACATTACGCGGATCTGAAGCAAAATCAGGATACATTCGATCAAAGTGCTTTCACGCTTCTCCATCAGATGGGTGATCCAACACTCCTTCAATCTGTTCTCGCATGTGCCAACTCATATTTTCGGCCGTCTCTTTCACCATAAATAATCTTTGCAACCGCGGCGTTAAAGGCAAGTAGTGTATTGAATCGGTCGGTCTTCTTGTACCGGTAGACCTTCCTGTACTAGTTGTCTTATAGCGATCAGCACCACAAAATCTGTACACATCTGCGTCCTTGTCGTCTTTATAGTACAACATGCATCCATTGCGACAAGAATCGATTTTCTCGTATCCTATCCAAAGCGATCTCACCATCCTCTTAGACCGATAGAAGTCTTTAGGTAACTTAGCACCCGCCGGCAAGATCTCTATAATCAACTCCAACACTCGGTTGTAGCATTCTTGCGATATGTTAAAATCTGACTTAATGCTCAACAGTCTTGTAACCACCTCCAACGGTGAATGATCCTCACAACCAGGATACAATGGAGTCCTTGCATTCTCCAGCAACTCCATAAACTTTGCAGCATCGACATTCGGTGCCTCCTCAGCTGCATCATGAACGAAACTAGGCCCCGCAGCGTCGAAAATCATGTTCACGCACCCGTCGTCGTATGCATGATTATCTGAAACAAAATTAGGTCCCGCATGCATATACGGCTCAACATAAGGCTCCGGCTCTTATGCTAAAGACACAAGTTCTCCGTGTGCGGTCCATTGATAGTAATTAGGCGTGAAACCCCTCGAGTAAAAATGATATGTCACTTCCACTTCTGGATAATATTTCATGTTATGAAATTTCACACACGGACACTTAATTTTGGTGCCGTCCATGTACTGAGGGAACGCCTTAGCAAACTGCAGGAACTGCTCTACTCCCGCTATGTATTCATCCCGCACACCACACATATCATCAGGACGACGATTGTACATCCATGAACGATTCCGCAAGTAGTAATTCATATCCATTTGGAAATAATTCTGCAAAGATGGACACACATTATCCAATAGGCACAAATTCGTATATTATGTCTTATTATGGGACACACCTTAGTAGCGGACAGTTACTAATAACCATGCTATATCGTACATAAGTTCTTGTGCATCCAACGTGTACACATACGCTATCGATTCTTACCGATGCCAATCTCATTCAGACACACTAGATTCGTTTCGATATCGCCAGGGTCAAGTTGAAAATTGTCTTAACATCAATTTTCAAGACTTGAATATAATGTCACCTACAACCGATATCTAAGACCCCATAACAAAGTCAAAGACCCCATGAATATAATGTCACCTACAACCGATATCTCATTCATACACACTAGATTCGTTTCGATATCGCCAGACCATATATATATAATGTCACCTACAACCGATATCTAAGACCCCATGACAAAGTCAAAGACATTATTGATAAGACTTGAATATAATATCAACTAATTACAACCACAACTAGTACTAAATAAGTCTCCTAGTATGATATAGAGGTAAATAAATAGTATACTAGATAGACTGACACTCGACTGAACACCCTCTGGACACATACTCAAGCCTATACTACACACTCACAAAAGAAAAGAAGGAAGGAAAAAAGAGACGACACACAAAAGAAAAATTCAGCGAGTGAGAACCTCACTATGCGTGAATATTATTCCGCAATTGCTACCCAAAGTTCTGCGAGGCACGTTGTACCTCGACCTTGGTAACAATTCTATTTTTTTTGATAAATCATCCTGAAACTCTTCGAATTTGACCAGTTGTCCTGAAATTCGAAGTGAGCGACGAATTCATGGACTGTGCGCGACGAATTTAACTTGTATCCGTCAAATTCTACCATATTGATATTTTTAAAATTTTATAATATTTTTTCGTGTGTTGTTCGAATCGCGACGAGACTTGCGTCATTGATGCACAACGACGAGTTTATCCTACAACATAAATTTTGTCCAATTCTAGGACCGCCAAAGTATCATTATTTTGCGGACCCGTAATTTATCGTTCTGACGTATCTATATCACATCTCTAGATGAAAATTCTGACTACATCACTTGATACATTATGTCATATAATTAACATATTTGAAAGTAATTTCAGAATCCTTAGCTACGGCGATAGATGTGTTATAATATATGTAATATAATGCTCAACCCTTTGGGGGCCTTTGATTCAAAGTTTGGAGGATTGAAAATAGATTTCTTACCTATGTTTGGTATATGTATATATAGAATTGGGGAAAATATGAGAGGTTTCATATTTCCAATATTGTGGAAAAGTAAAACCCAAGGTCCCTTTAAGAATAGTTTTGTTTTCATAGAAATATTATTTGAGTATTTTGTTTGGTCGATAATACCCTCTTTTTACTTCAAAAACTATAAGGCCATGTTTGGTTCACGGAATCATGGCATTAGAAAAGGAAAGTAATTCATTTTCTATATTTGAATACCAAAGAAAATGTTTGGAAAAAGAACTGATTTCCAAAGAAAAATTAGGGAAAAGTGGTTCCTCCAACCACTTTTGTGTGTGTCTGTGTGTCCGTGTGTGTGTGTGTCTCTGTGTGTGTGTGTGTGTGTGTGGGAGAGAAGGAGGAGGAGGAGTTAGGTTAGGGTTTACCGGAGAGGAGGAGTAGCTCAGATTGGTGGAGGAGGAGCTCGAGGAGGAGGAGGTTGCCGGGGGGGAGCGAGTTGCCGGGAGGGAGTCACCGAGAGCTCGAGGGAATACTGAAATTTTCGAGTTTTCGAGTGAGGGGGAAAAAGAAAACAGCTGTGCCCTAAGTAAAAAAGTTAGCGACGTCAACAGTCGACGTCGCTAAACGTCGCAACCATTTTAATATATGGCGACATATTTTAATAATATGTCGCTGAACGTCGCTATTCCGCGATGTAATTAATCGACTGTCGCTGAACGTCGCTATTCATCGACGTTTTGCGATGTCAATAGAAGGGAGTCGCTATATTACATATTTGACGATGGTATTTTGTTCCGTTGCTAAATTCCGTCGCTAATATAGCATATTTTAGTAGTGATGGAGGACAAAATAGAAGGTACATCTCAATCATAATCTAAGGTAGAAATAGCACGATATCATAGATATGAAATCTCAAAGAAATATAAACAGAAAGGGAAATAAGTCTAAGTGTCTATACGACACAATAACAAAACAAACATAATACATCTCAAGTCTCAATGACAACAACATAGTAAGATAAAGCCTAACTAAACTAGTCTAGGCAGTAGGGGTGATGTCATCAGCTAGAGCTGGGTCCTTCTGAGAGTCCAGCTCGCAAGTGTCGTCTAGGGCTGCTCCATAGTACGTAGGACAGAAATCCTCGGCGTCATCTGTAATATTTTCAACAGGTCCAGTCAGGACAGGAACGAGCACAATACATCTCATGCAATTCATATCATGACAGGAATGTAAAATATGTAGAAGAGTAAGATACATGAACTGTAAGAAGATGTACACGAAAACAAAAGAGATATTTGTAAACTGGAAATATATACATGATAAGTAAGAACTGTAAGTGACTAGTGATTCAGAGCACAAGACGGTTATGTAAACGACACGATGTTGCACACGAGTAATCTACAGAGGTTCACACGATTTGGATTAATCACATAACCACTTCTACTCTTCCGTCCCCAATCAATACACAAGGATCCAGTCAAGTTGTGAGACCCGTCTCACTGTATCGATATTTTATACGGATACATATTTATTTGAGCCATATTTCGTATTTACCGATTTGCGTGATATTTTAAAATTTTCCTAAGAGTAGGATTTCATGACTTGGTTTAACTTGGATTTGGTTTTATTTGGTTCGGTTCCACTTTGACTTGGTTTGGTTTGGTTTAGTTTGGTTCTTCATAAGATGAGGTGTATGGCTTAGATTTAGTGGAGAGGAATGAATGGTGGAGATTGCTTGAGCTTGTTATATAAGCCACTTTTTTTTCTCTCTCCCTCCTCATTCACCCTCATTCATTTCTTTTCCACCAAACCCTAGCCATTAGAGAGAGAGGCAAGTACACCTTGCCGAATATTGGACGATTTCTATTTTGTTTGTTCCATTCTCTTTATTGTCACATTCTAAGCATGTTTAGAACTTGGATTTTTTATTTTGATGGCTAGATTGTTGTAGATCTAACTTGAAGCAAATTTCGGTTTTCATGGGTTTTGATCTATTAAACCTTGTTATTTTCAAATTTTGATGGTTCCATGTTGTAGAAAATTTTATTCTACCCAATTTTGACCTTTGAAAAGTTGGATTTGGACTTGTTTTGACCAAGTTATGGACTTTTGAAGCTTTGGGTTCAACCATGGAGTTCTTGCTGATTTGGAGAAGATAGTGAGCAGTGTGCACGAGCTTTTTAGCTTGTGCTACCGAGCTGTGCGTGCTCTTTAGCGCAGCGCAGTCTGACTCATATGCTGCCTTGACAAGGAGTCGTATGGATCTCATACGCTGCCTTGACAAGGAGTCGTATGGACCTCATACGCTGCCTTGATGAGGAGTCGTATGGACCTCATACGCTGCCTTGACAAGGAGTCGTATGGACCTCATATGCTGCCTTGAAGAGGAGTCGTATGGACCTCATACGCTGCCTTGATGAGGAGTCGTATGGACCTCATACGCTGTCTTTTGGAGGCGTATGTCTTGTATACGCTGACTTGAGCGTAGCCTGACTTGAGCGTAGCCTGACTTGAGCAGTCTGACTCAGGCGCAACCTGATGTTTAGGCGCAACTGGACCTGACCCTACTTACCCTGGATCTTCTATAGCCCTGTATATTGATATTTTATTAGATATTTAACGTCCATTTTATATCCTTACGCCTTTTGTCCTGAACTTGATAATCACGAATTTACTTGATATATTTGGAATTGATAATTGAGCATGACCTGATAGTGACCCGTAGTGGTACACTCCTGACATAATAACCTGACATGACCTGATAGTGACCCGTAGTGGTGCACTCTTGACATAATAACCTGACATGACCTGATAGTGGCCCGTCGTGGCGCACTCCTGACAAGTACACTTGGCATGATAACCTGACCTGATATATCTTGAATAGCTGTTGCGACGGCTACCTGACATGACATGACCTGTATAATTAATCCTGACACCGTGGGCGATTGTGCTTGTACAAATAATCCAGTCCTGTCTTGCATCATGTCTAGGAGGGGACTCCTGAGTACCACGGTCAGGAGTACCTACTAATAGACTAAGGTTAATGACTAGAATAATTCACTAGTCATGAAGAGATGTTCCCCAGTTACAGACGATCTCGTTATCCCGGCCGCAAATGTTTGGACTTGTAGCCTGCCGACGAGTAGGGCACATTTCCAGCCCACTGTTATGTGGGGCACCCACCATTGTCACTTAAATGATTGAACTCTATTGTCCCTCTAATGCATTATACTCTCTAAATTGTCACTATAATGATTGCCTAGATAACTTGGATAGCTGCAGGGCCTGTGGCTACTTGGAGCATCTCATTACATCTTGCTAGTAACTAGGATTGTGATAACCCTAGTTAGTTAATGTAGAAAGCCGTAGGCAATGATTGGCCGTGATTGATTGGATGGAGTCTAGTCTAGTATAGTATTGTCTAGAATTGATTGATTGCAAGATTGTACCAGAATGATTGAATGATGGTCACTCCAGATTGTCACTATAACGATTGTACTCTATTGTCACTCTAGCGTATTGCACTCTTCATTGTCACTTTTATCATTGTACTCTCTCTTTTTCACCTTAATGATTGTCACCTTTAGCAATAAATGATCAGAGACTAAGTTCTGTTCAGGCGAAGGGTTACAATCTCGGTCCTTGTTTGGTTTAAGGATTGTAACCTGGCTTCCGGAACCGTACCTTCGTCCTCTCTTCCTATATTGCCCAGTTCTATTTATTTAACATGTTCTCCAGTTTACTTTATGCTCAATGATGCTTTACTTACAGTCTCTCTATGGTCGAGATGAGTGCATTGGTACCGCACGAATTTTCGATCCTCTCTTACTTATTGCCTGCTTTGTTTGCTAATGACTGCTGGTTTTAAGTTCATAGTTCGGCCTCCTTTGTGGTACTTGCTATTTGGGGGTCTGACCCCACTGGTTTTGCATGGCCAGGTTCTAATAGAAGAGTCCGAAGGATCTACCGCACCATCTACTCGACGGTGACCAGCCGGAGCACCAGAGTGCCTCAGTGGATTTTTTCTTCATTCTCCCACTGATATGTAAATTCTCCTCTTGTAACGTTTAGCCCCGAACACGTGTTTAGCTCGTGTTTTGGTATTTTCTTGATATTGTAGCCTACGGGCATAAACATGATATGTGTATTCTAGACTATAGCTAGTCCTTATCATGTATGACTAATACTCTAGCTAGTCCTCAGTTCTGTGGTACTGGCTTCATGATCATTTATGTATATATGGTTCGGAACGCCTTACTATTGTATGTATGATGATCGTACTCTTTGCTCTTGTATAATTGCCTGTAATTGAGATACCTAGGATTGTTAAACCATAGGATTGACTGATGGCTTGTAGAGTAACCCCCATGTCTTGACAGCTTATACGTGATTTCAGAGTATTAACGTACTTTGGGATTGCGTAGCTGGCTATGTCTGCCCCCGCTCTCTAGTATTCTGGTTCTGGGGCGTGACACAAGTTATGTTATTACACACGAAGTATAGTTGCACACGATTATCATGTGGGCACATGAGAGTACACGATTTCACACGATTTTATACGATTTGTACACGAATAACACGAACACAAGGAGTACACAATGCCCATGATAAAGTACACGAACACGAAATACCCGATGTATCCGCTAAGGGGATAACATCGCATGAAAAGATCCATATAGTACCAATCCGTGATAACAAGTGTCAGCATCAAGTAAAGTAATCTAGAGCATGAATATAGGTCCTAGCAAGTATGAAAAGATCAGAGAATGTACTCGCCTGAGATCCGAATGTCCGTGAGAAAATAAAGTTTAAAGCGAGATAACTGAGTCCTATTTAGAGCAACACAAGTCATGATGTATACAAGGGGATTATAATTTAAAAAATACGATGCATCTACATGTTTCTAGGTCATTCTGGACCAAAGTCAACTCTCGGTCAACTCTGGTCAACTCTAAAAGTCAAACTAAGTCAACTCTGGTCAAATTAGGTCAAACTAGTTAGGGTTTGGTCAATCTTGGTCAACTAGTCTAAGTTAGTCTAATCTAGGCTTAATAAGTCAATTCTAGGTTTAACAAGTCAATTCTAGGTATCCAACACATAGCCTAGACAACTAACTATACCACACACAAAGCTAAACCATAGTCTAGCATCACATCTAACTAGCTAGGCACACACAACCAAGTAATATAGTCTAGTATCACATTTATATTTACATTCACATATATAAACCATACACACACACACACACACACATATTATATATATATATATATATATATATATATATATATATATATATATATATATATTTAAAACCGTTACCTTTATTGAAAAAGAGGGTAATGAGTACATCCGACCTCATGGTAACAAGAAAAAGAAAGAAAATGCAATAAAACCACTAATCTAAGGCCCAGAGTGGAATAGACGGGAGATGACGACAACTCGAAAGAGACTTCCGAAACTGTCGCTTCACCTCCCGAACCAAGAATTCCGGCCCAGCACCATGCCCTTCATACCTATGCTTGTTCCTGTTCTTCCAAAGCACCCAAATGATCGCACCAGCCAGTGATCTCCGATGATGGCTGCCCTGACCCCGCAACCACCTTTGAAGAAATACCAAAAAGTCACTATGCAACCGTGCCTTGAAGAAACACCGGAAAGTAGACCAAACCGTCATAGCAAGATCCCCGTGGAAAAATATATGCTGAAGGTCCTCCCCTTGCCCAACCTGACAGCAATGACACCTGGAAGCTAGATGGAAGCCAAGCTTCTGAAGAATGTCATCAGTAGGAAGCCGGTTGTGACAGACCCGCCACATCAGAATGCTCCACTTCGCCGGAATACACTTGCCCCAAATATTAGAGAAGAGTGAAGAAGTAGGGTAAGAGATCCGGCAACATCTCCAAGCCGCAGCCAGTGAGAAAGAACCTTTCCGCTCACCCCAGACCAGAGAATCAGGAGCTGAAGTACATGTCAGATTTGCCTCTCTGAGTCATCCCGCTGCCTCTACTCCAAACTGTTCCGAAAATAGAGGCAGATCCCAACCAGTGTCTGTCCAAAAAGATCGAATAACCGGGCCACCATTATCAGAGTTCCTCGTCCTAGAATCTCTGATCTTTCTTCCCCTATCCGAAAGAGCCCGAACAATCACCGTACGTTGGGGAAGAACCACCCTTCTCCCGACCAATCTAGCCGATCTCCGAAGCTCACTATTGCCCGTCCGTCCAACCTCAGCAGACTCTCTCGCCTGAGATCGATTTCGCCCCCGAGTCCGTCTCCCCATGCCGCGCCTGGTCCCTGAAGTCGCTCCCTCAGCCGAAGGTACAACAACACTATCCAACCGAGGGCCCCCCGGAATCCAAGACTCATACCTTGCCGAACCCTCACCACGCCCAAGTTTAAACGAAATACGCGGTTCCGCCAATTTCCTTCCCCTCAAAATCCGTCGCCAAATATGGGAGCACTTGGAAGTCATAAACGCCTCACATGGATGACGCTTACGAAAATATTTCAATTTAAGAAGTTCCACCCAAAGGCCCTTCCCATGCCTCAGCTTCCACCAAAGCTTTATAGAAAAGGCATCCATAATATCATTCATGCACTTGATCCCTAGGCCTCCTTCGGACTTAGTCCGAGTAACAAACCGCCACGCCATCCAACTCCTCTTAGCCACCCCATCCTTACTACCCCAGAAGAAAGCCGCAAACATCCTCTCAATCGCCCTGAGAACGGCCCGAGGAGGACAACATGCAGCCAATGTGTACATAGGGATAGATGAAAGTACATTCTTAATAAGGACCAACTTACCCCCAGGAGAAAGAATCTTGTTCTGCCATCCCGTCAGCTTCGACCGGATTTTATCTAGCAAATAGCTAAACATCCCCGTATTCCTTCTCCCGCAAGTTAACGGGCACCCCAAGTAAGAAAACGGCAATGTACCGGGACTAAATTCAAATAGAGTAGAGATAGTCCGAGCGCGATCCTCACCCAAAGGAATCGCAGTATAAAAGGTAGATTTGGAATAATTGATCTTCTGTCCAGAAACAGCCTCATAACTATGCAGAACTTGCTGGAGAGCACGCAATCCAGCAATATCTCCCAAAGTGAAAATAAGAACATCATCCGCATAAGCCAAGTGCGAGATGCGCGGTCCCCCAATCGGAGTGTAAAATAAAGATCTCCTATTTGATTCTTGAAGAAGCTTGAGGTTCCGCGAGAGTACCTCCGCAGCAATAATAAAGAGAGCCGGGAAAAGAGGGTCCCCCTGCCGGATCCCTCTAGACGTCGAGAAAAAAGCAGTACGAGCGCCATTTAGAAGCACGGCATACCGGGTATCAACCAGGAGACGATAAATAAGATCACAGAAGACCTCATTAAAACCAAATCTTCGAAGAACCCTCAGGAGGAAATGCCAATTGACTCTGTCATAGGCCTTCTGCATGTCCAGCTTAATAGCAACATTTTCACCATGGTTGGGTTCCCTCATAGATGCCACCATATCCTGAGCAATAATGATGTTGTACACAATCTCTCTCCCCTGGACAAATGTACTTTGCTCCGGAGAAATAATTTTGGGAAGGTAATCCCGCAACCTGCAAGCAATAATCTTGGAAATAATTTTGTTATAGAAATTGCAAAGGCTAATAGGGCGGAAATCAGAAAGGCTCCTCGGGTGCTCGACTTTGGGGATACGAAATAAGAAGGTATCCGAGACGGAAACTGGAAGGCGCGCACCCAAGAAAAACGAACCAACGGCTTCCTCCACGTCAGCAGCAACAATGTCCCAACAAACAGAGAAGAATCTCCCAGAAAAGCCATCCGGACCGGCACCACTAGCTGGGTCCATCCCCCGAACAATTTCCAACAACTCCGCTCTGTCAGGGCGACGAACAAGATCAGAATTGTCCTCCATAGAAATAATGCTAGGGATGACATCGAGGAAGGCGTCCTCATCAGAAATAGGCTCCGCTCTAAACAGCTTCGAGAAGAATAAAGATGCCTCCGTCGCTACCTCCGCAATAGACCCCATTTCAGATCCATCAACCCGAATAATTTTCTGAATACCCGCATTTCTTTGCCTGCTCCTGGTGCATTCATGGAAAAAACGAGTATTCTTATCTCCTTCCAGGTCCCATCTCAATCTGGCTTTTTGTTTCCAGAAAGACTCCTCAACCAAGACCTTTTGCTTCAATCTGGCAACGACCTCCATCCAGGAAGCCCTTCCTCTCTCCGAAGGATGATGCTCATACTCCTGCTCTGCCGCCAATGCAGCGTCTTCGGCCTGACGGACCTCCTGAAAAACGTCTCCAAAAGTAGCTCTGCTCCATCCAGCCAGCACGTGCCTCGTCGTCCTCAAATGCATGCCCAACCGCTCAAGCGCATCATAATGCCAACATGAATTCCACGCTCGAGCCACAATCTGAAGAAAATCCGGATGAGAAGTCCAAAAGTCAAGAAAACGGAATCCTCTGCGCAGAGGGAAAGAGGCTGGCTGGCAGGATATCAAAAGAGGAGAATGATCAGATTCTGCCCAATTAAGGTGCTCACAAGAAACCTGGACACCATCTAGCCAACTCCCCGTCACGAGTAGCCTATCAAGACGGGATCCCTGACGATCAAGCCCCGTCTGCCCGTTCACCCAAGTATAGATGCTACCTCTGAAACCTACATCAGATAGCCCGACAGCCAACTGGAAGTCAAGGAAGTCCACAATGGCCCTCGTGTCAGGAGGTCGGCCTCCAAATTTCTCATCCGGAGAAGCAATGATATTGAAGTCCCCGCCCACCGCCCAAGGCAATGCAATGTCCCTGGCTTGGACGTCCAGAAGATGCCTCCACATATTCCTCCTCCCCTATCGTGTCCCAGCACCATGAACAAACGACAACCGTACCGGCACTGAAAAACAACTCACAGAAAGCTGCACTGTGATAGCCTGGTCACAGGAATCAATACAATTGACCCCAAGACCCGACTTACAGAAAATCCAAATATTGCCCTTATCATTGCAAAAGCTAACATCAAAATCCAACCTCAGCTGATAAGAAAGAAGCTTAGAGGATATCACCTTGGGTTCAATAATAGCAAGAACCTGAATAGAGTTGGTCCGACACAAGGACCTGAGACGGGATAAAGTAGCTCTGTTTGCCGTCCCCCGAACATTCCAAATAAGGAATTTAACCATGGACCCTCTGGGGGTCCCGCCTAACCCGGAAAGCATGTGAACGAAGAAGTCGATCCGACTGAGGTGCCATCGACTTCCTCCGCCTACCAGCCGTCTTCTTAAAAGGAACCATCTGCCAGTCTGCTTCACGTCCCTCGGAGATAGAGGTGGAAGGTCTAAACTCGGGCAGAGACACCATCTCATCACCCGGGGCTAAGTCATAACCCCTGACTGATAGGGGACCGTCACCAGCCTCCTCCCACACCACCAAGATACGATCCTCAGTATCAGAATCAGCCGCTATAACTCCCTGTCCCAGCTGGCTATGGATAATAATAGGAAGATCCGATAAATCAATAGGCCCAATGTCCCACTCAGGGCCCAACTGCCCATCCAAGCTAGAGCCTGGAGCGCTACATCCCACCATCATGGGCCGCCCGTCATCCGACCATAGAGCCAGCTGGCCAGAAGAAGACTCCCCCACGTGCCAGGAAGGCAGAACGAAATTCGCGCAATTATCATAACTCCCGCACAATCCGGGCTGTGTGGTCCCCGTGCTACCATCACGCCCCTCGACGCGCCTCCACATCTGCCGTATCCCCTTCCCTTTCTTACGTCTTGATCGTCTCCTCCGACGACCCCTGCTACTCCCACGGCCACCCACCGGGCCGTCCTCCTTACACACAACGCCTGGAGCAAGGCCGTCTTTATTGGGTGGTCTATCCGCTACGCCCACTGAAGAGTGCTCCATCTGGGGTCGCCCACAAGCACTCTCAATGTGGCCATGATGGCCACAAGAGACACAATATAGAGGCCTCCGCTCATAGACAACTGGCTGCGAACGAACACCATCAGGCAATTGGAAGAACACCTCCTGTTGAAGTGGTTTGCTGACGTCCACTTCAACCAAGACCCTGGCCACCCCCGGCCTAAAAAAGGACGCCATAGCCCGATCAGTACTGAGCGGAGTGCCAAGACCAGATGCGATTGAAAGAACCGCATTGGTATCAAACATGCAGTGCGGAAGCCCGGGGAAGGCCATCCAGATGGGAACCCGGGGGTCCTCCCTCATCGACGAAAAGTCCACCGACGACCTGAATATCACCATCGGAACCCGGCCAACGAACCAACAGTCCTTAGCCCTCAGCCGGAGAAAGTCACTCTCGACGTGAGGCCGTATAAGGACGTGTCGATCATCAATCGCCTTCACCTCAATCAGCCCCCTGAAACCCCGCGAATCAAAAGCCTTCCTAATAGCCTCGACCGGAAGTCTCCGTCGAGCAAACTTGCCAATAAGATCCAGCCCGTACGGCGCCGTGAGGGCTTCCATATCCGACTGAGAGAATACAGCCACCTTTCGACCACCGGAAAGAATGGCCGATCGGAAATCTACCCTAGGCGAACCACCAGCCGACGTCGTCGCCAGTCCACCCACCACCGCAGCGAATGACCTCGCCGGGCCATCCGTACCTCCACCTGTCCCCTTCGACGGAGCCACCGCCGCTGCTGCCATAGGGTCCACCCCTCGTGCCACCTCGTTCCGGACCGGAGACCCCCTCGGGGCAGAACCGGCTCTCCCCCCCACAACCGAAACGTCCCCCACCGTCGGCCCAGAGCCATGGGGGGTGGAGACCACCGCAACAGCCGACGCCGCAGCCATCGCCCGCACCTCCGCGATAGCCGGCCTCGGCATGGCTCGGTTGCCGAGGGGGGCGGTGCCCACCGCTGAAGCATCCAAAGACACCACCGCGTCATCGAATCCGAAGATGGGGGCGGAGCCCCCCCCCCCCCCCTCGCAGACGAGCCGCCCCCTCGGACGCTCGCCTGAACCACCCGCGCAGGCTGGTCACCCAGATGGGCGGCGCCACCATTGCGGGGGCCAGGATGGCCGGAGGCCCCCGCCGTCCCCTCCAGGCCTAGGGACCGCACGGCCGTGTCACCCACTAGGGCGGCGCCGCCATTGCGGGGGCTAGGATGGCCGGAGGCCCCCTCCGACGAACCACCAGGGGGGCCGGAGCCCCCCACCGGAGTGGTCATCCCTCTGTATCAACGAGAATCCCGATCGCCAGAGAGCTCCGCTGAAACGCGAACCCTAACTTTTTTCTATATACCATCATATATATATATATATATTGCATTAGTGTGTATAAACATTATTGCATTAGGTAAAGGTTAATCTTCTAGTTAACATATAAGTATTCATCCATACATACATATAGTATTATTCATATACCTAGATATATAGGAAGCTATATACATGCACCTACATATATATGAATACATATATGTTAACTAGAAGATTAACCTTTACCTAATGCAATAATGTTTATACACACACAACCTATATATATATATATATATATATATATATATATATATATATATATAAAAATATATATATATATATATATATATATATATATATATATATATATATATATAAGAGAGAGAGAGAGAGAGAGAGAGAGAGAGAGAGAGAGAGAGAGAGAGAAAGAGAGAGAGAGAGAGAGAGAATGAAAATGGGAAGAGTGTGTGTGAGTGAGAAAGAGGGATGGGTGAGTGTGCTGGACAGTGAGGTCTCAGGTTTCAGGTTCAATGGCTCTCAGGTTTCACATATTGGGTAATCTCAGTTTTTCATAAAAAGGAAATCTCAAGTTCAACTACTGTTTAGTCATTTAACTTGTGAAATTCGGATACAACCCATTCCATTTGAATCCCCAATCATCAATATATCTATCAATGCATTTATAATAACCACAATTCGTATTTAAACCATTTAAACTCAGTTAAAACACATAAAACTCATTTGAACACAGTATCTCAGTTTAACATTTGGGAATTTTCTCAGTTTAACATAAAGGAGATAAATTCTCAGTTTTATACATTTGAAATAAATTCTCAGTTTTATACATTTGAAATAAATTTTCAGGTTTAATCTCAGGTTTTCCATAATGGGTAATCACAGTTTTTCATTTGAGTTCCCAGGTTTCAAACTAACTGATAACTTATATTCACCAATGTGAATAAAACCTGAGAATAGTTTTCAGTTCACAACCCAACCAAAACTCAGAGAACTGGGATAAGGAATGACAGTAAAACATTTCGAAAACTCGAAAACATCAATCTTATAATCAAAAACAACTAAACCCAATACAAATTCAGGTTTTGCATATGAACTCAGGTTTCAATATAACTAACTAAACTCAGATTTTATTTTAACCATCTCATGTCAGTTCATTCCCAGGTTTTGACACACATCAAAACCAAATCATCACTCAATTTACATTTTGAGTTGAAACCCAATCCCACATGAAACCCAGATAAATACATATCATCATATTTGAAATTCTACATTAAAAACTTTATTTAAACATTCAAAGGAACTCATGGCACAGTGTCAACTGTTCACTGTGTCAGTGTTTATGAAACCCGACCTTGCAACCTGAAATTGAATGTTCAAAACCTAATTTAAACCACGATTAATAGTGTACAAGCATTGTGGCATATGATATGTGTCATTAGGGATTGTCTCGTGTCCACATTGCTGGACACGAGAGTCAATTTTCAATTAAAATATAGCATCAGTGAACATTCACTCAGCATCCTCGTGCGGCCATGTCGTGCACGATTGCACACCACACAGGGCACGAATACCTACGAGCTCATGCACACACGTAGAGGGAGTATAGGGCTAGGGTTTAAAGTCCCTGATCTGTGTCCAAGTCGTGTCAGGACAGGACACGAATCTCGTGTCAGTGAGCCCTGTGCGCGTGTAACAGTGTAGTGTAGAATCAGTGCGCTCGTGTTTTCGTGTCCGACATGACACGAGGTGTCGTAAAACTCGAGGGAGGGTCTGTCAGTGATGGCCCCCACCTCTGTGCCAAGTGGCACGTGTCCACGTGTTATAACCAATGAGAAATAGGGGTCGGGTAGCAGGGGAGCACAGAACCCCTGTGCTGTGCCTCGTGCACAGCGTACGTGTCTAGTTTGGACACGAAAATGCCCAAGTCTTCGACTCAGTCAAATGGATTTGGAATCCACACACCAAGGGCTACACAAACATGTAATTACTTTTGAATGTTACTAAAATAATTTCCTATGTGGCATTTCATCGAACACCCTTTTAAAAATACCGATACGTGTCCGATACGGACACGAAATGGACACGAATTCCTACCAAACTTGGGCTACACCTAGGGGAACCCTAAATGAATGCATCTATGGGAAGAAATCAGAAATTTATTAGGGTTTGTAGGGTTTTACCTATTGAGAGTTCAAACTCAATGAAAAGGGTCCCGAAATGAGAAGTTCCCTTCGTCGAGCGATGTCCAAACGCGCTCCACTTCTTGCAAGCAAGCCTCCACTAGCCTCTACTTCTGAAATGGATCCTAATGCAAGAGAGTAGCCTGAATTTGGGGTCAATTTGGATAAAGGGGAGGAATTTTGGGGAAGAACAAGTTAGGGTTCTATGTAGGTGTGAAAAAGAGGCAAGGTTTTCTAAATGATACTTTATAAAAGGGGGAATTACTATTTGTGGCTGCCATTAGATGAATTAGGGTTAGGTTTTAGATTTAGATGAGTGGCTAGGGTTTGTCCACCCAATTCTAAGCCTTCTTATTGGTACAATAGTCCTAAGGCTTTCTTTTTCACAAATATCCTAAGGGATAAATATCCTACTTAGAAATATCTATATATTATTAATCTTGTCATTTACTAGGTTACCCTAATCAAGACTCTAAGCTCAAGGCTAATCTAGGTTAGTCTAAGATTCTAGGTCAAGTTTCAACCTAACAATTAGCACATATTTAATTAATAAAATTTCAAAATCACCAAAAAGTCAAAATGACCAAAATACCCTCAAGCCAAAAATATGGTAGTGACAAGTCTACCCTCCTTAAAAGAATTTCGTCCTCGAAATTGAAAGACGAAACTAAACCGATGAGAAGGATAGAAAATCATACCTCAAGGTCCAAAAAGATAAGGGTATCGCTCGCGCATCTCATACTCCCGCTCCCATGTAGACTCTCCTGGAGAATGATGCCTCCATGCGATGCGAACCAAGGGTATCGTCTGGTTCCTCAGTACCTTCTCTCATTGATCCAGAATCTCCACAGGCTTCTCTGGATAGCTAAGAGTAGGTCCTACCTCGATCTCCGAATGATCAAGTACATGGCTAGGGTCCGCCACGTACCGTCTCAACTGCGACACGTAAAATACGTTATGGACTCCCACTAATACAGGTGGCAAATCTAGCCTATAAGCCACGTCACCGACTCTCCTACTAATAACGAAAGGTCCGATAAAGCATGGGCTAAGCTTCCCACTTCCACCAAAACATATGGTACCACGTGTCGGAGATATCCTAAGAAAAACCAAATCTCCAACCTAATCACAAACAATGTCTCAATTAACTATAAAAATCAAACACGATCAATAAAATCACAAAACAAAAATCCTACTTCTAATCCTATCTCTAAGCTGTACCTCGAACTCTAGCGGTCTACGGTGGCTATCGGCCCAATGCCGATGTCTGTCCTGCGCCATGCGAAGTCGATCTCTGATGAGCTTCACCTTCTCGGCTGCATCCACAACTATCTCAGGTCTCAATAAAGCTCGCTCTCCGACGTCATCCCAAGACAAAGGTGTACGACATCTATGCCCGTACAGTGCCTCGAATGGTGACATCTCAATGCTGGCCTGAAAATTGTTGTTGTACGCAAACTCCACTAAGTGCATATGATCCTCCTAGGATCCTCCAAAGTCAAAGACACAAGTCCAAAGCATGTCCTCGAGTGTCTGAATAGTCCTCTCTGACTGTCCATCCATCTGAGGGTGGTATGCAGTACTAAACTTGAGCTGAGTTCCCAAACTAGTCTGCAAATTCTGCCAGAAATGGGAAGTAAAACGACTATCCCAATCCGAGACAATGCTCACCGGAACTCCATGAATCCTGACGATCTGCCGCATGTACATCTCTGCCAGCCTCTCTGTAGACGTATCCACCTTAAATGGCAAAAAATGAGCTGATTTGGTCAACCTATCTACGATGACCCAAATTGCGTCTTTTCCTCCGGGTGTACGCGGCAATCTCGAAATAAAGTCCATCGTGATGTGTTCCCATTTCCACTCCGGAATGGGCAATGGTTGCAACAAACCTCCTAGCCTCTGGCTCTCTGCCTTCACCTACTGGCAGACCAAACATCTAGCGACGAAGCGTGCTACCTCCCGCTTCATCCCACACCACCATACATGCTCCCTCAGATCCTATACATCTTGTTTGCACCTGGATACATAGAATACTGAGATCGGTGGGGCCTCCTGCATAACCTGCTTCCGAAGCTCTCCACTGGGTACATACAGTCTGGAACCGTGCCTCAATGCACCATCTTCTGCAATGGTGAACTCCTCATCCACCAATCCTGCTTGAGCCTGCTCTCGGATGTACCGTAGAGCAACATCGTCGAACTGAGTCGACTTGATCCTCTCTATCAAGTCCGACTGAATCTGTAGACCCCATATCTGCATCTCCACTCCTGGCACTAGCACCTCGATCTCCAGGCTCTCCAGATCTGCTAGCAAGTGACGATCTGCCGTCAAACACATGGCTGTCGGATATCTGCTCAAAGCATCGACAACCACGTTGGCCTTCCCTGGATGATACTGTAGTACAATGTCGAAGTCCTTCATCAACTCCAACCATCTACGCTGTCTCATGTTGAGCTCCTTCTGTGTAAACACATACTTCAAGCTTTTGTGGTCTGTTAAGATCTCCACACGCTCTCCGTATAGATAGTGTTTTCACAACTTCAAGGCAAAAATAACTGCCGCCAACTCCAAGTCGTGGGTAGGGTAGTTCTTCTCATGCGGATGTGACTGCCTAGAAGCATAGGCAATCACCTTCCCATGCTGCTGCAAGACACAACCCAAATCCTTCCCCGAGGCGTCACTGTAGATAGTGAACCCGCCTGATCCTGATGGTAATGTCAGAATCGGAGCTGTCGTCAACCGTTTCTTCAACTCATCAAAAGCGACCTGACACTCCTCTGACCAGATATAATCTACGTCCTTCTGGGTCAGCCTAGTCAATGGCTCTGCAACCCGGAAGAAATCCTGAACGAACCTCCTGTAGTAGCCAGTCAATCCCAGGAAGCTCCTGATCTCTGTAACTGAAGTCGGTGCTGCCCACGCCTCAACTGTCGTGATCTTCCTTGGGTCAACTGAGATCCCATCTCCAGTCACAACATGACCTAGGAAATCAACTCGCTCTAGGAAGAACTCACACTTCGAGAGCTTGCCATAAAGCTCATCCTTCCTAAGAGTCTCCAGAACCACTCTCAAATGCTCCTTATGCTCCTTCGCGGTCTTCGAGTATATTAAGATATTATCGATGAACATCACCACGAACTTGTCCAAGTACTGGTGGAATACCTTGTTCATCAGGATCATGAAAATTGCCGGGGCATTAGTCAACCCAAACGGCATCACCATAAACTCGAACTGGCCGTACCGCGTCCTGAATGCTGTCTTCGGGATATCCTCCCTTCACCTTCACCTGATGGTAACCTGACCTTAGATCAATCTTCGAAAATACCTTAGCTCTGCTTAACTGATCAAAGGGATCATCGATCCACGGCACTGGGTACCTGTTCTTGATCGTAAGATTGTTGAGTACCCTGTAGTCGATACACATCCGTACCGTCCCATCCTTTTTTGGTGCAAAGAGCAACGGTGGTTATCCTGGCAAGTCCTCCGGAAAGACATCCATGAACTCTGCTATCAATGGATGTGGCACTGTCTGCTCCTCAACTGAAACTCTGCAGAAGACTCTGCTGCTCTGCTCTGCCTCCCGCCTGGTGAACTCGAACTCTGGCTCTTCTGGCGGGCAAAAAAGAACTCTGTCGCCACGACAATCTATACTGGCATGGTGCCTGCTCAACCAATCCATCCCGAGTACTATATCGTAGTTCGGTAGTGGTATTATGAGCAAACTCACATCTAGTTCTTGGCCTCCTAAAACTACTCTCCGATCCTTGCAAATATCACTAACGAGGATAATGCCACCCCCGGTCGTGATCTTGCAAGTCCTAGGCAATGATTCAGAAGCAAGATGGTGTCGAATAGCAAAAGATACTGACATAAAGCTATGGGATGCCCTAGAATCAAACAATGCGAAAGCGGGAATAGAGTCGAAAAGAACCGAACCTGCAATAAGATCTCCAATAGCATATGCATCCTCCGCTGCCATGGCGAATGCTCGCCCCTGCTGGCCTCCCCTGGCCTGCTGCTGATGCTGGACGAACCTCTATTGCTGAGTCTGCAGGGCTGGTCCCTTCTGTTGGCCTACTGGAGCCTTAGCTCCTCCTCCTCCTCCTGGTGTCGGACGAGCCGCCGCTACGAAATAGTCTCTCATCTGGTGGTCTGGCGAACCACACATCAGGCACCTTCCTAGCCTCTTCCTACAGTCATTCCACCCGTGTCCCGACTTCCTGCAGAAAAGACAACTGGTGGTCTGTTGCTGCATGGGGCCCTGCTAAAAAGGTGCTCGGCCGGCCTGTCCCTGAGGCTGTTGCTGGAACTGCCTCTGCTGCTGCTGCTGGAAGTGGGGCCTCTTGGCCAGACCCCCGCTGCTACTGGCTTCATGGAAGTCTCGACCTCTCTTGAGCCTCAGCTCAAGATCATCCTCTGCCGCCATGGCATCCACCAAAATCTTCTCAAAAGTGGCTCTCCGGTCACTCTTGGTCAAGGACTTGACTTCCTTGACTAACCCCTTCCGGAACCTCCGGGCCTTTGCCGTCTCACTGAGTCCCTCAACAAATCTGCCTAGACGACAGAACTCCCCAGCGTACTCCTCGACTGTATGACTACCCTGAACTAGGCTCTCAAACTGCGTCTCCAGGGAGCCGAGAGCTGTGTCAGGGAAAAACTTCTCCTTGAACAGCTTCTTGAAGGCTGCCCAAGTCTGTCCCTCGGTCCCCACACTAGGGTCGTCTGATACCAAGTGCGGGCCAGGTCCTGCATCTGGCTGCCTGCCGCCTCGATCTAAAGTCGGGCTGGTATCTCTGCCAGCCGAAATATCTCCTCGATATGCTCGATCCAGTCATCGGCATATAAGATCCCCTCTGTGCCGCGGAAGTCCCGCGGACACATCTTCTGGAAGTCCTGGATCCCTGGTGTCCTCGGCTGATATGGCTGCATCTGGCTGCCTGTGGCTGCGCGATAACTCTCTCCACAATCGTCAGGGCAAGCTGATGGGCATTGTCTATGCCCTGCTGGAAATGAGCGGTCTGCTGTCGCTGGGCCTCCACCATCCTCTGGAAGAAATCGAACAACTACCCCGCGTCAACTGATCCGGAAGGTGGCTGCTGCCGAGGGAAATCAGGAATGACGGGGGAGAGTCTCTGTACAGGCGGAGGTGTACCTCCAAATGCAGCAGAAATGCCTGAAGAACAAATAAGCAACTCTAGAGGGGGGGTGAATAGAGTTTATGACCAAAATATCCAATTAAAAAATAAACTCTTTCACCAACAGTAAATAATCAGAGTAAATGTGAAAATAATAAAGAGCGAGAAAGCATACGCAAACACAGTCGATTTTAACCTGATTTCCCTCATGGAGGACTAGTCCAGGCCTGAAAACTCTAGCTCGAAATTAAATCCACTATTTGTGAAATAGTAGTTACACCCCGTGCCTTTTCTCCAGAAGAGCACGTCAACTTCTTACATAGATCGCAGTAGCGATGCTTGGAGTTTTCCAAGCGACTTTTTGAACCCTTGCACGAACTCTTAACTGAAGAGCACTGAGCACTTTGAGTCTTAGGGAGCTTGTGGCTAGTAGATGAGAAGGGTAAGGCTTGTATAAGGCTTTAGAGAGAAGAGAAGAGAAGATTGGATGATTTGAAAAGTGAATTCAAGGCCTATTTATAGGGTTCTAGATAGGCAGAATTCGACCAGAATTCTGGGTCAAGAATTCAAATTTTTGGCCGTTGGACAACTAGCATACAACAAACCCTAAAAATTAGGGTCATGTAATTTAGGGGACAGAATTCGGCCCGAACTCTGTGTGGAGGCAAAGTTCGGCCCAAATTCTGTCTCTAGAAGACAGAATTGGTCCATTGGGCTTTATGGGCTAATTTGGTTTGGTGGAGCTTTTGGGTTAAGGTATAGGCATAGGTAAAGGCCCAAATTGCTCAGTGCAACTCAGTTTACATTTATCTAGACTCAAGAAAAATGTAAAATACAGATTCGAAACAAAGTACGCTGCAGGTACGAGCCGTAGTCCGTCTTGTACTGAGTTCAGTCTTGATGTGTCATATTGAATTATGACAAGTATCATATTGTCAATTTTATCAATATTTGGTTGACTGTGATTTTGTGTCAACAATCTCCCCCATATTGATAATTGACAAAATGATATTTGTATATTCAATGTTCATACCTGGACACATTAAAAAAATAGTAGCTCCCCCTCAATCAGTGCAGAACTAGCAATAGCTCTCCCGTACACATGGCTTCGATGTAATGTCCTGATAAATACAAGCTTTCCCAAAACCAACACAGATACAGAATACAATATGATATGATGATAATGTGAATATCAAATAATTCTTCCCCTTTGTCATTTATCAAACACAACTATCGAAAGAATGGAAATAACTGGCAAGCACACCAAAATAAAACTGCATCAAGTGTCTCAAGAGTCATAAAACATAAATAAGTCCAATATAATAAAGATCAACTACATAAACTAGAAATCCATAGTACAGAAAAAGTAAACATAAGATCCTCAGCAGTAGCAGCAAGTAGGAGACCACATCCATCACGGAGCTCGGGAAGGTCCAACGTCGTCAGATGGATCAGTGAATGAACAACGAGGGTCCACGAAAGCCGCATCCGGATCCAGATAGCGTATGACCCAAGGGTCATCGATACGGTATCCATCGCGAGCAGGGTCCCGCTCTATAGGGATAGACATGGAAGGATGATGAGACATAGAGTACCGAATGTCATGCAGTGAGTTGCTGATGGCACTCATCTGCAGGGTGGTACGATAGTCAAGCTGGGTCCAGCGATCATCCTTTAAAGTGAATCGATCGTGAAGCATAGTCTGAATCGACTCAAGAGTAGCAGGAGGAGGAGGCGCATCCTGTCCAAGAGCAGGTGCGTCCGCCTGAGCATCGGAGTGCTCAGACTCAGCAGGAGATCCAACAGCTGCCTGAAGCCGCCGTGCCTTAGATAGGAAGGCAGGGGCAGGGAGGAACTGACACTCATCAAGGAGAACATGAAAAGCACAAAAAATCATAGGAAGATAAAGAGCATAGACCAATGACCTAGGCTTCTTCCTAGCATTAATCATCCAGTCCATCATGGTACGTGGAAGATTAAATAGAACATGAAAATGAAGATGATACAAGGCAGAGATCTCAAAATATGTAACCTCATTATTAGATCCTGCTTTGGGCAGAATAGTGTTGAAGACAATGTGATGAAGTTCATAGAAATAAGGATTGAGATATTTGGCAAGAAGCTTGCGTGGATGTGTGTTAGGTGTACACAAATCGTCCTTAAAGCTTTCTAGGGATGACCCATCGGGGAATTGAAACTTGCGAGCTTCGACAAGTTTCTCCCATGAATTGGGCTCTAGAATTTCAAGGTATTCGGCCAAGTCAAAGTCATCAAAGGAAATGTCAATGCCAGCAACACGTGAATATAAACGGGTATCATCATGAGTAAGATTGTAATAAAACATTTGAATGGCATTGAGATAGATAACTGAATTTGTAGTGACAAGTTCATCAAGACATAAATCATGGAATAGTGAATCATATTGTGAAAATATGGTAAAGTTAATAGGATGACCAGCATACACGGAACGTGATCGAAAATCACTAAACCATTCGTTGGAAGCGTTTAGTGACACAAATATTCGGTCATCGTACGTGTTGGGGTCAATAGGACGAGGTGGATTGAACAACGGGTGAATGGGTTGTTGAATAGGTTGTTCAATAGGTTGTTCAACACGACGAGAAGGATTCGAAGAGGACGTACCCTCGGTTCGAAGCCTCTTTCCTCTATTAAACAACTTGGGAGCCATGAATAATGAAGAAAATGTAAGAAATTGAGATGGAGAGAATAGTGAAATTATACCTCAAACAGTTGATGAAGGATGGAAGAGAATGGTGCAAGAAACCCTCTCCTTGAATTTGGAGAAGAGATATGTACTAGGATGGAAGAACTAGGGTTAGGGTTTGAAAGGGAAGTGTTTGGAGAAGTTTGGAAGGTGGCAATGGAGGAGAGAGAGAGGGAGAACCCGGTTAGAATATTAGGGTTTCGAATGGTCGGAACAAATCTGGACCATTGGATTAATTTTACATCAGCGGTTGAGCCCGCTTGCGGTTCTGGAAGGACCATACCGAATTCGGCCTGAACTCTGTGTTAGGCAGAGTTCGGCCCGAATTCCGGATTATAGGGCCATAATAGAAAACAGGCTAAAAGGATTTGAAACTAATGATAGATTGAAATAAAGAGTGAATATGCAAGATTAAGAGATGCAAGTAGAGAGTTACAGCTGAAAAAAAAATTGAAGTTGAAAAATTTGATTTGAGCAAGTTATAAATCAAGGTATACCATGTAATAAACAAGGAGTTATGACCCAATTTATTACGGTGAACCTGCCATGGGGTAGCTGCAGGGGCCGAATCCCAGCTAGCGGTAGTCCTGAGGACTAGTGCACCGTGTCGCTTAGGCTTTTACGCCTTGTTGTCAGAAGGACCCTTTCGGCTTGTACCCATAACAAATTCATCGTAAAGAACCAAGACATAATCGATATTTACGCAGGTTACTTTAATGAATAACAGCTTCATCAAAAATTCCGAGTTCACGACACAAAAAGTTGAAATGCTCTTCGGATAGTGGTTTAGTAAAAAAATCTACGAGCTGATGATCAGTGTCAATAAATTCTAAGTTTATAGTGCCATTTTGCTGGTGATCACGCAAAAAGTGGTGACGTATTTCAATATGTTTCGTGCGTGAGTGACATATAGGGTTCTTGGTGAGGTTTATAGCACTAGTGTTATCACAGAATATAGGAATGTACATGAAAGAAAGATTGTAGTCTTCAAGGGTTTGCTTCATCCACAGAATTTATGCACAACAACGACCAGCTGCGATATATTCAGCTTCTGTTGTTGATAGTGCGACAAAATTCTGCTTCTTGCTAAACCAAGAGACTAGAGCCTTGTCTAATAAATGACACGTGCCGCTTGTACTTTTACGGTCGACTTTGCATCCTGCGAAATCAGCATCCGAATAACCGATAAGGTCAAAGGATGTGGATTTGGGATACCATAAGCCCACTGTAACAATACCCTTAAGGTATCGAAAGATACGCTTAACAGCGGACATGTGTGATTCCTTAGGACTAGCTTGATAGCGAGCACACAGACAAACACTAAACATGATATCGGGATGACTAGCAGTTAAATAAAGTAAACTACCAATCATACCTCGATACTTACGTTGGTCAACCGGTTTGCTGCTTTCATCAGGTTCCAGCTTGGTCATAGTAGCCATATGGGTGCTGATTGGTTTGACGTTGTCAAGATCAAACTTTTTCAGCATATCCTTTGTATATTTTGACTGACTGATGAAAGTTCCTTGCGAAGTTTGTTTGACTTATAATCCAAGGAAGTAGGTGAGCTCCCCCATCATGCTCATCTCAAATTCGTTCTGCATACACTTAGCAAAATCTTGGCAAAGATTTTCATTAGTAGAACCGAATATGATATCATCTACATACATTTGCACCAAAAGAATAGTGTTTTAAAAACTTTTGATAAACAGTGTAGTGTCAATTTTCCCTTTTGAAAAACCTTTATCTAGCAAGAAATTGCTTAGGCGTTCATACCAAGCTCTAGGGGCTTGTTTGAGGCCGTATAGCGCTTTCTTGAGTTTGAAAACGTGGTCGGGAAATTTGTGATTTTCAAAACCAGGGGGTTATTTTACAAAAACTTCCTCCTTAATAAATCCATTCAGAAAAGCACTTTAACATCCATTTGAAACAATTTAAAATTTTGAAAGTTAGCAAATGCACAAAGCATCCGAATGGATTCCAGTCTAGCAACAGGAGCATACGTCTCATCGTAGTCGATACCTTCCTCTTGGTTATATCCTTGAGCTACTAGACGAGCTTTATTGCGTGTAACTGAACCATCTTCATTTACTTTGTTGCAAAAAACCCATTTCGTACCAATAATCAAATGATTAGCTGGCATATGAACAAGTTCCCAGACCTGGCTCCTCTCGAATTTGTGAAATGAAGGAAGTGCTAGCAATGGAGTCTCTTAACGATGATCGGGTACTTACTCCGCGTGAAACCTCACCTATGACCAAGTTTTTTGGATGTGACGGCTTGAAAGAGAATTTCTTTGGCAAGCTCTTCAGAGAATTGGTTTTAGTGGTGGTATTCATCGACGTAGAAGTTGATGGCTCAATATCATCGTCAGGAGTGGCTGTTGTACTATTATCTTCATCAAAAGTCATATTTGTAGACTCTTCTACAATTAATGAGCGTTTGTTAAACACTCTATATCCCTTGCTCTTGGCAGCATATCTAAGAAATATACCATCGTCAGCTTTGGCATCAAATTTGCCTAAGTTATCTTTGGTGTTAAGGATAAAACATCGACAACCAAAAACTCTAAAATATGAAACATTTGGAGTTCTTCCAAACCAAAGCTCATAGGGTATTTTCTTCGTAATAGGTCGAATAAGTACCCTATTTAAAATATGGCACGCTGTACTGACAGCTTCAGCCCAAAAATATTTTGGAAGAGAAAATTTATTCAGCATGACTCTAGCCATATCGCCAAGAGTCCTATTCTTCCGCTCCACAACACCATTTTGTTGAGGAGTTCTAGGATAAGAAAACTCATGATCAAAACCATTTAAATCACAAAACTTTTCAAAATCAGTATTTTCGAATTTGCCTCCATGATCACTTCGGATTCGAGTAATCATGTAGCCTTTTTCGTTTTGAACCTTTTTAGCAAAATTTTTAAAAACAGAAATGGTATCACTTTTGTTTGTAAGAAAGAAAACCCAAGTGAATCCAGAAAAGTCATCTACTATAATAAAAGTGTAGAGTTTTCTACCAAGACTGGCTACTCTACTAGGACCAAATAAGTCCATGTGAAGTAATTGCAAGGGTCTAGTAGTACTTACAGTGTTTATGGAATGAAATGAGGACTTGGTTGCCTTATTTAACTCACATTCGGCACATACCGTGTCCTTTTTGAATGTGATGTCGGACAAGCCTCTCACTAGCTTCTTAGTCGACAGCCTGGATATTGTATCCATATTGGTATGACCAAGACGCTGGTGCCACAACAATCTCTCATCCTTATGGGCATAGAGACATCTCCCTGCACTGTTAGTATCTCTAGAGAGATAGAAAATGTAAATATTATCCTCTCTTATCCCTTCAAAAGCGATGTCTCCCGTTGACCTATCATAGATGTAGCATTTATTTTGTCCAAAGTTAATATCATATCTATGATCAGCAAGGTGACTTATGCTGAGCAGGTTATGCTTTAACTCGGTCACTAGGCAGACATCCTTTATTACAGGAGAAGGAGGATGACCAATAGTACCATTACCTATGATATACCCTTTTAGGTTGTTGCCGAAGGATACATACCCTTCTCTCTTCATCGATAGTGATGCGAAAAGATTTGCGTCTCCCGTCATATGTCGCGAGCATCCACTATCGAGAATCCACTTACTTTTAGTTGAGGAGGGAAGGTCCACCTACATCAAGAGTAGATGTGACCTTTGCTACCCATGTTCTTGAGGGTCCTGAAAAGTTAGTTTTTGGCACCCATGCATATAGATTTATATCTACTTATCTCCTAATTCTACATTGTGGTGAGACGTGTCTATGTAATCCACAATAGGTACAAATAGCATTCCTATTTATATTTGGAGCATGTTGATGATGTCTATATGTAGCATGGTAAGAGTGGTATGGAGCAGCATAATAATGACTATATGTGGCAGCAAGATGATGATTATTTCTATATGCAGTATGGTGGTGATTATGTGCAACATAGTGATGATTATATCTATGTGTAGCATGGTGATCGTATTGCAGTAGAATGATAGTTATGAGAATAATTTCTACGTGCATGTGGTTTGTGTGCTGTATGGAAGTGGGTGTACATGTAAGCATGTATGTGTGCTGCAGGTGGAAGACGTGTTTGACTATTTTGAGTAGTATTGTGCTTTGTGTGTGTCTTATGTGAATGGGTTTGAGGTTGAGCAACCTGTTTTCCTAATCTAGTCTCTAATTTCTTAGAGGCAGCTTGCAGTTCATTATACTTAGCATTCAAATCATAAATTTTAGTAATAGAGATCTTGTGTCTATTTTTTTCTTCAGCAAACTCAGTGTTGAGCGTTGTGATCTCATGTGTTTGCTTTTCAATACGTACTTCGGCATCATGTAGGCTTAATTTAAGCTTAGACACCTCATTAGTGACTTCCGTGGGTGAAGTGTCTTTAATATTATCAAGTAAAGAAGAGAGTTTTTGAATCTCGACTTCATAACTTTTGATCTTCTCCTTGGCATATTTATATTTACTAATGACTTTCTTGTGGTCATTTAGTAAATCATTGAATGCATCGCCAAGTTCATCAAAAGTGAAATCATCGAGAGTTTCGTTAGTTACCTTATCGGATGTTGCCATTAGGCATACATTGGTGGTATCTTGAGGGGAGTCCTTTTCTTCCTCGGAGTCACTAGCTTCGCTTTCAAGCCAAATACTAGTGTTGGCATATTTTCTTGAGGAAGGCTTCTTGTAGGGCTTCTCATATCGGTTGCTTTTCTTTGCAAATGGACAGTCTTTTCGGACGTGTCCCGTCTTCTTGCAGCCGTAGCATGTTGGCTCTTCTTTGTCATCTTCTTGTTGTTTCTTCTTTCTTCGATTAAAGCGAAGGAACTTCTTGAAGTTACGGACAAGGAGAGCTTGATCATCACCTTCCGAATTGTCGTCATCAGTCTCTTCAGGATCAGCTCTTCGACGATGAGCTTTAAGGGCAATCTCCTTTGCCTTTGGAGCAGGCTCTTCGAAGCCTTTGAGGTCAAGCTCGTGAGTCATCAGCTTTCCCATCAAAGTCTCCATAGACATTGTAGTGAGATCATTGCCTGTAATGCCCCAGAACTAGAATACTGGAGAGCGGGGGCGAACATAGCCAGCTACATATATTGAAGTGCGACCCACCTCGCTATACGGTCACGGCTGTCTAGATACATGAGGGTTTAACTACAAGCCATCAGTCTCTTATGGTCATGAACAAGCCTATTGTCTCAATCTCAAGCTAGTAAAAGCAATTACAAGATGTTAGAGCATCAAATATACAATAGTAAGGCGTCCCATACATTACATATTTGGATGATCATGAAGCTAGTCGTACAAAATGTCAAGACTAACAAGAGTTTCAGTCATACATGATCAACCCTAGGATTTGTCAATCATGTTACAGCCCATAGGCAAACAGTAAATAAAGGTGCAATACGAGCTAACACATGCTCGCCGGCTAAACGCCTCAAAAGAATATTTATACAATAAAGTGGAGAACAAAAGAACCCACTCGTTGCCAGGGTTACGCCTGGTGGTCACCATCTGGCTGGAAGGTAGGTAGATCCTCTGGAGTTGCTCCGATATCTGGTGATAAAAAACCAGCTGGGTCAGACCCCAGAAAGAGCAAGTACCACAAAGGAGGCTTCACTTAGGAACTAAAAACCAGCATATAATAAATGGTTATTAAAGATAATTATATAAGAATCTGGTAATAACAGTAACAACAACAGAGAATTGAGTACGAGGAAACCATTCAGGTAGCCAGGTCGCAATCCTTAAATCAAACAAGGACCGGGGTTGTAACCCTTCACCTGAATAGAAACCCGTTTCAAATTCTTGTTGGTAAAGTAAAACATGATGAGCATGACGTGGGGTGCAATAAGACAATAAACGAAGAGAGGACACAGAACTGCTCCGGGATCCCAGTTATAACCCTTAAACCAAACAAGGACCGGGGTTGTAACCCTTCGCCTGAACAGAACTTGGCCCCTGATCATTATTGTTAAGGTAAGCATAAATAATCATGTTATTGAAATAACCAGGTACCGGGACAGGACAAGACTTAGACTCCATCCAACATTCACGGCCAAGCAATAAGTTCGTCTTGATACTTTAACTAACTAGGGTTATCACAGGCCTAGTTACTAGCAAGATGCAATAAGATTATTCCAATAGCCACAAGCCCTGCAGACCATCCAGGTTATCCAGACGTAATAGGGATTGAATTCCTGTTGGTACATCGTCCAAGAAATGCATGTACCCTTAAGTAGGTTGAAGGGTACAACACATGACAGTGTGCTGGAAATGTGTCCTACTCGACGGTAGGCTACAGATCCCATGATGGGGCACCCAGATAACGAGATTGTCTGTAGCTGGAAAATCTCTTCATGACTACTGGATTATTCTAGTTATTAGCCTTAGTCAATTTAAGTAGGCACCCCTGACCGTGGTACTCAGGGGTCCCTGTCCTAGACATGATGCGAGACAGTATTGGTTCATTTATACATACACAATCGTCCACGGTGTCCAGGCCATTCATTCTTGTCATGTTAGCCATCGCAACAGCCTTCAATAGTTCCCATCATGCTTGCTTGTCAAGTCATGTCATGCCATGTTAACTTCATACCATGCCGTGTACAATTATCATTTCCTACATATTAAGTAAATTCGTGATTATCAAGTTCATAACAAAAGGCGTAAGGATATAAAAGGGCAAAGGCGTACGCCATAGGGACTCAAAGTCTCTACGCGCGTACCTCTACGCAAGGCCAAGGGGGCCTCAAGCGTAAAGCGGCTATACGCATAGCAAGAGCACAGTGAGATAACTCTACGCGAGCGAGGGCGCATGCGGGTGGGGTTTTACGCGAGCCAGGGCTTTACACTAGCAAGCCGTAGGCAAGCGAGGCTCTACGCGAGCAAGACTCTACTCGAGTGAAATTCTACGCGAGTGACACTCTACGCGAGTAAAAACTCTACGCGAGTGAAACACTCGAGCAAGCCTTTACGCACGCGAGAGTTTGCTCAAGCCAGAGTTTTACGCGAGCACGATTTTACGCGAGAGGGAGGGCCCCGAGCGTAAAATTTGAATAAACTCAGTATAAAACGGAGTACACTGGCACGCAATTGCGTGTGCGTAAAAAGGGAATACTACGCGGACACGTGAAGACGTGTGCGTAAAAGGCTGAATAATACGCTGTCACGTAAAACGTGGACATAAAGGCTAAATACTACGCTAACACGTTAGAACGTGTGCGTAAAAATGTGGGCATAAAACTTCATCTTCTCCCCAAGGCCGGTATAAGCAGGCGTAAAAGCTCACGAACTCAAGCAAGCTCCATCTCGGCTAAATCTCGATGAAATCCAACCATTTAAGAGCCAAACTTGCATGAAATCGAAATCCCTACTACATAGAACTCTCCATTTAGGAAACAACCAAGTTTTTGAAGATCGAAACCATGAAGATCAAAAATGCTAAAAACTTAGATCTACATGAAATAAGCCATGGAATTCGAAAATGCTGTATACTAAAGTGACTTAGAATCTCAAGAGGAAGACAATGGAACAACAAAATCTGAGTTCCTCTATGAAGCAAGTTGCACTTGCCTAAGCCTCTCTCTAGTCGGTAGAGAGAGTTAATGAAGGGAGGAGAAGAGTAAAGGAAGAAATGAATGAAGAGAGAGAATGGGTTGTTGGGATTAATAAATGATGGAGGGTGGTAGGTAGGGGTTTGCATTCCAACCCAAACCGAACCAACCAAGCCGAACCCAACTGAACTCGATGCATGCCAAAACCACGAAATGCTAACTAACTCATGCCAATGCAGAATCCAAGGCTAGCCAATCAGGACAAGTCTATATACAGGTCCGAGATTATGTACACGTATAACAAAATACGTAATACGAACTACATGCGTTACAACTCTACCCATTTTAAAAGAATTCCGTCCTCAAAATTTAAATAAGAGGCCAGAGAGGCAAGAACAAGCTATACTATCACAGACAAGCTATAACAAGGCAATCAATCATGCAATCATTCATGCAAGCAAGGAACTGAGAGCATAAGGCATAAGAAAGACATTATACCTTACGAGTCAAACAGGTCGGGATATCGCGATCGGATATCATCCTCATGCTCCCACGTTGACTCACCCAAAGAGTGATGACCCCAAGCGACACAGACTAACCTAATAGTCTTGTTATTGAGTATCTTCTCTCTCTGGTCCAATATAGACACGGGCCTCTCCTCATACGAAAGGTTGGTACCAACAACCAATTTCGAATGATCCAGGATATGGCTCGGGTTCGGGATATAACGTCATAATTGGGATACATGGAATACGTCATGCACCTCACGTAACGACGGCGGAAGAGCGAGACGATAGAATACATCACCTACTCGCCCCAGAATATCGAACGACCCTATATACCTAGGACTAAGCTTTCTCCGTACGCCGAAACGAATGAAGTCACGGTTAGGCGAAATCCTTAGGAATACATGGTCGCCGACAGAAAACTCAAGAGAACACCGATGAGAATCGGCCCAATGGCGCTGGCGATCTTGCGCTACGCGAAAATGATCTCTAACTCTTCTGACCACCTCAATAGTTTGAGCAATCATTTCCGGACCGAGCATCTGCCTCTCTCCAACATCATCCATGCTAGTGGAGATCTGCACTTCCTACCATATAGTGCCTCGAACGGTGCCATCTGGATACTGGCTTGGAAACTGTTGTTGTACGAGAACTCCACCAGGTGCAGGTGATCTTCCCACGAACCACCAAAGTCGAGTGTACACGATCTCAATATATCTTCTAAGGTTCGTATGGTATGCTTTGACTGACCATCTGTCTGCGGATGATAAGCTGAGCTGAACTGGAGGTGAGTTCCCAAACTCTCTTGCAGACTGCGCCAAAAGTACGACGTAAATCTTGAATCTCTGTCCGAGGTGATACTGACTGGTACACCGTAAAATCTGATGATCTGCCTGAGGTACATCTCTGCTAGCTGAGCCGTCGACTGACCAACTCTGAATGGGAGAAAGTGAGCCACCTTCGTGAGCCTGTCTATAATAACCCAAATTGCATCTCTCCCAGCTGGAGATCTAGGTAATCCCGTCACGAAATCCATGGTTATATGCTCCCACTTCCATTCTGGAATTGGTAAAGGTTGAAGAAGTCCTACTGGCCTCTGATGTTCAGTTTTAACTTGTTGGCAAACCAAACATCGAGAGACAAACCGGGCTATCTCTCTCTTCATGCCATTCCACCAAAAGTGCTGACGGATATTACGGTACATCTTCGTACCACCCGGATGAATGGAATACTGCGAACTGTGAGCTTCTGCCATGATCTCCGGCCTGATATCACCACTAGGTACACAAAGACACCTCCCATCTCGAAGTGTACCATCTTCATGAATACTCAACTCTGGTCTTCGTCCTGCCTCACACTCGGCTCTGAGCCGCTGAAGCTTGGAATCTGTTGACTGTGCCATCCGGATCCTCTCAACTATACTGGACTGAACTTGCATGCTGGCCATCAATGCCACATTGGTAGGAAGGACAACTTCTATACCCATCTTCTGAAGATCTGCTAATAACTCTGGTTGCGCTGTGAGGAAATAAACCCCGGCTCTTCTGCTCAATGCATCTGCAACAACGTTGGCCTTCCCAGGATGATACTGTAGGTTGACATCATAATCCACAAGTAGATCTAGCCACCTCTTCTGACGCATGTTAAGATCCTTCTGAGTGAACATATACTTCAGGCTCTTATGGTCGGTGAAAATCTCCACCCTATCTCCATACAAGTAGTGTCTCCAAAGCTTAAGTGCAAACACTACTGCTGCCAACTCTAAGTCATGGGTTGGGTAATTTCTCTCATGATCACAAAGTTGACGTAACGCATAAGCTATTACCTTCCCATGCTGCATCAAAACACATCCTAAACCTCTGCCTGAAGCATCACAATATACTAAAAATCCTCCGGTCCCATCTGGAAGCGTGAGAATTGGTGCCGTCATCAAACCTCGCTTCAATTTCTTAAAAAATCCTGATATTCTGCTGTCCAAGCAAACTGTACATCCTTGCGGGTCAACTGGGTCAATGGCGCTGAAATCCGAGCAAAGTCTGAAACAAGTCGCCGGTAGTAGCCGGCCAAGCTAAGAAAGCTGCAAACTTCTGCCACTGTGCTAGGTACTGGCCATGTCTCAATGGCCACGATCTTCTGGGGATCCACTTCTACTCCACCTCTGGTGATGATATGACCCAAGTACGAAATACGATCGAGCCAGAACTCGTATTTACTAAACTTGGCATACAACTGGTGCTCTATGAGAATCTAGAGGACAACTCTGAGATACTGCTCATGCTCTGCTTCAGTCTTGCTGTAGACCAAGATGTCATCTATAAACACAATCACGAACTGATCCAAGTATGGCATGAAAATACGATTCATGAGGTCCATGAATACAGCCGGTGCATTGGTTGCTCCAAATGGCATAACAAGGAACTCCCAATGCCCATATCTAGATCTAAAAGCTGTATTCGGGATGTCCTGCTCTTTGACTCTAATCTAGTGGTACCCTGACCACAAGTCGATCTTCGAGAATACGGCTGCCCCCTTGAGTTGATCAAACAAGTCATCTATCCTTGGAAGAGGGTATCTGTTCTTGATTGTCACTGAGTTCAAGGTACGATAATCTACACATAACCTGGATGTACCATCCTTCTTTTTCACAAAAAGTATCGTAGCTTCGCAAGGCGATCCACTAGCACGAATGAATCCCTTGGTTCTGAGTTCTTCAATTATCTTGTACAATATCTCTAACTCTGACGGCGCCATCCTATAGACTCTCTCTGACACTGGGGCTATCCCTGGGATCAAGTCAATAGTAAACTCGATCTCTCGTTTTGGCAGCATACCTGGAAGCGCTTCTAGAAAAACATCTGGAAACTCCTCGACTATCCGGGGTAGCTGCATTGCTGCTACTGCCATCCGCAATACCGGAGGAGAAGGTTCAACTTTGCCTTGGGAAAATAAAAACTCTGGCTCGCCTGGAATGCTAAAAACAACCCTACCAATATGGCAGTCTATCCTAGCATACCGGTTCCTCAACCAATCCATCCCTAAGACCACATCATAATCGGCCATGGGGAATTCTATTAATCTAGCGGGGAGCTCTCTACCGCTAACTACGATCCGACACGAGGAAAACACTCTATCTACTCCCACAAGACCGGTACCAGTAAGTATATTGAGCCTTACTGATAATGACTCGGGCTCCAGTCCTATCCGTGTCGCAAATCGTGCAGACATGAATGAATACGATGTACTAGAATCGAATAATACTGATGCTGGGAAGGAGTTGACGAGAATAGTACCTGCCACTATCTCACATGGTGCCAATCCTTCTTCTCCTATGGTCAAAGCCAGCACTTGACCATGTCCTCTGGGTGCGGGTCCCCTTCTGCAGAAAACCTCTCTGGCGATTCTGGGTCTGAGCTTGGACTTGGGCATACTGCTGCGGTCTCTGCTGCTGGAATATCTGGGCATGAGGCGGTAAGGGCCTCAGAAACAGGTACTGTTGTTGCTGCTGGACTGGTACGGGGGCTGGCCCTCTAACTGAAGGACTAGAAAAGGTTGATGAAGATGAACTCCCCCTGTTTGGGCAGTTCCCAACCCTGTGGTCCGGGGCACCACAAACCAAGCACAAACCTTGTGCTCTGTGACACTCTGATACTACATGCCCTGGCTTCCCACAATGAGTGCAACCCATTGCGGAAGACTGCTTCTGCTGCTGGGGATACGCTGGGGTCGAATGCTGAACCAACGTTACTGAGACCGCCCTCCTCGGAGTTCCAATGGTCAAAGCCCTAGCTGTCGGGGCTGGTGCTGAAGACTGATTCATCTGGCCGTGAGATCTCTTCCGACCTCCGGTCCGGTCCATGATCCTCTGGGAGGTATACTCATGCCTCCTAGCTGCTCTCAATACTGCATCGAAAGTCTGATGCTCGAACTGCTCCACTGCCAATAAAATCTCTAGGTGAAGTTCCTGCTGGAATCGCTGGGCTCTGTCAAACTCGGTCACCACCAAGGTGGGAGCAAACCGACTGAGCCTAGAAAACTTGGCCACATATCCGTCGACCGTCCTGCCCATCTGCTTCAGATTGGTGAACCTCGTCTGTAGATCGTACCGAGCTACAGCATCAAAATACTTGGTCTGGAATCTCTCTCGAAATACTGTCCAGGCAATAGGTGCCACTAATACAACGGCCTGCGCCGCCTACCAGCTGCGGGCAAGATCCAATAACTGCAAGCACACCACGGCCACCTTTTCGTCTTCTGGAGTCCTGGCTGCTTCTAGAATGACCTCAGTGACCTGAAGCCATGCATCAACAGCAATAGCATCTTCGCTGCCATCGAAGAAGGGAGGGTTCAAGCGCTTGAAACTGTTGGCTGTATTGTTACCTGGATGACCTCCTCTACTCAAAGCATCTTGTACTGCCGGGTGCAATGCATTACCTCGACGATCTTGAGAAGCTAGCAATGTCCTGATGAGACCCACCAAGGTGCCATCATCAGGCTCTGCAGGCAGGACGGGCTGAACTGGTGGCTCTTGACCCCCATTAGGCATGACTCTGGAGGCTACTCCTGAATGCTGGGCTTGATCTCCAGGTTGCTGCTGGTCCATGGGAGGTACTCCGCCTTGCCGATCGGTAGGACCAGGAACAATTGCGCTAAAGAAGACGACGTAGGGAACAATAAGGACCAGGACAGATCAAAGATACAAGCATGTGATCAGGTCAAAAATCCAGGGATTTAGAGGATACGAGCAGAGATCAAGGACGAGTGCTGATTGAGACATCTATTCGGTAAAACCTCACATATCTTGATTTATAAGACCTGCATGGGCCACCACTTAAACCATATAACGCCTCAGAACCAGAATACTGGAGAGCGGGAGCGAACATAGCCAGCTACGTATATTGAAGTGCAACCCACGTCGCTATACGGTCATGGCTGTCTAGATACATGAGGGTTTAACTACAAGCCATCAGTCTCTTATGGTCATGAACAAGCCTATTGTCTCAATCTCAAGCTAGTAAAAGCAATTACAAGATGTTAGAGCATCAAATATACAATAGTAAGGCATTCCATACATTACATATTTGGATGATCATGAAGCTAGTCGTACAAAATGTCAAGACTAGCAAGTGTTTCAGTCATACATGATCAACCCTAGGATTTGTCAATTATGTTACAGCCCGTAGGCAAACAGTAAATAAAGGTGCAATACGAGCTAACACATGCTCGCCGGCTAAACGCCTCAAAAGAATATTTATATAATAAAGTGGAAGAACAAAAGAACCCACTCGTTACTAGGGTTACGCTTGGTGGTCACCATCTGGCTGAAAGGTAGGTAGATCCTCTGGAGCTGCTCCGATATCTGGCCATACAAAACCAGCTGGGTCAGACCCCAGAAAGAGCAAGTGCCACAAAGGAGGCTTCACTTTGGAACTAAAAACCAGCATATAATAAATGGTTATTAAAGATAATTATATAAGAATCTGGCAATAACAGTAACAACAACAGAGAATTGAGTACGAGGAAACCATTCAGGTAGCCAGGTCGCAACCCTTAAACCAAACAAGGACCGGGGTTGTAACCCTTCACCTGAATAGAAACCCGTCTCAAATTCTTGTTGGTAAAGTAAAACATGACGAGCATGACGTAGGGTGCAATAAGACAATAAACGAAGAGAGGACACAGAACTGCTCCGGGATCCAGGTTACAACCCTTAAACCAAACAAGGACCGGGATTGTAACCCTTCGCCTGAACAGAACTTGGCCCCTGGTCATTATTGTTAAGGTAAGCATAAATAATCATGTTATTGAAGTAACCAGGTACCGGGACAAGATAAGACTTAGACTCCATCCAACATTCACGGCCAAGCAATAAGTTCGGCTTGATACTTTACCTAACTAGGGTTATTACAGACCTAGTTACTAGTAAGATACAATAAGATTATTCCAACAGCCACAAGCCCTGCAGACCATCCAGGTTATCCAGACGCAATAGGGGATTGAATTTCTGTGGGTACATCGTCCAAGAAATGTATGTACCTTTAAGTAGCTTGAAGGGTGCAACACATGACAGTGTGCTGGAAATGTGCCCTACTCGACAGCAGGCTACAAATCCTATGATGGGCGCCCAGATAACGGGATTGTCTGTAGCTGGGAAATCTCGTCATGACTACTGGATTATTCTAGTTATTAGCCTTAGTCAATTTAAGTAGGCACCCCTGACCGTGGTACTCAGGGGTCCCTGTCCTAGACATGATGCGAGACAGTACTGGTTCATTTATACATACACAATCGTCCACGGTGTCCAGGCCATTCATTCTTGTCATGTCATTCTTGTCATGTCATGTTAGCCGTCGCAACAGCCTTCAATAGTTTCCATCATGCTTGCTTGTCAAGTCATGTCATGCCATGTTAACTTCATACCATGCCGTGTACAATTATTATTTCCTATATATTAAGTAAATTCATGATTATCAAGTTCATAACAAAAGGTGTAAGGATATAAAAGGGCAAAGGCGTACGCCATAGGGACTCAAAGTCTCTACGCGCGTACCTCTACGCAAGGCCAAGGGGGCCTCAAGCGTAAAGCGGCTATACGCATAGCAAGAGCACGGTGAGATAACTCTACACGAGCGAGGGCGCATGCGGGTGGGGTTTTACGCGAGCCAGGGCTTTACGCTAGCAAGCCGTAGGCAAGCGAGGCTCTACGCGAGCAAGACTCTACGCAAGTGAAATTCTACGCGAGTGACACTCTATGCGAGTAAAAACTCTACGCGAGTGAAACACTCGAGCAAGACTTTACGTACGCGAGAGTTTGCTCAAGCCAGAGTTTTACGCGAGCACGATTTTACACGAGAGGGAGGGCCCCGAGCATAAAATTTGAATGAACTCAGCGTAAAACTGAGTACGCTGGCACGTAATTGCATGTGCGTAAAAAGGGAATACTACGCAGACACGTGAAGACGTGTGCGTAAAATGCTGAATAATACGCTGTCACGTAAAACGTGGGCATAAAAGGCTAAACACTACGCTAACATGTTAGAATGTGTGCGTAAAAACGTGGGCGTAAAACTTCATCTTCTCCCCAAGGCCGGTATAAGTAGGCGTAAAAGCTCACGAACTCAAGCAAGCCCCATCTCGGCCAAATCTCGATGAAATCCAACCATTTAAGAGCCAAACTTGCGTGAAATCGAAATCCCTACTACATTGAACTCTCCATTTCGGAAACAACCAAGTTTTTGAAGATAGAAACCATGAAGATCAAAAATGCTAAAAACTTAGATCTACGTGAAATGAGCCATGGAATTCGAAAATGCTAAATACTAAAGTGACTTAGAATCTCAAGAGGAAGACAATGGAACAACAAAATTTGAGTTCCTCCATGAAGCAAGTTGCACTTGCCTAAGCCTCTCTCTTTGGTCGGTGGAGAGAGTTAATGGAGGGAGGAGAAGAGTAAATGAAGAAATGAATGAAGAGAGAGAATGGGTTGTTGGGATTAATAAATGATGGAGGGTGGTAGGTAGGGGTTTGCATTCCAACCCAAACCGAACCAACCAAGCCGAACCCAACCGAACCCGAAGCATGCCAAAACCACGAAATGCTAACTAACTCATGCCAAAGCAGAATCCAAGGCTAGCCAATCAGGACAAATCTATATACAGGTCCGAGATTATGTATACGTATAACAAAATACGTAATATGAACTACAGGCGTTACATTGCCTTCTATGATGGCTGTTACCTTAGGGTTCCAAATCTTTGGTAGCCTCCTAAGTAACTTGCGGATCTTCTCATAATTTGTATATTGTTTGTCGAGAGATGACAAGGGGTTGATGATGTCAAGAAATCTTGTAAACATTTGTAGGATCGTCTCATCGGGCTTTATCTTGAACGCCTCATATTCTTGTGTGAGATGACTTATTTTCGACTCCTTGACTTGGGTGGTTCCTTCATGCGTCACTTCTAGAAGTCTCCATACTTCGTGATAGGTAGTGCATGTTGAGACCCTGTTAAACTCATTCCTGTCTATTGCACAAAATAAAGCATTAATAGCTCTCGCGTCTAGACTTGTATGTTTCTTTTCCTCGTCAGAATATTTGTTGTGGGGTTTCTCAATAAGATCACCATTGACAACTATCCTGGTGGGCTTTTTGTAACCATCGGTAACAATGGTCCACAGGTCGAAGTCTAGCGACTTGAGATAAAAACTCATCATTGTTTTCCAATAGGTGTAGTTTGTTCCATCAAATAGGGGAGGCCTATGAGTGGACTGCCCTTCACCGTGATTGGAAAATATGGGTTGTGTGGTTGCCATGGATCAGCTCTAGGATGTTAGTCATTGTTGAGAGAACAAAGCTCTGATACCAATTGAAGAACAAATAAGCAACTCTAGAGGGGGGTGAATAGAGTTTATGACCAAAATATCCAATTAAAAAATAAACTCTTTCACCAACAGTAAATAATCAGAGTAAATGCGGAAATAATAAAGAGCGAGAAAGTATACGCAAATACAGTCGATTTTAACCTGGTTTCCCTCGTGGAGGACTAGTCCAGGCCTGAGAACTCTAGCTCAGGATTAAATCCACTATTTGTGAAATAGTAGTTACACCCCATACCTTTTCTTCAGAAGAGCACGTCAACTTCTTACAGAGATCGCAGTGGCGATGCTTAAAATTTTCCAAGCGACTTTTTGAACTCTTGCACAATCTCCTAACTGAAGAGCACTGAGCACTTTGAGGCTTAAGGAGCTTGTGGCTAGTAGATGAGAAGGGTAAGGCTTGTATAAGGCTTTAGAGAGAAGAGAAGAAAAGATTGGATGATTTGAAAAGTGAGAATTCAAGGCCTATTTATAGGGTTCTGGATAGGCAGAATTCGGCCAGAATTCTGGGTCAAGAATTCAAATTTTTGGCCGTTGGACAACTAGCATACAACAAACCCTAAAAATTAGGGTCCTGTAATTTATGGGACAGAATTCGGCCCGAACTCTGTGTGGAGGCAGAGTTCGGCCCGAATTCTGTCTCCAGAAGACAGAATTGGTCCATTGGGCTTTATGGGCTAATTTAGTTTGGTGGAGCTTTTGGGTTAAGGTATAGGCATAGGTAAAGGCCCAAATTGCTCAGTGCAACTCAGTTTACATTTATCTAGACTCAAGAAAAATATAAAATACAGACTCGAAACAAAGTACGTTGTAGGTACGAGCCGTAGTCCATCTTGTACTGAGTTCAGTCTTGATGTGTCATATTGAATTATGACAAGTATTATATTGTCAATTTTATCAATATTTGGTTGACTGTGATTTTGTGTCAACAACGCCAACCTGAGTCGGCACAACAGGAGCTGCGGTCTCGTGGCCCTTCTGAACAGGACGAGAGGTGGCCGACCTCTCGATAGTATCCCCGGACCGGAGCGATGAGATTGTGTCTCCATAACCATCCTGAAGACAGATCAAAATAGAAACAATTACTGAGAATAAAGTAAAAAATCAAAAGAGGACAGTTTATTTATTCAAAAAAAATATTTAATCAACAGGAATTTAGATGGCAAATATTGGATCGGAGTTTTCCTAATGTGATTGAGTACCTCAAAACTATATCCTATATCCTACTGCAGGCTGTAGTGATACTCTAGTTCGAATACCACTACAATCTAGACCTGCATGGGCCACCACTGAAAATATGTCACGACTCGCACTAAGTATAGGGGCACGAGAAGTGGGTACGTCCAGCCTACACCGTAGTATCGGTGGTAGAACGCTGTCTTAGGTCACAATATCTAACACAGCCTAATATAACTGTACAAGATATACTCTCCACACGGAGGACAAAATAGAAGGTACATCTCAATCATAATCTAAGGAAGAAATAGCACGATATCATAGATATGAAATCTCAAAAGAAATACAAACAGAAAGGAAAATAAGTCTAAGTGTCTATACGACACAATAACAAAACAAACATAATATATCTCAAGTCTCAATGACAACAACATAGTAAGATAAAGCCTAACTAAACCAGTCTAGGCAGTAGGGATGATGTCATCAGCTAGAGCTGGGTCCTCCTGAGAGTCCAGCTCGCAAGTGTTGTCTAGGGCTGCTTCATAGTACGCAGGACAGAAATCCTCGGCGTCATCTATAATATTTTTAACAGGTCCAGTCAGGACAGGAACAAGCACAATACATCTCATGCAATTCATATCATGGCAGGAATTAAAACATGCAGAAGAGTAAGATACATGAACTGTAAGAAGATGTACACGAAAACAAGAGAGATATTTATAAACTGAAAATATATACATGATAAATAAGAACTGTAAGTGACTAGTGATTCAGAGCACAAGACGGTTATGTAAATGGCACGATATTACACACGAGTAATCTACAGAGGTTCAAACGATTTCGATTGATCACATAACCACTTCTACTCTCCCGTCCCCAATCAATACACAAGGATCCAGTCAAGTTATGTTATTGCACACGAAGTATAGTTGCACATGATGATCATGTGGGCACATGAGAGTACACAATTTCACACGATTTTACATAATTTACACATGAATAACACGAACACAAGGAGTACATGATGCCCATAATAAAATACACGAACACGAAATACCCGATGTATCCGCTAAGGAGATAACATCGCATGAAAAGATCAATATAGTACCAATCCGTGGTAACAAGTGTCAGCATCAAGTAAAGTAATCTAGAGCATGAATATAGGTCCTAGCAAGTATAAAAAGATCAGAGAATGTACTCGCCTGAGATCCGAATGTCCGTAAGAAAATAAAGTCCGAAGCGAGGTAACTGAGTCCTATTTAGAGCAACACAAGTCATGATGTATACAAGGGGATTATAATTTGAAGAATACGATGCATCTACATGTTTCTAGGTCATTTTGGACCAAAGTCAACTCTCGGTCAACTCTGGTCAACTCTAAAAGTCAAACTAAGTCAACTCTAGTCAAATTAGGTCAAACTAGTTAGGGTTTGGTCAATCTTGGTCAACTAGTCTAAGTTAGTCTAATCTAGGCTTAATAAGTCAATTCTAGGTTTAACAAGTCAATTCTAGGTATCCAACACATAGCCTAGGCAACTAACTATACCACACACAAAGCTAAACCATAGTCTAGCATCACATCTAACTAGCTAGGCACACACAACCAAGTAATCTAGTCTAGTATCACATTTATATTTACATTCACATATATAAACCATATATATATATATATATATATATATATATATATAGAGTATATATATATATATATATATATATTTTTTTTTTTTTTTAAAACCAGAAACTTTATTGAAATAAGAGAGGTTCTTCAAAATATAAATGATTGATCTATCCAACTCCAATCTGCTGCCAAGTTATCGGGATGGATGGATTATGCTTGCAACGCTTCATAGCCTTTCCAATCTGTCGATGAGCCTCTTGTACTAGCTGGTTCACGGAATAATTGTACTCTTCATAGCGCTATTTGTTTCTATTTTTCCAAGTTACCCAGCACACCGCAGCAACCACAATCTCCTTGAGGTGAATGTTCGGCCTCCTCCACCATATAGCAAAATTCGATCTTCTGGATAAGATTTAAAAATCAGCTTTAAATTGGCGCCACACTTGAGTCACCATATCTCTAGATTTAAAGATATGTTGTGAAGTCTCCACACTAGGGTTTACACAACAATGACATTTCGACACTAAGTGATACCCCATAGCTTAGACGTTGTCATCAGTGGGCAATTTGTTATGAAGTATTCGCCATAGTAAGACCGACCACTTGTATGGAATATATGTACTCCATATGTGTTTAAACTCAGATCGAACAGGAAATGGTACACGCATTACCTTCCAAGCAGATGTGACTGAGAACTTCCCTGTAGATGTAGGAGACCAAATCCAATCACCCGTAGCCAAAGAAGTGATGTGATGATTTGCCAGTTCCCGTCCTTGTAGCAACCGCTTCCAAACATAAGAACATTTCTGAGGAGCTCCAACTGAATCCAAGTCAAGAAATTTACAATATCTGGCTTTGATGAATCTCTGCCACAATCCTTCCTGTGTCTTCAATTTCTACCATAGTTTGACAGTGAAAGCATCCATCGTGTCTTTTAATGCTCGCACTCCCATGCCCGCTTCCTCAATCGGTCTTGCCATAGTACTCCAACTTGCCCATATATGCTTTTGCAAGCCATCATGTGTACCCCAGAAGAATCGAACAAACATTCTTTCCAAACTATTCAGGACAGCCTTGGGGGGATTGCAAGCCGCAATGGTGTACATTGGGATAGAAAGCAGTACAGATTTCAATAAGGTTAACTTCCCTCCATATGATAGAATTTTTTGTTGCCATCCTTCCAAGCGCCCTCTAATCTTAGCAATTAGATCTTCATATAACATGGTAGTCCTAACACCAACTGCCATAGGACAGCCAAGGTATGTAAAAGGGGGTTGTTTGATCTCAAACCCAGTAATAGCATGAAGTTCCTCCATCCGAGCAAATGCTGGCATTGTATAAATGGATGATTTAGAAATATTAATAGATTGGCCTGAAGCTCGTTCATACCTCGTCAAGACTCCATGAAGCAGTTGAACCGAGCGAATGTCACCAGCAGAGAATAATAATACGTCGTCCGCAAATGCCAAGTGTGTAATAGCAGGACAACCACTTGGTGCATAATAGTGTTTGAATGAGGCATTCTCCAGAGTCTTGTTTAAATTTTTGGACAAGACTTCAGCAGCAATAATGAATAAAGCCGGTGATAGGGATCACCTTGTCGAACACCCCTGAAAGCTTGGAAAAAACCTGAAGAAATGCCATTTATAATTGTGGAGTACCAGACATTATTAATAAGCCGAAACACCATACTAATCCAACCTTCAGAAAACCCGAATCTCCGCATGACTTGCATCAGGAAAGACCAGTCTAGTCGATCATACGCTTTAGCCATGTCTAGCTGTCACGACCCGCACCCACTGTAAGGGTACGAACGCGTAACAACGCCCAGCCTACGCCGCAGTGTCGGCGGTAGAACGCTGTTCCAGGTCACTATCTACCCATCAACTCACGCAATAAATAATGTACTCATCATGTTCGACTCCGAACGGAGGACAAGTATAAGATATCGTAACTCAATCACAGTCTAAGCACGATAAGATAACACAAAAGAAATAACTAGGAATAGAAGACAACTACTAAAATAACAACTCTCAACAAATCTCAAATACTACACAAGTCTCAATCCACTACAACAAGTTTAACATAGAAAAAAAAATGCTAGTCTACTAAACTAAATCCCGATCACTCCTGAGTGTTGGGGCCAAAGGTAGCCATCCTGTCTCCGGGTCCATAATATGTAGGCAAGTGTCCTCAGGGCAATCATCTGTAAAATTTTCAACAGGTCAAGTCAGGACAGGAACGAGCACAATCTCATCTAGAAAACCCAAGTAAATGACAGAGAACTATACAGCAGTTATAGACAGTTGTATTGATGAATATGGCAGTTTATGTTCAGGTGATGGTAAGAAAGACAGATAAAGTGTAAGAAAAGAGAATAACTAAACAAGAGAAGAATCATAGCAATGAAGACTGTAAAATAGAACTAGCTGAACCAGGGTAATATGATATAAAGTCCAGACAGCAATGTAGACAAGTGTAACTCCAATGTAAGTCCAGTACAAGATGAATCTAATACAAGATGAATCCAGCAAGGGACGATTCCAGTTATAGTGATCAATGATTCCAGGGTGAGTCCAGCCTATACTCTAACAGTGTGTTTTAAAATACCGAGATCGACATGTAAACGGCTATAGGTAATACGGCACATCACACACCTGGCCGGGTGTGAGATGTCTATCATTCCAGTAGATTCTAGTAGATTCCAGTTGGAAGATTCCAGATTGGGGTATGTCTACATGTCTTACTCAAGTATTTCCCCTCCCAGCAAGTGAATCCAGAAATCCGACACAATGATTCAAGATGAGTCCAGCAAAAATATAATGATACCAGTAAATGATTCCAATAAATGATTCCAGTAGGTGATTCCAGTAATAGAAGCCAGAAATGATGATACCAGTAATAGAGGCCAGAAAATAAATGTATGTCGTATACATGAATCCAGAATATCCATACGTGTTGTAACAGAGAATCGCATACAACTAACTAGAACTGAAGTACAATAATTGACAAGTAAATGAGAGAACTATCAGAGAATGTACTCGCCTGATACTCTAAAAAGAGTAGTATAATATCAGATGTCTGTACCGGAGTCACAATGTCCTAAATAGAACAGTACAGGTTATAATATGTTTAAAACAAGACAAATGATGGTTATGATGCAATCTACATAATTTCTAGGCCAATCTAGGTCAAAGTCAACTCTAAGTCAAACCTAGTCAACTATCTAGGTCAAACTAGGTCCAAGTCAACTTGGTCAACTCTAGGTCAACTGTCTAGGTCAACTAGGTCAGATGTTGACTCAATGTTGACTTATAGTCAAAATAGTCAACTTTGGTCAACTACGATCAAATCTAGGTCAAACAATCCTATATCAACCCTTACCTACCAAGATACCTACATCTAGTATCCATGTACCCAACATTACCCTCATATTAGATATTTACCCACTAACACTCTAATCTAGGCTATTAGCAACCATTACCCTATACCTAGATAGCTCATTACCTATTTCCCAGGAAAGGTAAACCAACCCTAGATATTAAACTCACAACCTTAGCTATAGGTCTAACCCCCCTTGCTAGGCTAATAGGTAATATCCATTACCTTAGTCTAGGTATTCCTTATTACCTTACTTATCTAAATAATATCCTTAAACTAACATCCTAGGATATACACATCTAACATATAACTAATCCTCAAAAGATACTAAAATCTAGACTAACCCCACATCACATCCTATTTAGACTAACATCAAGACACTAACAATCCCTCTAAACATTTGAGACTAACCTAGGATACATGATATCCTAACCACTAACACACTACTCTAACACTCACTCTCTATCAAACTCTAACATACCCTAACCAACCAACACACTCAAATCTATACTAACCAATACTAGAACATGTGAAAAAAAAGGAAAGGGCTTCTAGTTATGGGCCATGGGCCAAGTCATAAGTCATTAAGTCATGAAATCATAAGTCATTTCATTAAACCATAAATCATGAAATGATTTCACTCAAACTAATCCTCCTATTCCAAAATTAGTTTCTAATGACTAAAAGTAAGTTAACCTAAGTTAGACTAGGGTCACCATGGCTAGGGTTAGCTTCTAGGCTAGTCCACTAGGTCTCAACAAGTCAAGGTCAACTAGAAATCACGAATTCAACAAATCACCAAATAATTCAAATAAGTCAAAATGACCAAATTACTCCTAGGATAAAAATGATAATTAATCATCCTAAAGACATGGTTGGGCTCTAGGTCATGCAGTCTCTCAGGTTTCACTGGCAGTACATCAAATCACAAGTCATGACTTAAACCAGTTTTTAAATAGTTTAAAAATTATTAAAAATCACCAAAAATCATAATGTGATTTAAATACAAATAAATAATAATAAATACAAAATTTCAAAAATACTCTCATTCTAGAAACTGGGTGTTACAATCCTACCCCCTTAGAAAAATTTTGTCCTCGAAATTAAGATGATCACACCCTTCCTAGGTCAAACCCCAAATCAATCAAGGTCGAAACAACACAATCCTACTGGTCGTAATTTCACAGTCTCGAACAGGGTAGCTACACTATCTAGCAATCACAACTATATCATGGCAGGTACTAATGGAATCACACAGGAAAGTGGGGAGGAAGAATGAGAAGGACAAACCTGCTAACCCATCACCTGCAGCGTCGGTCTCCTCGACCGCCATCGCAAAAGCTCCACCCCTCTGGTGCTGAGCTACAGGTGGCCTAGCTCCCTCAAAAGAAGGTGCAAAGGGACAGTCTACCATCCTATATGAAGCTGGTAAAGACAACTAGGAATTTATTATGAAGGATTACCCTTCCAAAGATGATCAAAATCGAAGGGTTAAGGCACGAGTGTCAATAGCATTGAAATCCAATAATATAATATATAAAAGAAGATTTAGTCCCGGCATGATCTAAGTTGATCAACTTCAGGATATGACAAAGTTTGGACAAGATGGAGAACGAGGCCATTGAAGTCTGAGCACGAGTATCCAAGATTTGATATCCATGTCACAATTGAATTTATTCAATTGAATAAGACCCCAAACACTGGATGATAAAGAGGATGACTCGGTCAACTGGTTACGATCAAAGAATTAGAATTTAAAGGATGATGCAAGGATATAGAAATAAGGTAATTTCTTCCTTTGGATAGGGAAACTAAACATGATACCTCGGGTTGATCTATCAAGTACAATGCCTTTTCTATCTGAAGTATATGAAAGGCAAAACAATAATGAGTTCAAAGGCGATGTTATTAAGTACAATACGTGGTTCATAGGCGATGGAAATAATTCAAAAGAGAATTACCAAAGCTGTCGTGGATGAGACTCTAGGGCAAATTTAACTATGTCTCCCTCCATGTACAATAATATATGAGAAGCGAACCAAAGTACAATAGGTTGATCAGACCATCATGCACCGATTCTGATTAGACAATATGTTAGTGGGTGCCGGCCCCTAATAAAATATGTCATGATCAAGCTCGAAAAGATCAGCTTGTAAAACTGGTGCTAAATTAGCAACATAAGATAGACAAAATATAAGTAAAGACAATGATGAAGGAAGTTAATAGTCCAAGATTCTTTAAACATCAAGGAGTGAGGGTGAATTAAAACAAGAGAAAAAGGATTTTTAAATCGAAGCTCATAATGAGATTCTTAAGGGTCATCCAGGAATCTCTCAAGTAGTCCTAACTGTGATTGAGTATCTCTCTGTTAAAGCCTATCTCTCAATCCTATCGCAGGCCCGCAGCAGTACAACTAAGTCGCCGTACTACCACGACATCGTACTAATGCGACTTTCGACCTGCATGGGCCACCACTAAAAATGTGTCACGACCCGCACCCACTGTAAGGGTACGAACGCGTAACAACGCCCAGCCTACGCCGCAGTGTCGACGGTAGAACGCTGTTCTAGGTCACTATCTACCCATCAACTCATGCAATGAATAATGTACTCATCATGATCGACTCTGAACGGAGGACAAGTATAAGATATCGTAACTCAATCACAGTCTAAGCACGATAAGATAACACAGAAGAAATAACTAAGAATAGAAGACAACTACTAAAATAACAACTCTCAATAAATCTCAAATACTACACAAGTCTCAATCCACTACAACAAGTTTAACATAGAAAAAAAAATATGCTAGTCTACTAAACTAAATCCCGATCACTCCTGAGTGTCGGGGCCAAAGGTAGCCATCCTGTCTCCGGGTCCATAATATGTAGGCAAGTATCCTCAGGGCAATCATCTGTAAAATTTTCAACAGGTCCAGTCAGGACAGGAACGAGCACAATCTTATCTAGAAAACCCAAGTAAATGATAGAGAACTATACAGCAGTTATAGACAGTTGTATTGATGAATATGGCAGTTTATGTTCAGGTGATGGTAAGAAAGATAAAGTGCAAAGAAAGAGAATAACTAAACAAGAGAAGAATCATAGCAATGAAGACTGTAAAATAGAACTAGCTGAACCAGGGTAATATGATATAAAGTCCAGACAGCAATGTAGACAAGTGTAACTCCAATGTAAGTCCAGTACAAGATGAATCTAATACAAGATGAATCCAGTAAGGGACGATTCGAGTTATAGTGAACAATGATTCCAGGGTGAGTCCAGCCTATACTCTAACAGTGTGTTTTAAAATACCGAGATCGACATATAAACGGCTGTAGGTAATACGACACATCACACACCTGGCCGGGTGTGAGATGTCTATCATTCCAGTAGATTCCAGTAGATTCCAGTTGGGAGATTCCAGATTGGGGTATGTCTACATGTCTTACTCAAGTATTTCCCCTCCCAGCAAGTGAATCCAGAAATCCGACACAATGATTCAAGATGAGTCCAGCCAAAATATAATGATACCAGTAAATGATTCCAATAAATGATTCCAGTAGGTGATTCCAGTAATAGAAGCCAGAAATGATGATACCAGTAATAGAGGCCAGAAAATAAATGTGTGTCGTATACATGAATCCAGAATATCCATACGTGTTGTAACAGAGAATCATATACAACTAACTAGAACTGAAGTACAGTAATTGACAAGTAAATGAGAGAACTATCAGAGAATGTACTCGCCTGATACTCTAAAAAGAGTAGTATAATATCAGATGTCTGTACCGGAGTCACAATATCCTAAATAGAACAGTACAGGTTATAATATATTTAAAATAAGGCAAATGATGGTTATGATGCAATCTACATGATTTTTAGGCCAATCTAGGTCAAAGTCAACTCTAAGTCAAACCTGGTCAACTATCTAGGTCAAACTAGGTCCAAGTTAACTTGGTCAACTCTAGGTCAACTGTCTAGGTCAACTAGGTCAGATGTTGACTCAATGTTGACTTATAGTCAAAATAGTCAACTTTGGTCAACTACGATCAAATCTAGGTCAAACAATCCTATATCAACCCTTACCTACCAAGATACCTACATCTAGTATCCATGTACCCAACATTACCCTCATATTAGATATTTACCCACTAACACTCTAATCTAGGCTATTAGCAACCATTACCCTATACCTATATAGCTCATTACCTATTTTCCAGGAAAGGTAAACCAACCCTAGATATTAAACTCACAACCTTAGTTATAGGTCTAACCCCCCTTGCTAGGCTAATAGGTAATATCCATTACCTTAGTCTAGGTATTCCTTATTACCTTACTTATCTAAATAATATCCTTAAACTAACATCCTAGGATATACACATCTAACATATAACTAATCCTCAAAAGATACTAAAATCTAGACTAACCCCATATCACATCCTATTTAGACTAACATCAAGACACTAACAATCCCTCTAAACATTTGAGACTAAACTTGGATACATGATATCCTAACCACTAACACACTACTCTAACACTCACTCTCTATCAATCTCTAACATACCCTAACCAACCAACACACTCAAATCTATACTAACCAATACTAGAACATGTGAAAAAAAAGGAAAGGGCTTCTAGTTATGGGCCATGGGCCAAGTCATAAGTCATTAAGTCATGAAATCATAAGTCATTTCATTAAACCATAAATCATGAAATAATTTCACTCAAACTAATCCTCCTATTCCAAAATTAGTTTCTAATAACTAAAAGTAGGTTAACCTAAGTTAGACTAGGGTCACCATGGCTAGGGTTAGCTTCTAGGCTAGTCTACTAGGTCTCAACAAGTCAAGGTCAACTAGAAATCACCAATTCAACAAATTACCAAATAATTCAAATAAGTCAAAATGACCAAATTACCCCTAGGCTAAAAATGATAATTAATCATCCTAAAGACATGGTTGGGCTCTAGGTCATGCAGTCTCTCAGGTTTCACTGGCAGCACATCAAATCACAAGTCATGACTTAAACCAGTTTTTAAATAGTTTAAAAATTATTAAAAATCACCAAAAATCATAATATGATTTAAATACAAATAAATAATAATAATAAATACAAAATTTTAAAAATACCCTCATTCTAGAAACTGGGTGTTACACTAGCTTGATAGCAATATTACCCCCTCTACTATCAGTGTTCATTAGACTCATCATTTCTTGAGCTAAAAGTATGTTATCGACAATCTCTCTACCCCTAACAAAACCACTTTGTTCGGGAGAGATAATTCTAGGGAGTATTAGAGCAATTCGTAAAGCCAACAACTTAGAAATAATTTTGTTAAACACAGTACATAAACTGATTGGGCGAAATTCAGTCATGTACCTGGGATTATTGTGTTTAGGAATCAAGACCAAAGCTGTGCTCGTGATAGCCTTATGCAATTCGAATCCTGCCATGAATAGGGAGATAGCTTCAACAATATCCTCAGCAATAATCGGCCAGCACACCAGGAAGAAAGCACCTGTAAAGCCATCAGGACCCCCCGTACTGTTTGTATCCATGCTTTTAATAGTGTGTAGGACTTCTTCCTTCGTCGGTTCAGCAGTTATGTTTACATTATCCTCCTCGGACAGGAGATGCGGAATGGCCTCCAAAAGTGCGACATCCTCTTCAACTCTAATACTTTTGTATTGCTCTTCATAATAAGTATTAGCAACTTGTTGGATCTCCTTCAAATCAGTTTTGATGCTGCCTTCATCATCAATAATGTAGTGAATGTGCAATTTGCGCTGTTTGCTATTGACACACTCATGGAAATACTTTGTATTCCGATCACCTTCAATATCCCATCTAAGTCGTGCCTTCTGTTTCCAATAGGAATCAACATATGAGTGGCATTGCTTTAGCACTGCTGTAGACCTGTCCAACTGCATTCGATTGTCCACTGTCCTATCTATCTCAAATGTAACCTCATCAGCAAGTACTTGATCCTCCGCAGCATTAACTTTCTGGAAAATGTCACCAAACTTTTTGTGACTCCACTGCGAGAGCGCTGAACGACATACAGCAAGTCAAACACATACACGGACCAAACTATTGACATGATTAGTAGAATGCCAAGCCTCCTGCACCAATTGCATAAAGCCCTCCTGTTTTGTCCAGAAATTAAGGAACCTGAATGGTCGCCTGCCACCTTCCTGTTTAGTCGCCAATTTGATCAGTAGCGGTGCATGATCAGACTCGGCCCTGTTTAGATGCTCCTCCTTCGACAACGGAGCAATAGCAAGCAACTCCTGAGTAATCATCATTCTATCCAGTCTCGAACCCATCCTCTCCCCATATTTGGATTTAAACCAGGTAAATTTACTCCCTACTATAGGGAGGTCGGACAGGCCAACAGCTGTTTGGAAATTTAAAAACTCCTGAATTGATAATTGGCAAGGAAGACGACCCCCAACCTTCTCATTAGTCCCTGATATAGCATTAAAATCTCCTCCTACTGCCCAAGGAAAATTGTATAACACCCGAAGGTTAAGCAGTCTATCCCACATGTCCCGACGACCCTCCTTCTTATTATGGCCATGCACGAATGAAAACATAACTTCAGACATGAAAAATTCATTCTTAAAGGCAATAGACACTGCCTGATCAAACGAGTCCAAAAGGGAGATGGTGCAACCCGACTTCGCCAATACCCATATATTGCCCTTCTCATTAGAGTAACCCTTTTCAAAACCTAGCTTTAACTGATAATGAAGCAGCTTTGTGTTATCAACCTTTGGCTCCAGGATAGCCAATAATTGTACTTTGTTCACCCGACAAATATTTCGAAGTCTTTTAAGAGCCATCTTGTTAGCAACCCCCCTAATATTCCAACACATGATGTTAAACATTGTTGGGGAGTAGGGTTTTACCAGATTTAGTGAGTGCGGTGACCGAGCGTAAGACTCTATCTGTAGGTTCTGGAGGTCGCTTCTTACGCTTAGACTTAGACTTAGGTTTCTCCGCTGCTTCCTTCTCCCCAGCCTCTTCTTCTTCGACTTCGTCGGCCCAGCTCCGAAGTTCTCCCTCCTCCTCACTGTCTTCCTCGGTACGAACGTCATCATCCAGATATGGAGCTTCAGGTTCTTGATCAGAGAAATTTTGTTGATCAGAGACCAATTGTTCATTTCCATTTGTGACCTCTCTATTATTCGGAGTAATGACCGCCGTCCCATCAACAGGGGAACTCGCGCTCATAGGAACGTGAGTGACCGGTTCCTTTTCTAATAACTGGAGGGTATTAGCCGGGGAGTGGAGTGGCTGCGGAGCTGAGTTAACAACCCTCGGTGGCTGGGCCACATCTTTCCGTTGGACAATGTGAATAACTTCATCCACTGTAGGTTGCGCACTAGTCGATGCAAGAATTGTAGGTTGTGCACTAGTTGATGCAGGAGTTTCCTTTTGGAGAGGCTCTTTCCCTCATTCTTTGTGTTTAATTTTATATGAGGCAATTAAATGGCCCTGATGGCGGCAGTGAGAGCAATAAAGTGGGGTCGATTCATACTCTATCAACTGCCAGAAGCCACCACTTGGTAAGTTAATGCGGATACGATGTTGAAGAGGCTTTGATGCATCAATCTCCATAAATATGCGAGCCATGCTTGGTCGAGATAACTCCGATGTTGCCTTGTCAATTTTGAGAGGTGTCCCAATTGCAGCAGCAATGGCAAATAGAGCATCCTTAGCATACAGATGATGAGGGAGATTAGGCAATGTAACCCACACTGGGATTTTAGGAGATTCCTAGGAAGGAGAGAAATCAGGATCCCATTTGAAGATCCTCATAGGAGCCCTAGCGACGTACCACAACTCCTTAGAACGAAGCCTAAGGAAATCAAGTTCACTTGATGGCCGGATAAGGATGTGCTTTTCATCGATAACCCCCGCCGAGATGGATCCGACGAATTCAAAGCCAGATAGAGCCTTCCTAATCAAATCGATTGAGGGCCTATTATGTGAGAATTTTCCAATCAAGCAAATTTGAGAGGATCTGCTAGAAGCGATTCTTCCTCCTCCGTGAAGGAAATTGAAGGAGAACCTTTAAAAGAAACAATCGTCCGCGGCACAATGATAGGAATCGATTGAGTCGATCCTTTTACTGCCTCCGCGAAGGACTTAGCTGCCATAACCCTAAAAAGAATCAAGCACTGGGGAAGCCACCAACCAAATGGTTTTGGTGGCTTAGAGGAACCCCGGCCCGGCCAAAGGCCACGCCGGCGTTGGTGAAGAAGATGATGCTAGGGTTTCAGGGGCGGCAGCTCCTACGAGATCGCTTTTATCCAATATATATATATATATATATATATATATATATATATATATATATATATATATATATATAGTTAATCTTCTAGTTAACATAAATGTATTCATCCATACATACATACAGTATTATTCATATACCTAGATATATAGGAAGCTGTATACATGCACCTACACACACACACACACACACACACACACACACACACACACACACACATATATATATATATATATATATATATATATATATATATATATATACACACACACATATATAGAGAATGAAAATGGCAAGAGTGTGTGTGAGTGAGAAAGAGGGATGGGTGAGTGTGCTGGACAGTGAGGTCTCAGGTTTCAGATTCAATGACTCTCAGGTTTCACATATTGGGTAATCTCAGTTTTTCATAAAAAGGAAATCTCAAGTTCAACTACTGTTTAGTCATTTAACTTGTGAAATTCGGATACAACCCATTCCATTTGAATCCCCAGTCATCTACATATCTATCAATGCATTTATAACAATCACAATTCGTATTTAAACCATTTAAACTCAGTTGAAACACATAAAACTCATTTGAATACAGTATCTCAGTTTAACATTTGGGAATTTCCTCAGTTTAACATAAAGGAGATAAATTCTCAGTTTTATACATTTGAAATAAATTCTCAGGTTTAATCTCAGGTTTTCCATAATGGGTAATCACAGTTTTTCATTTGAGTTCCCAGGTTTCAAACTAACTGAGAACTTATATTCACCAATGTGAATAAAACCTGAGAATAGTTTTCAGTTCACAACCCAACCAAAACTCAGAGAACTGGGATAAGGAATGACAGTAAAACATTTCGAAAACTCGAAACCAGCAAGCATATAATAAAAAACAACTAAACCCAATACAAATTCAGGTTTTGCATATGAACTCAGGTTTCAATATAACTACCTAAACTCAGATTTTATTTTTACCATCTCATGTCAGTTCATTCCCAGGTTTTGACACACATCAAAACCAAATCATCACTCAATTTACATTTTTAGATGAAACCCAATCCCACATGAAACCCAGATAAATACATATCATCATATTTGAAATTCTACATTAAAAACTTTATTTAAACAATCAAAGGAACTCATGGGACAATGTCAACTGTTCACAGTGTCAGTGTTTATGAAACCCGACCTTGCAACCTGAAATTGAATGTTCAAAACCTAATTTAAACCACAATTAATAGTGTGCAGGCATTGTGGCATATGATATGTGTCAGTAGGGATTGTCTCATGTCCATATTGCTGGACACGAGAGTCAATTTTCAATTAAAACATAGCATCAGTGAACATTCACTCAACATCCTCGTGCGGCCATGTCGTGTATGATTGCACACCACACAGGGCACGAATATCCACGAGCTCATGCACACACGTAGAGGGAGTATAGGGCTAGGGTTTAAAGTCCCTGATCCGCGTCCAAGTCGTGTCAGGACAGGACACGAATCCCATGTCAGTGAGCCCTGTGCGCATGTAACAGTGTAGTGTAGAATCAGTATGCTCGTGTTTTCGTGTCCGACACGACACGAGGTATCGTAAAATGTAACTCCTCAGTCCCGAAATACTTAAGACTAGGTACGTACCCATGCCAGCTGCATACATACGAAGTACATTCCAATATACGAAACCATCGTATGTATGATACTAATCTCATCCACAATAGAAGAATCAATATAAAATAGGAATCAACACAAAATTTTAATTTGTACAAAAGTTGGACGGAGACAAAGTCCACTACCAACTATCTCAAATAAAATGTACAAGAAGGAATAGATGAAACAACAAGACGAGCCAAGTACAATCATCTTCGATAGGAGGGAGAAGATCACAGCCTCGACTAGAACACCTGTAAATATCACAGAAGTACCCACCTGGAGAGATAACCAGGTCCTCAGAGGGACGTAACAAGATACAGGAAGAACATGCCATTATAACTGCTATGTAAACATTATAAAACTACAACACAACTGGGTTCCTAACCATCTATGTGATATGTACTTTGAGGACAACGTTCTACACAGGAGCTTAGGTGTTCAGCATAGATAGAGAGAGAATAGTAGTAGGTAGCGCTCATAAGAGACACTATCGACCATGGGCAGAAAGTAGCGCTCATACGAGAACTATCGGCCCCGGGGCAGTAAGTAGCGCTCATCCGAGATACTATCGGCCCAAATCTATGTGTGTACTGAACATGTAGCCCCTACGCTAATAACTGTCCCCTCCCGCCAATGATATTGTACATGCATCGTAACCACGACACACCAACACGTGTCGTTTCCACAATACGGTTTTATAATAGATAACTGTCAAGTCTTCTAACATGCATCTATTGACAGTTATTCCTACGCATGTGCACGGGGGATCAGCCAACACGTAAGTGACCACTACATGATACTCACAACTCACACACAACTCGTGATACAATCGTAATAAAGTTAATGACATGCACTCTATTGACGGAAGTCTCTTTAACTCTAGGTCTACAAGCAAAAAGAAAATAATAAACAAGGAATATAGATACAATAAATAAAATAAAATACAACTAAATGTAAGCAGTAAATATGGCAAGGTATCTTGCCTGGGGTTATGTGCAAAAGAGAATAATCCAGTAGCTCGAACCGACAAATAAATAAAGCAAGAAAAGCCAAATCCCGCAGATGACTCCGGATGCTGCAACAAACATCACGAACGAGTTTGGAATATAAGATATGCCTAGGAAATGCCTGTCCAAAAGTTAAATTCTGGAACAGGGGTAAAATCATAATTTCGGGTCAAAACGATATCCGTCGTCGGACCGCTTTGCACCGAAATGCGCGCCAGAACCTACGGTCTCTAAAGTCGTCAAACTACATGTCTACGAATTTATTTTGATGAGACGAACCCAACGGTATGTCCAATTTTAGATTTCGGTGGGCTGTGCACAAAATCGTCCATTGAGTAGAATTATGGGCCCGCCAAAATGGCATCCCGATCAACCTTCTCAGAATTGAACCAAACTTGGCTCAAAGGACCAAAAAAATATTTCGAGTCCAATGGCGCAAGTTTCGTTGCAATTTGATGAGTGTACACGAAGTTGTGACTTAATTTGCAAATGGTCGATACGAGGGTTTCTCGACGGATACGCAATAATTTCGTCGCGCACATGCAACGAAATCGGGTTCCGTCAGTTTCCACACGTCGAAAACATCTATACGCGCCTTTCGATGCATATAGTACGCGACCACGTTGCCCAGTTTGTCGGAAAGCACGCCCTATCGGGTGTTTTTCTAATTTTCGAAAACAGAATTTACAATTTTTCGTGAAACTTTAACAACGTACAACTTTTTATACAGTAGATAAAAAGTGAATCCAGAAGGTGCGTTACAATCTCGGTTATGTTTTATTTGACTGTCTAAAATTAGTTTCTACAAAATTCCATTGTACATAAAGAAAAGTGGCCGACAAGTTGATGTTTCAAAACAGTTTTTAATATTCCAGAAAAGTGGTTTTTCTCCAACTTTGCCTCAATTTTTCGAGCAAGTTGGATGGCCATGTCGAAATCCACCTGGGGGATCTCGAAGAGGGTCATGTGAGCTTTCTACACGAATTTACGGATCGAAAATCGGAGTAGAATTGACAGAGAAATCGATCGGGGAAGTGAGATACCTTAAAGTGGGAATCTGTTGTTTTATTGTTGTTGTTGTCGCCGTGACGATCGGGAGGCGGAGATGCTGTCGCTCCGGCAAGGCTGGCATGCACGCCGAGGAGAGGGAGGAGGATGGAGGAGAGAGGAGGAAGTGGAAGAAATTTTAGGGTTTAATTTGATAGGAGTATATATATAGAAAGAAGGAAGATGGAGGAATTGGCCTTTAAATAGGCTATTGTAAATAAGGGGTCGGCCAACAAGCTTGCTGCTTGTAAGGGGCCGCCCCTTTTGTTGCAGCAGCTGCTACTATTCACTATTTTGTGGTGTGGGTGGTCGGGTGGGGCCGACCACCCATTACCTTAATACTTTTTTTCCTTATCTAATCTAATCAAATCTTTTTTTAAAAATCTTTTGTTTGTATATATATATATATATATTACCATATGTATATGTATATATCTTAATTTACACAATAAATCTCTAAAATTTCAAAAATAAATCTTAATATTATCTAACCATCAATATAATGTATTTAAACATGCATAGATATCTATTAATTCAAATAATAATATCTAATAAAATAAATATGATTATTTAATCATCACCAAAAATAATTTTAATACTAGGATAACAAAATAACCCAATGGTGGTTTTGGGTAAACTTTGTCACACACCCTTATTCAGGTCCAGGAGAGTATTACATTTATTGGAAAACATTATCAATTAATAATAATACAAACATTTGTACAAATAAACAATTAATTAGAAAATATTCATCAAGTCTTAAAATAATTTAAGAAAATATTTGTACACACATAAAATATGCATGCATGGCCATATTGGTCTCCCACGTGCTACATGGGCTTGGGTTTGGTCCGGGCCCAGTTCGGGCTGAATTGGTCAAACCGGGTCACTTAAAAAGTCAAAAATTAAATTAATAAATAATTAGTTTATCGGTGGAGGTTAAGTCGCAACTTGGCCTGGTTTTCCTAGTTCGATCTTCACCATGGTTAGGCTTCCCCCAGCATGGCTAGTGCCCTAGTCAAGGCACACTGCTACATCTTTCGTGCCAAAATTTTATGGTCGTCTTGTGCTCCAAACACAACAATGGCTAAGGTCATTTTTTATAATTAATAATAACCATAAATTATATAAATTCATTTTTAAGTCTAATAAAATAATAATAAAAAAATAAAAAAATTAGGGGTTTTACATGAAACTCGAGGGAGGGTCTGTCAGTGATGGCCCCCACCTCTGTGCCAAGTGGCACGTGTCCACGTGTCATAACCAATGAGAAATAGGGGTCGGGTAGCAGGGGAGCACAGAACCCCTGTGCTGTGCCTTGTGCACAGCGTACGTGTCCAATTTGGACACGAAAATGCCCAAGTCTTCGACTCAGTTAAATGGATTTGGAATCCACACACCAAGGGCCACACAAACATGTAATTACTTTTGAATTTTACTAAAATAATTTCCTATGTGGCATTTCATCGAACGCCCTTTTAAAAACACCGATACGTGTCCGATATGGACACGAAATGGACACGATTTCCTATCAAACTTGGGCTACACCTAGGGGAACCCTAAATGAATGCATCTATGGGAAGAAATCAGAAATTTATTAGGGTTTGTAGGGTTTTACCTATTGAGAGTTCAAACTCAATGAAAAGGGTCCCGAAATGAGAAGTTTCCTTCGTCGAGCGATGTCCAAACGTGCTCCACTTCTTACAAGCAAGCCCCCACTAGCCTCTACTTCTGAAATGGATCCTAATGCAAGAGAGTAGCCTCAATTTGGGGTCAATTTGGATAAAGGGAAGGAATTTTGGGGAAGAACAAGTTAGGGTTCTATGTAGGTGTGAAAAAGAGGCAAGGTTTTCTAAATGATACTTTATAGAAGGGGGAATTACTATTTGTGGCTGCTATTAGATGAATTAGGGTTAGGTTTTAGATGTAGATGAGTGGCTAGGGTTTGTCCACCCAATTCCAAGCCTTCCTATTGGTCTAATAGTCCTAAGGCTTTCTTTTTCACAAATATCCTAAGGGATAAATATTCTACTTAGAAATATCTAGATATTATTAATCTTGTCATTTACTAGGTTACCCTAATCAAGACTCTAAGCTCAAGGCTAATCTAGGTTAGGCTAAGATTCTTGGTCAACTCTCAACCTAACAATTAGCACATATTTAATTAATAAAATTTCAAAATCACCAAAAAGTCAAAATGACCAAAATACCCTTAAGCCAAAAATGTGGTAGTGACAGTAGCCCATGTGGAAGAAAGCACATTCATGTCGAAGATTCGTGCATCTCAACCATAAGGACGTTTAGACAGGGCCAGCCTTGAGCTCATGGGAGTCCTGAGCAAACTTTCAAAATAGGCCCCATACATAATATAAAAATATTAAAAATATAAAATAAAAGTAAATTTAAAGAAAAAGTTACCACTAAAAATTTAATTAAGGACCTTTAGTACACAAGTCTAACGTACTACCACTACACCACAATAATTTTATATCAAGGAGGGCCCATGGTACATACTAGTTTTAATTTAGATACAAAATTATTAATATATTTCTGTTTAAACTTTTTTTTGCCCTCATGATCAGTGGATCATGGACGGCTTCCCTGGACCAGGGCTAGACCTGCATGTAGGTGTATGAGTTGTAATACAAAAAATAGAAATTTTCGTACACAGGGAGAAATTTAATGAATTTTGTAGCAAACGGGAGAAGTTTTGAAATTTTTTATGGAGGAGGATGACTCGCCGTTGCAATTGGCGAGGGGGAGCTAACGTGCCATCTCCTAAGGCGAGTGTTGCTGTACTAGGTGATAGGGCCATCTTTGATGGCGAGCGTTGGAGAACGCACCATCTTTGATGATAAGCGTTGCACAGGAAAGCGCGCCATCTTTGATGGCGACCGCTGTTGGAGACCTTGGCGAGTGCTGATCCGTTGGAGACCGTGCCCAAATGGCCCGGCAACTCTAATGGCGAGACGTGTCTTGGAAATCAGTGAGATTCTCTCTCACAGACCGTGCACACTGACTCTTTCGGAGACCGACCCATTTGTATTGTGTAACTCCCTTATAAAAGCACCCCCTTATTTCCTATGCAAACACAGCACCAAGCACCTCCTTCCCTCTGCACCAAGCACCCTTTTTCCTTTCCTCAAACACAACATCCTCTTCTCCCCTCGGCAAACAACAACACTCTCTAGCAAACACTTCTCTTTCTCCCCTCTATAACCACTCCTCCCCTAATCATAAGTAAATACCAATGTTGTTACTCTGGTTTATTTTAACCATCATTTTTTACTCTTGGTTTTATCTTAACCATCATCTTGTTACTCTTAAATTTTTTTAAAGCATTTTTGAAATAATTATATTTGTGGACGTATATATTAATCTGTAACGATAACATATAATTTCTTTTATATGGTTAACCAAAATGATGGACATATTTCTGGTGGACCGACTACTGATAAAATTATTCAGGAATGAAAAAAATCACATATCTAGTCAGATATTTGATAGTCAAGTATATTTTAAATATTTAATGAACAGATAATCTTTAAATTTGTAAGTATGCTAGTAAAATATTGTTTCACATAAACATAGTTGTAACATAATATAGTTATATGATCACAATCTTGATTTACGAACACGCAAGCATGAAAGTTGGCGGACTCAGAGAAAATACCACACATGGGAGTCAAATAGCGCACAAAAGGCTTTGGTGCGCTCCTTTGGGTTCCACTATTTAGATGATCTTCAATTTTTAACTCACGATGTGCGCCTAAATTTAAGTCTTATTGAGCGTTGGTGGCCCGAACGCAACACCTTTTAACTCCCTATTGGCGAGATGACGACTACATTATGGAACGTGATAACTATATTAGGGTTACCTATTACCGGGGACCCTATATATTTTGATCCACAGTTAACTGGATCTGGTCTGTTCTGTCACTCCCGTTTCCCGTTATACGTATTTTCGTATGTGTATACACTACCAAAATATGTCGATTTAGCGACGGCCGGATCCGTCGCCCATCCGTCGGCAATTTGTATTAGCGATCGATCACTGACGGATCTTGGTCAAAATAATCCGTCGGCAATCAGCTCGTCGTTAATAAAGATCCGTCGCTAAGTAGTCGTCAAGCGACGGAATAGCGATGGCTTTTCGTCGTTACAATACGATGCATTAGCGACGACTTTCCGACGGTCTTTCGTCGATTTCAAGTATTAAATACTGAACTGTGTAGAATCTAGCGACGGATAGTCCGTCGATAAACCGTCGTAACAGCGTATCAGAGGGTATCGTTCCGTCGCTATTCCGTCGACTGTCGTCGCTAACAAAGGACGGATTAGCGACGGAATACTGACGGATAATCCGTCGACCATGTTCTGGAAATGCTTGGCATTTCCAGAACCATGGCGACAGATAAGTCGTCGCTACTCCGTCGCTCATCCGTCGACGAAGCGATGGACTAGTGACGGATAATCCGTCGCTATTCCGTCGAACTATGTATTTCCAGAACCTTGGCGACGAATTTTCCGACACAAATCCGTCGACCACCCGTCGCTAACTGGAAACAGTTTCAAATCTCCAGGTAGCGACGAATATTCCGTCGAAAGGTAGTCGGAAACTGTAAACATCCGTCGCTAAGCGGTCACTAGTCCGTCGCTAATTGAGATTTTTTTGAAAAAAATACAGAGCTTTCCCTGTTCACACAAATATGCATAAACCAAACCAATATATAACTCACACCAATTATCCAACAATCACATAGACCAAATATATAATGCACACCAATTATCCAACAATCACATAGACCAAATATATAATGCACACCAATATAAAATTATCACAAATATTCTGAAATCATAAACTAATATCCGTCGTTATAATCCAAAATTCCCACAAATATTCCAAAATTCCTACAAATATTATAAATTTTCTTAATTACAATACTTTAAGGAGGAGGAGGAGTTCGATTGCCCGGTGGTAATCCCTGCTGCGACCGACGAATATACTGTTCTATTAGGTACGGCGGCAAGTCGTCGTAGACACTGCTCGGAAGTCGACGTAGCTGCTCTGGCGACATGAGATCAAGGAGTGCCGTCACAGTCGGAGGCGGTACCAGAGGGGCATCAGGGTTAAAAGAAAGATGATCGATGGAAGAAGGACTGGGAGCAGCAGTCGACGGACCGGCACCAGTAGAAGATGGACCGACACCAGCAGCAGACGGACCAGCAGCAGCAGACGGAGGCGGAAAGTACGTGGCAATTTGCTCCCGCAAGGACGACACCGCCTCGTGAAGCTGCGTAAGCTGCGACCTAACATCATCGTCTGCCGGGGCCGTGGGAGGAGGCGGTGTCGATGGAAATCTCTGAGTCGCCATGTGTAACGTCCCTAGGGAGCCGACTCCGTACAGGTGCCCTTTCTTAAAGCCGTCGACGGTATCTACGAACAAGTTGTTGCGAGCGCCCAAAGAAGAGGGCGTCCGGGCGGGCGTCTTTTCACCGACATCCTCGGTCTCAGTTAACTGAGCCCGACTAAGGGCCTCACGATACGCAGCCTATCAAATGAATGTGTTTTTATTATAAGATTTACCTAAGTTGTAATCTAAATTCTATGTTTCACTAAGCTAAGTGTGAATCCTAAGTTTACCTAAGTTATAGTCCGAATACTTTTAATTATAACGTAAATCTCATAAACATAAGTACTTACATCAGTCTCCTTGGCCCTCTCGTCGACGAAGCTCTCATCCTTCTGTCTCTTGTGCGTATGCTGGAAGACGTCGTTCATGGTGACCGATTCTGGCACCCTTCCCTCCTTCACCGCCCGTTGGGTCTGTATACGAAATTTCCGTAGAACTTAATTAACTCCGTATATTAATAATACCTAATTCGATAGTAAAATGAATTTACGGTATCTCACCAGATCTGCAAGCGTCGCTGCGTGGGGCCTTGATCCCCCCGTATGAAGCCCCGCGGCCCGTCGGTTCGCCTTCGCCTTCTCCGATTTCTTCTTGTACGCAGGAGTATTCATCATATCTAAGAGGTCCTCATAATAGTCCTGCTGGATCCAATTCGGCCTCGTCTGCCCCATTTTTAGGTCATGAATCATATCCCGTATCTTCTTCGAGGCAGCGCTTTTGTAGGTCCTGCGGATCGTGTCCTCGCGATGAGGGGGCCACCAGTATGTCGTCTAACATACAAATTCAATTATCACGTAATTTAAAAAATGGTTGATTAAAGAGTAACTAATAATTAACTAGAAGATATAGATATATATACCCTCAACTCGTCGAGCCAGACGTACTTCAAGTTTGGGGGCACCGACGAAAAGTTGAGGTAGGGACCATGAAAGTTAGTCCTGAAAATTTTTCCAAGAGCCCTGGCAACATTAAACGGAAAAAACCTACAAAGAAGAAACGACTGGATTATTAACTTGAATAAATGAAAGAAATTTAATAAATTATCTTAAATTTACTTACGAGGTCCCCGCGGGCCATAGCTCTCGTCGGAACTCGCCTCTCGGCCTCTCTGGTGCCGTCGGAGGATCCGCGGGTCCGTGCATGTACTCCCCAGTAACCGGATAGAACCGAGTATAGGGTACTCTGGGGCCTACTGTGCAGTAACTGGGGGATCCACTGGTGGATCCGCTGGTGGGTCCGCTGGTGGGTCCGATAGTGGAACGGATCCGCTAGCAGATCCAGACTCATGCCTCGATGAAGTAGTTGATCGACGTCGGGATGCGTCTGTGCCCGGGGTACTCTTCGGGTCGGGCTCGCTTGTCACGACCCGTACCCTGTGTAGGGGCACGAGAGCGTAACAACGCCCAGCCTACACCGCAGTGTCGGCGGTAGAACGCTGTCCTAGGTCAATCATCTAACAATATAAAGGTACCTGTACAGTATATACACTCCGAATGGAGGTGACATAGCAGAACAGTCTCAATCATATCTAAAGCAGATATAGAATAGTAAAGGTTGATAGAGAGATCAGAAACACAATGTAATACTAATAAGAGAGAGAAAATCTAAGATAACAACTAAAGAACATCCAGCTCAATACATGTCTCTAAATATAACAACATCTCAGAAGAACAACTGAAAATCAAATAACACAATACTGAAAGAAAACTAGAGCCTAGCTATCTAGTCTAGACTCTGGGAATAGCATCCTGTGCTGCAGCTGGGTCCTCCAGAGGAACCAGGTCGCAGGTGTCGTCTAATCCTGCTCCGTAATAGGTGGTACATAGGGCCTCCTCCTCATCCTCTGTAATATTTTCAACAGGTCCAGTCAGGACATGAGCGAGTACAGTACATCTCAACAGTTCATAGCAGGTTAGAAAATATAATCATGCAGTAAAGTAAGATATAGATACTGAAGGAAATGCAGTATGTAATCAGAGAGAGAACTGTAATAGAAATATCTACTATACATAGAGAACTAATAGTGACTAGTGAGTCAGAGTAAAATATAAACATGTGAATGGCATAGGAGATTCATGACTACAGCTAAGAGAGTGATTCATGACTACAGCTACTTGGATAATATTCACATGTCTATTTCTACTCCCCCATCCCCAATCAATACACAAGGATCTGTTCAAGTTATGTTAAGATTCGTGAAACTTCACATGGCTCATAAAATGAGTGATACATGAAGGTGATTCATGATGGCTCTGTGAACATGAGAGTACATGTGTCACAAGCGATTTGTGAATCAGAGGAAGCATAGAGATACGTGATGATTCGTGAAACGCACAAAACATGCAGTATCCGATGCTCCCAAGGGGGATAATATCTCATGAAAAGATCCATATAGTACCAATCCGTGTGACCAACGTGACAGTATCAAGTAAAGTAATTTAAAGCAGGAAAATAATTCTAAGCAGGATATGAAATGATCAGAGAATGTACTCGCCTGTATCTGAGTGTCCGATATAAAAAGTACCGTCCAAGGAGTGGTGTCTGGCTCCTAATCAGAACAGCACAAGTCACAACAAGGCTAAAATGATAAAATAAATCCTACCATGCATTCTACATGATTCTAGGTCAATCTAGACTAAAGTCAACTCTTGGTCAACTCTGGTCAACCCTAAGTCAAACTAGTCTAATTAGTCTGTTCTAGGCCAAATCAAGACTAAACAAGTCTATCTAGACTCCACACTGACATACCATGCCATAGGCTAGAAGACTAGGCCATGGGCCAATAGGCAAAACCACATTCAGTTCCATATCTAAAATAATACACAAGTACATTATGACTATAACCTCTAATATAGGAAATCACACCTAAACTAGTTAGATAGGCTAATAAGATATCATGGCATAAAGGCTAATAGGAAAAATCATATCTCATATGAAAGTATATGGATATCCCTATATACATATAGGCTAGTGTATCCATATGCCCACATATATGATATAACCACATATCTACAAGAGAAAATACCTATACACATATATATGCAATATCTATATATATAGTGCATACACACAAGTCACATATACATATGTATATATATGAAACCTACTCATAATACATAGCCTATAACTTATTACAATAGCTATATTAGATACCTATGTACCCTATATACATATACATACCTATATGATATCCATACTTAAATAGATATTCATATAGATACCAAATATTCACAAAACATCATTACTTATATATATAAACACAAACTTACAATATATATATATATATATAGATACATATATCACAGTGTATATACATATATGTATATTACAAAAGCTAGGCACATAGAGAGAGAGGGCATGTGTGTGTGAGTGACTGTGTGTGTGTGTGTGTGTCTAACTGAAACCTGTGTGTAAGAGTGTCCAATGAAATATGGGGAAATCAGTGAGTGATGGCTGTGGTGTGAGTGACAGGAAAATAGAGGGGATAAAAACAGTGAGTACATAAAAACAGTAAAGAGAACTTGTGTGCTGCCAGTTCAGAAAAAGAACAGGAAGGAACCCAATCCATCTCCAACAGTTCAGTCACAGGGAAAGAGAGTAAACCAATTCAAAACCAATACATTTACCCAATATCCCAGTTTTGATAGTAACCCAGAATTGAACCCAAAACAAAGCCAAATGACCATAAAATCAGTTCAAATTTGACACACTATTAGCAAACATGTAGGTACACTCATTTAGGTCCTAAACCCTATAATTAATAGTATAAAAATAGGTTAATAAGATGTCAAAGTTCATATTTTATAAAATCTGAAAACTGGGAATTATATGTGTTTCAGAAAATTGGGTAATGGGAAAATTGATGCACAAATCAAACTAATATGAGTAATTAGTGGTTGGTAATGAACATATAACTTATACACGTGTCCCTGGAAGTGTTTGTGTCCCAGCGATAGGACACAAACGTGTCCAACAGATAAAACAAGAAAACAGTGCACTGATACACTGTGCAGTGTGCACAGGCTCGTGCACGTGTGCACGAGTGTCGTGCACACGACACGACACGAATAGGGACTCGTGGTCACCAATGTAGGTTCGCCTAGGGTGTGTCCTCGTGTCCAAGTGCCTGCACAAAATCAAAGTGTCCCCGTGTCCAAGCAATAACAGCGTATCAGTGGCTAAAAAGTGACAGTGCACAGAACAGTGTCTTTCCAGTGCGTGGACGAAACTCGCCAACCAAAGCACGAAGTCCTACGAAACTTGGGGAGCATGGTGACAGTGGGTGCCCTATTGCCCCCACGAAGTTTTGTGTCACGACACGCCGTGTCGTGTCCAACAGAGACCCCGAGATGCAGGGGATCACTGTTCCCACGCGCGCGCGTGTCCAAGTGCGCGTGCACGAGAGCCCTAGTGACACGACACAAACACAAAATTAGCTCAGAGTTCCAGAAATGGTTAAGCGACATTAAAATACAAATTTCCATTCAATTACAATTCAAAAATTCACACAAAAAGTTCTCTGTGGCATTTCATCAAACACATTGTATAGGATACTGATACGTGTCCTGTTTGGACACGAATGGACACGAAAACCTAGGGTTTCCTATTCCTATAGTTAGGTTAGGTCTAGGGCTCCCTATTCATGTACTTAAACCAGAATTTCATGGTAGAAATGTAGAGTTACCTCTATGTATCAAAACCCTCCAAAAAGCTCAAAGAGTGGGGTTCTTCCCAATGGTGGAACTCCTCCAAATCTTCCCAAATCTGAGAATACTCATAGCCAACAGAAAGTAGGAAGGATTTAGAACCCAATGCAATTTGTTTGGGTTAAAAAGGAAATAAAATGAATTTACTAGGATTTATGGAAGATGGGAAATACCTCTTTCCTTAGAACTCTTGAAGAAACCTTAAAAGAGGCTAGCCCTAAAAACTAGGAGAATATTTATAATGGGGAAATCCCTAGGTTCAGCTAGGGTGGCTGACCACTTGGCTTTGGGTTAGGGTTGAGCTAGGTTTGGCTAGTCCTATCTAGTTTAGTCACAAAATGACTTGTGTAATCACAAGCCATTTAACAAATAACTTGATTCCTAAATTCCTAATTCAAGTTCTAAGGAATCACTAACCACTAACTTGAGTCATACTAGGTTAGACTAGGGTCCACTTGACCTAACCAAGCCCAACTAACTATGGTTAGTTCCTAGTTTGGTCTACATGAGTCAAAACTAGTCCAAAATCAAACTAGTCCAAATAAATCCAAAATAAATCCTAAAAATTCCCATAAATTCTAATAAATTATAATAAATCCAAATAACCCTAAAAATGTCAAAAAAATACCCTAATCACATGGCTAGGCTCTAGGGTAGGCAGTATCTACTAATCACGAGCACAACACCAAAATCACAAGTCATAAATTTAAATAGTTTAAAATTAATTAAAAATCACTAAAAATTCTAATATGAAATAAATATCATTAATTAATAATTATAATTACAAAATTTCAAAATCACCCTTATTTTAGAAACTGGGTGTTACATCGCTGGATGGGGCCACATCCCGGGAAGATTGAATGCGACCACGACTGTCACGTCCCGACTCGCCGAATCGGTCGCCATCGCCTTGACTCGATATAAATCGATCCCACGGGTCGGGACGTGATGCCGTGCAAGTCTTTATTGGACTTGCACAAGGCAAGAATGTGCAATTGGAAATTCCTTTTTGACACAACGCGTTAAAATTAAACAGTACAGAGAGTTGAAGACATAGCATAGGAAGAAATTTAGCTTTTCATTCATAAACTTGCAAAGTATGTGCAAGGTCATTTTTACATTACATATGCCGTTGCGGCTACATCTTGAAACACAAAAGAAAAACTCTAGATAAGCTTGCCCTGAAATAATCCTTGTCGTTCCATACATTCACGCTGTCACGACCCGCACCCTAGAGTAAGGGCACGAGACGTGGGTACGTCTAGCCTACGCCGCAGTGTCGACGGTAGAACGCTGTCCTAGGTCAACATCTAACAATATAAAGGTACCTGTACAGTATATACTCTCCGAATGGAGGTGACATAGCAAATACAGTCTCAATCACATCTAAGGTAGAACATGAAAAGATAGATAAATAGATAACCAGAACAGAAGAAAACACAGAGATACAATCCAGAATTCTAAGTGTCTAAAATAAGTACATATCCAAATCATCGCAGAATCCATATACAGTAATCCATGAAAAGTAAAGACATCCTAATCTAGGGGAGTGTCGTCAACTGCTAGTGGATCCTGCTGCTGGTCCAAGTCACAACACTCATCTAGGGTAGCACCATAGTAGGTAGGACAGAACGCCTCAGCCTCGTCCTCTGTAATATTTCAACAGGTCCAGTCAGGACAGGAGCGAGCACAGTACATCTCAACAAAATTATAACAGGTTAGGAAATATAAACATGCTAGAGAGTAAGATACAGGAAACTGAAGAACAACATAATGTAAAAGAGAGAGACTGTAAGTAAATAGCTACAGTATATAGAGAACTAACAGTGACTAGTGATTCAGAGCACAAGATGGTTATGTAAATGGTACGATGTTGTACATGAGTAATCTAAAGAGGTTTGTACACGAGTAATCTACTGGATTGATTACATAACCACTTCTACTCCCCCGCCCCAATCAATACACAAGGATCTAGCCAAGTTATGTTATTGTACACGAAGGTCATGTGAATACACGATTATACACAATTTCACACGTTTCGTACACGAATACAAAGAGTATACGATGCTTACGATAAAGTACACGAACACGAAATACCCGATGTATCCGCTAAGGGGATAACATCGCACGACAAGATCCATATAGTACTAATCCGTATTTCTAACGTGTCAGCATCATGTAAAGTAATCTAAAGCAGAAAATATAATCCTAAACAAGATATGAAATGATCAGAGAATGTACTCGCCTGTATCCTGAGAATCTGAAGAATATCTACTGTCCGAGGAGTGGTGTCTGTCTCCTATAGAACAGTACAAGTCACTATGAGTCTAAAATGATAATAAGATGCAATTCAATGCATTCTACATGAATCTAGGTCAATCTAGACCAAAGTCAACTCTTGGTCAACTCTGGTCAACCCTACAAGTCAAACTAGGTCAAACCTAAGTCAAACAAGTCTATACTTGTCTAACTAGTCTATTCTAGGTCTAAACAAGACTAAACAAGTCTAACTAACTCTATACTAGGCAAACAGACACACCCATAGGCCATGAGCCCTAAGCTAGGCTATTAGGCAATATCATGCCTAAAACCAACCATATATCACATAAACACATGTCCAAAAATGTATTTAATATAATATAGTACACTCATATATATAGGCTACCTATATGTACTACACACACACACACACACACACACACACACATATATATATATATATATATATATATATATATATATATATATATATATATATATATATACATATATGTACATATGTACATACACATACATATAGAGAAAAGGAAAGTGCAATGTGCTCATGTGTTCAAGTGTGTGTGTGTGTGAGAATACAAGAGAGTGTTACTTGAGGGTGTGATATAACATGTGTGCATACATAAGAGAACAGGGAATGGAAAATCTGTAACAGTGGTAGACATTTGTGTGTGTGTTCCTGGAAACAGTGAATGGTAATAAACCTGTGTGTGGTGATAACTAGAATCATATTAACAATGAATAGGAATGATCAAACAGTGAGTAACATGGCAGTGCATAATATCCTGAATCAGTGAGTTAATATGAAAGTGTGGGAAACCTGGAAATACATCTCAGGTTACAGGAAAAATGAGTTAATTCTCCGTTGACAGTTCATTAATGGACAGTTGACAGATTACATTGAATCGAAAACAGTGAACAATGTTAATTGGAAAAACAGTAGTGTACATGGAAGTTCAAACTCAGTTTTTCCTAATTAGAACTGAAAAACCAATGCAATGTTTTGGGGAATTAACAGTTCAATTAGAGAATCAATTCAGGATATTAAGGAATGAAATGAAACATTCACTGTATCAGTCCTATAGCTACTCGAAACCAAAACATTGCCAAAACCCCATTCCACACAATTCGAATCACATGAAATAACCAACACCCAATGCAATATGAGAATTCACATTTAAATGATCATTCAATTCAGTTAACCAATGAAACAAAATCAGTTCTTCAAATGAAATAATATCATTCAAAAATCCCATGTATCAGTCAACCCATTCGAGCCCCAACTCATAGTCCAAATTCTCATATACGAATCCAAAACCCACTCTAATGTATAAATCGAATTGATCAAGGGCTAACAAATATGTGAGAGTCATTAGATAGTTGAAACATCAAATTAAAAATAGATTAAATTGGATTCGACAGTTTTAGGAAACTGAAACCCAGGAATCAGTGTATCAGTCGATACATTGATCCCAAACTCAATTCAAATGTTCCATTTCAAAACATAAAGTCTAATTCTAATAAGTAATCTAATTAATCATAAACAAACAAACCTGTGGGATCATTGACAGGTGAATACATAAGATTAAAATGGGATTTAAATGTTCAGGAATTCAGAAATAAAGTATCAGTCAATATCAGTCACCAACTAACCAATTCGAATCAAATATTCCAATCCTCATATCAAACCACCTAAACTACTATGTAATCAAACTAATATAGATTATTAATCATATATAGGATCTAATTTAGCAGTTAAAACATGAATTAAAACATTTAAAATGGAAATTAAACAGTAAAATAAACCACAGAACTGTGCACGCACAGTGCATGCCCCGTGCACACGCGATACCGTGTCCGACACGACACGAGGACCCACAAAACTTTGGAGGCCTCATGTCAGACACTGCCCGCACCCGTGTGTCAACTTACACGTGTCCAAGTGGTGTGTGCTGTACACAGAAGACCCCGAGTAGCAGGAGAAAGACACTGCTCGTGCGCGCGTGCTGCAACCGCGTGTTCCCGTGTCCACCGCGACCCGATATGACACTAATATCACCTCAGGACACTGGAATCCCATAAGCGAGGTTAAAAACTATTTTCCTATTCAAACCAATTCCTAAAATAGTGATGAAATGTCCACTGTGGCATTTCATCGAACACGTACACGTATCCACTGATACATGTCCGATACGGACACGTATTGGACACGAAACCTAGAAGTAGCTATACCTACAGTTAGGGTAGGCCTAGGGCTTCCTATTTATGCAATCAAAACCCTATTTTATGGTGTGGATTAGAAATTTACCTAGGGTTTGCATAGGCTCAAAAAGCCCCAATGTGAGTGGATCCTCAAGCTACCAAAACTCCTTCAAATTGGTCCTTCCCTGAAATTTCTCACCATAGCCATAGAGAAGACAACAATTAGAACCTATTGCAAGAAATTAGGAAGAAAAAGGAGTTGGAATGGAGGAGTTATGGATTGAGGAAGAAACCTCTTCTTTAAACTTGTAAATATTCTAAGGAGGCTAGTCCTAACTTTGAGGAGGCATTAAATAGATGGGGGAGACACTAGGTGGCCGGCCAAGTGGGGATTGGGCTAGGGTTAGGGTTCCACTAGTGGTCTATGGCCCTCTATGGGCCTAAGTCATAAATCATGACTTATGAAATCACAAGCCATTCTCTAGCCAAATAAATTCCTATTTTCTCCAAATAAATTCTAATGAGTAGGATATCACTAACTTAGGTCAAGCTAGGGTTACACACTCTAACCAACTAGTCATGACCTAGGTTAGCTTCTAGGACAGTCTCCTAAGTCATCCTGAGTCAAAGTCAAAAATAACACCAAATAAATTATACTAAAAATCACTGAAAATTCTAATAATTATAATTAATACCAATAATTCCAAATAATTCCCAAAATTTTAAAAATAACCAAAATACCCTCAAGCTAGAAATGTGGTAGTGACAAATCTACCTCCCTTAAAATAATTTTGTCCTCGAAATTAGAAGGGCAAAACTAACAGATGAGAATGATAGATAATTATACCTCACGGTGCAAACAAATATGGGTATCGCTCGTGTATCTCATCCTCCCGTTCTCAGGTCGACTCTCTTGGAGAATGATGCCTCCATGCGACGCGAACCAAGGGTATCACCTGGTTTCTCAGCACCTTCTCACGGCGATCCAGAATCTCCACAGGCTGCTCTGGATAACTGAGAGTAGGTCCAACCTCAATCTCCGAATGATCGAGCACATGGCTAGGGTCAGCCACGTACCGTCTCAACTGTGATACGTAGAATACATTATGGACACCCACTAGTGCAGGTGGCAAGTCTAGCCTATAAGCCATGTCACCGACCCTCCCACTGATCACGAAAGGTCTGATGAAGCGCGGGCTAAGCTTCCCACCTCCACCAAAACATATCGTACCACGAGTCGGAGATATCCGCAGAAAAACCATGTCTCCAACCTAATCACAAGCAAGGTCTCAAGTTACTAAAAATCAAACACGATCAATCAAACAAAACAAAAATACAACCTACTTCTAATCCTATCTCCAGTCAACTAAGTCAAACATTGACAAGGGTCAACTACTGGTCAACAACTAGTCAATTTCTCAACATCCAAGTACTTGGTCATCAACTGGTCAACTTTTTAGGATTTCACCTATGCTAGCTATCTAGGTGTTGGCAACCAGAGATTAGTAAAAGAAAAACTCTATAATAGGCTAGCTCTTAACTTCTCAATCCTATCAAGTCACCCATAACTAAATACCTACAAGCTAAGCACACCAATCCCAAATGCCACACACACACACACACACACACATATATATATATATATATATATATATATATATATATATATATATATATATATATACTCAAGAACAACAACCCATCACATATATCCTAAGTATATCATCTATATATATTTGACTGATCAACCAAGGGTTAAGTAGACTAAACTCATAAGGGACTGAACAGATGCTTAGAATTTAGGCTAAGGATGAATGGTCTGAACATCAATATAGGCAAAAGGGAATGATGCTAAGGAGACTGTATTTATAAACTGAAGGACAGGACATTTGGGTCCACTTGTATAGTCAATGTGAAAGGAAACCTACATGGTGACTGAAACATGCCTCTAGATTAACCTGGGCTCTCCTCTCTATCTGGCTGAACTAACTATATGCAAGATAGTGGTCTGAAAGAAGTGAACCAAACTGGTGTACAGGGAATGCAATAGGCGGTATACTGCAAATGGGTGCATGCTACATACCAATCAAAATACATTACATATATACAAGCTATATATATATATATATATATATATATATATATATATATATATATATATATATATATATATATATATATATATATATATATATATATGCTTTACCCTCATCACCTCAACTCTACTCAAAGTCTAATAACACCAACTCACTACCACATGCCTATCACTTCCAAGAAAAGGTCAGATACTACAGGGTGTGTTGGGACAGAACAGTGGTCAAAGGAGAACTCTTATCAACAACCCACATTATATCCCCAATGAATACAACTGTCCTAAATGGACTGAACAACCCTGCCCAAAAAGGTTTTGTAGGGCAGGTACTGCAGGTTATAATGAAGGGTATTGTAAGGCTATCAAGTAAGGTAAATGCTAAGAGATGCAGTAGGTCACCATGTACAGGAGTAAGGATGAGTGCAGACCTCTAATATGCACGATACTAACTCTCCATATATGCAGAATATGGTAAGGGGTTGATGGTTATACTGGTGAGTCAATAATTGGTGTCTGAACAATGGTTCAGTGAACTCTATGATGCAATATGGTAGGTAATAAAAGCTGAGTGCAGTGAACAACTTGTATAAGTCTGGACCAAGGGAACAGGGTATCTAGTGAAGGGTCTGCACACTGCCTATAAAGGTTGATCAACATGACTGAACTCAACACAAAGAGAACTTACTAAAATAGGAAGTGGACCAATAGGCTAACAATATGTCAATAATCATATACAACAATGATCTATAGACATCAACCAAACCCATACCCCATATGCCAATATCATCTGCAATCTATATGTATATATAGACCTCTCAGTCTTAGGTGAACTGCAACTATACTCAAGGACAGGCTCTGGTCATGGGTGCCTCACTGGAAAAAAAATAAGGAAAAAATAATATCAATTATCAAGGTTGTAAGACATACTAACATCCTATATGTAAACTGGTTGGTATTATAATAATAAGGAAATCATCTACAATGGGTTACTATTCTAATACCAATGCTAACTATCATCTCTAGGGTACAGACACTCTACAAGTCATCATATCATTACACTATGAAAGAACTACATATGAATAAGCTCTACAAAACTAAAATATCCCTACTCCTAAGTTATTTATGATGGAATACAATTTTTTTTATAACAACAAAGGGTATAATCATATGCGTCTGTCGAAAATCATGTTACTCAGAGTCTTCGTCATGCTAGTGAGCAAGGCTACGATAATCACAGAGTCCTCGACTAAGGCACATACCTCTAGAATCATGGTATTTAAAATTTTCGCATTACCGCATGCTTGGCAGCGAAAATCTTAAATTCCCATACCCGAGAAATACGTCCTAAATCTGACTATATGTCCTCACTATGCCAGCTAACATGACTATCGAAGATTCTAGATCCCATAACTGAGGTGACCTAGCCCATATAATTTATCTTGGCAGAATATTAAATCGATAATGAATACAAGAATTAGATTTATCTATGAACAAGAATGATAAGCAAGATCTGTTGGAACTGAATTTCGAGATGGTTAAAATATGGCAAGGAACGGAATTGAGATGGACAGAACCTGCGATAAGCTCTCCAACTGCCTGTGCACTCTCTCAGCCGATGATCAGATCCTCCGCAAAGTAAACACCTGTCCAGCCTCTTCCGACATTCGCCCTAATCGTGCCCTGGTTTCCTACAGAAAGGGCAACTGGTAATCTGCTGCTGTCTAGGGGTCTGCTGTGTCTGCAACGGTGGTCCCCTCGGCTGTTCTGTCGGAGCCCTAGCTCCTGCTGCTACCTGAGTCGTTGTTGTCTGGCTCCTGGGACACTCCCTACACCGGTGCTCCGCTGAACCATAAAGTAAACACCTGCCAAGCCTCTTCCTGCAGTCGTTCCACCCATGGCCTGCCTTCTTGCAGAAATTGCACCTAGCGTCCTGCTGCTGTCTAGATGCATGGTAGAAATATGCACGTCCCTGACCCTGAAGGTGATGCTGAACAGACCTCTGATGATACTGATGCTGAATCTAGCCTCCCAGTGACTGAACGGCCACCAGCTCTACTGTCGCCCTGACCAACTGGTGGGTATCATGTACGCTCTGTCGAAGATCAGCAGACTGACTCTGCTGCATCTGCTGTTGAGTCTCCAGGAATTGCTGGAAAAGGGTAAACATCTGAGCCACTGCCCTTGAAGGTGACTGCTGCTGGAATATATCCAGAATGATGGGGAAAGAGCTCCAGACAGGTAGAGGTACACTCCCAAAAGCTGCAGACGCTCCTATATGAGCAGAAACAGGAGGGACTGTGGTCCCAGCATCCTCAATCGGGCGAGGGGTGGTCGACCTCTCACCAGCGTTTGCTGGGCCAGAGCGATACGATCGTGTCTCAACCATCCTGGAGACACAGATCAAACAAGAACCAATTACTGAGAATGAGTCAAAATATCAAGGAGAACAGTTAAAAATTCAAAGAAAGACGATAAGTAGCAAATTTAGATAAAAAGAATCTGATAAGGAGCTTTTCCTAGTGTGATTGAGTACCCTCAAAAATATCCTAATCCTACTGCAGGCTGTAGTGATACTCTAGTTTGAATACCACTACATAAACCTGACCTGCATGGGCCACCACTAAAAATGTGTCACGATCCGTACCCTAGAGTAAGGGCACGAGACGTGGGTACGTCCAGCCTACGCCGCAGTGTCGGCGGTAGAACGCTGTCCTAGGTCAACATCTAACAATATAAAGGTACCTGTACAGTATATACTCTCCGAATGGAGGTGACATAGCAAATACAGTCTCAATCACATCTAAGGTAGAACATGAAAAGATAGATAGATAACCAGAACAGAAGAAAAGACAGAGATACAATCCAGAATTCTAAGTGTCTAAAATAAGTACATATCCAAATCATCTCAGAATCCATATACAGTAATCCATGAAAAGTAAAGACATCCTAATCTAGGGGAGTGTCGTCAACTGCTAGTGGATCCTGCTGCTGGTCCAAGTCACAGCACTCATCTAGGGTAGCACCATAGTAGGTAGGGCAGAACGCCTCAGCCTCGTCCTTTGTAATATTTCAACAGGTCCAGTCAGGACAGGAGCGAGCACAGTACATCTCAACAAAATCATAACAGGTTAGGAAATATAAACAAGCTAGAGAGTAAGATACAGAAAACTGAAGAACAACATGATGTAAAAGAGAGAGACTGTAAGTAAATAGCTACAGTATATAGAGAACTAACAGTGACTAGTGATTCAGAGCACAAGATGGTTATGTAAACGACACGATGTTGTACACGAGTAATCTAAAGAGGTTTATACACGAGTAATCTACTGGATTGATTACATAACCACTTCTACTCCTCCGCCCCAATCAATACACAAGGATCTAGCTAAGTTATGTTATTGTACACGGAGGTCATGTGAATATATGATTATACACAATTTCACACGTTTCGTACACGAATGTCATGAATACAAAGAGTACACGTGCTCACGATAAAGTACACGAACACGAAATACCCGATGTATCCGCTAAGGGGATAACCGCACGACAAGATCCATATAGTACTAATCCGTGTTTCCAACGTGTCAGCATCATGTAAAGTAATCTAAAGCAGGAAATATAATTCTAAACAAGATATGAAATGATCAGAGAATATACTCGCCTGTATCCTGAGAATCTGAAGAATATCTACTGTCCAAGGAGTGGTGTCTGTCTCCTATAGAATAGTACAAGTCACTATGAGTCTAAAATGATAATAAGATGCAATTCAATGCATTCTACATGAATCTAGACCAAAGTCAACTCTTGGTCAACTCTGGTCAACTGTAAAAGTCAAACTAGGTCAAACCTAAGTCAAACAAGTCTATACTAGTCTATTCTAGGTTTAAACAAGACTAAACAAGTCTAACTAACTCTATACTAGGCAAACAGACACACCCATAGGCCATGAGCCATAGGCTAGGCTATTAGGCAATATCATGCCTAAAACCAACCACATATCACATAAACACATGTCCATAAATGTATTTAATATAATATAGTACACTCATATATATAGGCTACCTATATGTACTACATATATATATATATATATATATATATATATATATATATATATATATATATATATATACACATACATATAGAGAAAAGGAAAGTGCAATGTGTTCATGTGTTCAAGTGTGTGTGTGTGTATGAGAATACAAGAGAGTGTTACTTGAGGGTGTGATATAACTTGTATGCATACATAAGAGAACAGGGAATGGAAAATCTGTAACAGTGGTAGACATTTGTGTGTGTTTTCCTGGAAATAGTGAATGGTAATAAACCTGTGTGTGGTGATAACTGGAATCATATTAACAATGAATAGGAATGATCAAACAGTGAGTAACATGGCAGTGCATAATATCCTGAATCAGTGAGTTAATATGAAAGTGTGGGAAACCTGGAAATACATCTCAGGTTACAGGAAAAATGAGTTAATTCTCAGTTGACAGTTCATTAATGGACAGTTGACAGATTATATTGAATCGAAAACAGTGAACAATGTTAATTGGAAAAATAGTGGTGTACATGGAAGTTCAAACTCAGTTTTTCCTAATTAGAACTGAAAAACCAATGCAATGTTATGGGGAATTAACAGTTCAATTAGATAATCAATTCAAGATATTAAGGAATGAAATGAAACATTCACTGTATCAGTCCTATAGCTACTCGAAACCAAAACATTGCCAAAACCCCATTCCACACAATTCGAATCACATGAAATAACCAACACCCAATGCAATATAAGAATTCACATTCAAATGATCATTCAATTCAGTTAACCAATGAAACAAAATCAGTTCTTCAAATGAAATAATATCATTCAAAAATCCCATGTATCAGTCAACCCATTCGAGCCCCAACTCATAGTCCAAATTCTCATATACGAATCCAAAACCCACTCTAATGTATAAATCGAATTGATCAAGGGCTAACAAATATGTGAGAGTCATTAGACAGTTGAAACGTCAAATTAAAAATAGATTAAACTGGATTCGACAGTTTTAGGAAACTGAAACCCAGGAATCAGTGTATCAGTCGATACATTGATCCCAAACTCAATTCAAATGTTCTATTTCAAAACATAAAGTCTAATTCTAATAAGTAATCTAATTAATCATGAACAAACAAACCTGTGGGATCATTGACAGGTGAATACATAAGATTAAAATGGGATTTAAATGTTCAGGAATTCAGAAATGAAGTATCAGTCAATATCAGTCACCAACTAACCAATTCGAATCAAATATTCCAATCCTCATATCAAACCACCTAAATTACTATGTAATCAAACTAATATAGATTATTAATCATATATATGATCTAATTTAGCAGTTAAAGCATGAATTAAAATATTTATAATGGAAATTAAATAGTAAAATAAACCACAGAACTGTGCACGCACAGTGTATGCCCCGTGCACACGCGATACTGTGTCCGATACGACACGAGGACCCACGAAACTTAGGGGGCCTCGTGTCAGACACTGTTCGCACCCGTGTGTCAACTTACACGTGTCCAAGTGGTGTGTGCTGTGCACAGAAGACCCCGAGTAGCAGGAGAAAGACACTGATCGCGCACGCGTGCTGCAACCGCATGTTCCCGTGTCCACTGCGACCCGACACGACACTAATATCACCTCAGGATACTGGAATCCCATAAGCGAGGTTAAAAACTATTTTTCTATTCAAACCAATTCCTAAAACAGTGATGAAATGCCCACTGTGGCATTTCATCGAACACCTACACGTATCCACTGATACGTGTCCGATACGGACACGTATTGGACACGAAACCTAGAAGTAGCTATACCTACAGTTAGGGTAGGCCTAGGGCTTCCTATTTATGCAATCAAAACCCTATTTTATGGTGTGGATTAGAAATTTAACTAGGGTTTGCAATGGCTCAAAAAGCCCCAATGTGAGTGGATCCTCAAGCTACCAAAACTCCTTCAAATTGGTCCTTCCCTGAAATTTCTCACCATAGCCATAGAGAACACAACAATTAGAACCTATTTCAAGAAATTAGGAAGAAAAAGGAGTTAGAATAGAGGAGTTATGGATTGGGGAAGAAACCTCTTCTTTAAACTTACAAATATTCTAAGGAGGCTAGCCCTAACTTTGAGGAGGCATTAAATAGATGTGGGAGACACTAGGTGGCCGGCCAAGTGGGGATTGGGCTAGTGTTAGGGTTCCACTAGTGGTCTATGGGCCTCTATGGGCCTAAGTCATAAATCATGACTTGTGAAATCACAAGCCATTCTCTAGCCAAATAAATTCCTATTTTCTCCAAATAAATTCTAATGAGTAGGATATCACTAACTTAGGTTAAGCTAGGGTTACACACTCTAACCAAGTAGTCATGACCTAGGTTAGCTTCTAGGACAGTCTCCTAAGTCACCCTGAGTCAAAGTCAATAATAGCACCAAATCAATTATACTAAAAATCACTGAAAATTCTAATAATTATAATTAATACAAATAATTCCAAATAATTTCCAAAATTTTAAAAATGACCAAAATATCCTCAAGATAGAAATGTGGTAGTGACACACGCCCCTTTATACATTTGAACAAAAGCCTTCGATCTGAGTTGGGCTTCAAAATACTTCAAAATAGGAGAGCTTCGTGCCATCTCCCGTTCTTCAGCTTCAGGTCTAGTCTCGAGCTCCCGCAGCATGCTCGTTACCTGGGGAGTTGGGGGTAAGCACACTTGCTAGTTGGAGGTTAGCACACTTGCTAGTGGATAGAAAGAACCCACTCGTCTAAACCGATACTGCTTATTAAGGATTCTAGCATACGAAGTGATCTTTCTATTTAGAACTATATGAATTACAGTTTATATCGAAGGCACATTTTTAAACGATAACACATGATAAATTTTAAACGTTCTTACCACGGCCGTGCTTCTTTTCTGCACAATATATGCATGATACTTACCACCTGCATAAGACAATAGGTGAGCATACAATCTATCCTATATGCGGTCATTGGTGATATCGACACCATGAAGGACGATTACGTAGCCTTACGATGCGCCCTCCAGTCCAGGTAGCGAGCCTAACTGGAGGTCTCGCAATGCCTCGCACCGAAGCACGATTTCCATAATTTTCTCCTAGGTCGATTCGGTCCCAGGGCCCCGGGTACCGTCTCGAGGAAAGCTCACCTTGTGCACAAGTCGTCCTTGACCATGCAAATGTATGAACAGTTTAATATGTATGAAGTAAATTGCATAGCGTAGCCATTATCAAACCACATAATCATTCCTACTCGTGCAAGGGTCCTTTTTTCCGAAACCGTACGTTCTGATTTAGCATCCCGTAGGCACCAAATTCTCCGAGGCATGATATACCGCACCCAAGGTTTTCTTTGTTGTATTTTACATGGCATGAAAATATATTCTATCTCTTTCTTAGAACTTTATCTTTTCTCTACTTAGGGTGAACTTATAGATTCGGAGTTAACTTCTCTAGGTTGATACATTATCCCGAGTTCTTGATCTTAGTGGCAAGCATACATCCCGTTAGCATCATCGATTTGAACGTTGAACTTTAAGAATTTAGTTGGCGGGAAGGAGTAGAAAAGAAGGGGCCGAAGAACCACCCACTAAGGAGATTGCGCCGAGAGTAGGAGAATGCTTCACGACGGTCAAGCGTCAGTTACACGAACTCCTGCAATGGTACGAGCATCGAATTAGAACTCTTTCTTCAATTCCTCCTTCGAAATTCCTAAAGACGCATTCAGAAATCGACGCAAAAGCACACTATCAAATCCACGCAACAATTCGTTCATAAAACCAAGAAAACCAATAAAACCAACAGCAGACGGGTTGCATCGCTCCCTTTAGAGTTCCTTCGCCAAGACGTCGCCTACTGCTTCTAGGACTTATTCCAACAGTAGCCGATCCATTAGTTGGAACGGTACTCATATCACTCGTCCAAATCGATTTTATTGATGCCATGGTTTTTGTATATCAAACTCATCGTCGAGTCAGACTAGCCATCTATGTTCCCGACCATGTCTGACTTGCCACGAGCCTATTACATAGTGCTTCGCCCCAACGGGAGCGGGGCACTACATAATATACCACTAAAAAAAGTTTTGTCCCGAAACTTAGGAACAAGGGTCTGACCTTCGTCGACGAAAAGTGAAGGGTACTTCTCCTTCATCTCCGCCTCTAGTTCCCACGTCGACTCCTCAACGGAATGGTTGCGCCAGAGTACGCGAACCAAGGACATCGATCGGCTCCGCAGGATCTTTTCTTTACGGTCTACGATTTGTGCGAGCTCCTCCGGGTATGATAAATCGGCGCACAGATCCAACTGATCGAAACTAACCACATAACTTGGGTCATACACGTACTTCTGAAGTTGGAAGACATGGAAGACGTCGTACACTTCGGCCAGGGAAGGAGGTAGTACGATCCGATAAGCAACGGTCGTCACTCTTTTGAGGATCTCGAAGGGCCCTACGAATCTCGAACTCAGTTTGCCTTTTACCCCGAATCGCATGACGCCCCACATCGGCGTCACCTTCAGAAACACATGGTCCCCAACCAAGAACTCTAACGGTCGTCGATGAGTATCTGCATAACTCTTTTGTCGACTCTGAGCAATACGGAGCCTATCTCGAATCATGCGGACCTTCTCGATGGCTTGTTCGACTAGTTCTGGCCCGAGCACCTGTCGCTCCCGACTTCGTCCCAGCAAATCGGAGATCGGCACTTCCTCCCGTAAAGCACCTCGTAGGAAGCCATTTGGATGCTCGATTGATAACTGTTGTTGTATGCGAACTCCGCGAGCGGCAAGTACGTGTCCCAACTAGTCTTCAAATCTATCGCACACAGACGTAACATATCCTCCAGGATCTGATTCACTCTTTCTGTCTGGCCATCGGTTTGCGGGTGGTATGCAGAGCTAAGGTTCAACTTAGTACCCTGCGCCGCCTGTAGACTCGTCCAGAAACGTGACAAGAATCGCCCGTCTCTGTCCGAAATGATTGTGGCAGGTACCTCGTACAGTCTGACGATCTCATTGATATAAATCTGAGCTAACCGATCAATGCTCCATGATGCTTTAATAGCGATAAAATGAGCGGATTTGGTCAAACGATCGACAATGACCCAAATAGCATCATTCTCCCGCGACGTCTTCGGAAGGCCCATGATAAAATCCATAGAGATGTCATTCCACTTTCATACTGGAATATTAAGGTTCTGTAGCTTCCCGCCTGGTCTTTGATGCTCGGCCTTCACCCGTTGACAGGCCATGCACTGTGACACAAACGTTACCACGTCTTTCTTCATACCGTGCCACCAAAAGGTCGTGCGCAGGTCCTTATACATTTTGGTACTCCCGGGGTGCAACGAGTACTTCGTATAATAGGCCTCCGTCAGAATCTCCTTTCTAAGTTTAGCATGGTTCGGCACGCATATCCTCCCTTTCATCCGCGTTATTCCGCCCTCGTCTACCACAAAGTCGGTCGCCTTTTCCGTCGAAATCAGCTCGCGCATCTTCTTCAGGAATGGGTCGTCCTCCTGTGCGGTCCTTATCTTGTTGTGCAAGCTCGACTCAAGGTACAATTAGGCCAATCGTGCTCTACGGTAACGGATTCAGAGTTCGATATCCATCTCTGCCAAGTCTCGTTGTATGTTACGGTTGATAGACAGACACCCAGCAAACATTCTACTCAGAGCGTCCGCTACGACGTTTCCCTTACCTGGCGTGTACTCGATAGTCAGATCGTAGTCTTTAATGAGTTCGAGCCAACGCCGCTGCCGTAAGTTCAGGTCCTGTTGAGTGAAGATATATTTGAGGCTCTTATGGTCCGTATAGATGCTGCAAGCTACACCATAAAATAGTGCCGCCATAGCTTCAATGCGAACACAATGGCCGCTAACTCAAGATCATGCGTAGGATAATTCTTCTTGTGTTGCTTCAATTATCTCGAAGCAAACGAAATTACCTTATCCCTTTACATAAGCACGCATCCCAAACCAGTCCGCGATGCATCGCTAAATATTTGAAACCCTTCTGGCCCGTCCGGAAGTGCAAGGATCGGTGCTGAGATGAGCCCTTTCTTCAACTCTTGAAAGCTCGATTCGCAGGCATCGTTCCACTCGAATGCGACTCCCTTCTGGGTGAGGCGAGTCAGAGACGACGCAATCTTGGCAAAGTCTTCCACAAATTTACGGTAGTAGCCTGCCAAGCCGAGGAAACTTTGGATGTCGCCTGCTGAGGTAGGCCGCTTCCAATCAACTATCGCTTCAATCTTCTTTGGGTCCACCGTGACGCCTTCAGCTTAGACAACGTGCCCAAGGAAAGTCACGCTGCTCATCCAGAACTCGCACTTGCTTAGCTTGGCATAAAATTGGTGTTCACGCAGAGTTTGTAGCACCATCTTCAAGTGTTTCGCGTGCTCGTCCTTGCTTTTCGAATATATGAGAATGTCATCGATGAATACGTGACAAATTTGTCTATGAACGGTCGGAACACCCGGTTCATTAGGTCCATGAACGCTGCAGGAGCGTTTGTCAAGCCGAAGGGCATGACCAAAAATTTGTAGTGACCATATCGAGTTCGGAAGGCGGACTTCGGCACGTCCTCGGACTTGATCTTTAACTGATGGTAGCCTAAGCGAAGATCAATCTTGGAAAATATCATCGCCCCTTGCAATTGGTCAAACAGATCATCTATCCTCGGCAACAGGTACTTGTTTCGTACCGTGGCTTTGTTAAGTTCTCGATAGTCGATATACAGCCTCATCGACCCATCCTTCTTTCTTACAAACAATATTGGAGCACCCCACGGGGAGATGCTAGGACGAATATATCCGCGATCTAGCAACTCTTGTAGTTGTGCCTTCAGTTCCTTCAGCTCTGCCGGTGCCATTCGATAGGGTGCTTTGGATATCGGTCGGGTGCCTGGAAAGGTGTCAATGCTGAATTCTATCTCTCGGCCCGACGGCATCCCTGGCAACTCGTCTGGGAACACATCAGGAAATTCTGCCACGACTTCAGTCTGGGCCGTGCTTGCAATTTCCGTTATCGTGTCTCGAACTGATGCTAAGTACCCGCTGTACCCAGAATGCAATATACGCCTTGCCGAAATCGCCGATATCATAATTGCTGCCTTTGATGCTGCCCCGCACGAATAGGAGAACTCGGTTTTACTTGAAAGGCGGAACACAACTCTCTTTTTCGTGCACTCGATCATTACGTGGCATGCACCCAACCAATCCATGCCGAGGATTATATCGTACTCCTTGATGTCGAGGACGATAACTTCCAAGGATAGATTTTTCCCTCCGATGCAGATATAACCTTTCCTACAAATTTAAGTGGCAGACATATCTACTCCCGATGGAGTGCTAATGCTAAGATTCATATCTAAAAGTTACATGGGTAGTTTATTCTCTTTTACAAAGTCGACAGATATAAAACTATGCGTAGCACCCAAATCGAACAATACTCTGTTTGCCATTAAAATTGTTTGATTGAAAACTTTAATACAAACAGAACAGTGTTACAATGTAGGACTTAGATGTAGTCCTAGGAGTACACTTTTGTTTAAGCTGGGTCCTTAGTGCCAATGGAGCGAGTGGTAATGCGTTGACTCCGTTGACCGGCTGACGACGGTTATCGGTTCTCTGAAGGTGTGGATTGCTCTGGGTGCTGGAGCTTGCTGAGAGGAGGAAGACGTTGAGTGTCTGTGTCTGCCTCTCTGGTGATTCCTTGTATGTTCGTTGTGGATTCTGTGTGTGTATATGAAGGAGAAGATCCCTCTATTTATAGTTTTGCAGACTGGCTGCTCATGCGTGCATGTAGGATGCGCCGGTGTGTGGGGACGCCACGTGAAAGTTGCTGATGGGGGCGCACGGATGATGCGCCCTGATTGGGAGGTTGAACTCTTCATACTGCTGTTGTGAGCCGGCACGTAGCAGAGGAGAAGATCTTTCTGTTGCTGAAATCTTGGACGAGTTGAGTCAAAGGACACGTGTCATCGACCCATGGCTCGAAGATCTCAGATTTGGTGGGGGAAAGGAATCTGGTGAGCTATACCTTGATTGGGCGCAGGAGGAGGCTGCGGCTCATAACCTTTAGGGGTTACAAACTATTTAGAGCGCATGGCTTTTGAGGCGCATGCATGCGACTTTCCTTCTGTCTTTCGGGATCAGAGATCAGTCTGGGGCGCATGGCTTTTGAGGCGCATGCAAAGCTTCAACTGGAGACTCTTCTTCAGTCTTTAGGGATCAGTGAAGGGTCTGAGGTGCACGGCTTTTGAGGCGCATGCTGGTTTGGACGCATGGCCGTAGAGGCGCATGGCGATTTGGACGCATGGCCGTAGAGGCGCATGCGGATGGCCACGTTGCAGTAGCCGTCGGAATAGAGTCATGATGATGCTGACGTTGCCGATGCTTCATTCTCTGAAAAAGCTGTCAACTGTTCAGACTTTGGGAAGCGTGCTGCCAACTCTGGTGTCAATTCAGCATTTAATGTTTGTGACGTTCGATGGACAGCTGAGTGGGCACATTGGTTGGTGTTCCACTCGGTATGGAGATGTGAGGGGGGGCGCATCCTCTGTGATGCGCCGGGTATTATAGGACGCGTCTGTGTGATGCGCCTGATGTTGGAGGGCGTGTCCGTGTGATGCGCTGTTTGGCTGGCGCATCCGACATGTCCTTTAATGATGTGGCTGTCTCGCTCCTCGAGTGCTATAAATAGCCGTTTGGCTGAATTCGAGGCGTCCGGTTCATCCATTTAATGCAAATTCATTACACAGAATTCGGAGAGTCATCCACTTGGCGTATGGGTTTGATTTGCCCGGCCTATAAATAGTGGCATGGAGAGAAGGTTTGTTCCTCGTTTTCTCTCGTACTTCTAACATGAACTTGGATATGCGGGTGCATTCTGTTGACGAAGTGCTCCCGAGGGTGAAGATGAGACGTCGTGTTGTCTTCGATGCACTTGAAGGTAACTGTTACATCCAAAAGACGGAGTCGAGGGCTTCTGAGGTAGGCAGAAGGTACCTGTTGCATCCAAAGATAGGGATGTTCGAGCCTCGTCTCCGTTGTTCCGGAAGAGCCGTAGATCGGAATGGTTGTGCTAGGCTCTCTCTTCCTTCAAAGTGGGTGCCGCCCACTTTGATTGTGTTGAAAGATCCTTGTACCATGATTTCGATCACGGTCTTTCTTGGTCTTTGGAGGCTCTTTCGAAGCCTCCCCTGGCCACAGCTTTACCGTGCTCTTCTCTTCCTTGGTTCCAGCCAGAGGGTTAAATGTTTTGTGTAATCGAAGCACTTATCAGGTGAGCCTGGCTGGAAGAGCGGCACATAACTGGGCTCTACTCGGCCAGGTGAGCCTGGTTGGAAGAGTTGCACATAACTGAGCTGCTGAAGGGATGCACATAACTGAGCTGGATGCACATAACTGAGCTGCTGAAGAGATGGTAGGATGCGCCTGGCTGGAGGCGCATGACATCTGCTGCACCTGGCTGACAGCGCATGGTGACTGCTGCGCCTATCGGAAGGCGCATGGTGGTTGCTGCGCCTATCTGGAAGGCGCATGGTGGCTGTTGGCTGTAGATCTAGGATCCTTCCTTTGTAGAAATTCTCCTTTGTACAACCTTTTTTAGACATGTAATAGACTTTTATATATATAAATAAAAAGTCCTTCTTCGAATGTCTATGGCTTATTTGATTAGCTGTCTGAGTTCTGGCGCATATAATGCCTGGCGCATGGGCTTTCTGGTTGTAAAATTCCATGCTTCTACAAGACCCCCTTCAAAGTTTTCAAAACTTTTGAATAGGTTTTGGAATACTTTGAATAAGAAGCATGGAGGTCAGGGCACATGATTGTTGGGCGCATGCTTGTTCGGGCGCATGCTCCTTCCAGTTGATGATGAGGACGCCTTGGTAACCCAAAAAGATTAATGATGATCTTTTGGTTGTTATGAACTTGATGATTTGTGTGGACCTATTATCTTTTGCGCACCTTAGTTTTCAGGTACAGATAATAAGTTTGAAGGAACCATTATGTTTGCTCAGAGGTAATGTGGACATGGCAATCATTGGGTTCGAAATGATAGAATCTCCCTACTCAGAGGTATTATGGACGTGGTAGGAATGATCTTGGGGGATAAGCTGAACAACTCAGAGGTTATATGGACGTGGAAGTTCTGCGATCAATGTAAAATAATGCAGGGGTTGTTTGTACAAGATGTTTACTCAGAGGTAATGTGGACGTGGTAAACATGAAGGGTAGCGTAGGCTTACGAAGTGTAAGATTCTGCTTTGTAGGGTGTAGAGAGACAACTCAGAGGTAATATGGACGTGGTTATCTTTCTACTGGAAGATGCCACGGAACAGCTGGGTTCCGGAGGCGTATGAGTTTGTGGAAAGAGGTTGTTTGGGGAAGTACATGTCTGGAGGATGTCAAGAATAGTACTTCTTTATGAACTTGCTGTTGATGGGCATCATGAACAAGTCTCCGTTGGGTTTGGCGAGGCGGTAAGCACCGTTTGAGTATACCGTCTCTATGATGAAAGGTCCTTCCCACTTGGGCTCGAACTTTCCCGGTGTCTTGTGGGTCAACACCATTGGTCTTCTGACTGCTAAAACCAGGTCGCCGACTTGGAAAGTCCTCTGTTTGACCTTCTTATTGAAAGCCTGTGATATACGGGCTTGGTAGAGTTCGATGCGTTGTTGAGCTAGGAGACGTTTTTCGTCAAGTGCCTCCAGTTCCCGCAGACGACGACGTTGATTGTCCTCTTCTGTGAGTTTGTTTGTGATTGCTACGCGGAGTGAGGGTATCTGTATCTCGAGAGGCAGTACCGCTTCGCTCCCATAGACCAGGGAGAATGGAGTGTTGCCTGTTGGGGTCTGTACCGTTGTACGGTAGACCCAAAGGCATTCGCCAAGCTTTTCGTCCCAGTCGTATCCTTTTTGAGCAGCCTAACGATAGTTTTGTTGAATGCCTCAGCCAATCCGGTTGCTGCCGGATTGTAGGCGGTTGAGGCCACATTCTGAATGCGATTCTTGTCACAGAACCTGCTAAAAATGTGGCTGATAAACTGAGGACCATTGTCATGGATGATCCGCCGGGGTACTCCGAAACGGTAAATGACATGGTATTTGATAAAGCTGACCACCCTGAAGCTTTTTACTTCTGCTAGTAGAACTGCTTCCGCCCATTTGGAGAAGTAGTCGGTGATGGCCAGGATGAAACGGTGTCCTCTCGATGAAGGAGGCTTGATTGGCCCTACAATGTCCATGCCCCAGGCTTCGAAGGGCCAGGAGGCGACTGTAGGATATAGCGGCTCCGATGGTGTATGTATGAAGTCTGCATGAAGTTGGCACGCGTGGCACTTCTTAGCATATTCAACAGCGTCGGCGGCCATGGTTGGCCAGTAGTAGCCCATACGTCGCAGTCGATCTTGCAACTTAGGACCGGGTTGATGAGCTCCACAAGTTCCGTCATGAGCTTCTTGAAGAGCTTCGGCTGCTTCTTCGTTGGACAGGCATCGAAGGAGGAGCCCGTCGAAGGAGCGTCGGTACAGCGTTTTGGTAGCTGTATCGTAGTAGAATCGAAGGGAGCGTCTTCTGACTGAGACAGCTTCCTTCGGGTCCTCTGGAAGGATTCCATAGACAGCGAAGTCGATGAACGGGAACCTCCAGTCTCGGACATTAACACCAGTGTTTGTTGGCATGGCGTGAGCCACCCGCAAGCATAGGTTGTTTCTAGGACAAATCAGATCTCGTCCTGTTACCGTGATATAGTGCTGAGTCCCAAAGGGCGCTGCTAATGAGGCTGCGAGGCCGGCCAGAGCATCGGCCTCCAAGTTTTGTAAACGGGGGACATGTTCAATGAAGAACCCGGTGAAGGTTGAAATGATGTTCAATGCGACTTCATGATAAGGGATTAAATCTTCATGGCGAACTTCGTATTGTCCCCGAACCTGGTTTACGACGAGTTTTGAGTCGCCGTAAGCTTCCAGATGGTCGACCCCCAGCTGTTGTGCGAGCTGGAGTCCCATGACGAGTGCGTTGTACTCGGCAACGTTGTTGGAGCACGGCTTCGAAAGAGAGTACGCACGCTGGATGACCAGCTGATCGGGGAAGACTAAGACTACCCCCACTCCTGCGATGATTTGGCCTTTGGGGCCTGTTCTCGAAGCGCCATCGAAGAACATTCGCCAAACGGAGCTTCCTTCGATGACGTTGGATTCTTGGACCTTATCCGGGATATCTTCATAGAGTTTTGAGGATTCTGGGATGGGGTGTGCAGCTAACAAGTCAGCCAGAGCTTGACCCTTAACAGCTTTTTGCGGCACAAACACCATGTTGTACGGTGTCAGCAAGATCGCCCATGTAGCCAGCCGGGAGTTCAATGATCCTGGCTTCGTCATGAGGACTCTGAGCGGATTGACTCGGGAAATAACATGAATTGTCTGACCCGAGACATAATGACGAGTCTTCTGGATGGCAAACACCAAAGCCAAGCACTCCTTTTCGACGGGGTTGTACCGGTGTTCGGCCCCGATGAGTGTTCGACTGAGGTAGTAAATTGCTTGCTCGTAGCCTGTATCGCTGTTTTGAGCCAGCAGAGCGCCAAGAGAATGATCCATGGCACGGACGTAGAGGAGAAATGGTTTGCCGGTGACTGGCGCTACCAGGACTGGTGGGCTTGTAAAGTAAGCCTTGATGTCGTCGAAAGCCTTTTGGCACTCCTCGGTCCAGACGTAAGGGACTCCCTTCTTCATGAGCTGAGTAAAGGGTTGACATCTACCGGAGAGGTTTGCTATGAACCTCCGGATATATGCCAGACGTCCCTGTAAGCCCCGAAGTTCTCGAAGGTTCTTCGGAGGGTCCATGTTGAGGATGGCTTTGGTCTTCTCAGGATCAACATGAATGCCTTTCGCTGTGATGACAAAGCCCAAGAATTTGCCGCTAGAAACCCCGAGAAAGGATTTAGCGGGGTTCATCTTGAGTTGATGTGCCCGCATGAGATCGAAGACCGTCTTCAGGTCCTATAGGTGATCTCCTTTGAGGCGGCTCTTGACTGCGATGTCGTCAACATAGCATTCGACTGTCTTGCAAAGATGTTGACGGAAGATGGTGCTCATAGCTCGCTGGTATGTCGTACCGGCGTTCTTCAAGCCGAAGGGCATTACTGTGTAGCAGAAAACACCCTTTGGAGTCCTGAATGACGTGTGTTTCGCGTCATCGGGGAACATCTTGATTTGATTGTAGCCTGAATACCCGTCCATGAAATTGGAAGCGGGAATTCGTCCTTCGGACAAGCAGAGTTGAGATCCCTGAAGTCGATACAGACTCGTATCTTCTCGTTCTTCTTGGTGACAGGAACGACGTTGGCTACCCAATCCGGGTGTTGTTCCTCACGGATGAAGCCGCTGGTCAAGAGTTTGTCTACCTCCTGATCGATGGCATTCATGATGTCTGGACGGAAGCGTCGCTGTTGTTGTTTGATAGGTTTGGCATCAGGTAAGATGTTCAACCTATGCATTGCGATCTGTGGGTCGAGTCCCGGCATGTCTTCATAGCTCCAGGCGAAGACGTCGATATACTCTTTAGCCAGTTGGATTAAAGATTCTCGATCTTCTTCTTCTAGGCTTTTACTGATGAAGATGGGTTTGGAAGAAGACTCATCCCCGAGGTCGATCTGCTCGACTTCGTCTTCGGTGGGAGGTTCGCGTAACTCAAAACGAGATTCCCATTGTTCCCCTAGGCGTTGGGCCCAGGGTTCTTCTTCGAAGGGTTCTGGCGCTTGGTCTTCGCCTTCACTTTTTTGAGGTTGTGCTGACGTCATGTTAGCTGACAGCACTTTCCTGAAGACTGATCCGATACTGGTATCGGAATCCCAAGTCGATGCTTCGGACGAGTGGGAATGTTCTATGTCTTCTGCATCTGAACTCTCTGGGGTTGATGGCGGTGTGACATAGCCTAACCCTCGTCCAGTCCGATTATAATAGTCCTGTGGCTTTCCATTGGGCATCGAAAGCCGGACAGGGAGATGCCGACCCTTGCCGTAGTTTAAGCCTTTGTTGCTTTTCAGGTCGTAGCCCATCTTTTGGATGATGTGCTTTGCCGTATCCGTGTATCGATAGACTTGTACTCTACCGGTATCAGGTTCGGGCTCGATTGACGGGAGGTCCCGATGACGCTCGACTTTGCCCGAGATGATGGTGCCTTGGTCTCGGCTCCGTAGAGGGACTATGAAGACTTCTTGAGACGGGACTACTCGATTATGGTAGACGGTCGTTATTTGTGTTTGCAACGACCATAGAGCGTTGTCTAATGTATACATGGCATTCCAGTGTGGAAGACAAGAATAATTAAAAGACACTCTATTATTGATGAAATACGAGATCTTATCCCGTGGGATTACATTGTCAAAGGAGGGTGCCTCTACGTCAGCCGAGATATAATCACCAAGCTCCTCGTCTGTAAGAACTGGGGGCGAACTAGGAGAGTCCAACACAGCTTTGGGGTCTGAGAGGGTTATATGAGCCTTCTCTGACACCTTGGATGACTGCGGCGGCTTGCTCTTGAGACGCACCTTGAGAGGCGCCTCGGCTGTGCCTCTGGTGAGTGGTGCCTTCCCTTGTAATTTTGCCACCAGGGGAGTCGATGTTTGAGGTGGCTTTCCCTTGAGGCGTATCTTCAGGGGTGCTTCGCGAGCCGGCGCTTTCCCTGATAGCTTGATGCTCATTGGAGGCGCCTTCTGGGGTGGTTTCCCCTTCAGTCGGATTTTCAAGGGGGCATCGGGAGTCGTCTCAGGCTCCATGTCTGGCTCTGTTGCCGTCTCTGCCTCATCATCAGCGTCGTTGGCTTCCTCCTCGTCAATGGGCTTGTACAAGTCGGAATCGGTGAAGTAGGCTTCAATCCCTTTGAAAGGATCGATGTCTGCAAACTCCGTCCGGATGACGCCATTGGTGGATACATACTTCATGCACTGGTGGAGCGTGGAGGGCACCACCATATACTCATGCAGCCATGGTCGACCGAGCAGGATGTTGTAGTTGACCTCGGCATCTACCACATAACAAGTCACCTCAGTTTTGAGGCTGCCAATGTGACACTTCAGTCGGATCTTGCCCAATGGCTCGCTCTTGCTAGCATTGAAGCCAATGATGGTTGTATTGGAGGGCGCCAGCCGGTACATCGGGATCCCCAGCTTAGATAGCAGCGCCTTTGGGATGATGCTTAGGGAAGACCCATGATCGATCTGAATCCGGCTCACCTTGACCGAGCCAATGTACCCTGTATAATACAGCGATCGGTTATGTCGATGATGCTTGAGCATCATGTCTTGTTGGGTGAAAGTTATGTTTGGGATAGCTTCATCCGCACAATGACAGTGCACACAAGTAGTTGGGAGGTCTTCAGGCTACTTGACCTGACTGAGAAAGGATTCAGCGTCCTTCAGAGCTTCGCAGAGAGCTTCTCGGGAATCTTTAGAAAGACGCAGGAGCTTGAACAAAGACAGGCGCGCAGGTGTACTGGCTAATTGTGCCAGAATGTCGAAGTTGTGAGGCTTAGACAGCCCCGAAGCATTCTCCTTCCGTGGAGGTCTGTCAAAATGGGCCTCCACCTGCTTCTGCTTATTGGCTGCTGAGGGCTTAGATGGACCCTCCTCAGGGATGGTGCTAGGAGACACCACCTCGACGGCGGCTTCGCCGGATTGGGAGTTCTGTTGTGCACGTGTTTGCACTGGAAGTGCTTCTTCTGTTGGAGAAGAGACTGTACGGCAAGACTTGATCTTCCTGCCTTTTGATTTGGAGGTAGGGCGTACCTCCGATTGAGTCACCTCGGAGACGAGGTCGGGGTGAACCCAGAGGACCTCTCCTCGAGATGTGGTGAGCGGGATGAGTCCACTCACATTGTCACGGGTAGGTGGTAAGTTTACCACCTCCATTGTCGCCTTAGGGATGGAGACGACGCCATCTTGTGTGGTAGTTGGCGGCAAGGTGCCGAACTGAAGCGAAACCACACTGGCCGACACTGTCTTCTCTTCATAGTCGATGGAGATTACATCCGCATTGATCATGTGCTGGATGTAATTCTTGAGGACGTAGCAGTCCTTGGTCGGGTGTCCGACGAACCGATGGTAGTGACAGTACCTTGGGTTGTCCACTTTTCCAACTTCATCGGGCCGCTTTGGGTCCGGTAGCTTGATCTTATCACCCTGCTTCAGTATCTCAAAAAGTTGTAGGGTGTCGTCATCATTGAATGAATAAACCTCCTTGGGTCTCGGTGCCAGTGGAGGCTTCTGAGTAGGCGCAGATGCACCTTTTGAGGCATTAACAGTCAATGCCTGTTTCCCCTTTGCTTCTCATCCGGAGCTGTTAGCTGCGAACTTTTTCCCCTTATCGTCAAAGGCGGGGAAGCTGACACCCAGAAGACGTACATTGGCCGCCTTCTTTTCTGCAGCTTCAGCTTCGATGATCAGGGAGCTCCAGTCAGGAGGGGGAGTAGAGTTGAGCCAGAGCTTTACTGCAGGCAACATGTTCATGCTGCAAGCGGAGAGGAGCGCATGTTCTGGCATGCCTGGAGGTAGCCTGAAGCAAGCCTGTCGGAAGCGTTCGATGAACGCCCGTACCGTTTCCTTCTCCTTCTGACGTATCTCTATGAGAGACGCCATCGTCATGTCCTTTCCGCCGTCGTAGAAGCGGTCGAGGAAGAGGTGCGTCAGGTCGTCGAAGGACGATATGGAATTGTCGGGGAGGCTGCAGTACCAGTCATACGCCACTCCTTTCAGGGCCCCGACAAAGATACTGGTGAGGAGCGCGTCCTCCTTCGGAAGATGCCCTGTCTGTGACTGGAAGTACGTCAGGTACCGTCGCGGAGAGTCCTTCCCGTCGTATGGGGTGAGTGTTTGTGGTTTATACTTCGGGAGATAAACCACCTTGTTCTACTCGAGGGGATAAGGCTGGAGAATACCCATTTTCTGGCATTCCTCTTGCCTGTTCTTGGAATCGAAGCGCTCCCGCAGGTCTTTGATCATTTCGACCACATCCTCCGTAGAGCTAGGAGTCGGGGAAGGAGGTACCATCTGGATTGGAGCATTTGAGGGCTCCGAGGTCCGAGGTGCTTCTGTATCTGAGGGCGCCCGTTGGAGGGGCACACTCGACTCCCCATTAGCTCCTGGGTCAGGACCAGTTGAAGGTGTCCTGATCAAGGCTGACCGCATCTTAAATACTGCTTGGGTCAGTGCTTGCATAGAGGCAGAGAGGGTTTTGAGTCCTCCCTCCAATGAGTCTATGCGCTGGACTATGTCCTGTGACGGCGCATCAGACTCGACATCATCCCCAGCCATGTATACTATCCTGACACGGCCAGGAGTGGATGGATTGGTTGAGGCTTCGCTTTCGGCCCCACTCTCATGCGGAGGAGTCACTTCTCCTGGTGTTGGGCCACCCCCAGCCACATTCTGGAGTTCATCTCCAATAGGCGCATCTGCAAGGGTCTGCTTGCCCTCAGCTCCGTCTTGAAGGACCTCTTCGTTTCCAGAACTACCCCCGGCGGTGTCCTGGAGGACATCCTTATTTTGAGGGGCTTCAGGGAGACTAGCCTCGCCTTGATGATGAAGATCCGCCGCAGCTGTGTTTTGGACATCTTCGTCTTCGGAAGGAGGCTCGACAAGGGTCTGGTTACCCCCAGCTTCCTCCAAGAACTTCTTCCTCGACCGAGTGCCTTCAAACACTCCAGAGGTCGAGACAGCTGCCTTGGTTTTCTTCGGCTGGCTTTTGGATGAGGACGAGGAATTGGCAGTCGGCCTCCGGATTGATGAGGAGTTGGAGATCACATTGTATGAAGCAACCTTTGGTTCCTCTTCTGTTGACACCTTCGTCCCAAGGCGACGTCGGAGAGGTGTCGATGATTGTAGCCGTTGGAAGACCGACTGTCTTGGTGGAGCTGCCGCCTTGCAACAGCAGTTGATGGTGACCACCGCACAAGTATGTCCCGTGAGAGGCGCATCGTGCTTGTTGGTCGACTCTCCTGACCGGCGCTTGTGAGTGATCACGTTGCGCAGGTCATTGGAGGAGAGTGGTGCCTTCACACCCCCTTCAGACGTATGGCAAGGCCAAACACCGGGGTGGTCAGGTGAGTGCTGTGCCCCCTGATCTAATACCAAGCAGGCATCACGATCAGTAGTGGGGGAACCATAACATTTGAAGTGACTTGAACGAACCTCAAACGCACAACCAGAGGAGGTGCGGGAGTTCAAGACCACCGAGTTTGCCTTACTCGACTTGGTTGTGCACGCAGTAGATACGCCCAAGCGAGATGAGGACTTTGAAGATCGACTCGTTGTTGGTGCAGAAGCACTTGAATCAATCTTGTACAGCTTGCCATCGGCAGCGCGCGTGATGACGAGCGCGTGCCTCTGGCCGGCTGCTGGCATAGCACGTTTGTGGTGCATGGCCCGTGCCGCCTTAGATTTCTTCGTACCAGCCCGCTGGGGCGCATAGTACTCAGCATCCAAATTCTCCTCGCCATTACAGCGAGTGAGTCTGTCAAAGACAAAGGCTTTTTGTGACGCATTAGAGGTGATGCGCGGGGCATTGGCTGCGCCCCTGCTCCGTCGACGTATCTTCCTTGCCTGAGAGGGAGATAGCTGGGGAACGTGGTCGGCCGCACGCTTCCCCAAGAGATGCGCTGCATCGGCGGGCGCACCTTGGTTGCTGAGAACGTCAGCAGGAAGGGAAGGCTGGATTGCTGCATCCCCTTCAGTGGTGGTGCCCGAGGCGTCGACCTTGCGCACCCAGGCCGTGCGGATCTTCTTCGGCTTTGGTAGCCGCTTCGAAGGACTCGCACTTCCTTCAGAAATAAACTCCTCGTACGCCTGTTGATTGAGGCGCACGACCAGCGTCTTGTGGGAGGAGCCCACCTTCACGTCGTCGACCTGTGACACGACTTTCTCGGAAGAAGAGAAAGAAGTCCTCAGCAGAGTCACCAGCTTGTTTGCCATTAAAATTGTTTGATTGAAAACTTTAATACAAACAGAACAGTGTTACAATGTAGGACTTAGATATAGTCCTAGGAGTACACTTTTGTTTAAGCTGGGTCCTTAGTGCCAATGGAGCGAGTGGTAATGCGTTGACTCCGTTGACCGACTGACGACGGTTATCGGTTCTCTGAAGGTGTGGATTGCTCTGGGTGCTGGAGCTTGCTGAGAGGAGGAAGACGTTGAGTGTCTGTGTCTGCCTCTCTGGTGATTCCTTGTATATTCGTTGTGGATTCTGTGTGTGTATGTGAAGGAGAAGATCCCTCTATTTATAGTTTTGCAGACTGGCTGCTCATGCACGCATGTAGGATACGCCGGTGTGTATGGATGCCACGTGGAAGTTGCTGATGGGGGCGCACGGATGATGCGCCCTGATTGGAAGGTTGAACTCTTCATACTGCTGTTGTGAGCCGTCACGTAGCAGAGGAGAAGATCTTTCTGTTGCTGAAATCTTGGACGAGTTGAGTCAAAGGACACGTGTCATCGACCCATGGCTCGAAGATCTCGGATTTGGTGGGGGGAAGGAATCTGGTGAGCTGTGCCTTGATTGGGCGCAGGAGGAGGCTGCGGCTCATAACCTTTAGGGGTTATAAACTGTTTAGAGCGCATGGCTTTTAAGGCACATGCAGGCGACTTTCCTTCTGTCTTTCGGGATCAGAGATCAGTCTGGGGTGCATGGCTTTTGAGGCGCATGCAAAGCTTCAACTGGAGACTCTTCTTCAGTCTTTAGGGATCAGTGAAGGGTTTGAGGCGCACGGCTTTTGAGGCACATGCTGGTTTGGACGCATGGCCGTAGAGGCGCATGGCGATTTGGACGCATGGCCGTAGAGGCGCATGCGGATGGCCACGTGGCAGTAGCCGTCGGAATAGAGTCATGATGATGTTGACGTTGCTGACGCTTCGTTCTCTGAAAAAGCTGTCAACTGTTCAGACTTTGGGAAGCGTGCTGCCAACTCTGGTGTCAGTTCAGCATGTAATATTTGTGACGTTCGATGGACAGCTGAGTGGGCACATTGGTTGGTGTTCCACTCGGTATGGAGATGTGGGGGGGCGCATCCTCTGTGATGCGCCGGGTATTATAGTGCGCGTCTGTGTGATGCGCCTGATACTGGAGGGCGTGTCCGTGTGATACGCTATTTGGCTGGCGCATCCGACATGTCCTTTAATGATGCGGCTGTCTCGCTCTTCGAGTGCTATAAATAGCCGTTTGGCTGAATTCGAGGCGTCCGGTTCATCCATTTAATGCAAATTCATTGCACAGAATTCGGAGAGTCATCCACTTGGCATATGGGTTTGATTTGCCCGGCCTATAAATAGTGGCATGGAGAGAAGGTTTGCTCCTCGTTCCCTCTCGTACTTCCAACATGAACTTGGATATGCGGGTGCATTCTGTTGACGAAGTGCTCCCGAGGGTGAAGATGAGACGTCGTGTTGTCTTCGATGCACTTGAAGGTGACTGTTACATCCAAAAGGCGGAGTCGAGGGCTTCTGAGGCAGGCAGAAGGTGCCTATTGCATCCAAAGATAGGGATGTTCGGGCCTCGTCTCCGTTGTTCCGGAAGAGCCATAGATCGGAATGGTGGTGCTAGGCTCTCTCTTCCTTCAAAGTGGGTGCCGCCCACTTTGATTGTGTTGAAATCTCCTTGTACCATGATTTCGATCATGGTCTTTCTTGGTCTTTGGAGGCTCTTTCGAAGCCTCCCCTGGCCACAGCTTTGCCATGCTCTTCTCTTCCTTGGTTCCAGCCAGAGGGTTAAATGTTTTGTGTAATCGAAGCACTTATCAGGTGAGCCTGGCTGGAAGAGCGGTACATAACTGGGCTCTGCTCGGCCAGGTGAGCCTGGTTGGAAGAGTTGCACATAACTGAGCTGCTGAAGGGATGCACATAACTGAGCTGGATGCACATAACTGAGCTGCTGAAGAGATGGTAGGATGTGCCTGGCTGGAGGCGCATGACATCTGTTGCGCCTGGCTGACAGCGCATGGTGACTGCTGCGCCTATCGGAAGGCGCATGGTGGTTGCTGCGCCTATCTGGAAGGCGCATGGTGGCTGTTGGCTGTAGATCTAGGATCCTTCCTTTGTAGAAATTCTCCTTTGTACAACCTTTTCTAGACATGTAATAGACTTTTATATATATAAATAAAAAGTCCTTCTTCGAATGTCTATGGCTTATTTGATTAGCTGTCTGAGTTCTGGCGTATATAATGCCTGGCGCATGGGCTTTCTGGTTGTGAAATTCCATGCTTCTACATACTCTAGCAGGCATATTTTTATAGAGTAGTATACCTATCACTACAGTGTCGGACGCAAAAGCTTCGTCCCGAGTCAGTGCGTAGACTTGGCCTTGCGCCCTTTGGCGATTTTGTGGGTTCACGGGCACCGCATTTGTGCTATGGGCGGGAGGCACCCTGTTCTGGTTCTGGCTCTGGACGTCCCTTGGTAGATATTGGTTCACCCTCCCCATGCGACAATCTACTGTCTTGTGACCTAGCTGGCCACACTTGAAGCATCCTCTTCGACAATCGACCGCCAAATGTCCTATCTTGCCGCAGCGATGGCACCGTATGCCTGGGTGAGGCCCCCGATACTCAAACGTATTTTGGCGCTTTGGCACACCAGATCCTCTCGTATCGTGAGGACGTTTGTTGAAGTTGTTGCGGACGTTTGACCCGGTCTTCTGCGAGGCTCGACCGAAGATCCGCTCACTATCAAGGGCAGCGTTGTATGATTCCCTGTAAGTCTGGCATCTTTAGTTTATGACATCCCGATGCAAATCATCATTCAAGCCTTGCTGGAAGCGCTCACACCATGCCTCCTTGTTCGGCAGAAAGGCCCCGGCGAACTTTGCAAGCTTCGCGAACTTCGTATCGTAGTCTTCAACGGACAGGTTTCCTTGATTCAAGGACATAAATTCCTCTTCCTTCTGTCGACGAAGGGCACGAGGAATGTATTGCTCGAGGAAGGCTAGTTTGAACATCTACCACGAGATCTTGGCATTGGGGTTGGCCTCTTGGAGTTTCTGCTTCTTCGCCTCCCACCAGTCGTAGGCCCTCAAGTTTAGCTGCAATGCTGCGCACCCGACTCGCTTGGACCCCTTGATCTGAGGAGATTGAACAGACCCTCGATCTTTACTAGCCACCCCATGACTTCGTCAGGCTCTGCTTGACCATTGAACTCAGGCGGGTTCATCTTCTTAAATTTGGTCGTCTTGAGCAGGGAGGAGGAAGACATATGCTTCGCCTTTACGGGTTGCACTTCTTCTTCTGACATGGCGGTCGTCGAGTTCTGTTGGGTCGCTATGGTGCTCACGATCCGGGCCAGGGCCTCCATTTGCTTTTGTTGGGCGCTGATTTGGGCCTGGATTTGTTCTTGCAGCTGTCGTTACTGCATCTCCGACTGACGTTGTTGGAGTTCCATGAGGCGTAGTAGTCACTCCATGGCAGATTCGCTAGGCGGCACACCTTCGATGCTATCCGTGCTAATCAATATGGCGTTGACAGCAGGGACACCCAGTCTTTCCGGCATTCCTACAAAATTGATCAAACCCGTTAGTATTCTCAAAATATCTACAGGCTTATATGTATGGAACGATTATTTCAGGCCGCATATGTCGAAAAGCATAGTTTTGAAAAATCGTAACGGCATCTAAAAGAAAGTATTTTGAAAGATCCGAGGTGTGAACCGAGCTCTGATACCAACTTGTCACGTCCCGACTCGTCGAATCGGTCGCCATCGCCTTGACTCGATATAAATCGATCCCACGGGTCGGGACGTGATGCCGTGTAAGTCTTTATTGGACTTGCACAAGGCAAGAATGTGCAATTGGAAATTCCTTTTTGACACGACGCGTTGAAATTAAACAGTGCAGAGAGTTGAAGACATAGCATAGAAAGAAATTTAGCTTTTTATTCATAAACTTGCAAAGTATGTACAAGGTCATTTTTATATTACATATGCCGTTGCGGCTACATCTTGAAACACAAAAGAAAAACTTTCGACAAGCTTGCCCTGAAATAATCCTTGTCGTTCCATACATTCACGCCCCTTTATACATTTGAACAAAAGCCTTCGATCTGAGTTAGGCTTCAAAATACTTCAAAATATGAGAGCTTCGTGCCGTCTCCCGTTCTTCAGCTTCAGGTCTAGTCTCGAGCTCCCGCAGCGCGCTCGTTACCTGGGGAGTTGGGGGTTAGCACACTTGCTAGTGGATGGGATGAACCCACTCGTCTAAACCGATACTGCTTATTAAGGATTCTAGCATACGAAGTGATCTTTCTATTTAGAACTATATGAATTGCAGTTCATATCAAAGGCACATTTTTAAACGATAACACATGACAAATTTTAAACATTCTTACCACGGCCGTGCTCCTTTCCTGCACAATATATGCATGATACTTACTACCTGCACAAGACAATAGGTGAGCATGCAATCTATCCTATATACGGTCATTGGTGATATCGACACCATAAAGGACGATTACGTAGCCTTGCGACGCGCCCTCCAGTCCAGGTAGCGAGCCTAACTGGAGGTCTCGTAATGCCTCGTGCCGAATCACGATTTCCATAATTTCCTCCTAGGCCGAGTTGGTCCCAGGGCCCCGGGTACCGTCTCGAGGAAAGCTCACCTTGTGCATAAGTCGTCCTTGACCATGTGAATGTATGAACAGTTTAATATGTATGAAGTAAATTGTATAGCGTAGCCATTATCAAACCACATAATCATTCCTACTCGTGCAAGGGTCCTTTTCCCCGAAATCGTACGTTCTGATTTAGCATCCCGTAGGCACCAAATTCTTCGAGGCATGATATACCGCACCCAAGGTTTTCTTCATTGTGTTTTGCATGGCATGAAAATATATTATATCTCTTTCTTAGAACTTTATCTTTTCTCTACTTAGGGTGAACTTATAGATTCCGAGTTAACTTCTCTAGGTTGATACATTATCCCGAGTTCTTGATCTTAGTGGCAAGCATACATTCCGTTAGCATCATCGATTTGAACGTTGAACTTTAAGAATTTAGTTGGCGGAAAGGAGTAAAAAAGAAGGGGCCGAAGAACCACCCACCTAAGGAGATTGTGCCGAGAGTAGGAGAACGCTTCGCGACGGTCAAGCGTCAGTTACACGAACTTCTGTAATTGTACGAGCATCGAATTAGAACTCTTCCTTCAATCCTTCCTTCGAAATTCCCAAAGACGCATTCAGAATTCGACGCGAAAGTACACTATCAAATCCACGCAACAATTCGTTCAGAAAGCCAAGAAAACTAATAAAACCAACAGCAGACGGGTTGCGTCGCTCCCTTTAGAGTTCCTTCGCCAAGATGCCGCCTACTGCATCTAGGACTTATTCCAACAGTAGCCGATCCATTAGTTGGAACGGTACTCATATCACTCGTCCAAATCGATTTTATTGATGCCATGGTTTTTGTATATCAAATTCGTCGCTGAGTCAGACTAGCCATCTATGTTCCCGACCATGTCTGACTTGCCACGAGCCTATTACATAGTGCTTCGCCCTAACGGGAGCGGGGCACTACAACGACCACCAGCACCACTATGACCACGACCAGCACCACCACCACCGCCAGCACCAGCACCACGACCACCACCAGAACCACGACCACGGCCAGCCATCATGACCTGTAAATAGAACACATAAACATAATTAACAATATAAAAGTGTAAATGAATATAAAATTCTAAACTAAACTATACATACCACCAGTAGGGAGATGAGTGCCGCCGCGACGAAAAAGACTAGGAGTGCCATCTGCAATAAGTAAATAATCGAACGAAAAAAACATGAATTCACGTAATTGCTTTTATGAGGTCAAACTTAATTCACATAATTGAAAGTGTTTTTAATATACAACAATATTTAACCTAATCATCGTCTTCGTTCTCATGCTCGGCCTCGTCTTCATCATCATCCTCCTCCTCATCCTCATTCTCATCCTTATCTTCATCGTCGATTTCATCTGTATCCTCATCCCCATCAAATTCGTCTTCTTCTTCCTCTTCTTCTTCTTCTTCTTCTTCTTCTTCTTCTTCTTCTTCTTCTTCTTCTTCTTCTTCTTCTGCCTCAATATTTGGGACAAGACGCCTCTTTCTCCCCTGGTTGACAGCTAAGTCTTGGGTATTAACCTCTTCCTCCTCTCTATTTTCCTCAATAATATCTTCAACATCTATTGTATCCGAGTGTTGTCCCAAGTATTGGAACTTTTCGATCTGGTCCTCTTGGTATGCTGGGTCTCCAACGTTGAATTTATTTCTAGATTTAATCTTGCATACTGCCCACCAGTCAAATCAATCTCTACGACGCCTTGGGTAGCTTGTATAGTAGACTTGAACAGCCTAATTTCTATCGCAAATGTATCGGACCCTCTATACCTCCTGCGATAATTTATATCGACAAATCCAAATTGTTTATCGATTCTCCAACCGATATTTGGTGTCGTATCGAACCACTCACATTTGAACATCACAATATGCATATCATATGGGCCAGTATATTGTAAATCTACAATATTCCGAAGCACTCCATAATAGTCAAAGTCCGGTTCGTCGTCATAGATGGTGCCTTTTATGCAAATACCAGAATCCTTGGTACTGATGTCGTCATTGATAAATTCGACATTTCTAGCATTCTGAGTTGCCTTAAACCTGAAGCCATTAACGACATAGCCTGGCCAAGTCTTTGTTTGCCTCTTCGGTCCCAATGCCAGATAACGAACACTCTCATTAGTGAGTGTTGTTTCAGGCAATAAAACCTGTAAATAAATATTTATAATTTAAATATTTTAGATTATATATTTCTAATCTCAGTTACTTACGTATTTTATAAGAATATACAAAATCAACCTCAATTATAATCTCAGTTACTTACGTATTTGCGAAACCATGACGGAAATGTACAATCAACCTCTCTTTGAAGTCCCTCATCGGTAATATCGGGTGTCCTCATTTTGACTTCATCTCTAAATACACTATTAAAGAAAATAAGAATATATAAGTGTAGTCACTTACTTCATCAAATTCGAGATTATAAAGAGTGCAAGTGGACTGACTTACTTCTCCAAATCTTTCACTTCTTGTATGTCACAGTTTAACAAGACATATCGGTGAGCGGCATCATACTCGTCGTCAGTCAACTACCATTTTTTACTAGCCCCAACAGGCTTACCCCTTACATTGAATATACCTCCATTCTCAACGTCTTCGTCATTCCTTTGAGGTCTATTTCGATTTGTCTTAACATGAGTATCGAAATAAATGGAGCAGAAGTTTGACACCTCTTCGATAAGATATGCTTCGCATATCGAAGCCTCTATTTCGTCAGTCAACCACCCATAACACCTTGCCGCCCCTCCCACCCCCCGCCGCCCTCCCACCCCCCGTCTCCCCCACCAAACCCCCAGCCCCCGCCGCCCCCGCAGTCGATGCCGCCCCCGCAGCCCTCGACGCCCCCGGCCCGCTGCACCCACGACCACCGCGCACGCACGCGTGCGAGAGAGAGAGAGAGAGAGAGAGAGAGAAAGAGAGAGAGGGAATTACCTTTGGGAGAGAGAGAGGAGAGGTCGCCGATCACCGCCGCGGAAGAGAGAGAGAGAGGAGAGGGAGGTTGCCGATCGATCACCACCGCGGAAGAGAGAGTGGAGAGAGAGTAAAATTTGGAGGGAATGAAAAGTTTCCTCCGTAGTTTCAATTTAAGTCTGGAACGTATATTTAGCGACGGACTAGCGACGGATAAAATCCTTTTATTCGTCGCTAGTCCGTCGCTCTTTTTGATACTTGCCGACGGAATATCCGTCGCTACGTAGTCGAAGAATTGTCCGTCGCTCTTTTTGATAGCTTGCTTATGATTCGACATCTCTAGCCTCTTGATTAAATTTCGAGGATGGAATTCTTTTAAGGTGGGTAGAGTTGTCACTCCCGTTTTCCGTTATACGTATTTTTGTATGCATATACGAGATTTTTGGCATTTATCAGGTGGACTGTAGTTAGACTTGTTTTGCTTAGCCTAGTCTTGGTTTAATCTTGACTTGGTTTATTTGATCGGTTTGGTTCAATTTGACTTGGTATGACTTGGCTTTGCTTGGTTTGAGATGGAGAGGGTTGATATATAACCCAACTACTTTTCTCTCTCTCCTCATTCACTTCTTCATTTACTTCTTCATCTTCTTCATTTACTCCTCCCACTTACCAAGTCCTAGGCAAGTGCAACTTGCTTCATAGAGGAACTCCATTTTTGTTGTTCCATTATCTTCCTCACGAGATTCTAAGACACTTTAGTACTTGATATTTTTAATTTCTATGGTTTATTTCTTGTAGATCTAGTTTGGTTGCATTTTTGGTTTTTTTTGGATTTTGATCTACCAAACTTTATTATTTTCAAGTTTTGATTATTCTATGTTGTAGAGAATTCAATTTTACCCAAAATAGACCTTTGAAAAGTTAGATTTCGACTTGTTTTGAGGAAGTTATGGTCAAAATAAGATTTGAGCATTTTCTAATTCATCTGTGCTGAATTTGGCAGGCATGAATAGTGCCGCAGCCGCAGGAATGAATAGTGCCGCAGCCCCAGAAATGAATAGTGCTGCATAAATAGTGTTGCAGCCACAGAAATGAATAGTGTCGCAGCCGCATGAATGAATAGTACCGTAGCCGCAGGAATGAATAGTGCCGCATGAATAGTACCGCAGCCACAGGAATGAATAGTGTCGTATGGATGAATAGTGTCGCATGGCTTGCATAGTACCGCATAGTGCCGCAAAAGACTGCATAGTGCCGCAGAAGGCTGCATAGTGCTGCAGAATGCCGCATAGGGCCTATTATGGTTGTTTTTGGCTATTTTAAGTCCTATTTGGCTGAATTGTGGCCAGAATTTCTCCCAGCTTTCAACATAAAAGTTGTAGATCTTTTCCTTAGCTTCAAGAGTATGTTACTAGCTATTTTATGCAAGTTTCTTTTATCCATGATAATACATGATAGTGGCCCGTCGTGGCGCACTCTTGACAAGCATCCTTGGCATGATAATATATGATAGTAGCCCGTCGTGGCGCACTCTTGATGAGTAAACCTAACATGATAATCTCGATATGCTGTTGTGATGACTATCTTGACTTGCTAAGTAACTCTTGTCTTGACACCGTGGGTGTTTGTGCTTGTATAAGCTACATGTCTCGTCTTGCATCATGTCTAGAACATGAATTCCTGGTTACCACGGTCAGGGATTCATATTGAATCTGACTAGGATAATGACTAGATTGATTATGTAGTTCAAGAAGAGATTTCCCAGCTACAGGCAGTCCCGTTATCTGGGCGCTCTAATTGGACTTGTAGCATGCCGTCGAGTAGGGCACATTTCCAGCACACTGTCATGTGTTGCACCCCTAAGTCACCTAATCCAACTCTCTCAACTTGTGACCGAATAACCTGGATTAAGACTGCAGGACTTGCGGCCGTTGGAACATCTCGATGCATCTTGTTAGTAACTAAGCATGTGATAACCCTACTTAGTTAAAGTATCAAGTCGTACTCATTGCTTGGCCGTAATTGATGGATGGAGTCCCGTCTAGTCTTGCCTAGGCAAGACCAGTACATGGATATTTTAGCACATTACTGTTATGCTTTACTTTATCGATAATTGGTTAGAGACTAAGTTCTGTTCAGGTGAAGGGTTACAACCCCGATCCTTGTTTGGTTTACGGGTTGTAACTTGGCTACCAGAATAGTCCCTTAGTTGTCTTATCGTTTATCACCTTGTTTTCCCTAACTCATGTCTTTTTTTATCATTTATATTTTTATGTGCTAATGTGCTGGTTTTAGTTCTTAAGTAAAGCCTCCTTTGTGGCACTTGCTCTTTCTGGGGTCTGACCCAGCTGGTTTTGTATGGCCAGATTTTGGAGCAGCTCCCGAGGATCTCCCAGCCTTCCTGCCAGATGGTGACCACTAGAAGAAACCCTGACAATGAGTGGGTTTTATTTTGCTCTCCCACTCTATTGTAAAATTATTCTTTTGAGACGTTTAGCCGCCGAGCAAGTATTAGCTCGTGTTAAATTTATATTTCTGTCTGCCTAATGGCTGTAACATGATTGACATATCCTAGGGTTGATCATGTATGACTTAAACTCTTGCTAGTCTTCGCATCTTGTATGACTAGCTTCATGATCATCTGAATATGTAATGTTTGGGACGCCTTACCTTGTATGTCTGATGATCTACCATCTTGTTACATTTACTTGCTTGCTTGAGATTGAGATACTAGGCTTGTTCTTGACCCTAAGAGACTGATGGCTTGTAGTAAACCCTCATACATCTAGACAGCCGTGACCGTATTGCGAAGTAGGATTCACTTCAATGTACGTAGCTGGCTGTGTCTATCCCCCGCTATCCAGTATTCTGGTCCTGGGGCGTGACATGTTCAGACGGTATCTCGGTATTGTGCCTCCTTCGGATATAGGAAATAACAGTTATGTAAAGTTAACATGGTTGTCTGGCAAGTTCATGGTATAGATCGCACTATTGAGGGCGAGATTGATGTAGATAAAATACGGGTATGTATTTTAATATTAAAGTTAAATTATGATTTAATTTATTTTAATGCTAATGCTTATAAAAAAATATAATATTTTCAGATCATTCGTTGCACTAGAGCATATTTGCTCTATTTATGTGGTACCGTTATATTTCCAGATGCATCATAAAATATGATAAATGTGCGACTTCTGCAATTCATGGATTATTTGAAGAAACACACTCGTCATGCATGGGGGCATGCTACTTTAGCACATTTATATGATGTTTGATGGAATTTGTGGGTTCGAAACCTAGTAAGAATATTTGTGGATGTGTGTCACTAGTTCATGTAAGAATAAAAATCTTAAACCTAGATTAGTTAGATTATTATACCCTTTATTTCTTTTTCTAATACCATATTCTTTTGTGGGCTGTTACTTTCTATTACAGGTCTGGTCATACGAGTATTTCTATATTAGTAGGCCGGTCACTAGCATTACTAGTAGCATTGGAGTCTTTCTGGTTGCTTTACGATGGACCATATATGTAGTGGATCAACAACACTGTCAATAACAGGCTGTATCACTTCACTACAAGAAAAAAATACCTTGTTATAACGCTTGCGAAGAAGCTATTACAACGGTTCATATATAAGCGTTACAGGATTTCAGGAACACCGCATAATATGACAGTTTTGAAAAGTTTTTGGATTATTATCACATTTTTTTTAATATAAACGTTATATATTGTTTATACATTTACAACAGTTCTATATTCGGACGTCATAAAAAGTTCCAATTTTTTTTCATTTCTTGCCTCAGTCCCCGACCTTTTTTCGTTCCCATTCAAATACACACCCACTCCTCTCTCTCCCTCTCTGTCTCTCCTCTTCATCTTCTCCCGTACGAGGACCCCAAATCCCTCCCGCGTGAGAACCTGAAATCCTAAATCCTAACCCTAGCCCATCATCTTCTTCTCCCCCCAAATCGTCCCTTCTTATTCCAAATCCTAAACCCAAACCCTAACCCTAACCCTAGAAAGTTTTTTCACAACCACCAGAGGAGTCCGCCGTTGACGCCCAGGCCCTCCTCCAGACCCTCGTCGAGAAGCAGTCCATCGTCGACGCCCAGGCCACCGCCGTCCGGTCCCTCAAGTCCGCCCCCGGCGTGTCCCCCTCCGACATCGAGTCCGCCGTGGAGGTCCTCAAGAGGCTCAAGATCGAGGCCGGCGCGGTCGCCAGGAAGCTGCAGGCCGCCGTGGCCTCGGACGGCGGTGGCGAGAGCTCGTCCAGCCGGGAGTCGTTCAGGGTCAACTGCATGAACATGCTGGAGAGGAGTCTGTTCTATATCCCGTCGTTCAAGATCTACCGAGGAGTGGCGGGGCTGTACGATTACGGCCTGCCAGGCTGCTCCGTCAAGGCGAACGTGCTCGCCTACTGGCGTCAAGTATCGCCATTCGATCTGAATTTATCTAAAAAAGTTCCTTTTTTATTTACAATGATGAATTTTTACTGCATTAGATTCTGATCACGGACCATTTCTAACATTGAAATTCGTCAAAATACTGTAGTCTATGAAGCGCAGACACACTATAAATTAGGGTGTTAAATTCAAATAGTTGTCTATGAACATATTAGGAACTGGTTATGAAAATGAGGTTTTTCAAGCTTCTTATTTTACTTCTTTCTGCTCCCTATGATCAGAAAATAGTTTGAAGATAAGTTTGCAACTAAATATCTGCCTTCTTTAAATCAAATTTCATTCGGGACTCATCCTCAACTATATCGACATAAATAATTTTTATTAGATAAAAGAGCATTTTAATTTCTAGAAGTGACTACCTGTAGAATAATTTTACATGTGTAATCCCATATCATATTATATTTCGAATGAGTGCAACCATGCCAATTTGTTCTTGACCTCTTCGGAACATATTCATGAATGGACCATGACCGACATGTTTGTGAAGAAAGTAGTGTATCAAATATATTTTGATCATTTGCAGTTGCATGAGTGTCTGTACAACAATAACTTGGTGCATTTCATCTCCGATATTCAGTGCTATACCATAACCAGTCTCACTCCATCTTTTTCCATATGTACAAATATACATAACGCACTTCTAGGTAGGGTAGTAGAGCTCTGCAGGATTTTGCTAACAGATACAGCTTCAACACGAAAGAGAACTGGTTCTGAATTTAAATGAGATTTTTTTACTTCAAATATATATATATATATATATATATATATATATATATATATATATATATAGTGTCAAGCTCAACATTGTCATTCCATTTTCTAAAGTTTCTAAGCTAAGAAGCTGAATGTTTCATCTGCAGCTTGACAGAGCGTCACTGTTGGATGAGGCAATTGCATATGTGAAGGCTCTTCAATTGCAAATTCAGGTAAGAAGCTATCCTATGTGGAAGGATTCTCGGATATCATAAGACTTTTAACTTGGAATTTTCATGATATGATGATTATTAAGATCTTAGATCATGTAAGCAAGCGGTATGTCACCTGGTGCAATATTGCATTGCTTGCACATGCCCCACTTCTTTTCGTTCTCACACCTGGGCATGGGATATGGAATGGGAATGACTGGCATGAGTCGCTCTATTCACTCCTATATAATGTCTATGCCTTCACCGATGGTGGCAACAAACATGGTTCCGATGTCAGGTTTCAGCAGTGTTCCAACATAATGTCCTCTGTCACAGCCTATGCCTTTCATTTCCTTGCCAGAATATTCACCAAAAGAATTTCCACCAATTCCTTCTCCCCCAGATCTTTATCCTGGCCCATTCAGTTCCCATTGAGGAGAAGCCAGCTCTCAAGAGGCAGCTCTGATCAAACAAGTTTGCTAAAACTCAATTCTTATTCTCCTTGGTGTTGTTTTTCTTTTTATTTTACCTTGTGCCATTCTTCTCAACTTCATTAAAGTTGGATCATAACGAGGAGTAATGAGTCTCGTGAACATGTAGAGGTTATTTTTTTTTCTCTTATCACGATTGAAGTGGAGGCATTTGGCTCCAGTACTTGTTATGTCTTTCAAGTTTGGGTTCCAGTACTAGTTATGTCATCTATAATTGCAGCATCTCCTAATTTATTCATTTGGGACACCAAATCTGCAGTTGAATTAGGGGTATACTAATTTTAGAAAGTTTTAGTTAATATAGAATTTTTATTAGATAATCTTTTAGAGATGATATGATCTTTTATTTTTTTTAGAGTCGTCTCCTTTATTTGGGACTATTTTTCTAGTATCCTTTTAAAGTTCTTGGATTGGTTGCCTATAGCAAACCCCAAAATCTTGGGAGAAAGCTCTGCTACTGCTGCCGTTATTGGATTGGTTGCCTATAAATAGGTCTTCCCCTCCATTCCTCAAACATGTCATTATGGGCAAGTAATTTCACTTGGCTTTCTAAAAAAAATTGTTATGTACTTTCTGTATCCTGGGTCTGAGGAAAAATATTATGTCAATGTTACTTATAAACTTAAAAACCAATCAACCAACACTTGTTATGAATTGTTTGCAAAGTAATTTAAAGTGATAGTTAGCCATATCTTAAATAAGCAAGCAGTTGATGTAATATTATTGTTGTGGTATTGGACATTCGATGTGAGTTTATCGCCAAAATTTTTGGAGAGCTTCATATTTTGACATCAATATCATGCAAAATAGCGAAGTGTTATACTTTCCAATTGTTTTTTTTTCCTTACATTGCAATCGACTTTGATAGAAATTGGTGCCGATGTGATATTGCAGTTCATGATGGCTAATGATGATTTGGTTCGTGTTTTGATTCACACAAATGTTACCCAGTATTTGAGTTTTAAAGCTGTTGATGGTAGCTCTGTATACAGCAAAGGGAAGGTATGCTGCAAAATATAGTCATAGAAATGTCTGCATTATACTTGAATTAGCTCATCAAGAAGTGGGGAGGCCTGTAGATATAAATGTTGAGACAATGAATATCAATGGATACATCTCAAAACAGGAGTTTGGTTCCAGCAAGTTTATTCTTCCTTGTCTTTATTATGCATATCCATCTTTTGATTCAAATAATGGATCTATTTCCTCTTCAACTTATTCTGAGGAAGTTGACAACCCATGTTAGATGGGGGAACACAAATTAAGTTGAAAATCTATTTTTTGATTAATCATTAATTTGTCTACCTGAAGTTCATTGTTGTTGATCTGGATGGTTTACTGACCTGTGCATAGGTTTATTTATCATTGTTTCAGGAGAGTGATGTGAATCTCATCATTACAAACTACTGCATGCCTGGCGATTTGCATGTGGAGTAACTTATCAGTTTATTGGATAATTTATGTTTTTTGGACTGAACTATTGCTAGACTATAACTATAACTTCTTAGTTTATTGGATATTTTCTCAGTTTTCAGATTTTCATACCATTCTTCGTTTATATTATAATTTCTCATTTTTTGTTTGCAAATTAATGTGCAGATAGTACGAGACGGTGAGTTTGGTGCTCTAGGTACGTAACTTTGCATGCTATGTCGTTTGCGATATATGAAGGAATTTTGGTGCTGAAGATTAGTTACATTTTATTTTGTACTTTATTGATTATCAAGTTTCTCCTTTTAACTTATGTGTTGACAGTTTTGAAGGGATATACAATGTTGGCTTTTGAAGGGATGTCACTATTTGGTGTTGGTGAATACAATGTTTCAATGTTTTGAGGCCGGCTGTCCTAAACGGGAAAGATGTATATATTTTTAGATTTTGAAATGTAATGGTGATATGTTGGTGAAACAAAAATTGGAAAAAGAGTGATATGTTTTGAAATGTAATTAAGATGATATGATATTTGGATATTTTTTAATGAAATATTTCAAATGTTAGTTAAATTTCATATTTCTGTTGTCTCAGGAAATTAATATGCTTTTTATAACGCATTGAATTATGAGCATTGACAGGTGATATATATATGTGTGTGAATGACAAGAACAGAATGTTAGAAAGTGTCATGTATAATTTCTTTTTATAACGTTTCATGAACGCTTTCTGAATAGTTTCAGAACCAGATCATTTTAGTAAGCGTTATGTATATATAATCTATTCATAATGCTTTAGGATAGATATGTTATATATAATGATAATATTAATGTCGTTTTCAAATTTAGTGTTATATATAATTGACTTAATTATGTCGTTTTTAATAAAAAAGTGTCACATAAGTGTAGGTCATATATAACGGTTTTTATAAACTTTTATAACACCCGTGTTCATGACGGTTGCCTGGTTCAAAAAATATATCATAAATTGTCATATATGATGATTTTTACCCGTCATAAAATGATATTTTTTTGTAGTGCTTTATCGTTCTCAATTTGATATACTTCAAATCATGAGGTAATTAATTAATTATATATCTAACTCATGTAAATTATTAATGATATCATCAATTTGATATACTATCATCAAATAGGTTGTATGGATTCCCTACACATTTGAAGAGGATGGTCCAAAATTGAAGAGAATATCGTATAATCTTAGTTTGCATAGATCATATATTATAGACGACCGGTACATCATGTATCATCCGACAGACCGTGTTCTTCGACAATTTGGGACGAGACAGATAATTTTTGATGATCCTCCTTATATGAGTTATGGTACAACCAATGCAATAAATAGAATCCATGGTGTAATTGTTTATTTGAATATATAGTCGGTATGAGAATTATATTGTGAGAAACATGTCTCCCTTGATAACATCTTTGGATGAATGTAAGTTCTAACTTACTACTTATTTGGATCAATTAAGTATAAGTAGTATGCTATCAGTTTGTCCACATTTTACAGACATTAGTGACTTTGCTTATAGGAAATGGTGGGGATGCCCTTGTATAAGCAACAGAGCATACACATTTGAGGAACCAAGGTTCAAATGTAGAGCCATAGATGATGCTAGTTTGTGTGCTTTTGTCGATGATGTATCTGATTTTGTATGACTTCATTACAAGTTTAAAATTACAGATATCGTTTTAATTTGTAAGCTTCATAGTTTAGAGTGGTGTATACCAACAATATTTTCAGGTATCCGAGAGATTTCAGGAGAGGCATAGTCGAGTGCTTATACAAAAACTTGTGACTCGTGTCGATCGTCTGGGTCTTGGATGGGAACCAAAAATGCCTCTATTACATACACGTATTCCACTAGATTATCTGACCGGCACTGTTAGTCGAAGACAGTCCCGTCGTCGTAGGAGTCATGGTGGAGAGGCTAGTCACCAATACACTGGTGAGGGCACTAGTCAACAATACTCGACTCCATCAGCAGCTGATCTTTACCTATATATGATAAACTATACATAATTTTAACTCCATGTCAGCATTGATGCCTACTCAAACTCAAGAGGTGGTGGTGGAAGAGGAGGAGAAGAAGGAGGAGAAGGGAGAAGGGGAGGATGTCACGCCCCAAAACCAGAATACTGGAGAACGGGGGACAAACACAACCAGCTACGTACATTGAAGTGCAACCCACCTCGCAATACGGTCACGGCTGTCTAGATGCATGAGAGTTAAACTACAATCCATCAGTCTCTATGGTCAAGAACAAGCCTAGTATCTCAATCTCAAGCAAGCAAATAAATGTACAAGATGTTAGATCATCAGACATACAAAGTAAGGCGTCCCAAATATTACATATTCAGATGATCATGAAGCTAGTCATACAAATTGGGAGACTAGCAAGAGTTAAGTCATACATAATCAACCCTAGGATTTGTCAATCATGTTACATCCCTTAGGCAAATAGAAATTAAGTTTCAACATGAGCTAACACTTGCTCGGCGGCTAAACGCCTCAAAAAATAATTTACAATAGAGTGGGAGAGCAAAATAGAAACCTACTCGTTGCCAAAATTACGCTTGGTGTTCACCATCTGGCTGATAAGCAGAAAGATCCTCGGATATCACTCTGAAATCTGGCCATACAAAGCCATCTGGATCATACCCGAGAAAGAGCAAGTGCCACAAGGGAGGCTCCACTTAGGAACTAAAATCAGCATATAATAAAATAAAAGAATAAATAAATGAACATGCTTCAATGATAAGAAGACAGGGTTATAATAAAATAATAGCTTGCATTAAGAGATGGAATATAATTCCTATGCTAATCACGAGCAAGCATTCAGGCATGGCCAATCAAGTCCTACGGCTTGCTATCATTAGCTAACTAGGGTTATCACAGGCCTAGTTACTAGCAAGATGCAATGAGATGTTCCCGCAGTCACAAGCCCTGCAGCTATCCAAGTTATCCAGGAGAGGTAATTTACAAGAGTTATCAAGATTAGTGGTATACTTTAGTGCTTATGTTTTCAAAAAGTGCCCCACATGACAGTGGGCTAGAAATGTGCCCTACTCGTCGGCAGGCTACAAGTCCCTTAGGTGTGGCCGGGATAACAGGATCGCTTGTAACTGGGAAAAATCTCTCTATATGAACTACTTGATCAATTTAGTCATTAACCTAGTCAGATTCATTATGAATTCCTGACCGTGGTAACCAGGAATCTATGTCCCAGACATTATGCAAGACGAGACAGGCAGCTTGTACAGGCACAATCAAGAAAGTCAACCACGGTGTCAAGACAAGAGTTACTTAGCAAGTCAGGGTAGCTGTCGCAACAGCCTTTCAAGATTATACATGTCATGTCAGGTTACTTGTCATGTCAAGAGTATTTGTCTGGAGTGTGCCTCGATGGGCCACTTATCAAGAGTTATCAAGATGGGTTCATATTATCATGTTCAAGTCAAGTTCAAGTTACTATTCAAAACTATCAAGTGTCAAGTCGGGTCATCGCAATTTAGGCCAAGCATAGAAAACATGCAAAGAAGATCGAGAACACCCATGTGTGATTGAAAATATGAGTCATTTATGAAATCTGATTAAAGTGAGACATGAAGATTCTTGAAGCCAAGATAAAGATCTAAAACCTTAATGTTTTAAGTTTTTCAAGATTCTAGCTACAAAATAGCTTAAACGGGCAAGAACAGTCATTTAGAGTAATTCGCGCACGGGCAAAAGGCGCATGATGCAAGGTGCAAGGCATGCGAGGTGCAAGGTGCACGAGGTGTAAGGTGCACCCGGTGTAAGGTACACGAGGTGCAAGGTACACGAGGTGCACAAGGTTTAAGGTACGCAAACCAAAAGGTGCACGAGGTGCAAGGTGTGCGGACCAAAAGGTGCACGAGGTGCAATATACGTGGACCAAAAGGTGCGCAAGGTGCAAGGTGCACGGACCAAAAGGTGCGCGAGGTACGAGGTACGCGGACCAAAAGGTGCACGAGCTGCAAGGTGCGCAAACCAAAAGGTGCATGAGATACAAAGTGCACGAACCAAAATGTGCGCGAGGTGCGCTAGAGGTACACGAGGTGTCGTTCCTACCAGCAAGCCTTCGGCCATGGAGTTTTAGAAACTTCCAATGTCCATTACTTGGGCTAAAGGACTCAAAATTGGGCAAAATAAAGGTCCAAACTGAATAAAATTGAATTCTCTACAACATGGAACCATTGGTTTTCGAAAATAATAAAGTTTAAGAGATCAAAACCAAGAAAAATCGAAGAAACTATAAACTTAGATCTGCAAAAATATAACTGTTACGACCCGTACCCAGTATTTGAGCATGAGCCGTGGGTACGTCCAGCCTACGTCGCAGAGTCAACGGTAGTACGCTGTCTAGTCATCTCCACATTTATAAATACAAACACGCAGTTTATATTCATTTGCACAATGTAAACCAAATCAACAGATAGGATCAAACAAGATGAATTCTATCAAATAGTTTAGAGAGATGAATAATAAATGATCTGACAAAACTCCAAGATAGACCAAATCGTACTAAAATGACATAGTATCCAAAGAAATGAAATGTACTAGAGAACATCCAAACATCAACTCATGAGTCTCAAAATAGAAATAACATCTAAAAGTCTCAAACTAAACCAATCTGTGAAAATACTAAGTAAAGTCAACTAAAAGCCATCTGGAGCGAGTAACTCCGTAAAAGCAACCTCCAGCTCGTCCTGTGCGCCAAAATCGGGATCTGCAGTGTGCTCATAATACGTGGTACAAAAATCCTCTAACTCATCACCTAAAATATTGGTTTTCTAGTCAGGAATGGAACAAGCACACAAACTGAAAAGCTATCCGCAACATAACAGAGTCGACAGTACATGAATATAACATATGTAGAAGAAACTAGAAAAGTGAGCTGATGATATGGTATGTCTAGAATGAAAGCATGAATCGCAGAACATGGCATGTCAATTAAAAGGAATATAAAAACATAATGACATGGCAATTGGTGAAATGTAAAGAATAAATAAGAGATGACTATCTAAGTGTGTTGAAATATCTATTTCGACATGTGAACGGCTAGGGGGTAAATCCAGTACCCCGCACGTGAAGTGTGCGGTTGCTATTCTTCATGAAAGACACGAGGGATAGAAAGGGTAGTTCACACGTCTACTAGGATATTTCCCCCTCCCGACCGGTACTCATGAACCCAAATAAGTCACGAAACACAAGGTAAGATAAAACAAGGATACAATAAATGGGCTCCATGATACTAACTCGTGTATCCATCGTGTCATCAAGCAAGGAGTATATGTATAATTTGAACTGAACAAAACTATCAGAATTGAAAGCAATCAGAGTGTGCACTTGCCTGTGGTCCTGAGCTGGTGGCACGAGTCAGATGCTGAGTCAGAGTCCACAGAACCTATATTATGAATTAACACTAATCAATACATGTGTTTAGATTTAAGGAAACTAATGTTGGATTATTATTATTAATCTAAGCACACTTCTCTACTCCTCTTACTAGCCTGTAGTAGGGATACTCCTTTATGTTTCCATATCTGACCCCTTTGTACCTGTAGTCAGTAATACTGCTAGAGCCTAACCATCTCTGGCATTGGGTTCATACTGATGCTAATAATAGGCTTTGGCATTCCTGAATGTAACTTGTAGGTAATAGCCCTAGATGTAATACCATATATTGTGAGGCCATCTGATGTATGATTAGTGTCTATAGTTGAATTGAAAACCTGGTTATCTATGGCTAAGGAAATGTCATTGGAATAAAAGGGGACCAGTAGTCTCTTCTCTTGCTGCCCTATTGTTGACTGTCCCCTAATAATGTTATTCCACCTTACAACATTCAAATAGTGCTTTGAACTATATTTCTCTTTGTTCTTTTCTAGTACAATGAGTAGTTCAGTCTATTAGACCATACAGGTATTATTAGGACTTTGGGAATTGACTCACATTGATATGTTGATATAAACCTATCCCTACTGATTCAGCTGCTATGGCCCTATATTTAGCCTTCGTTACACTAGTAGTCTATTTCCTATATTTTTGGGTCGAGTCCACTTGTATCTCTGGAGATACAAGGGTCAACAGTGACATCAGGTATCGGTCTGATACCCCTACCATGCCCTTCATGCCACTCCCTTTTCTGCTAGCTAGGACACATGATAACCCCAAACCTTGGTACACACCTCTGATTTGATACCCCACCCTAGTCATCAACTATAGGGTCTCCCTCTACTGTCTTGATACTCACTAGGCTAATGCTAACTTGCATCAATTGATACTGGAACAGGGTCTATGCTTAATCAGGTATTTTTGTACATAACCATGTGTCTTGAACTAGTGGATACATGAGTGTATCCTCATCCTAGCTTGTACCAAGTGGACTGCAACCCAGGTTTAGGTAATAGTCCACATACTCTTATATTCCCATACTAAGTGTCAACTCCCTTTTCTGTCCTGGTAACCGGGCATGCCTTGCTTGTGCAGACCTCATTGGTCATGCGTACTGTAGCCTACGAACCTGTCATTCCTTTATATTCACTTAGGCTACTCTCTTACTATTATCCAGTATACAATAGTAGGTCATCTTGCATCATCTATGTTGTCAGGCTTCATGACTAGTTCTATCCATTTAGTCCTGATGTAAACTAAAATTTGGGGTAATCACTCAAAGACATGTACAGATTGAGAGGATTTGGGGGTGCGGGATTCTGGTTGTGGAAGAACACGCACTGGAATCATCCAAGGACATGAAAAAGGATAAACCACACCTCTTCTATAATGATACGAGGATAATATATGTAGAACTGTTACATGTGTCCAATGTCTCTCTGGAACAATAAGTCCAGGTAAGACTTCCAGGGTCATACTCTGGTCAAGTCATGGGTTCTAAGTCCTGTCAGTATCAATACTTAACCTTTCCTTGTTTCCTAGTGTCCTATCCTACTCAGTTACTCAGCTATACTTCAGTAGCTTCAACTGATACATTGAAGGCAGATGAGTACATGATATACCTGGTACACTATATGTGAAGGATTGATTGCTTAGTACATTAATGCAACTGATATTAGTGCCATCTAATACATCCTAATCCTATATTAGCCTATCACTGGGACATGTACTAACATGATACTCGAACATCCCCCTCCCATTGGCCTACCACTGATAGGTTTCAAACATTTAGGCTTCTATTTTCGTATATGTAAGTCTCCCTGAACTTTCTCTTGCTACCTGGTACCTACCTAGTATTGAACTACAACACACACCCTTAAACTTGGTACTTTATACCATGCACCCATGTCACTATCCAACCTATTAATGTAAACATATAGTTTCCTATACCCTGTGGCCTATAGTAGCTTTGCACAGGGCTCCTCTCCTGGACCTTTACTCTAAGGACATGACACCCTTACTACTTGGCTCATTTTGAACATGCTAACACCCAAAAGATATCTGGATACTAGTAGCAGTACTATTGTAACCTTTTGTTCTGTATCCACATAGGTCCTTGACCCATTAAAGTATTTAGATTCAATTAATGCCCCTGTACAACTGAACATGATAGGAGGATCAGGTACATCACTGCCTCTTAATATTTAACATAGGATTCACCTCTAGTGTACTCACATATGCCTCTAACCTGTGTATCTCTCCTATATGCTATGGCCTAACTCTTTATCCTGCCTGGGTCAACCGGCCTGTAGGGTGATTTCCCCTAAACCCCGAATACTATCAAGCCTGCCACTTCCTAAAATATAGTTTTATGCTGGTCTCTTCACTTGTAGCCCCAGGTAACATAGCCTATCTATACTCATAGTTCCTGGTACTACCCAGCCTCTGATACTCCCTCATATTATCCACCCATTTGAATGTTTAAAGAGCAATTGGTTTCCTGTCAGGTAAATTGGATACAAGGACAGTCCTCATGTTAGCATCAGCTTGATACAAAGGAAGCCCACCAGTAAGTATTTAGTGGATACGAGGAAGATTTCCCATATCAGAATTACTAGGATACCAAGAAGGTCACATAGCAGTATTTACAAGAAGGCACATATGGCAGCAGCATCTAGTGGGTACAGGGGAACTCGTATTGAGTATCCAATGGTTATAAGGAAGCTCAAAAGGTAGCACCATGACAGTATCTAACGGTTATGAAAGAGTTCATATTTCGATATCTTGTGGGTGATAGAGAAAGGTTCATCAGTGATGAAGACTAGGCGTTGACACCAGTCTTTAGTCTATTACCTATTCCCCCCGCTTTTCAGTAGGGAGAAGCAATTCTCCTAGTGTGTATCTGTATAGATGTCTGGTCCCAAAATCTCAACATGTCTAACCTCAATTAAATCCATCTGTAACTTACCTCTTGCATCACACATCTATCACTGATATGTGGTACTGCTTGGGCAGTGTACTAATGTAGGTGCTATCTAATTGTTTGTCCCTATGTGAGGTTAGCCATGGCAGGGTGTTCTTCTGCAAGGAACTCAGATGCAGGGGATTATCGAGCCCTCTGGTTATGCAACTTTAGGAAACTGACACCATGGCTAGGCAATGGTGGTTAAGCCAAGGCAACCCACATCTTTTTATGAAACTAAGGCTTCAATGTCTGGTAGTAAGCCTGTATAGGTGGTCTAACACATCAGTATCATTTGCTACCATGGAAAATTCATAGGTCAGGTCAACTTGTTATATAAAGTGTATACCCATTGGCAGTACCAACCTGACTCCCCTACCCTTTGTGAGACACAGGAAATCATTCTAGGTTTGAAAATAGGCTTTAAGTGAAACTGTTACCTAGAAGATACTCTGCCCTCCCAGGATTTCATTCGACACCAAATTTCATACTTATTTTATCTATGGGACATCACATAAATTCCTGTATCGGGTACAGGGTCCCAGTTTTCTTTCCAGCATTAATGTCCAAGACTTCTCATGTCTCTACCTAGATATTACATCAAGCATGTACCATCCCCTCTTCTTCTAGTATTTTGTAACATAAAACAGTAATTAGGCAAGGCAAAAGTTGGTGAACTTACCTTTGATTGAAGCAGAACTCAATTGCTCCTAACCTCTCATTTGTTTCCTTGCAACCGAGAGAGTGTAGGTTGTTTAGGGTTTGTAGAGGGGTTTTGGGGGTCGGCTGCTACTCCCTCCTATATATACATTAGCTTTAGATAGGATTGTATTCAATTCAAATCAGATTTGGATTGATTGGGGACTAGGCTTGGATAAGGAAGGGTTCTGTTTTGAACAGATGATCACTGGGAATCTAGGGGGGTCGGCCATTTAGAACTTGGGATTTGAATCATGGGATTTTGCAATCCAGCCCCTATAGATTTCATGTTTGCAAAAACCCTCTTCCTTCTTCCCTTTTTATTTACTAAGACTTAATATATATATTACATATATACATGTGATTACTTAAATATATCTATGCATTAATAAATAAGCAAGATAATAATAACATAAAAATGGAGATTTCGGGTCAAGGGCTCACAGTAACCATCAAAACCAAAATCTCCAAGTTCTAAAGAGGCTTAGAATCAAGCAAGGCAGACAATGGAACAATAAAATTTGAGATCCATCATGAAGCAAGTTGCACTTTTCTAGGGCTTGGTAGGTGGGAGGAGTAAATGAAGAAGATGAAGAAGTAATGATAAATAATGGAGGAGAGAGAGGGGAGTTGGTTTTTATACAAACCCTTCTCATCTCAAACCACAACAAACCAAGTCAAAACAAGCCAAGCTAAGTTGAAACAAACCAAATTAAACCAAGGCAAGATTAAACCAAGACTAGGCTAAGCAAAACAAGTCAAAATACGGGTTACCTGACAAAAGTCAGAATTTCGTACACGTATACTGAAAATACGTATAACGGAAAACGGGAGTGACAACTCTACCCACCTTAAAATAATTTTGTCCTTGGAATTTAATCAAGAGGCTAGAGATGTCAGGGCAAGCTACACTAACCACAAGTAATCTACGACTAGCAATTAATCAACCAATCATTAATGCAAGCAAGAAGTTAAAAGCATAAGGCATAAGGAAGACATTATACCTCATGAGTCAAACAGGTGTGGATATCGCGATAGGATATCATCCTCACGTTTCCAAATTGACTCACCCAAAAAGTGATGACCCCAAGCAACACGGACTAAATTAAAAGTCTTGTCCTTAAGTATATTCTCCCATCGGTCCAATATGGATACGGTGTAACTCCTCTGTCCAAAATTTTGTGATATATTTTTATTTTTTTTATTTTATTAGTTTACATTTAATTTTTTTATGATCATAGGAGTTGTGACTAAGCCCACAGGTGATTTATGACCATCTTGTGGTCATATGATCTCTAGATAGGGTTTATAAGCATGCTATAGCTATATTATATTTTCCTATAATTTTTAGATATTTATTTATTAAAATATATTTATTTTATTGAATTTTATGAATTACTATAAGGTCATTTGGGACTATTTTGAGACAAGTTATTTTTATTTAGGTTCTAAGAGGTTAAAAATATTTTCTAGAATTTTTCTGGATTTTTTTAGAATTTTTGGGAATTTTTATATAATTAAAACCTATATAAATTATATTTTATAGGCTTTGAAAATTTACTGTGAGGTCACATGATGATATTTTGTGTTAAAATATTTTATTTAGATTCTAGACACTTAGAAATATTTTTCTAGAATTTTCTAGAATTTTTCTGGATTTTTCTACAATTTATTTTTATTTATTTGGACTTAAAATGATTTTCTGAATTAAAATAATTAATTACCCAAAAATTCAACCGGGGGGGGGGGGGGGGGGGGGGGCACCTGTTGCCGCCCAGGCTGGACCGCCTCTCTCTCTCCTATATATATTATTATTATATTCGAAACCCTAATTAAATTTTAGCCGCTTTTTTGAGAAAGAGTTCTAGTAGAGATCTCGACTTCCCGAGACGATTGCCGTCAACTCCGACGTGATTTTAGCGTTCCATTTTTTTTGTTGGATTCGTCTCGAGGTAAACTTTCTGAATATGTAATTTATTTTTGTATATATTATTCCTAAATTTCTGGAAAATTCTTAGAGTGTCGGTTGTCCGAAACTTGACACGTTTCGATATTTTTGAGATTTCGGGAGAACCAGAAATCAAAATCATGAACCGTTTGAAGTTTCGAAAAGCTAACACAGAGCTCTACTACATATATGTTTTCCAGAAATTAATTCGTTCATCTACTATTTTAGTTATTCTATTGAACTCAGAATTGATCGGTTGATCACCGTTTTGGTCACGATTAGCCATAACGGCGATATCTTTTGACCAAAGCATGATTTTGCGGCACGGTTGATTCCAGCGCACTCGTGGTGCTAAAATCTACTAGGGTACACTTTCAAAATCTAGAGTTCACAGCGTTTGACTAGATAGACAATGGCATGTTTTGATTTTCGTGCCATGGTTTCCAAAATTGGAAAACACGACTTTGATGGCCAAACTTGCATGTTTAGATTATATTCAGATTATTATTAGGTTAAATTAGGTTTTTAAGTGAATTATTCCAAAAATAATTATTATTAGATTAGAAACCCAACTAGCCACTATTCCATGAATTTAGAACTAGAACATTAGAATTGATTTATAGTTTTCGTGTACGGTTCATGGTGCGATATGTGTTATAGGTTGACAGCTCCTAGATCGGCATCCCCTCATCCTCGACTTGTGACTACGGTTTATGCAAGGACCACAGGCAAGATACCTTGCCTCCCTCTATAGTTTAATTTCATGCTTATAGTTTTTCCTGTGATTATTTGGTTATCATTTGATTACTCTAGTTCTATGGATTTATATGTTATTATTGTATTATCATTAGATACTCTATTTGTTATAGATTTTATGTAATTTATTAGTTTTCTAGTTGACTTGATTTATCTACTTTCTATATACCGCGTTCACCAGTTTATGGTCTTGCTTGACTTGACAGTATAGTTATACTGGATTTGACTGTATCTTGACTGAGTCATATCTTGTCTCACCAGTACCTTGCTTGAGTCGTGTCATAGAACGAGTACATATAATTGAACTTCTAAATCCTTGTTATTGTTTTCTTGGCACCAGAGAGTCCACACTCGGGACAAGGGTATTTGCCTTGATCTGTTTACATCCGTGAGTCCACACTCGGGATGAGGATGTCGATTATTTGTACCAGAGAGTCCAAACTCGGGACGAGGGTGTTGACTTGACTTACATCCGTGAGTCCACACGCGGGACGAGGATGTCGATTATTTGCACCAGAGAGTCCACACTCGGGACGAGGGTTAGTACTAACCAGAGAGTCCACACTCGGGACGAGGGTTAGTGATTAGTTCAAACTTGCGAGTCCACTCGGGGCGAGGGTTTGGTATTCCATTGATCTCGTGTTTGCTTGTTCATCCAGCAGTTCAGTTACGTGTATTTGTTTTTATATTTTCGTTCATAGTCACTTGTCAGTAGCCACTTGTCGTTAGTCATTGTTAACAGTTTGGTCGTGATCTCTTGCCATGTTAGTGTCGTTTCTTGTTTATATCCTGTTTATATTACCATGCATGATTAAACTGCTAGATAGACATATTTACATGTATCTTGCTATATCCTCTGAGGACCTGATGATCTCTCCAGGTTTAGCGACTGCATGGAGTTAGTTAGCAGAGCGGGAAGGTAGATGATTGTGATACATAATTCAGGTATTTGGCAGTAATATTATATTGTTATCCTTTCATGTTTTACATTCTTTATCATGAGATATCCTGCTTATTGATTCACTTTAGAGACTCTAGTTATATTATTTGAATCTTATCGGACATTTATGCTAGTGGGCTGCAGACCATGACCCATAGTGTTTATTCATGTTTCGTATACTTATTGTGGATTTGAGATATAGATTTGTTTGCCATGATTTGGTAGTATACCATAGCCGTAACAGCGTTTACGTATTCGAGTCGGGCTGGAGTCTGCTCGATACGTAGCTGGCTTGCTTACGCTCTCGCGTCCGAAAAGTGGGTACGGGTCATGACAAATTTTTTTTGTGGCCCATGCAGGTCAGAGCATATCGTATCTGTTACGTAACTGTACTGATATGAGCCTACAAATATGACTAAACCTTAGAAATCTCAATCCACTCTGCCTTGAAAATTCTCTTAGAAATTTCTCTACCGCCTTTGAAACCTCGTATTCGTTCTCGATTATTCTTCCTTGCCCTCCCGTACCATTGATTCTCGTCCCTTCCTATTTCGGGGTGACGAATGATCGTGCTGTCTAGAATTCATCAGAGATTCCTAAGTTATTGTATAATATTGCTTGACTATTGAATATTTGGTTGTTTATAGATATGAGAGATTATAGATACCATACGCCCTAGATATCTGTTGGTAGAATCGTTAGCAACTAATTAGAAGGTTATAAGATTTAGTGACCATGTTTTGAGGAGTAGTATGACCAAAGGTGGGTAGAAGTTCTCGAAGCTTCGTAGTTACAAAATGGCTAGGAGAAAGATATAAACAATTTTTGGAGGAATTTAAATTTGAGGAGATTAAGGTAATAGTAGACTTTGATTTTTAAGGAATAGTTATGAATTAGAATTTTGAGGACGAATTATTTTTAAGGTGGGTAGATTTGTAACTCATCTTCCCAAAATTTTGTGATATATTTTTATTTTTTTATTTGATTAGTTTATATTTAATTTTTCTATGATCATAGGAGTTGTGACTAAGCCCACAGGTGATTTATGACCATCTTGTGGTCACATGATCTCTAGATAGGGTTTATAAGCATGCTATAGCTATATTATATTTTCCTATAATTTTTAGACATTTTTAGACAATTATTTATTAAAGATATATTTATTTTATTGACTTTTATGAATTACTATAAGGTCATTTGGGACTATTTTGAGACAATTTATTTTTATTTAGGTTCTAGGAGGTTAAAAATATTTTCTAGAATTTTTCTAGATTTTTTTAGAATTTTTGGGAATTTTTATATAATTAAAACCTATAAAAATTATATTTTATAGGCTTTGGAAATTTACTGTGAGGTCACATGATGATATTTTTTATGAAAATATTTTATTTAGATTCTAGACACTTAGAAATATTTTCTAGAATTTTCTTGAATTTTTCTGGATTTTTCTGCAATTTATTTTGATTTATTTGGACTTAAAATAATTTTTAAATAATTTTCTGAATTAAAATAATTAATTACCCAGAAATTCAAAGGGGGGGGTGGGGGCCCACCTGTCGACGCCCAGGCTGGACCGCCTCTCTCTCTCCCCTTTATATATATTATTATATTCGAAACCCTAATTAAATTTCAGCCGCCTTTTTGAGAGAGAGTTCTAGTAGAGATCTCGACTTCCCGAGACGATTGTCGTCAACTCCGACGTGATTTTAGCGTGCCATTTTATATTGGATTCGTCTCGAGGTAAACTTTCTGAATATATAATTTATTTTCGTATACATTATTCCTAAATTTCTGGAAAATTCGTAGAGTGTCGGTTGTCCAAAACTTGACACGTTTCGGTGTTTTCGAGATTCCGGGAGAACCAGAAATCGAAATCATGAACCATTTGAAGTTTCGGAAAGCTAACACAGAGCTCTACAACATATATTTTTTCCAAAAATTAATTCTTTCATTTAGTATTTTAGTTATTCTGTTGAACTCAGAATTGATCGGTTGATCACCGTTTTGGTCACGATTAGCCATAACGGCGATATCTTTTGACCAAAGCGTGATTTTGCGGCACGGTTGATTCCAACGCACTCGTGGCACTGAAATCTACCAAGGTGCACTTTCAAAATCTAGAGTTCACAGCGTTTGACTAGATAGGCAACGAAACATCTCGATTTGCGTGCCATAGTTTCCAAAATTGGAAAACACGACTTTGATGGCCAAACTTGCATGTTTAGATTATATTCAGATTATTATTAGGTTAAATTAGGTTTTTATGTGAATTATTCCAGAATTAATTATTATTAGATTAGTAACCCAACTAGCCACTATTTTATAAATTTAGAACTAGAACATTAGAATTGATTTATAGTTTTCGTGCACGGTTTATGGTGTGATATGTGTTATAGGTTGACAGCTCCTAGATCGGCATCCCCTCATCCTCGACATGTGACTACAGTTTGTGCAAGGACCACAGTCAAGATACCTTGCCTCCCTCTACAGTTTAATTTCATGCTTATAGTTTTTCCTGTGATTATTTGGTTATCATTTGATTACTATAGTTCTATTGATTTATATGTTATTATTGTATTATCATTAGATACTCTATTTGTTATAGATTTTATGTGATTTATTAGTTTTCTAGTTGACTTGATTTATCTACTTTCTACATACCGTGTTCACCAGTTTATGGTCCTGCTTGACTTGACAGTGTAGTTATACTGGATTTAACTGTGTCTTGACTGAGTCGTACCTTGTCTCACCAGTACCTTACTTGAGTCGTGTCATAGAACGAGTACATGTAATTGAACTGCTAAATCCTTGTTATTATTTTCTTAGCACCAGAGAGTCCACACTCGGGACGAGGGTGTTTGCCTTGATCTGTTTACATCCGTGAGTCCACACTCGGGACGAGGATGTCGATTATTTGTACCAGAGAGTCCACACTCGGGACGAGAGTGTTGACTTGACTTACATCCGTGAGTCCACACTCGGAATGAGGATGTTGATTATTTGCACCAGAGAGTCCACACTCGGGACGAGGGTGTTGACTTGACTTGCACCAGAGAGTCCACACTCGGGACGAGGGTGCCTTGCCGTGAACTAACCAGAGAGTCCACACTCGGGACAAAGGTTAGTACTAACCAGAGAGTCCACACCCGGGACGAGGGTTAGTGATTAGTTCAAACTTGCGAGTCCACTAGGGGCGAGGGTTTGGTATTCCATTGATCTCGTGTTCGCTTGTTCATCCAGCAGTTCAGTTACGTGTAGTCGTTATTGTATTTCCGTTCATGGTCACCTATCAGTAGCCACTTGTCGTTAGTCATTGTTAACAGTTTGGTCGTGATCTCTTGCCATGTTAGTGTCGTTCCTTGTTTATATCCTGTTTATATTATCATGCATGATTAAACTGCTAGATTGGCATGTTTATATGTATCTTGCTATATCCTCTGAGGACCTGATGATCTCTTCAGGTTTAGCGACTGCATGGAGTTAGTTAGCAGAGCGGGAAGGTAGATGATTGTAATGTATAATTCAGGTATTTGTCAGTGATATTACATTATTATCCTTTCGTGCTTTACATTCCTTATCATGAGATATCCTGCTTATTGATTTACTTTAGAGACTCTAGTTATATTCTTTGAATCTTATCGAACATTTATGCTAGTGGACTGCAGACCACGACCTATAGTGTTCATTCATGTTTCGTATACTTATTGTGGATTTGAGATATAGATTTGTTTGCCATGATTTGGCAGTATACCACAGCCGTGACAACGTTTACATATTTGAGTGGGGATGGAGTCTGCTCGATACGTAGCTGGCTTGCTCGCGCTCTCGCGTCAGAAAAGTGGGTGCGGGTCGTGACATACGGGCCTTTTATCGTACGAAAGGTTGGTACCAACAACCAATTCCAAATGATCAAGAATGTAGCTCAGATCCGGAATGTACCATCACAATTGGGATAAATGGAATACGTCATGTACCTCACGTAACGACAACGGAAGAGCGAGACGATAGGACACATCACCTACTCGCTCGAGAATATCAAACGACCCTATATACCTAGGACGAAGCTTTCCCCGTACGCCGAATCAAATGACGCCACGGGTAGGCGAGATCCTAAGGAATACGTGGTCGCCGATAGAGAACTCAGAGGACGCCGATGAGAATCGGCCCAATGGCGCTTACGATCTTGTGCAACTCGAAGATGATCTCTGACTTGTTTGACCACCTCGATAGTCTGTGTAACCATCTCTGGACCAAGCATCTGCCTCTCGTCTACATCATCCTAGGCTAAAGGAGATCTACACTTCCTGCCATACAATGCCTCAAATGGTGCCATATGGATACTGGCCTGGAAACTGTTATTATATGAGAACTCCACCAAGTATAGGTGATCTTCCTATGAACCACCGAAGTCTACTGTACATGATCGCAACATATCTTTAAGAGTTTGAATCGTGCGCTCTGACTGACCATCTGTCTGCGGATGATAAGCTGAACTAAACTTGAGATGAGTTCCCAAACTCTTTTGAAGACTCCGCCAAAAGTGCAATGTAAATCTTGAATCTCCGTCCGTTATGATACTGACTGGCACTCCATGCAATCTGACTATCTTCCTGAGATACATCTCTGCTAGCTGATCCGTCGACTGGCCAATTCTGAAAGGAAGAAAATAAGCTACCTTGATGAGTCGGTCAACTATAACCCATATAGCATCTCTCCCAGCTGGGGATTTAGGTAACCCAGTTACAAAATCCATGGTAATATGCTCCCACTTCCATTCTGGGATTGGTAAAGGTTGAAGAACTCCAACTGGTCTCTGATGTTCGGCTTTAACTTGTTGGCAAACTAAACAACGAGAGACAAACCGAGCTATCTCCCTCTTTATGTCATTCCACCAGAAATGCTGACGGATATCATGATACACTTCGTACCACCGGGATGAATTAACTGTAAACTATGAGCATCTGCCATGATCTCTTGCCTGATGTCACCACTGGGTACACAAAGACGCCTTCTATGCCGGAGTGTACCGTCTTTATGAATACACAACTATGCTCTCCATCCTGCTTCACATTATGCCCTAAGTCGCTGAAGCTTAGAATCCAATGACTGTGCTATCTTGATTCTCTCAACTATGCTGGACTGAACTTGCATACTGGCCATCAATGCCACATTAGTATGAAGAATAATCTCTATTCCCATCTTCTAAAGATCTGCTAATAACTCGGGTTGTGTTGTTGGAAAATAAGCTCCTGCTCTTCTACTCAACGCATCTGCAACTACGTTGGCCTTCCCAGGATGATACTGCAGGTTTATGTCATAATCCACTAATAACTCTAGCCATCTTCTCTGATGCATGTTAAGATCCTTCTGGGTAAACACATACGTAAGACTCTTGTGGTCGGTAAAAATCTCTACCCGATCTCCGTACAAGTAATGCCTCCAAAGCTTAAGGGCAAAAACCACCGCTGCTAACTTCAAGTCATGGGTTGGATAATTTCTCTCATGATCACGAAGCTGACGTGATGCATAAGCTACTACCTTGCCATGCTGCATTAAGACGCATCCCAGTTCTCTGCCTGAAGCATCAAATAAACTGAAAATCCTCTAATTCCATCTGGAAGCATAAGAATGGGTGCCGTCATCAATCCTTGCTTCAACTTCTCGAATAAACTCTGACACTCTGCCGTCCAAGCAAATTGTACATCCTTGCGGGTCAACTACGTCAATGGTACTGAAATTCGAGTAAAGTCTGACACAAATCGTCGGTAATAGCCGGATAATCCTAGGAAACTGCAAACTTCTGCTATGGTAATCGGTACTGGCCATGTCTCTATAGCCACTATCTTCTGGGAGTCCACTTCCACTCCACCTCTGGTGATGATGTGACCTAAGTACGAAATACGATCAAGCCAAAATTTACACTTATTGAACTTCGCGTACAACTGGTGCTCTCTGAGAATCTGAAGGACTATTCGGAGATGCTACTCATGCTCTGCTTCATTCTTGCAATAGACTAAGATGTCGTCTATGAACACTATCACGAACTGATCCAAATAGGGCATAAATATACGATTCATGAGATCCATGAAAACTGTTGGCACATTGGTCGCTCTGAATGGCATAACGAGAAACTCCTTATGTCCATATATAGATCTGAATGTTGTCTTCGGGATGTCTTTCTCTCTGACTCTGATCTGATGGTACCCCAACCGCAAGTCAATCTTCGAGAATACTAATGTCCCACTGAGTTGATCGAATAAGTCATCTATCCTTGGTAGGGGATATATGTTCTTGATTGTTACAGAATTCAAGGTACGATAATCAACACATAATCTTGACGTACCATCATTCTTCTTCACAAGAAGCATCGGGACTCCCCAAGGTGATCCACTAGTGTAGTGCCTCATAACTCAACGTAACTTCACACAACATCTATGTCACGCCCCGCTCCCGTAGGAGCGATCGTCCTCGCTAAGGCGTGACGCCTTGCACGAGCGCAATCTAGGCTCGTGCGGCATCACGCCTTAGCGAGGACGATCGCTCCTACGGGAGCGGGGCGTGACAACTAGCACGAATGAATCCCTTGGTTCTGAGTTCTTCAATCATCTTGTATATGATCTCCAACTCTGATGGTACCATTCTATAGAATCTCTCTAATACTGGTGTCGTCCCTGTAGAAGCATAGAAAAGAACAGGAGATTCCATGCGGCTCGATATTGGGGACTCTTTATGTGGCTCAAAAATCACTTAGAGCTCCATGCGGCTCAAGAAGTCCCTTAGAGCTTCATGCGGCTCGGAAAAAGCCACGTGGCCCTATGCGGTTCAAAATATGACTCTACAGTTGGCCATCATTTCTCTGTACAGCTGGCTCATTTAATGCTCTGACACAGTGTGGCAGCTCTGACACAAAAGATTGACAGCTCTGACATAAAGGCGAAATGATGACTCTGACATAATGACGTGCTCCTAGAGAGATGAGAAAAATGTTTATAGCTGGCATGACCCACTGATTCCAAAGCTCCTTTTGCGGATCATTAAAAGGAGCTCATGCGGCTCTGATTTGGTGGAGCTTTATGCGGCTCAGTTTTAAACGGAGTTCATACGGCTCTGTTGAGATGGGTCCTTATGCTGCTCAGTTTTAATGGAGTTCATGCGGCTCTGTTTTGAGGGACTTATGCGGTTCTGTTCAATAGGACTTCATGCGGCCCAGTTTCCAAGTGGCTTATGCGGTTCTGTTCAATGGGACTTCATGCGGCCCAGTTCACAAAGAGGCTTATGCGGTTTTGTTCGATGGGACTTCATGCGGCTCAGTTCATCAGAAGCTCATACGGCTCTATTCAGTAGGACTTCATGCGGCCCAGTTTACAAGGGGCTTATGCGGTTTTGTTCAATGGAACTTCATGCGGCCCAGTTTAAAGAGAGGCTTATGCGGTTCTGTTCGATAGGACTTCATGCGGTCCAGTTCACCAGGAGCTCATGCGGCTCAGTCATGTGGCTCGTCACAAAAATGGCAGTTGGGACACGTGGCAAGAGTCGATCAAATCTCAACAATTTAGATTTATTGCAATCATCATAACTGGTCAGATCGATTCCCAACAAACAATGCAGATTTGTTCCAATCAACATAAACTGCCCAGATCGATTCCCAACAAACAATGCAGATTTGTTCCAATCAACATACACTGCCCAGATTGATTTTCCACAAACAAGATCAAGGCTAATCTTAACCAATCCCCAACCGTCCGCTTTTCAAGGAGCAATTACTACACACCCTACTTATCACAAAGCCCTATAAATAGTAGGGGATTATTCCTTTGCAATGGACACACAGAGTTATACGCACAGAGCCTGAGCAGAGAGACTAGCAACCCCCCCACACACAAAGAGCATTTCTTCCCCGGAGCCGAAGCTGCGTTCGATCGTCCAAGGAGTAAGGCAGAGTTGCTGTCACTCTCTCGAGCCTCTACCGTCACCCCCCAGAATCAAAAATAAACAATTGTACTTTAGATTGCTTTTCCTAGATTTTGTTCCTAGGCTCTCTTTTGTACGAGCAAGTTTGTATTGTGAAGTAAAAGTCCAGTCCTCCCATAAAACTGTTCTGTTCTTTTATAATCAATGGCAAACACGATGGCGACTCTGCTGGGAACTAACTTCTCTACTGCTGAGAAGTTGGTGACGCAATTGGACGCAGCCAAACTTGGCTCCATGCAACAGATGCTGGTCATCCGCTTCGACCAATAGGCGTTTGAAGAAATGCTCTCCGACGGGAGCGCTGGCCCGGTCCAGAAGCGAGCCCGTACGAAGAAGATCCGTAGGGAGTGAAGGCCCAAGTCATTTGCTCCTCCCCAAGCTCTGGAAGAAGTGTTCTCTGCTGCCCAAGACGGCGGAGAAGACTCGCATGCGGCCCCACTTCAGGCCCAGAGGACCCTGATGTTCTCTAGTCCGGCAGAGGAAAGCACTACGATTCTGGACTTGAGGAAGTAAATGGGAACTCTATACGGTCCAGGAAGAAGCCGCATAAGGGTGCCAGCCGCATGAAGAAGGCTCATACGGCCAACAATTCCAGCCGCATGAAGGCTCATGCGGCCACAAAATCCAGCCTCATGAATGTTCCTACGACAGCCAAAGCCAGCCGTATGAATGCTGATACGGCCACAAAAGCCAGCCGCATGAATGCTGATGCGGCCACAAAAGTAAGCCGCATGAATGCTCATGCGACAGCCAAATCCAGCCGCATGAATGCTGATGCGGCCACAAATGCCAGTCGCATGAATGCCCAAGCGGCAGCCAAATCCAGCCGCAGACCATCTGCTCTATGCGGCCCGGGTTCTGTCTTTGACTGCCTCTCATGCGGTCCTGATCTCGGATGCTCCAATGAGAATGTGCCAAGACTCTGTGCGGCACAATTTGGACTCTTCCTACTATGCGACCTTGGGTGCTAGAGGGAAGAAGTCTAGGACAGCACGGGCTCGTCGAGCTCAGTCAGCTGTCCCAACCTCTGACCATCAGAGAGCTCCGCTTACTGTTAAGCGGGCCTCTGATGGAAAGTTGTACAGAACCGACCGTATCCAGCCCCCGGCGGCAAATGGACAGAGTGGTTCCCAAAAGTCTCCTAATCAGGGAGCAAACATGGTGCCAACACACTCGTATGCTCGGGACTCCCGGGCCCACAAAACGAGTGACTTGTGTGATGTGATTCTTCACAAGCGCAAGGAAAAAGAAGAGAGCTTGGTGTGCATAGAGTCCTTTCATGGACATCACTGCACTCAAGTCATTGTCAACTGCTGCTGCAGCAAGGCGGCAGTACAAGAGGATCGATAGTCCGTCTTCCAATGACTGCAGCAGCCAGGACCGGTTCTGCAACAAAGCTCAAGAGACGAGGCACTTCATGTTGCCTCCTGCAATTCTGCTCAGAAGATCCCTACCGACAAGGCGAAGAAGAAGACAAATGTTTCCAGCCCGACGATCTCAACTAGCGTGGCCAGGAAACTCACATCCAAGCGATTTTCCACAACCACCACAGGAGGAGTTTTTCAAGGCACCCGCTCTAAAACGAAATCTTCAACACTTGGGGATTCGTCAACTGCACCTCTGGGGGTGGCCGAAGCTGGGGGTAGCACCCCTCCGAACGTCCACAACAATTCGGTGTTCCAAGAAGATGCACCAGGGGAAACAATTCCCCCCACAGATGCTGTAGATCCGGACGTCCCTGAGGACGTCCACGGGTCCCAAGACGAGGCAGCCTCCTATGCATGGTGTAGCACTTCCTCTGAGTCCGAACCAGAGGAGAACATTCCTACATACCTCGATGATTTCTCGGTACAAGGATATGATTCAGAGGGCACGTCCTCCACCGTTCCTTCCATCTCTCCTCATGTGAGGACGGTGTTCATGATGAACAACGACCAAGACGGTCCCAGTGATCGCCAACGCATCGACACTCTGGAGGCCATACTTCATACCTTGGTCAAATCTATGGACGAGATCAAAGCGGCCCTACCGACTCTGCAAGGAAGGACACCTGGCCAAACAAGCTTGGGTCCCGCGGTCAATGCGGACTCAAACTCAACTGTGCCAAACCCGGGCAATAATCCTCCTATAATGATGGCTCCCACCACTGCAGATGAGGCCAGGGAGGCGAGATGAGAGGTCCAGGAGCTCCGGGCCATGTTTCACGCACGAGAAACCTCCCAAGACCTCAGGATACGACAACCGTATCCTGCTGCATGGAGAGATGTCCCCTTTCCACCAAGATATAAGCCGTTTAACATCAATCCATATGATGGAAAGACATCTGCGAGCCGGTACATCACCTACTTTGAAGTCACAACCGACCATCTGCCTCATGACGACGCCATCCTCACGCGGTTGTTTATCGGGGCATTGGAGGGGGTAGCATTTGATTGGTACCTTAATCTGCCGGACAACTGCATCCATTCTTTTGCCGACTTCAAAAACATGTTCCTTAAAAGATTCTATGAGGTAGGACAAGATGTGACAATGTCCACCCTCATGGACGTTGTTCAAGGTGAGAAGGAATTGACAAGGAACTACATTGAGCGGTTTCGCCAAACCGCGATGAAATTGCCCTCTGGCAATCCAGATTCTTCCTTGATTGAAATCTGCCAAAAGAGGTTGCTTCCCACAATCAGCTTCTGGATGGGCGAAAGTCAATTCAAGGATTGTAAGACTTTCATCACCAGCGCTACTAGCGCAGAATACAAGTTGAAGAAAGCTCGCTAACTGGGATTGCACATCTCGGAAGGAGAGGACAAGGGCAAATGCCCTAACGCCAACAACAACAATGGTGGTAATTCCTCTAACAACCGAAACAACAAGGGCAAGCAGGCTATGGTGGCCGACACAGCCCAGAAGACTGAAACGAAGCCGGCAGAGAAGCAGTGGCCGCAGATAACTTACTCCTTTGAAGACAGCCACGTCAAGCCCATCCTTGATATGCTCATACAAGAAGATCGAATTCATCTCCCTCCTCCAAGGCGTGAACCTCGTCCTGTAGAGATGGAAAGCCTCGAGTACTGCCACTACCATCGCTATATCCACCATGCTACTCAAGACTGCTTCCAACTGAAGCGGTACATCCAAAATCTTATTGATTCAAAGGCCCTGGCCATTGATTTCGAGGAGGTGACGGTCGCTGCCAACATGGTGTCAGTCCAATTCGGCAGCTTCCCTCCGACAAAGACTCAAGATGGAGTAGTACCCGTCCCTAGGGCAAAGATGAAGGTCGCTAATCTTCTGCCTCCCCGAGACCAGGCTGCTGGTCTAGTGCCTCTCACCACATCACGAGGGGAGGTCATGTGGGTCCATCCGAACTTAGTATCTGAAGTAACCCGGCCAGCATCACCCTCTACTCGCAAGAAGAAGGGTGGGAAAGTCAAGTCCTGCCGCACAATCTCGTCTGATGTCGAAGAAGCTACGACTGTTGTTACCTGATCCGGTGCACAAACTCAACCCCCACCGGGTAACTCGGCTGAAGATCATCAGCCGGCGGCTGCTAATGCTCCAGGACCTTCTCAGCCTCCGACGGCCGACAAGCCTAGGCCGAAGGAGACCCGCTTTGATAAGCCACTCCGAAAAGAGGCGCCTCATGGGCTGGAGAGGCCCTACAACTTTGACATCTTGGCACAATTAGCCAACACACCGGCCAAATTGTTATTATATGAGCTCTTGAGGCTCTCCAAGGATGTTCGCGTCGTCCTGAGTGACGTACTTCAAAATGATGATGCTTATCTGGCTCAAGTCAAGCTCACTAGGGAGAGCTCGCCAGCTGATGCCCAAGACAGTGCTTGTACCGGCGCAATGCCCAATATCGTGTTCACTCTGCAGGACATGCTTTTCAAGACCAACCTGTACGATCGCCCTCTGTATTACACTGGATACGTCGGCGACGTCAAGGTGGATCGAATGCACATTGATCCCGGCTCTTTGATAAGCATTATTCCGAAGAGCTTGCTTCACCATCTGTGCATCCCTATGCATCATCTGACTCCTACAAGCACCGCCATCAGCGGCTTCAATTCCGGGAGAAGCTATCCCATCGGGAAGATTCGCCTGAAGTGCCAAATCGGCGACCTTCATTCGGAAGTAACCTGTTATGTCATCGACACAGACACCTCCTACAACATTCTCCTGGGGTGTCCGTGGATACACAATTACATGATCGTGCCCTCCATATTGTACCAGTGCTTCAAGTACATCGACAAGCACGGCTTTATCAAAATAGAATTCGCTGACATCGATCCCTTCAAGGGGGTCGAATCCTACTATTCGGATTCCTGCTTGTACGAGAACTCGAAGAGGCACCTGGTCAACGAGGATGTCCAAGAACAGATGGAGGCCATTGTGGGGTCAGAGGAACCTTTGAGAATACATCTCCAACCTTGCAAACCAGGAAAGACGACACCTCTCAGAGCCACTATGCATAGAGAAACAACGAGTCTCCCGGTGCTCACTGCACAGAAGGAGCAGATGATAATCCGACTGCCAAGTTCTGGCCAAGCGCCAAGACCCACTACGGAGCCGTTGACAATCAGGTTGCCTAGAGCTGGTCAACAACAAACAGAGGAGCTCAATCCCTCTATCAAGCCGATGACGATTCGTCTTCCCAGAATGAGTCGACAGCCGAGTGCTAAACCGGGGACTGCTAGTGAGCCAGCAACTCCCCACACAGTACTGAGCACCAAACTGGGGGTCGCTAGTACGCCAATAACTCCACGTTCTACTCCACCAGTGGCGCCCCTGATGATTAAGCTGCCCCGGTCGTCCTTCCAGTCTTCACTGACACAGGGGGTAGCCGAAGAAGAGTTAGAGCTGGCCAAGTATGTGGCTGCTCACACTGATGTTCCATCTATAGATGATGTAATTCCATCGAAAAAGATACCTTACTTCATCAATAAAGGGTTATCTTTGAACTACATAGAGCTTAATAAGCTTTGTACAATGTATGCTATGGAACACGGTATAAGCACCAACCTATACACACAGGTGACAAATATCTACGCTGCAAACCAACTTACTCCCGTGGAAGATGCTTGCTTCAAAATCGAGGGAGAGGATCATCCAATCATCTTCGGCCGAAAGAATGACCCACAACCCTTCAGGATAGAAGAAGTTGATCTCGAACCCGATACCGGGAGACTGGCCCTTTATCTGTATAGCTCCCGATCCAAGTACCTCATGCAAAAACAGGGGTATGATCTGGAGACTACGCCAGGCTTAAATTATGGCACTGGCCGGCGGTTACCCTTGCAGTTGTCAGTCCCGGCTGGGAAACCACGAGATTATTACAACAAGACCAGATATGGGCTAGGTTATGTTACACCTGCAACGACCCCTGAAATCTCAGATGAGGAATGTGACTGGCATTCACATTCAACCGGATCATCCACTTTCGATTCGGATGTCAGCATCGGGGACGTATTCAGGCAAGCTCTGTCAGTCAATATGGCATTTGCTGATGCCTACGAAGAAGATGAAGATATACCCGAACTTCTCGAGTTAGAACCTTGGGTCCAACAACTAGATGCACAGTGGAAGAAACGCTTCAAACTTCGTGAACCTCCCACTAAAGATGAGGTTATGCAAGTCGACCTCGGCGATGGGTCCTCTCCAAAGCCAATCTTCTTCAGCAAAAGCCTGACAGACGAAGAGCGGGAGGCACTTTTGTAACTCGTCAGAGATTACATTAACGTGTTTGCGAAGAGCTATGAAGACATGCCAGGGCTAAACCCCGAGGTTGCACTTCATAGACTCAACATTCATCCGGATGCAAAGCCGGTCAAGCAACAGCAGAGACGTTTTCGCCCGAACATCATAAACTCCATCGAAGTTGAGGTCAACAAACTGATAGCCAGCGGCTTCATCCGGAAGGAGCAACATCCAGACTGGATCACCAACATAGTGCCAGTCCTCAAGAAGAATAGGAAGATTCGAATTTGCATCGACTTCTGAAACCTAAACGAAGCATGTCCTAAAGATGAGTTCCCTCTTCCCATCACGGACATCATGATCGACAACACATGTGGCTTTGAGCGCATGTCATTCATGGATGGCTTCTCAGGATACAACCAAATCAAGATATTTCCTGATGACGAAAAGCATACATCATTTCGAACACCGATTGGCGTGTACTGTTACACAGTCATGCCCTTCGGTTTAAAGAATGCCGGTGCTACATATCAAAGAGCCATGAGTGTCATCTTCAGAGATCACCTACGTAAGACCGTGGAGTGTTATGTTGATGACATCACTGTCAAAAGCCACTCTAAGGGAGACCATTTGTAGGATCTGAGGACGGTATTCGACCTGATGCGAGCGCACAACTTGAAGATGAATCCCACCAAATCCTTCTTGGGCATATCTAGTGAAAAATTCTTGGGTTTTATCATTACTGCCCATGGAATTCATATAGATCCGGAGAAGACGAAGGCAATCATGGAGATGGATCCCCCGAGAAATCTCCGTGAACTCCGAGGCCTTCAAGGGAGGCTAGCTTACATCAGGAGGTTCATCTCTAACCTCATCGGGCGATGTCAACCGTTCACCCACCTCATAAAAAGGGCATCTTATTCGTATGGGATGAAGAGTGCCAACGCGCGTTCGACAACATCAAAGAATATCTATCAAATCCTCCAGTTCTGGTAGCCCCGATTGCTGGAAAGTCATTCTTGCTTTACGTGTGAACGATGGAGCATTCCCTCGGTGCTCTACTAGCACAAAATAATGACGCGGGACATGAACAAGCTATCTATTACCTAAGCCAAATGATGATTGGGCCTGAGCATAGATACACCGCCGTGGAGAAGGAATGTCTTGCTCTGGTGTTCGCTATCCAGAAAATGCGATACTATGTTACAGGACAAACCATCCATGTTAAATCAAGAGTTAACCCCCTCAGGGTCCTCATGACCAAGCCAGGTGCACTCAGCTCTCGCCTCGCCACCTGGGCAATATTATTGTCTCCCTACGATATGATCTTCATCCCGCAAAAGGCCGTTAAAGGACAAGCTCTGGCAGACTTTCTAGCAGCCCATCCAAGTTCAGAGTCAACCAGAATATATGAAGAGATTCCAACGAGGTAGCCAATTCAAACATGGATTCCGACGATTTCGTCTGGCGAATGTTCTTCGACGGTGCTTCAAAAACCGGGCCCAAGGGTAACATTGTCGTTGGGGTCGGAGTGGTACTGATCTCTCCTTCTGGCTTGGTGATCAACCGGGCATATTCTCTTACAGAACCCTGCTCGAACAATATAGCCGAGTACAAGGCCTTGGTTATCGGCCTCTGACTTGTAAAAGAACTGGGGGTAGAGTACCTAGAGGCATATGGCGATTTACAGTTAATCGTCAATCAGATCTGGGGTTCATATGAAGTTCGTCATGAAGACATGATCCTCTATCATCAAATAGCAATCGCCATCATTACGTCTCTGAAAGGGTTCTTCATAGAACATGTTCCGAGACTCTGGAACATTGAAGCCGATGCCTTAGCAGGACTGGCCGCTTCCCTGGCAGTCCCGAAATATACTCATCATTTGGTGGACGTAATAAGCCATGAGTTGGTCTGTCCCAAGAACACCGCCCAATTTGTCGAGAGTCATTCTGCCCTGACGGTCGATGAGACACCGGATTGGAGGCTCCCATTTATCGACTTCGCAGTTTATGGCATCTTGCCGGAGAACCAGAAAGAAGCCACCTCTATTAGAAGACGTTCTCTCAGATTCTTCTACGATACAGAAACAAAGATGCTGTATCGGTGGTCATACGAAGGATTACTGCTTCGGTGTCTATCCAATACAGAAGCCAAAAAAGCGGTACGTGAAGCACATGACGGCGTCTACGGGGCCCATCAGCCTGGCCCAAAATTGCAAGAACGCCTTCGCCGGATGGGCTACTACTGGCCTACGATGGTGGCAGATGCAATAGACTACGCAACAAAGTGCAAAGCTTGTCAGGTCTACGTAGATTTCATACACCAATTATCTGAATTCCTATACCCAACGGTGGCATCCTGGCCATTTGAGGCATGAGGAATGGATATCATTGGTCATATCTCTCCACCTTCATCCAGAGGTCACCGCTTCACACTGGCAATTACAAATTACTTCTCCAAATAGACGAAAGCTGTTTCGCTTGCAGAAGTAAAGACATCTAATGTGATCAGCTTCCTCAAACATCACATCATCTATCGCTTCGGACTGCCTCGAAGGATCATCCACGACAATGGTCCGCAGTTCGTGAGCTACGCCTTCTATCGATTTTGCGACAAATACTGGATCCATAATGTTGCTTCAATGTCGTACAATCCGGCGGCAAATGGGTTGGCAGAAGCATTCAACAAAACTATAATCAAACTGCTCAAGAAGTTCATATCTTCCAACAAATGCGACTGAAATGAAAAGCTTGGCGAATGCTTATGGGCGTACCGTACTACAGTTCGGACGGCCACCGGGAATACACCATTCTCTCTGGTGTATGGGAGTGAGGCAGTTCTCCCACTAGAGACTCAAATCCCCTCGCTCTGCATCGCCCTCACCTACCGATTGACAACGGATGATAATTACCGTCGCCGACTACAAGAGTTGGAGGCCTTAGATGAGAAGTGCCTGTTAGCTCAACAACGAATCGAGCTATATCAAGCCCGAATCTCCGGAACCTTCAACAAGAAGGTTAAACTCAGAACATTCCAAGTAGGCGATCTCGTTCTGGCAGTTCGGAGGCCGATGGTTATGACTCACAAAACTGCCGGCAAATTTCAGCCAAAATGGGAAGGCCCATTTGTCATCGAGGCTGTATTCTCCAACGGAGCTTACCGCCTTGTAAAACAAAATGGAGACTTGCTCATGTTGCCCGTCAACGGCAAGTTCCTGAAGAAGTATTATGTCTAAACGACATCCTCTAAATCAACCGGACTGTTAAATTATGTACCCTTAGGTACCGCTGAACTTACACTCTGGTCATTCCAAATGAATCTATATCGCATCATCTGGGTAGTAAGTCATATATGATCATACCTCTGAACTTTCTTTCTAAAAGAGCTCCTTCCTCATGATCTACTACCCGCACTTTCAGTGCATAAAAAGGGTAACAGATCCACAAATTTTCCGAAATAGCCACGTCGATGTCACCTCTGAGTTGTTTCACTTCCATCAAAAACAAACCACCCCTCATGTAGAACTTCCACGTCCATATTACCTCTGAGTTGTTCTATGTACCCTTCATGGTGTCCACTCCTGCCACGTCCTTATGACCTCTGAGTAGGAAGACTCCATCGAAGAAACCCTCATATTTACCACGTCCTCATTACCTCTGAGTAAGTATGTTGGTTCTCTCTCGACTTATTATTCGTACCCAAAACCAGGGTATGCCAAGGATAATAGGCCCACAAATGTCCTCAGTTGACCACAAATGTCCTCAGTTGACCACAAATGTCCACAGTTGACCACAAGTGTCCGCTGTTGACCACAAATGCTGTACTAGATCTCCTTGTACATGCACCGCTTTTCTCATTATCATATACCTTCGGAGCCCAGCTATTCCATGGTGTTCTTTCGCCCAGTACCAAGAACTTCCACGTCCGTCTAACCACGGAATCGTTCTAGGTATCTCTATCAAACTTATTATCCGTACCTACAACCAAGGTATGCCAAGGGTAATAGGTCCATAAAAAGTCTCCCAGTAGGGCAAATATCACGAATACCAAAGATACAGTACAAGCACAATAACTGATGGATGATGAAAACATAGTCATTTATTGAAAAGCAAAAGTAATACATATTCGGGGACCACGTCCCTATCAAAACGAAGGAAAATGACAAAAAAAGAAAGAAAAAGGGCTGACTATGGTTCGGCTACACATAATTCTCTGAGACGGTCCTTCAGCACGGCGGTCGACCGCTCAAATCGCAGCTTGGCCCGACGCTCGGCATCCTGAGTCAGCCGCTCTGCATCCTCCAGATGTGCGTGGGCCTGCCAGCCATCTTCGAGTCTCTTCAGAGCACGCTCCAGGCCAGCAGAAGCTCGGGTGAACTTTTCGGCCTCCTGAACGATTAGCTCTTTATTCGCGTGGGAGGCCTCGAGCTCAGATTCCAAGAAAGCTAGCTTCCTCTGGAGCTCGGGGATCTGCTCCCTCGTATCGATTATTCCGCGAGAGGCGGCCGCCTCTCGATCAATGCAATCCTCGCTCATGCGGCTCAGTTGATCGTACTGAATAGACAGATCGTCGAGGTCCTTTATGATAACCGGCTTAGACGTATCTCGTACGGTCCGTACCTTCTCCACGACAGCGACGAGGTAGGCCCACTCCTGATCTATTGCTGAAGACTGATCAACTTGCCGCAGTACTTAACACTGGGCCACAAGCTAATCCACCTCTAGCAATTTAGGCTCCAGAAGCTCAACTATCCCCTCCCCACCGGAAAGGGTTCTAAGAATTTTAATCTGGCCACGAGCGCACTGGCGGGCCAGGGCAAAAGAGATCCCCCTCTCCACAGCAGCTTCGACTCCTCGCCTCAGGTGATGGTAGAAACTGTCAACCACATCCCTTGACGTTTCATCCAGTACTTCCGAAGAGGACGACGTCAAAGGGAGAGTGGCTGGCAGAGTCGAAGAAGATGCAACGAAACTTGATGCCCCTGCCACGAGGGAAATAAATTTCGAGCGAAAGGACGCTTGAATAGCGGCCAATTCTTCTTCCGCAGCCCGAAGAATCCGGAGGCTCGGCAGGGCAGAGAGGTCGACTTCTGGAGCCATATGAACAGATGAGGGTACATGGACCAGTTCTCCTTGCTCCGGCCGTTCCGTCGCTTGTTCTCTCGAACTTGATTCAGCGGGAGGTCCCTAAATGTAAGTTGGAGGGGGAGGAGGCGCGCTCTCTTCCACGAGGTCCCCTCTAGCAAACTCTCCTCCGGTAATGTCCGTCGTTGGCAGTAAAGTAGCAGAACCTGTATGTCAAGAGCAACCATCAATCAGCTTAACCCGAAGGATGTGATGATAGAGCAAATAAACCTCCTCACTAGTCAAGACTTGGCTTATCTTACCGGAGGAGTTGCTGAGATTGAGGTTCGCTCACAGCCGCCGTAGTCTCTTCACCAACAACGTCCGAGCCAAATACAGATGGTTCTGCTGCCCCAGCCTCCCCGAAAGGAGATACGACTGGATCAGCATCACCCAACTGAAGTTCAGCAGTCTCAGGGATGGGTTCAGCAGAGCCCACGTCACTCTGGGTCGAGACATCGACAACTGGAGGAACCTCAGCCGTTGCTGGGAGAATCCCGACAGCAATAATCCCGGACTCATATCTCTAACTAGAGTAGTTAGAGCCGGGTCGACTTCAGAGGCAGCAGTTGACTCTGGAAAGTCCCCTTCTCCTGACGCCTACAGAACAAAGAAAAATGATTAGGTCATTGTTCTGGAAAAAGAAGAGCTAAAAAAGAAGATGGTGGTAATTCAATTCACCTCCGAGACAGCGTCGTCCTCTCCTCTCTCCTTGATGAGCAGCCCGCAAGGCTTAACTGCAGCACGTTTCATGGAGTAAGTTCTGCCGCGATCAGCAGACTTATGCCTGCTTCGCTTGTGCGAAGGACCAGGCATGACAGACGGCTGATCCGCCACCACATCTTCTGCAGGAGGAAGTACGTTATCGGGGTCGTGCTCATCATCCTCTTTGTCTGCATCGGTAGACTCCGAGTCCGGCACATCGACCATGTTCTCCCTCCTCTTCCTCGCCTTAGACCCCTTGGATTTCTCCTCCAAGCCGGTACCAACAATAAAGCTGGTACTCGGGTCAAAACCAACAGGAGGCATGTTCTCTATGACGTGGTAGAGAGCCGCCAAATACAAGATCTCTCATGACTCCCCAGCATCAGGAACTGAGAAGCTAATACAGGTGTAAACCGTATTATAATAATGCCAGGCCCTGATGCCATCAAGGACGCTGCCTTCAAAACCCGGGCAAGAGCTGGGACTGTCCAGGAAAAGCTGACTATACCCGAACTGTTAGGAGAACCTACTGGGCAAGTAAGGCTCCAAGTAGACAGCATTGCGGTTGTGGTATACCAGGTGGAAAGGGCGAATGTTGTGCAACCAAAGGAGCATCTTGCCGTCTAAGAAGTGGGGAGGCCCAGTACCATCCAGATGAACGGCCCTCACTTCCTCAGCAGTAAATCGAGGAACAGATATGAAAAAATTGTATCTGTCCACTATCGACAGCGCCATCCTACAGGCGTGTATAGTCTCGCAATCCTGAGACATGCGGCGATATTGGAAGATGAAGGCGTCATCTGCAGTTATGCCATCTTCAGGGACAGGCCTCATTAAAGACCGACAATGCATCAGCAACCACCCTATCAGATAGTGGTAGGACAGTTCAACACGTTCAAAGTCCTTCGTCGCGTCATGGGCGGTGACCTTGGACGTAAAAGTACGACGGCCACAGTGTATACTGCACACCATGGCCGGGAGTAGAGCTAGCCTGACTCCGAAGACCAACTTCACAGCAGGGATGTTGAAATTACGACTGATTCTCTCAATGGAACCAGCCCCTCCTGAGACTACGCAATTCTGTAGCCACACCATCAAGAATCCGGCCAGAATAGCCTTCTCGGACAATGGCTGAATGGCTTGATAGAAATAAGCAAAAGAGTCAGATTGACTCCCGAACCTGTCACCGGTGGTTCTTAACCTCTTGGCGGTCGATACTTGGTCCCACACCTCCTCCCGAGTGAGAGGAATTTGGGGAGCAACCCGGCCTGAGGCACCGAGCTTAAAAAGATAAGAGAGCCAGGCCTTTGTGTGAGGAAGGTTCCCTTCTGAGCTGTCGTTCTTTTTCTTCGACAACTGCTGGCACATGCTGTAATGATACAGCAATTCCTGGTAGACGGCAACGAAACTCGGGAACCTCTCCTCCAATTCCTCGAATTCCTCATTCGTAGGAGTGTACACTTCAAAGACCTTATCTCCCCAAGGCAGCTTGGAGACGTCATTCATCTCGTGGAGAGCCAGCCCCATCTCCCCTACGGGCGTAAAGAAGGTCCCAGTATGGCAGTTATACATTTCCAGCAGGGCCATGAACAATTTCTTGTTTATGGGCAAGCCGTGGCTGGTATCCCGAATTGCATGGTAGAGTCCAATCTCGCGCAGGAGAGTCTCGTATTCCCGTGTGATCCACATAGACAGTTTGGTCCACGAAGGGATGGGGTGTACCCAACTCGGTAGCGACAACTGACCAATCGGATAGGACCCCTTCCGAGCAAGCTGGTTCAGGAAAGTGTCAGCTTCAGAGAACTTGAAGTTGGGACCTTGTATGTTAAAAAAACTGCCCGGGGCCAACCCCATCACGTAGCGGCTGACTGGTACCCTGCCCGCGTACACTGATCGCATATTATTATTGTAGTAAATTTCGCCCGCAATCATCCTATTTCGGATCGGAGTCAAGGAATCCTCCATCTTCCTGTTCATGGGCAACATGTTGAACCACGACAGTGGGAAATGACGCTCCATCAGAGGAATATGGATCGCCATCCCGTCAGAAGTAAAACTCCAGCTCTCAGATATATCCAGAACTTTAGAGTTCTTCACAGTCAGGGCGTCCCCGAAGAGGAACGCAGGCTTCAAGTGTTTGCCCTCCAGCAGCCCTGAGTTCATCATCCCTGAGATAAAGAAGAAGGACTGCTTTTTAATGTCTTCCAGCCTCTCCATAGGTTCGTCTTTTGGAAGCTGGTTCACCACATACTCGACTATGTGGTCATACTTATAGCCCACAGCAGATTGGGCGCGACCCACCAGAGGTTCTCCCGCAGCATTAACTGGCAAATTCACTGAAAAAAGGACAAAAGAAACAAAGTCAGGAGATGGCCAGAAAATATTTAAAAGAGTTCAAGCGGCTCTGTTTGGATGGGTCCTTATGCGGCTCAGTTTGGACGGGTCCTCATGCGGATCTGTTTGGACGGGTCCTTATGCGGCTCAGTTTTAACAGAGTTCATGCGGCTCTGTTTGGACGGGTCCTTATGCGGCTCAGTTTTAACAGAGTTCATGCGGCTCTGTTTGGACGGGCCCTTATGCGGCTCAGTTTTAATGGAGTTCATGCGGCTCTGTTTTGGTGGGTCCTTATGCGGCTCAGTTTTAAAAGAGTTCATATGGCTCTGTTTGGACGGGTCCTTATGCGGCTCGGTTTTAACGGAGTTCATGCGGCTTTGTTTTGATGGGTTCATATGCGGTTCTGTTCAAGGGACTTCATGCGGCCCAGTTCATCAGGAGCTCATGCGGTTCTGTTCAGTAGAATTTCATGCGGTCCAGTTTTAAAGGGGTCTCATGCGGCCCAGTTCAGATAAGCTCATGCGGTTCTGTTTTGGTGGGTTCTTTAAATGCCAAGGAGAAAGGCTTATGCATAAAACATGCAACATAGCCATTTTTGTTAGGGTTTGAAGCGTGCATTCTTCTCCACAAATCTTACCATCGATAGCGGGATGAACGTCAGGATGGACTTCGACCGCCGCTGTCGACGAGGAAGTCGCTTCTTTATCCTTCGCAGCGGCGCTAGAGGAAGCTTTGGGAGCCATTGCTGATCGAAGAAGGAAGAGAAGACGACGACAACTAGGGCAAGAAAGACTTGAACAAGAGAAGAAAGTAAAGAGTCTATTTCTAAAAATTACTCATATTTATAGGCAGACAGGAGGGGCTCGTAGACCGATGGACGCTTCGATTCATGTGCTGCCTAGGAGATGAGACCGACTCTTGGATTTCTATCCCCTGCTTGCAAAAGATTACTCGTAATCATTAAGAACAAATCTAAATATTTAAAGCTAACTCTTGGGATCCTATCCCAAAAGATGGCTTTAGATCAAAACAGAGCAAAGGCAATTAATGAGACGCCTACGTGGCATGAAGAGCAGTCCATGCGGCCAGAACATCCTATGCGGCCAGAGGAGTCTATGCGGTAAGAAGAGCTTATGCGGACATAGCCATGCTTCTTATTCAAAGTATTTTAATTTTACAAATTGAAAACTTTGAAGGGGGTCTTGTAGAAGCATGAAAAAGAACAGAAGATTCCATACGGCTCGATATTGGGGACTCTTCATGCGGCTCAAAAATCACTTAGAGCTCCATGCGGCTAAAGAGGTCCCCTAGAGCTTCATGCGGCTCGGAAAAAGCCACGTGGCCCTATGCGGTTCAAAATATGACTCTACAGCTGGCCATTATTTCTCTGTGCAGCTGGCTCATTTAATGCTCTGACACAGTATGGCAGCTCTGACACAAAAGATTGACAGCTCTGACATAAAGGCGAAATGATGACTCTGACATAATAACGTGCTCCTAGAGAGACGAGAAAAATCTTTATAGCTGGCACGACCCACCGATTCCAAAGCTCTTTATGTAGATCATTAAAAGGAGCTCATGCGTCTCTGATTTGGTGGAGCTTTATGCGGCTCAGTTTTAAACGGAGTTCATGCGGCTCTGTTGAGATGGGTCCTTATGCGGCTCGGTTTTAATGGAGTTCATGCGGCTCTGTTTTGAGGGGCTTATGCAGTTTTGTTCAATAGGACTTCATGCGGCCCAGTTTGCAAGTGGCTTATGCGGTTCTGTTCAATGGAACTTTATGCGGCGCAGTTCACAAAGAGGCTTATACGGTTCTGTTCGATGGGACTTCATGCGGCTCAGTTCATCAGGAGCTTATGCGGCTCTGTTCAGTAGGACTTCATGCGGACCAGTTTACAAGGGGCTTATACGGTTCTGTTCAATGGGACTTCATGCGGCCCAGTTTACAGAGAGGCTTATGCGATTCTGTTCGATAGGACTTCATGCGGCCCAGTTCACCAGGAGCTCATACGGCTCAGTCATACGGCTCATCACAAAAATGGCAGTTGGGACACGTGGCAGGAGTCGATCAAATCTCAATAATTCAGATTTATTGCAATCATTATAACTGCCCAGATCGATTCCCAACAAATAATGCAGATTTGTTCCAATCAACATAAACTGCCCAGATCGATTCCCAACAAACAATACAGATTTGTTCCAATCAACATACACTGCCCAGATTGATTTCCCACAAACAAGATCAAGGCTAATCTTAACCAATCCCCAACCTTCCACTTTTCAAGGAGCAATTACTGTACACCCTACTTATCATAAAGCCCTATAAATAGTAGGGGATTATTCCTTTGCAATGGACACACAGAGTTATATGCACAGAGCCCGAGCAGAGAGACTAGCAACCCCCACACACACAAAGAACATTTTTTTTTCCGGAGCCGAAGCTGCGTTCGATCGTCCAAGGAGTAAGGCAGAGTTGCTGTCACTCTCCCGAGCCTCTACCGTCATTCTCCAGAATCAAAATAAACAATTGTACTTTAGATTGCTTTTCCTAGGTTTTGTTCCTAGGCTCTCTTTTGTACGAACGAGTTTGTATTATGAAGTAAAAGTCCAGTCCTCCCAAAAAACTGTTCTGTTCTTTTATAATCAATGGCAAACAGTCCCTGGAGTCAAATCAATGGTGAACTCTATCTCTCTCTAGCGGCATGCCTGGGAGATCTTTGAAAAATATATCAGAAAATTCTTCTACTACTCTGGAAAACTGAACTGCTGCTGCTACCGCCATCCGCAAGACTGGTGGAGAATGTTCTACTTCACCTGTGGAAAATAAAAACTCTTCTTCGCCGAGAATACCAAAAATAATCATGCCAATATGGCAGTCTATTCTTGCATATTGATCCTTCAACCAATCCATTCCTAGGACCACATCATAGTCGACCAACAAAAATTCTATCAATCTATCAAAAAACTCTCAACCACTAACTACGATTCGACACGAGAAAAAGACTTTATCTACTCCCACAAGACCGTTACCAGTAAGTATATTGAGCCTTACTGATAATGACTCGGGCTCCATTCCTATCCGTGTAGCGAATCGTGCAGACATAAATGAATGTAATGTACCAGAATCAAATAATACTGATGTTAGAAAAGAGTTGACGAAAATGGTACCTGCCACCACCTCACCTGATGCCAATTCTTCTGCCATGATTAGAGCCATAACTTGACCCTGTCCCCTTGGTGCTGGTCCTCTCTGCTGGTGACCTTTCTCTGTTCTGAATCTGAGCTTAGGCCTGAGAATATTGTTGAGCTTGAGGCGGTAACAGCCTTGGAGTCTGGTACAGCTGATGTTGCTGCTGTACTGGTGCTGGTGTCCTAACCGATGGACCGGTTAGGGTTGATGAAGATAAACTGGCTCTATGCAGACATGACCCAAATTTGTAATCCGGTGCCCTACAAGCCAAGCACAATCCCTGTGTCTTGCGACACTCTGAAACAACGTGCCCAGGCTTCCTACAATAAAAGTAGCCCATTGCAGAAGACTGCTTCTGCCTCTGTTGCTGAGGGTACGTCAGAGTCGAGTGCTGAACCGACGAAACTGGGGTTGCCCTGATAGGAGCTCCAATGGTCAAAGCCCTAGCTGTCGAGGCTGGTACTGACGACTGAGATAACTGTCCATGTGGTCTCTTTCGTCCTCCAGTTTGATCTACTATCCTCTGGGAGGTATATTCGTGCCTCATAGCTGCTCTCAAAATATCATCAAAGGTCTGGTGCTCAAACTGCTCTATTGCTAGAATGATCTCTAGGTGGAGCCCCTGCTGGAATCGTTGCGCTCGGTCCAATTCGATCGCTACCAAGGTGGGAGCAAACCGACTAAGCCTAGAAAACTCGGTCGCATATCCATCGACCATCTTTCCCATATGCTTGAGATTGTTGAATCTGGTCTGCAGATCATACCGAGCTACTGTATCAAAGTACTTTGTTTGGAACTTGTCGCTGAATACCGTCCAGAGGACAGGCATCGCCAATCCAACTGCTATCATCGCCCACCAGCTGCGGGCTAAGTCCAATAATTGTAGGCACACGGCCACCTTCTCTTCCTCTGGAGTCCTAGCTGCCTCCAGAATAATCTCTATATCATGTAGCCAAGTATCAGCGGTAATAGCATCTTCACTGCCGTCAAAGAAATGAGGGTTCAGACGCTTGAAGTTGTTAGCCACATTGTTCCCTTGACAACCAACTCTGCCTATGGCATCTCGTACTGTTTGCTGCAGGGCATCACCCCGACGATCTTGTGATGCAAGCAAGTCCTGGATGAGTCCCATCAGGGTTCTATTGTCAGGCTCCGCAGGTTGGCTGGCTGAACTAGAGGTTCTTTCTCCCCAGAAGGCATGACTCGGGATGCTGCCCCTGTGTGCTGGGTTTGGTCCCCAAGTTGCGGCTGGTTCACTTGTTGCTGGTTCCCTAGGGGTGCTCCACCCGGCTGATCGGTAGGACCGGGAACAATGCCACTGAAGAAAATGACATGGGGAACAATAAGAAAGGACCAAGATAGATCAATGATAAAGCACCTTATCAGGCCAAGATTCAGGAAGATTAGAAAGCACAAGTAGAGATCAAGGACAAATGCTGATTGAGACATCTATTCGGTAAAATCCTCACACATCTTTATTTACAAGACCTGCATGGGCCACCAACCGTGTCACGTCCCAGAACTAAAATACTGTAGAGCGGATGACAGACACAGCCAGCTACGTACATTGAAGTGCAACCTACCTCGCAATACGGTCATGGTTGTCTAGATGCATGAGGGTTAAACTATAATCCATTAGTCTCTATGGTCAAGAATAAGCCAAGTGTCTCAATCTCAAGCAAGCAAATAAATGTACAAGATGTTAGATCATCAGACATACAAAGTAAGGCGTCCTAACCATTACATATTCAGATGAAGCTAGTCATACAAATTGCGAGACTAGCTGTCACGCCCCACTCCCAAATGTATGGGATTAGGGCCTAACCTGGCCAGCTGATACGACCTAGAGTGAGCTACCCAATTTAATGGACTCACTTAGGTGTACTACGCTGTAAAAGTAACTAACCAAACACAGAAAATATCTAAATCTCATCCACAAATGACATAGAAAGAAAGTGCTGAATATAAACACAGAGTAGTCTGAATATCCAAATACAACTGAAAGGAAATACAGGTCTGGTGGAAATAATCCCACAGTACATCAAAATAAAAGTACATGAATGGAAGATAACTAGCTAAGAGTATCAACTAACTAGATATAAAACTCTCAGCCCAAGTAGCAGCATACCGAGGTCAAGGGAACTCCTCGGGATAGACCTCGTAGTCCTCGCCAAACTCTTCCGCCTCAGCTCCGGCACCATATATTGTTGAGTATGTGTGCTCGTCGGGATCTAGAAAAGAACCAGGTCTTCAGGGGATATAGCAAGATAAAAATATGAACATGCCATAAAGTAAATACTGATCTAACATAAGGAGGAAACGCTAGCCAATCTAAGTGAATGCATACAAAGACAACTTTGGAACGTATGGGTAGGTGAAAATAATGTTGTAGAAGCATGGGCCGACGTCGGATCACGAGCCGAAGGATTTGCGTCGGAACATGGGCCGAGCGTCGGATCATAAGCCGATTAGCTCAATACTAGCGTCCTCCCGACCGAACCTAGCACGCAACTAGTGGCCATTG